>OY728121.1:1532862320-1534112320 GCA_963277665.1 Viscum album | reverse complement strand
GTGCTGTCCAGCGGGGGGGGGGGGGGGTGCCGTCCAGGGGGTTGGGGGGATTTCCAGGGGAGAAGGTATCGAGGGGTGTGTGTGAGGGGTGGGGGTTGGGGTGTCTAGTGGGTGGGGTGGTGTCCAGGGGGGCAGTCCAGTAGGTTGGAGGTCTATCCAAGGGGGGTGGGGAGGTGTCCAAGAGGGTGGGGTTTCCGGGTGGTGGGGTGGTGTCTTGGAGGGGTGGGTGGCCGTCCAGGGGGTGGGGGTGTCCAGGGTGGTGGGGGGGGGGGTCTGTTCATTGGGGTGTCCAGGGTTTTGGGTGGTGTCCAGGGAGGGAGGGGTGGTGTCCATGGGGTGGGGGTAATAATGGTTTTATTGGAATGAATTTCATGGATTTGAAGATCATTGGTATTTTTAAAATGGTTTTGTAATAATGTTTCTATCAATAATATCTCTTTATTTTGGAAAAAATGAATGATTTTGGTTTGTATGGTTGGAAGGTGATTTTTCGTACGTCAGTTGCTGTTTTCACATAAAGTTCTTTCTATTTTAAACTAATGAGAGACACATTAAGTGATACCAGCCACACTATGCCTCAAATAGAGGCGGGGTTGACTTATTCACATCACACATGACCCATGGAACGTTCTAATAATGTATCAACACAATCCAAAATCATTTGGTTGGTTTTTCGTATGTTTGTTTTAGTTTTCACATAAAATTATGTCCAATTTAAACAAAAGAGAGACATTTTGAATGGAACTAGCCACACTAAGCCTCATATTTAGGCTGGGATGACTCATACGCTTCATAGATGACCCATGGATCATTCTTCAAATGTATCAACACAATACGAATGCGTTAGGTCAGTTTTTGTTTTCACTTAAAATTTTGTCCATTTTAGACAAAAGAGAGACACATTGGGTGATTCTTGGTCACACCGTGCCTCGGATTTAGGCAGTGTTGACTCGTACACATCACACATGACCCATGGATCTTTCTCCTAAAGTATAGACATAATCCTAATGCGTTTGGTCAGTTTTCCGTATGCAAGTTGTGGGTTTCACCTAAAATTATGTCCATTTTAAACAAAAGAGAGACACTTTGAGTGATTCTGGCCACACTATGCCTCTGATTAAGGCGGGGTTGACTCATACACGCAACACATGACCCATGGATCATTATCCTAAAGTATAAACACAATCAGAATGTGTTTGGATAGTTTTCCATACGTCAGTTGTTGTTTTCACTTAAAATTATGTCCAATTTAAACAAAAGAGAGACACATTGAGTGATAACGGCTACACCGTGCCTCATATTGAGGTGGGGATGAGTCGAAAACATCACACATGTCCCATTGATTGTTCAACTAATGTATCTACACAATCCGAATGAGTTTGGTTTGTTTTCCGTTCGTCAGTTGTTGTTTTCACTTAAAATTCTACCCATTTTAAACAAAAGAGAGACACTTTGTGTGATACCAGCCACACCATGCCTCGGATTGAGGTGGGTTGGAGTCTTAAATGTCACAGCTGACCCATGAAACATTCTCCTAAAGTATAAACACAATCAAAAAGCGTGCGGTTGGATTTTCGTACGTCAGTTTTTGTTTTCACTTAAAATTTTGCCCATTTTAAACAAAAGTGAGACACTTTGAGCGATATTGGCCACACCATGCCTCAGATAGAGGTTTTATTAAATCTTAAATTTCACACATGACCAATGAATCGTTTTCCTAATGTATCAATGAATTCAGAATGTGTTTGGTTGGTTTTCTCTATGTCAGTTGTTGTTTTCACATAAAATTGTGTCCACTTTAAACAAAAAATAGACACATTGAGTGATACTAGATACATTGTGCCTCAAATTGAGGCAGTGTTGACTCTTACATGTCATAAATGACCGAATAATCGTTTTTATAAAGTATCACCACAATTCGAATGCATTTGGCCAGTTTTTCGTATGTTAGTTGTTGTTTTCAATTAAAATTCTATCCATTTTAAACAATAGAGAGACACTTTGATTGATATCGGCCACAATGTGACTCGAATTGATGTAGGGTTGACTGGTACACATCACACATGACTCATGGATTGTTCTCATGATGTGTAAACACAATCCGAATGCGTTTGGTCTATTTTCCATATGTCAGTTGGTGTTTTCACTTAAAATTCTGTCCATTTTAGACAAAAGAGGGACACTTTGGTCTGATTCCAGACACAACATGCCTCATATTGAGGTGGGGTTGACTCATAAATGTCTTAAATGACCAATGGATCGGTCTCATAAATTATCAACACAATTCGAATGCATTTGGTCAGTTTTTCGTACATTCATTTTTGTTTTCACTTAAAATTTTTACCATTTTAAACAAAAGAGAGACACATTGTGTAATACTGACAACACCATGCTTCAGATTAAGCTGGGGTTGAAATTTACAAGTCACACTTGTCCCATGTTTCATTCTCCTAAAGTATCAACACAATCCAAATGCTCATGGTCATTTTTCCATATGTCAGTTGTTGTTTTCACTTAAAATTATGTCCATTTTAAACAGAAGAGAGACATTTTGAGTGATACTAGCCACAATGTGCCTCTTATTATGGTGGGTTTGACTTGTACACGTCACACATAACCCATGGACCATTATCCTAAAGTATAAACACAATAAAAATTCATTTGGTTCGTTTTCCATACGTCAGTAGTTGTTTTCACTTAAAATTCATTCCATTTTAAACAAAAGAAAGATACCTTGAGTGATACCGGCCACACTGTGCCTCGAATTGAGGAGGGTCTGACTCGTACACATCACACATGTCCCATGGATCATTATCCTAATATATCAACACAATCCAAAGGCATTTGGTCCGGTTGCTAGCCATCAGAGTCATTTTGAAATTGAATTCGGATTTTCAGCTAACTCCCTAAAAATATGGACCAAAAATCATCCTATAAATTGGTGATTATGTTCATTTGATATAAAATTTTCATCCCCTGATGGATTCATCAGCATAATAATTTCATTGTTAATTTAAATATATAGAGAGACCTCACTACTATTATGCGAAACATAAAGGTGGGCCTGCACTGGAATTGTAATATTGATTATCACAACATCTCTTCTAAAAATTCCATTACCCTCAATGCGTCCATTGTGACGAGATTTCAAGAGAAAAATTCTTTCCACATCAGATAAGTATTAAGTACATAATTCAATGGTTTTGTCAACAATATACCACTCCACAATACAACACTCTGTCTAACATTGTTTTTTGATTTACCCTTTCAAAATTGTCATATACCATTCAACGGGGTACATCCATCTATAGCGCACAAGACCATAATGATTAATCTCTCTCACCAAGTGAAACATCAAATGAACCATCATATCAAAGAATGATGGTGGGATGAACATTTATAATACACATAATAGGATGGAAATTTCTCTTTCCATAGCTAGAAATTTTGTCAAGTCTAAAACTTTTGTGCATATAGCATTGAAAAATAAACAAAGTGTGGTTTATGTATGACGAACATTATTAGAAAAAATACAACATAAAGCTATATGAATTAAATCATGCGTCAAAACATGAAATTCATGTGATTTAAAACATTTTAACTTCAAATAATTCATTGGCACAATGTTATTGATATTTGATGAATACCCCTCGGGAACATTTAAATCATTAAAGAAGTTGAAAAAATGATATCTCTTCTCCCTGGAAAGAGTGTAAGCAGCAAGAGGAAGAAAATTCGATTTTCACCCTTCATGGGAGCCAACATATATCGTATTCCCAAGTCAACCATTTCCAACCTTGCCTTAATTCCATCCTTTGTATTTCTAGGGTCATTTAGCATCGTTCTGATAACACTGTCACATACATTTTATTCCACATGCATCATATCAAGAAAATTTATGACATATAGAAAATTCCAGTATGGTAATTCAAAAAAACTAATCTTTTTTCGAACCCATATTTTTTCTATTTTTTGAAAATTCTTTACAAAAAACTATGTTCACATCGTTTACTTTCTCAAACAGCTGAACACATGTTAGTGGAGACGATTTTGTGTGTTCTTCTGAACTTCCACTGAATGATGTCGTCCATAATTGGTACTTATGCCGATGAGGTAGAAATTTATGATGTCCTAGAAACACAGATTTCAATGAATGTTTCAACCTAATTGATTTTGTATCATCTTTGCACATGGGACACCCTTGAGTTCCTGTAATGCTATAACCTGAAAAATTTCCATAAGAATGGAAATCATTTATCTTCCCATACAACATTACTCTCAATGTGATGTATTCACTTTTATAAGCATCATACAACATAACAACTGAATCCCCCAATAACTTCAAATCCTCAATCAATGGACCCAAATAAACAAAAATATCATTACCGAGTTGTTTTAGTCTGGATATAAGCATAGATTACATGATGAAATTGTTTTTAATGCATCACTAGGGTGGAAAGTTATAATTTACCAACATAACTTGCCATGTACTGTGAGTGCTGGTTTGATAAACAAAAGGATTCACTCCATCTATAGATAACGCAAGACAATGGTTTCTCAGATCATTTCCAAATTTAGGATACTCATGATCAATTCTCTACCATCGAAGAATGTCGGTCGGGTGACATAATTTCCCATATTTATTTATTTTCTATGCATGCCACAACAATTTTCTTGGAGTTTCTTCACCTCCATATAGATGCCTAAACCTCGGAATGATTAGAATGAACCATAAAATTTTCATAGTACTTAAATCATCTATCTTGTATTGGCATTCACCACTCTTTGGGAATTCTGTACGTGATTTTTTATCCTTGTAAAACAACATACATTCCTTTTGGAAGGAATGTATCTTTCGGAAATCATACCCATCTAGCATAGCATTCATTTAGCCTCATATGTCCGGCATGATAGGTCATTATATTTTGGGAGAATTTATTTCAAGAGAGAAAGTAGTTTTGTATAACTGACATCACACCATCCAATTCCTACTGTCAATTTATACAACTTCAGAACATCTGATAATGATATATATTTATTACAACCAGCATACAACGGTGTCTTTGAAAACTCATTAACTTCTCAAACAATTTTGGGAAATCAAGGAGTTCATCTTCAATTGTCCATGTCATTTCCTCAATAAAATCTTCATCATCATTGACATTTTTAATCACATCCTCCTTGTGGTATTCTTCACTATCCATATTTTTAATCATTGATTATCCATAAAACATAGTTTTATCCCAGCTAGTAGTTACATTCGCTTTATCTCCATGTTTATTCCATCATTTATAACTCTGATCTATTCTGTGACATATCAAATGTTCTTCCAACTCCTCTAGAGTAATTAGTCTATAATAACAACAAAAATAACATGAAAAAATGATTTGAGAAGGATCCTTTGCAAACTTGATCAACTATTTCACTTCATTCTCATACTCTATTGTCAAACGATTAACATCCATTAAATATTTTTTCATCACCATCCTATATGAATCAGAAAATACTATTATTTATGATTAAAATACACAAAACAAGACATCTAAATATTGAAGTAGAGAACCACTTATAAAAAAATAAAGTAATAGAGCCTGAACATTTCCAGTAATGATTTGGAAATCAACAGAACCAGGATAGACCCCCCATCAAAATAAAAACACTATCCTACCACCTTACCAATAGTCCTAGAACCCACCACCCTTGCAGAAAAACATTAAACATCCTTTTTACCACCCATACCAGCCACCTCCTTCATAATAAAATAATCACATTAAACAGCCCAAAAATAGTGACCAAACTCAAATAAAATGAAAACTATGATACAATTTTGATGACAAAACTAATATAGTAGATAAATTTCAAAACACATGAACATTACATAAGAAAAAACACCATCTATTTAGGTAAAATAGAAATATGATTTCTTTTTTTCGTACGAATCATTAAATTTGGACAAACACACTATCAAACTCAATAAAAATCATATTTTCAAAGGAATTTAAAGGTAATGAGAGAAAAATAATTCCATTGAAAATAATTCAATGGAATATTTTATTATCAATTAAAAGAGGGTATTGGTTAATAAAGGGATGAGGTCAATAACTCAGGACATATTCATGCCCAGACTCTCAAACCAAACTCACCACATCCCAAAATTTTATCAACTAAAACAAGACCATGTGACTAAATAAAAATACACCATAATGAATATTAGCATAAGAACAAAAGGAAACAGATGAGAATGAGTGGAGAAATCACAGAAGATCAGATATGGGAATCTAAGAATATAACCTCATCAAAAGTAATCTCAAACACTTGAAGTTGGGATTTTGGAAAGTAGGGTCCAGCGGGGAGGAGGAGAGGTAGGGTTCTTAGGGAGGAGGATCTGCATAAGGGGTTCTAGAGGGAGGATAATGAGTGGGGCAAGAAGTGGCAGAGTAGGGTAGTGGTGATGGAGTAGGGCTAGAAGCGGTAGAGAAGGACATCAGTAGTGGAGTGGAAGTGGCGGAGGAGTGGAAGCGGCAACATCAGAGTGGCAGCGGTGGCAGCAGAGTGGCATCAGTGGTGGAGTGGCAGCAGCGGCGAAGGGGCAGTTACGACGGCAGAGTGGTAGCAGCAGCAGAGTGGAAGCAGCGAAGACCAACAACAAGAAGATCAGGTTGTGGGGGTGGGAGGGGAGTTTCCACAGGGGTACTATCCCGCGAGAGCTTAAGGGAGTGATAAACAGAGGGCACTATTCACCCTATTTTATAAAATGGGACTACGGTTTTATCAGTGCTAGAAAAGTGCTGGTAAAGTATCCCTTTATCAGCACTAAAATTTTATTAGTGATAAAGAGTTACTTTATTAGTGCTTTTATATCAGTGATAAAGCGACCCTTTATCAGTTATTTTCATTAGCACTGATAAAGAGTTACCTTTATCAGTGTTTTTTTGCTTAGAACTGATAAAAGGTTGCACTTCCCTTGCACGTTTTTGTAGTAGTGATATATGAGTAATTGAGTATGAATTTGTTGGTGTTAATGATCTTATCATCCCAACTGATTTCTATGTCTTTAGCATGGAAATGTTTTTGAACTCTTCATGATGTCACCTATTTTTAAGAAGACCATTTTGTATGTTATTAAGAACTAAAATTGATTTCCATATGGGCACCCTAACCATGTAATGTTATGATAGACTAGTTAAGTTCAATACATTTCAACCAATGAAATATTCATCTCAAGATCACTCTTTATTATCAATACTTTATTACAAGGAAACATATGAGAGTGGATTCATCCTCATTCCATCATGTCCAACATGTTTTTATGATAATTAAGATTTTGAAATTTTCAACATAGTTAACCAAGACATAAATGGATATGTTGATGTTGACCATTCATTCAAAGACACCATAAATCTAATAGATCTTGAAATATATCATAAATAACATATAAAATCTAATATCAAATATTACACCATGTATAGTATTGAGGATAATGAATAAAATCAAATGGAATTCCCTTCCTCAATTTTTTAGTTATCTAGAACAAAAATGGAAGATGAGACTGATCTAAAACCACTTCGTACTCAGCTGAAATATCTATTCATTTTCCATGATCACCCTTTTCCCTATCATTATCTACGATGCAGCTATTAAAACTGTGGATTCTAAGATTTTTCATGTGTTATAGGAAAACAATGATTCCTTTCGTTGAACTATAGATTACATAACAAGATTCATACCTACACTTTTCATGCCTAAAAATATATCTTGGAGAACCATCAAAACCAATCTTACAACCCCAAAGAAGATTAAATCCACTCTCACTTGATGTATTTAAGGAAGAGATCACCAATATCCTTAAATATGGTATTATCTACACAATTTATGATAGTGAATGGGTCATCCTCATTTATAATGTACCTAATAAGCATGGGATATCTGTTGTCATAAAAAACATAAAGAGGGGGTCACAACTATATTGAAGAACAAGAGGCATGTGAACTCGAATAATAGAAACTGAATGTTGAAACATGAAAAGATCACTACCCTATTCCTTCTCATGATCAAATTATATAACCATTAGCTATAAATTTCCATTATTTATTTAATGATTTATACACCATCTAATTCCAAATCCCAATAACATGTTATGACCCAGAAAGTAACAAATTCACTTTTCCTTTGGGAACATATGCATACAAGAGATTTATATTTGGCATTTTCATTGCCTCTTCATCATTATAGAGATTTATGATGAGTATCTTTTCAAAATTCATTGAGCATTGCAACGAGGTATTCATGGATGACATTACTATTTATAGTGATTAATATGAATTCTTCATAAATTCATTTTCTCTAGTCCATCAAATGTTTTTAAAATGAATACTTGTGTTAAATTTTGAAAGTTTCACTTCATGGTTGAAAATTGTATATTTCAAGGAATCATAATTTCATAAGAGGGTATCAAGTCAATCCTTCCAAAATATAATGTGATTCAATCACATCATAATCCAATATCTGTTTGATACTTCATTCCCTCAATTGGACATTTTAGTTTCTATTTGTGAATCATATATAACACCAATAGGATTTCCATCCCACTCACTCAAATAATATAGATTGATGTTACATTCAATTTTGATGTGGTTTCAAGAGAGACTTTATGGAACTCAATGATATAATTTCATCTTCCACAATTAAAAAACCTCCATATTAGTCCTTACCCATTGAATTTATGTGTGATGGTTTCTGTAGTATCATTAGGTCTATTATGGGCCATTTAAGAGAAAAAGTTCTTCATGTAATCTATTATGCCTCAAAAACATTGGATGAAACTCAATATCACTACACTGTGAATGAAAATGAACATTTAGCTTTGGATTTTTCCATAGATAAATTTTCAACAAATCCCTTTGGTTCCAAAATCATCATCCATATGGACCATTCTTAATTAATTTTATAAATCATTAAATTTAATTCCAAACTGATGATAATAAGATGGACCCAAAGGCTCTAAGATTTTGACTTTTTCATTAATGATTTACCTATTAAAAAAGCGTGTGGCATATCACAAGAGTATAATTTATTATTCTTCGAATTCATAAATATTTTATCGAAAATTTACAACTAAACACCTATCATCCCTCACTCCATTGTTATCATGCTATTCCTCAAATATTATTTACATATTTTCTTGTGGTTTTTGGGAATTCTTTCAAATGATCAAAATTTAAAACTAAAAAGTGATTCAATGTTTTTTATAAGGATAATATACATTTAAAAACTAGGGCTGACAGAGTGCCTAAGAGATTAAAATATAATGTTAAAAATTCCCCCATCTTATAATTATTTCAATAAATTCCTACTGGTGGACACTTTGGACCAAAATGGACCTGCCAAAGTATCCTTGAATCTGGATTCTTCTAGCCTCCACTCTTCAAGGACTCATATGAGTTGTTTTAATCCTGATCCTTTTTCCAAAATTTGGGCACATTTTCTAAAGGAAATTAAATTACCCAAAATCTATTATTCTTCTATGATTTCCTCAATGTTTTTAGATTCGTATTCATGGGACCATTCCCCATTATGATGGATTCAACCATATCCTTTTTACGGTCAATTATGTTTCTAGGTGGGTTGAGGCCAATCCCACTAGAAAGAATAACTCACATACTATTAGTGTGTTCCTAAAAACCCATATCTATTTCCAATTGGATAACCACATTCATTTCTATGTTACTTTGGAATTAATTTACATAATAGGAACATTGAATATCATTTGAAAATGAATGGGGTTATACATAAAACTTCAACTGTATATCACCTCAAAACAAATGCAATGACTAATATTTTTAAAAGAGAATTTCAATGAGTGCTTGAGATAATTATAAAACCATAAGAAAATACTATCTTGGAATACATGGGGAAGCACTTTGGGATTATATAACTCCCTATAATACACCCATTGGGATACATCAAGTGAGGTTATTTTCGTTAAAATATGTCATTGTGTAATTGAAATCAAACATATGTCTTTTTGGAATATGAAAACATGTAATTTTGTTCGTGAGAAATTTGGAAAAGATATATTTTTGCAGCTGAATGAACTAGAGGATAATTTCCATAATTATTATGAGAATTACAATATATAAAATGAAAATACTAAGGCACTCCATGCAAAAAAATCTGGCGAATGTTATTCCATGTAGGTGAAAAGAAAATGCTCTTAAACTCTAGATTTCAGCTTCTTCCAAGTATGATTAATAATCATTGGGATGCTCCCACTATTATATTTAATGTTTACCCATAGGGAGTAATTCAAGTCTGTGTCCCCTCTTCCAAAATAAAATTCATTTTAAATAGACTTCAGTTAAAGCATCACCATGAGAGGGCACACACCCAAGGATCCTATTTCCCTTTTACTAATTCATTCTATCTATTATCTCTTTCTCAATATATATCTCCTCCCCTTTCTCCTTCTTTCTCTCTCTTTCATTTTTTACCAAATTCTTCGTAAAACCATTTTCATTTTCTATTCATATTTTGTGTTACTGTGTATTAAAAACACCAGGAAAACTAAATTATATAAGAAAAAATCATAATTACATAGAAAATAAATTATCAAACGTAATACAAATATATTTGGTTGTCCAATTTTTTTTATCACAAAAATTTTATATTTTCATCCTAAATTTGGATAATTAATTTTATTAATGAATTAAAAATTGTTAATGCTAGATTTTTTATTTGGATAATGATTCATCCCCAACCATGAATAAAAACATTATATTTCATTCCACGGTCACCTATGACCATATTTTCATTGTGTATTTTCACCCATGATTGGGAGTCTTGTGTTTCTGGACCATCAAACTGAATTTCCATCATTGGTGTGCATTTATTTCATTGAGGAATTTTTTGAACCACATAAGAATAATAATAGCCAAATAGACTCTCATTAACCTTTTATTAGTCCTCATTTTGAAAGCCCCTTGGAGCCTATGAGAACCTTTTTATTTATATCAACATTAAAATCCTAAAACCATTCCCCACCCAACATCTATATGGATATTTCTTGTCTAATTTATTAAAATTTAATTGTGGGGGGAACGAGTTTACTTATTTTGTATTCTTTACTTGATTTTCATTGGGTTATCACATTATTTAGGTCCTGAAACCATTAAATTTTTGGTAGAGGATATAATTCAATGAGAATGGGTAATGTATATATGTTTATGAAATCTTGTACAAATGATAGTGTATATTTTGGAATAAAAAACATATAAAAAACATCTAAAAAACAATGTGTTATATCTTTTATGGGTAACAAATAACTTTTCCTCAACCTTTTATCTTGTTGTAACTATAAAAATTAGTGTCATGAGGAGATAAAAAATGGGTTGGGATATGAGTGTGATATTGTTTTGTAGCTGAAATTTTGAAACAAAATAGTTAAAATGAAACAAAAAAATAATACTTGTGTCATAATTTTGGGTGTCATTGGGGGATGTTTTGTGTCGTTTACATATTTCAATATTTCAGCCCCTTTCAATTTTTTTCCATCACCATCATTCCTTGAAATATTTAGTTTCATGTAAATATGTGTTACCATTTCCTTCCATATTTCATTTAAATAAAATTATGCATTGCTTTTTTGATGTTGGGTTTTTACACCTCTTTTCATATATTTGGCCAATATATTCTTAAACTTAAATAGACTTAGAAGAAAACCTAATATGAACTCATGATTCTTATGCGCTGAAGCATAGGTAATATAATAATAGAGTTCTTACAAGCTCTACGATATTCACATTTGTCGGTGAATGAGTGAACCCCCACAATTTTGATTTATCATCTTTAGAAGAGTGAGTTACGAGTTCCCACATTTTCCCATTATATTTTCATATATGAAATAATAATTCTTTGAAAAACTGTATCTATAATTTTTTTGGATTTAATTCATTATTAAGTACAGAACTATTCTACATCATGTGATTAGAGAGAAAAATTAATTTTGAGGGTGGGTGAACATGATTTAGTTATGTTTTTATTAAAGGTACATGGGGACATTCAAAAGGGTAAGTGTGGGGGAGTGGATGTTATTAGTTTTAAATATATCTTTTTCTACTCTCTATATTTATTTAAATGTAAAATTGAATAATATTTGTGAAATACCCATGTTTTAGTACTAAATATAATTTTATTGCAATATTTTGAGTTAATACAGATTCGAGTCAGTTTACTATTTTAATTATAACTCTAACCAACAAAATCAAAATTATATTATTCTTATTTTATATGGTATCTAATGAAATTTTCATGAAATCATTAAATAGATTCAGGGGCCAATTCAACTGCATGAAGGGTCATATGGACCACATAAGATGTCCCAAATAAATTTTCAAGGATATTGGAAAAGTAGTGATGTTACATTTTATGGGATCAATATTGATTTATAAATTATTTTATTGTCAACCAAATTTCAAGGGAGAATATATTTCATTTTGGATATATATTTAAAGGCCCCAAAAAAACAATTTAGGGACCAATGGATCCCTAAAAGTACAACCCATCATTTCATCTAGGATTTCAATTTAGTACAAAATCCATGATATTTATACTAATATATAAATCAAATTGAGTTGATATTTTTTGGTGCGAATGAAAAATACATATCCCAAAAACATGGTGATTAAATATGTCACCTTTGATGGAATATTGTGGTTAAACCTCCATTCACTTTATGGCCTATGAAAAAATTTGGATTAAATTGTACAAAATAATTTTTTTAAGTAAAATATCCATAATGTTGTCGCACAAATTCCAATGGTTGAAAAATTTTGAGGATTAAATTTCCAGATCCATATCTAAAACATTAATGCATAATATTTCTCCACATACAACTGTGTAATTTATCCAATTTGGGATCCAAGTGGAGGGACTGATTTAGAATTCAAATAGTTCACCACCATGGGATGTAAATACTTCACCCTCTTCTCCTTCCAAGGGGTGAGCAATATAGTTCATAATAGGATACATGTCCAGGACCATATAATCGAAATAGTCTAAGTAAGACTATATAAAATCATGTTTCCACAAGATAAACCCTTCCTTCACTATTTTATTTAATGTTTTTTTCTATTCTTTTTCATTTTTAAATTTTTAAGTGTTTTGTAGTAATTTTGTTTAAATATTAATGCATGTTTCATAATAATATCTTATTATAATATCCCATATGCAGTTTTATATCAATGTTCTGAAAACCGATTAAATCAATTAAGAGACAAATCCCATTTATTGAATTTCTCATTCAATCAAATTTGTGTATGAATTCTCTTCACTGTTCTTTTGTGTGTTTGGTGTAGAAATATTTTCTTATCATGTTATTTTTATCCTATTTATAATTCACCCCAATAAAATCATATTAACACAATACCAAAAATTCTAATCGATGAATAAATATTCGATATGGGTGACTCATAATTTGGGGATGTTAAGTGATTGAGATATTTTTCTCATTGTATATTCTTTAGGTTATCATTGCTTATGTCAAAATAAAAAATGTCAGGGATTAATGACCGATTTTGTCTATAATGTAGATTATAGGGATTATTAGAATAATAAATAAAATACCATAAACATGTTTCAATTAAAATAAGAACCTTATTTAAGCCATCTATTGGATTAAATTGCTGATACATGGTTATTCCGGTCAAAATAATCTAGTGATGTGGGTGTTAATTTAATACAATGTAATGAAACGTTGAAGGTTATTAGAAGCATAAATCTTAAATAATGAAATAATAACAATTTTAATCAAATTATAAAAAACACAACATCCAAAAATCAATATAATTATGTCCCACAAATAACCCCACACCATTGAAAATGAATATTAGAAACAACCGAATCTATAATTTGTATCGTCGTCAAGGATTCGACTGGAGTGAAACAATTAAATTCTTTGATGTATCAGACCATTAAAAGGCTGATAGGTGATAATCCGTCACCCATTAGAACTCAATATTTTTTACTTATAAGGGGTAACTAATCCCTCCATATTTTTCTACAAAGGTCTAGGTCATTAAACACTATAAATTAGCTTGGTTTACATAAAAAATGTAATTATATGAACCATCATGTCTCATTATTGGAACTAAACATATGATTGAAGGCATTAACCACAAGCGTGATCGAGTCTTGCACATTAATACTATATTATTGAACAACCTCCCTGATAAGAAAATCCACTCCCATAGTAATCTTTCTATGATCTCCATAATGGACTTTCTCAAAACATCATTTCCAACAATGAGAAGATATAAAAAATCATTAAATTTATGCTTTGTAACCACCATTAGAGGAATACTTTAGGTATCCCTCATAAATAAGATTGTATAATATGCAACCTACTAATTTTCTTGAGTCAAGGAATAATTTCTACTCATACTAAAGAAATATCCCCAGGATGCCAAAGGATGTCAAATTTGTTAAGGGCTTCATAAAAAATGGGTGTTGAATTTCCAATTGAAGATAAAACAACCAACCAATCATTCCATAATCAAGTAAACCACTAAATGATGCCTAATATAAATGAAAGACAACTAAAAGAAATTTGTTTTTATCAAAACCAACTCTACTAGTAAAACGTAGAAACTCTACAAAAAACCATAATTATCCCAACAAACTACACTAGTACATCATAGAAACTCTACAAAACAAAACCCTAATGATCCCAGCAAGATCCAAGTTATAAATTCATAAAGTAACCCATGTATTACAGTGAACCACTATAGAATTCTGATACAGTACCTTTGACTATGTCCTAATAAACAATATATTAAAAAGGAAAAAAAATTTACAATGATGGTGTGAGTAATGAATCTTGGTATGTTTCAACCAAATGGCGTCCCTACTCATTCCACTATGGTGGAACCTGTTTTTACATTAATATGAAATACATTTTAAAATAATTCAATAATTTTTCACAGGACAATCAATTCCATATCAAATAATTTTTCTCAAATAAAAAAATATCCAAGAAAAAAAACCAATGAATACTTTAAAACAATTTCACAATATCAATTTTTCATAATCCATTACATTCTACATATCCACACATCCAACTAGTCATGGAACTATTGGCCTCTCTATAAATGCAAGTGGTTAGTCTTCCCATCACTAACACATCACATAATGAACCATTTTGATTGGGGAACCTCAAACCCTTACATGTCCCATTCTTTTGATGATGGTACATTACGCCCATATATATCCCAAAATGCACATGAAATCATGCCTATCGATTATTTGAAAAAATCCATCCATAAAAAAACCATTTCAGCCATTTTAATAAAAACAACAATTTTATTGGAAACCATTCATTCAAAAAATATAAATCCCTTTCAATAAAACCATATTTTTATTGAAAATTTTTCAGTTAAACCATTTAACAAAAATATATAATTTTTTAATATAACCATTTTAAAATCATTTATCAAAGAACAGTTCACAACAATTCTTCAATTTCACAAAAATACACATTCCATCACTAAAGAGGGTTTCTACCAGGTTTTGTAAAATAATTTAAAAACCGACTTTAATAAAAAAAATCAATCTAAAATAATAAATTCAGGATATATATTGATTATTAAATATTGAATTCACCTACATTAGGATTTATGATGAAAACATTGAACAAAACTACAATTCCAATGATTCCAGGTTGAATATCAAAACCCCTCATTAGATCCCTTCCCTTATCATCAAAAAAGACAAATATAACCATATTTGGAATAAAAACCAATATATATATATTGGAATAAGATCTATGAAAAATTGAGAGAGGGAAATATATATAAGAAAAACATTGGATATATACCATAATCAACAACTTACTATGATACATAGGCTTCAAAAGACCCATAAACACCTTCACATTGTCTATAGATCGATGGGGAAGTGTCCAAAGGTTTTAGGATAGTGAAATCCTTTGTTAGGATAAAAATTGAGGTTAAAATATGGGTTAATGGATAATCCAAACCCTGATCATCATTTTTTGACATATTTATAACTATTCAAGGTTAGTCACATGGTTAGGTAAACTACGAACTAACTTCTTCCTCATAAAGTAACCCCACACTATTGGACCACATAGTAAGAAAACCATGTTCCAATAGAGATAAATCCCAGTTTTCCACATTTCAAGGTTTCTCCTATGTGGGAAAACTGTTTGGGAACACTATGCACCTACCCACACCCATTCCCATTAACCTCTGTCTCGTTATGAATGATTTAAAATAGGAGCTTCATGATTTTCACTAACTATGTACCATTATAAAATGAATCAAATCTTTTTAATGTATTTGAAACCATAGAAAACATTATCAAACACATTATATACTTATATTATAGAAATTAATATTTATATAGTTGAAACTTGATGTGCCCATTATCCCCCACCATTGGCTTTTCCATCAATAAATGTAGAAAACCAATATTGTTAGGAAGGAGTTTCAGTCATTTCTATTTCATTTACTCACCCCATTCCCATGTAATTTCATGAATTTTACTATATTTCTACAAAAACCCTACTAGACCAACGATTTTACCTTGAAAGGCTTTCTCATGCATAACCACAATTTGTATCGGGATATAAACCAATGAAGTTTCTTTCTCATGTTCAGTGTGATCTCATCCGAACACTTTTTTTTATCAGGATGATACTTTTTCAACTAAAATAAATTAAACACTTTATGTACCATATGTATCCATGGTGAAAATTCCAATTGAGATGCCACCTCATAGACTAATTCTTGTATCTCAAAAAGGCCTATGTGTCCTAGATAAAACATTCCATGCTTCCCATAATGGTAATCTACAAGTCTTATACAGATCCTAAAAAAAATGATCACTCAAATTAATGAAAAATGGCCATAAATGATGATCCACATAGGATTTCATATGAAAGTGAGCCATATACATCTATTTACAGATCAAACTAATCTTCTCCATTTTTTCAGGGACATGGTTTGGCCCAACTAGTGAATTCTCACCTATTTTCACCAATAAAATTTCTAAAAGAAAAGGAAACACATAAGAATATTCAAAATGAGGCTTATCTATCAAGGCCTTGTAACTGTTGTAATATGGGAACTCAAATAATTGATCATTCTCTTCTCATGATCCACCAAAATCCATTACACAATCATACAACATTTATTCAAACATTTGGATCAGCTGTTTGGATTGGACATCCATCTCATGGTGATATGTTTTACTCATAGTTAACTGATTCCAAAGTGATCTAACTAAGGAAATCAATTAATGAAGAATAATTTAGGATTTATGTATGATAATATTGAAAAGTTTATTCCATTTATCCTTAAATATTCATAGATATAGATTTTAGAAAATTCCTCCACTGTATATGACTAATGAATATGGATGAAATGAGCCAACATTTTAAACTGATCCACTATCAACCATAAGTATTTGTGTTTCTATACAATTATTGGGACACCTATTACAAAATACTTGGATATAATCCCCCATTTCCAAATATTAAGAGGTTGTCACTTCAATAAAGAAGCTGGCTGTTGATGCTCTTCCATAACGTTTTAACAAGTCAAGAATCTTTAAACAAACTTAACAACCATCATTTTCATACCAACCTAGAGAATCTATTTTTTATCTTTCATATATATAACTTTTATTCAAGTATGTATATCATATCTTTAATGTGTAGTTGGAATGAATATGTTATTCTATACATTCCATTGGTAGGACCATGTGATTTCAGAATCATAACACTAATCTATCATAATGATTCTAGACCGTAATGACCACCCACCATTGAGTTTGGACCTCATTGACAAACATTCATCATTTGGTGTCTAAACCTCTTTAGTAATATTCACTAAATTAGTAAAAAATGACACTAGATGGAAGGGAACTTATTCACCCCATTCATCACATTCCATGTTCATGTTAATAAGAACCGACATCAACTACCACTGATATGAAGCTTCATTTGGAAATATAGAATTTGAATTTTTACTTAATGCATGTACCATATAATTTCCCTTAACTATTGCATAACTGATGTCTATTTAAATTTTTTTGAGACACACCATCTATCTTCCATGCCTCATATATGAGATTCATTATTGAGAAAATATGTTTTAGTCTCTTATAATTATTAATCATAGAGAATTTCTCATCAAAGAGGTAGTGACGCCATGTATTCAAATCACAGACTATGAAAACTAAATCCCACCCATTTGATGAGTAATTATTCTCATGAAACCATAACGTACAATAGAACTAATAAATAACATGTATTCCATACATGAGAAGACATCCCAACCTTGATTCTAAAGCATCACAATAAACCATGTTACATTTTCTCAATATTGGAAAACCATGATTGTTGAAAATGTAAGGATAACATTAAGCTCTAGAAAATGCATCTCACATTCCTCTATCTACTGGAATAAAAATTTAATCTCTATTAATGTTTTCATGTGTGATTATATTCATAGAAAACTACAAAAAAACTATTGTTAGAACTAGAAAATCCATGTAAACTACATATCTCAAAGGAGTTATTTGGATATTTCCAAGAGATATCAGATTCAATCTTTTCTAGATCCATAGAGAAAAATTTGTCAGAGATTATATAGAAAAGGAACTATATGATTGGTATCAAAAATTTTACATTGGATAAGTTGGTATATATATGATGATCCCTAATTATTAGAAACACTACATACATTTGATTCTCAGGCTCCACCCTTATCATTGAATAAACCAATATGTCATCAATAAACACCACCAAATGAGAATATATATATCTTTAAAATTTCCAATTCCCCAATTCCATAAATAGAATAGTTGAATTAATATGATTTAAAGTAATTAAGAAATAATCATGATATCCATATCTAATTGGTAAAGCTTACTTGGAATATTATCCATATGAAAACACATTTGGTGATATCATGATCATAAGTCAATTTTAGAGAACCATTGGGCTCCCCTAAATTTATCAAACAGATCTTAACAATGTGGAAGTGGATACCAATTATTTATCATAAATTTTTTAAGATTATGATAACTAATGCACACAAAAATATTTCCATCAACCTATTTGACCACAAGATTGGCTCTTTTTATGGAGATGCGCTTGACCAAACAAATCATCTTATTTTCAGAATATCCCACTAAAAATTCAATTCTATATATTTTTTTAGTTCTAGTTGATGAGATATAAGGTAAATTGTACTGATCCTTATATGGTGATAAATCATAAACATGAAATCCCTTATAGTATATAACATTGATAATTTATTGATGGAAAACAACAGAAAATGATCCACACCACCTAGAATACATATATATCCTCAAACATTTCCATCAATGCCAATGTAAAAAACATCCAACTAGTTTGATATTGTTCAAACTTTTGGTTCAAACTAGAACATTACACATTAATTTACATTTTGGTAACCTCTAATGATATAGTCTAATCCATCTTCTACCATGAGACTAACTGTTATGGTATAATTGTTGATAAGATACTTCAATATTTTCCACCAATAAATACATATGATTAAATAATATAATTCCTTATCAAACTCAATGAAGTCACATATCATCTTAGTTGTATCAAATGTTATAGAAGAATATTCCCACACAAGGGCTCGACATTCTCTTTGACCAAAAGGATTTTGTAGTTTCCAAATTGAAGTAATTATCAAAACCGTCAAAAAATCATTAGCACAAGAAAAATAAATAAATGGGATCCAAATGTAACAAAAAAAATAATGTATAGGGGTATAATTTAATGGAATTGTACCTCTCATGGTGGATGTTTCAGACAGATCATCCACAATAAAATTCTCATATTTATATAATTTTTTTCCTATGAGACATTCTTCTTTGTTGACCTGTTGAAATTGTGCTTGTTTAGGAGTCATGGTATACCTATTATCACTAGTGATAGTTATTTTCTACACAAACAAAATTACTCTACCTTTGTATTATTAATGTATATGGCGTACGTGATTCATGAGAGTGTCTTGAACACCCGACCTCTAAGCACTATAATAATAGCACTGAACATTTCACATCTGATTGAAATTTTCACATTTTCTATGTGTTTCCATTCACTCTATCTTCATGTGACTAAGAATAAAACTAAAAATATCCCCCCTTACTTATGGGTCTTAGAAGATGGTCAATTTTTCATATACTCTGATTATTAGGAGATCCAAATCCTTGAGAATAGGTTTCCATATTCCCCTTTCTCTTCGTGTTAGAGTTATCACCTCCTCTCTTGATGATAGTTATACTAACTCAACATGGATTTTAAATAGTTCTATATTTCATGAAGATTTTATCAATTTTCATTTGTGACTCAATTTTTTAAAAATCATTTATCATTATTTTATCAAATTTTTGGATCACCCATGGCTCAGGGGAAACCACATTTTTAATACCTTCTTCTAGTTGGTTTCTATGATGCTTACCAAGTTCCATATTCTATTTGGAAAAAAAGACCATAAGTCTCTATCAATATCAATTGAAGGATTTATAATATTAATATTCTATCACATCACATTTACCAAAACAATTATTTACATAATCATCTCATTCTGTGTTCGACAAGTGTTAAAAAAATTCAACATTCTTTCGAAATCATACCTTTTTCAAAGTAAAACAACCATTGTATTTTCAAAAACATAATTTTGAAAACATTTTAATCATTTTTCTAAAAAAAATAATTTCAAAAATAAATCATTACTAAAATTTAAATATGAAATCCATGTTTGATTTCATTTCAAAAATGCATGTCATTCATTTCCCATTGGCTAAAACCATTATAATGATATTTCAAATACCATAGTTGTCTCCCAAATAGATATGTACCCAAATACATAGTAACTATATGTTTATAATAAAGAGGATAGATGCATCATTTTATTCTATACATTTAATTTTCCAATTATCCTAATTCCCTCTACCAACATAGAACAAGGAAATAAGAAGAAAAATATGAACTCAATGACCGAAATAATAGAAGAACACTTTCTAGTCAAGGAATAAAGAAGATGATAAAAATTGAAACATCCCATTCCTCATCGCTAGTTTGAGTTTTGGTTGAATTTATACTAGGAGTTTAGAGAAATCCCCAAGATACCAAAGGCTGGATATAAATCCCTTGGTTTTCATTAATATTTTTGGATGGTTTCCCTTTCAAAAACAAAACAACTGACTAAACATTCAATAACCAAATAAACCACTACATGATGCATGCTATAAATTATATAATGATCAATGAAATAAAATTTTTATCAAAATAAAATACATGAGAACCTCATTACAAGACTACAAAACGAAACTCCATATATCCCAATAAGCTCCATGATCCAAATTCATAAAATAGCCCAATTTTCACAATACACCACTAAAGAAGTATGATACATTAAATTTTCATGTTTCCTGAGAAACAATACATGAAAATTCACCAACAATTAAGTGGATGGGTGAGTAATGAAACTCAATGGTGTCTCCCCAAATTACTGACCCACTAATTCCGCTAGGATTAACATGTTATCAAATTTATATAAAAACCAATTCAAATTATTCTAATATTTTTCAGAAGCAAGACAATTTCATACAAATTTAGTTTTATCAAATTACCCATTTTATGAGGATAGAAACAAAAACATACCATAAAACTATTCCAAAAAATATATTTTGGAAAAATAAATTACATTCTATATATCAACACATACAACCATTGATTAAACCATGGACCTACCTATACTCACAAGTGATGAGTCATCATTTAACTAAGTTATCACTTAACGAACCATTTGGATAGGGAGAAAATTATTAGCATTTTCATCCCATTCAGTTGACAAGGATACATCAGGACCCTATTTGTCCAAATGAACATATACCCACCCAAACCATTTATTAAAAACCTTTTTCCAAAATACCAGTTTAAACCATTTCAATAAAACCTCTATCTTATGAAAAAAAAATCATCATATAATTTCAATACATTTCAAGAAAAACTTCCTTTAATTGAAAAATATAAATTAAACCATTTACTAATAATATAGCCAATACATATATTAAAATAATTTTTCAATTTTCTTTACACAAAAGTTTTACAATTTCAAAAAAAAATCCACAAACCATTACTAAGAAGGGTTTCTACCAATCTTTTAACAATATTTTACAACCAATTTTAGTCAAAATAATCTATTTGAGATCTTTCCTTCATGTTATAAATAGAAGAGTAGAGAGTTAATCAACTACAATAGTATTTAAGGAAAAAACTATGAATGTAAATAAAATGGGAATGAGACCGGGTATAATATACAAACACCATCCATTGATCTCTTCCCTTATTATTAACAATGGAAAATTTAATCATATTTCACCCAAAAAACCCATATATATAACTAAATGGTAACTATATCATAGAAATAAATAGAGATATAGAAAGAGAGAGGTAAATTGATCTACAAAAACCCAAATAAAACTACCATAAATGATCACTTACCATGAGATACAGTCATCAACACAATAAGAAACTCCTTTAGATTATCTCTAGATTGACGGGGAAGCTTCCGTATCATTTTTAAGGAGAAATCCATTGTTTGGGTCAAAATTATGGAGAAAATATAGGATAAAGTCTACAAACCTAAATCGACATTTTTTGTATGTTGTTATTAAATTATTTAGGTTAGTCAAACAGTTTGAAAAACTGTGCATTAATCATGATCCATCATTTATCTAAAGGAGGAACCTCGCATGATTTAAACAAATGGTGAGAAAATCATTCCACAAATAAGAAAAATACCTACATCACAATTTTCAATATTTCTCGTTAGTGGTCACACGGATTGTATAAACCATGTTCCTACTCTTGTGGCTTCCCCATAGCCTCTGTATTATGATCCATGGTTTGATATAATATTTTCATTGTTTCCACATCCATTAACCAAATGAGAACTTTTATAAAATAATAAAAAAAACATTCCAAAAGATTTTGAATCCCTCCTAAACAACACCCAAACTCATTATTTACCTAAAATACATAAATTAAGGGTTACTTACATGAAATCGAGGGGTGATGAACAGATCCTGAACCACTAACTCAATATAACATTTTAGATTAATGATATTTAATAAAGACTTGATCTCATATCTTGGTCAATCCTAAAAATATCTAGTCACATCCAGCTTATCTCATACTGATTTCATAAAATCTATGCATTTATAAGGTGAAGACAATATAATATATCATCATCATAATTCACTCATTTATGTGTATTATATCATTAGAATTCATCTACCTTAGGGTCTTAGGGTAACATTTCATTAGTAACTTCTCTTGGAACTCCTTCTAGGACATTCCCTTCAACAGCTCATCATGAGATCAAATATCACATCATCCCTTAACAATTCATCATAAAAGGTAAGATTCCATTATTACTATATTCTTGTTTGGAGACTCATAGTGGTCATGTATCACCAAGATGGACCAAATATCTAACTCTATTTCCTCGGTTCCACACTCTCTAGAAAAATTCATATAGTGATTAAGTTGAATCTCTCTCATCATTTTAATCAAACATAGCACATCTATCCCCGGATTTATCTCCATAAACTACATAAAATGACCAAATTCCACACTAATATTCTATTCATAGATATTATCCATAATCAATGATGGTTTTTATCTAATTATTGGAGGAGTATTCATGGTGATGTATTCTTGTTTCCAATATGGAAATGTTATCCTTCTGATATATCTCTAAAATTACAATATTACATCTCAAAAAACATGGCATGTAGTTTTCACAATTTAAACAAATGATGGATGAAAAATTATCATAACTAGACAACTCTCTAAACAATATCCCAAAGGTTAAAATCACATCCCATCATTACACTCAATAATTCCAATCTTGATCCATGGTTAACATGAGGTAAACCAAAATTACATAATAACAATCAATTAATTTATTATGAATTAAACCATTTCAATTTCAAGAAACTGAAATATTTTTCAATTATGTTACATTTATAATATTTCAATTTTTACATTTTAATAATTAAAATTTTTCATTTCATTCGTGGATTCCATTTTCATCGGACCACATGGAAACTAGAAAATTATTTACAGTTCTCCACAACCGATTATAACATTATTTTATATCATTTCCTAACATGATGAGGGTGAAATTAATTTATAATTATAAACAAGTGCATGAATATACCAAATATATCACATTTTTTTCCATGAATAATTCCTATGGAAACAATAACTACATACAACATATGAATAATCCAATGGTGTAACACCAATCAACTGTAAGAATAAACCACATGAACCAAAATCCCACCATGGGTTAATGTGTTCTCCCCTACACAAGGGTTATCCAATCCCATTCATGGGATCATTTCCATGATCGGACACCTCCTAATCCCCTTTCCACAAATTGGAAATTTTTAAAAATCATAATAAAAATTTGGATACACCTGTGTAATGTCTCGACCTTGAAGATACTATAACCGTTACCCCAATAGAGATCACCACAAGAACTTAGGTGTGTATATTCATATACTAGAGGTTGTGGACAAGAATCAACAGTATATTGAGATAAATTGGGAGATTTTACCCTATTTATTAGACAATGTAAAAGTAAAATGGTAATATTAATAAATAAAAAGTAATAATGTTCATTTTACATGAATTATATAATAAAAATTTTAAATTGGTAAATTATCACAACCATTCAAAAAAATATGTCATACCCTACAAGTGTAAAGTTCCATGAGAAAAGAAATAGGACACGATGAAAAAATCCTAAAAATAGGTACCCACAAAATTTTGGGTTCCCTTATCCATGATCTATCACAACTCCCATATTAGACATCTAATATAAGGACCATTCCCTTGCCCTAACATGTAGCCATGACTTTTTCTCAAGAACCCAACGTTGAACTGATAGGTGGGTGAGTACATCTATGTATTCCACCACCAATGGATTCTTAGATAATATAAATTCTATAACAGTGTTTGTTGAAGTATAAATAAACAATTTAGAAGCAATACAATTTTTTAGGATTCATCTTTAATGAAAAACCCCAATATTCCCTGGTACTCTTCTCTTTGAATAATACAATAACGTGTGTTTCTGCGCAAATTCAAGTTATAACACACCACAACCAATAAAACTAGACATTATGAATAGTAATACCCACTTTTTTGAAATTTTATAAATTCTATCTTTCAAAATGGATTTAATTTTTTGATTCATAATATCAAAATTAGCTTTGGGTAAAATTTTGGTATTTTTATGAAAACATTCAATTTTTGATGAATACTGAAAAACACTAAATTATATCTTAAAACCAAATTTTTATTTAAATAATTATTTATTTTTGTTAAATTTATTAAAGGTGAAAATAGATACATAATTCCTATATAAGTTCAATGTAATTCATTGGAGTCAGTTTATAATAATTTTAGATATATAATATTTTTATTGAACTTTTTACCGTATTTTTCCCACCTCATAGGTGAATTTGAAAATTCATATAAAACATAATTTTACCACTTATGTGAGTGGAATTTCAAATATTTGAGTGTCAAATTTGATATCAGTAGGTATGATGTGGTTGAATAAGAAGAAAATAATTTTCCTTGAATAGTAACTTTTTTACTTTTATTTACCACAGTTAAAAGTAAATATTCTAATTAATGGTACAAATGATATTATTATTACCCTATAACTTGTCCTAATTCTATTGGATAAGTTTAATTCTATAAAAAACAACTTTTGGAATAAAATATGATCCATTAGGTCCACTTGTGTTAGATTAGGACACTTGTAATTATTTTATTAAAAGAAGAGTTTAAAGAGTTTAAATCAATGTTTAATAAATAAACAATTTTGAATATAGGTTTATACATAATATAACTTTGATTATAAATATTAATTTGAAAGATAAAAATCATTCCTACATAATTTTATTTTATTAATATTTTCTAGTCATTAAATAATTTAATTTATTTATGATACAATGATGAAGCAGTAATTACCTAATTTATTGAAATATTAAAATAATTTATATTATAAATATCCATATAAATGTAATTTCAGACTTTTTATGAATTCCACTAATTTTATATGATAAGATGACATATTAGTATTTGTTAGATGAATTGTTTTCTAAGTAATAACGCTTTTATGAATTTAGAAAAAACAAAATAACAAATAGTGTCAAAATTGACATAAAAGTGTTTTTAAAACAAATATTCTATTATAAATTGATATTCTATTTCTAAAAACCTTGTGTTTGGAAAAAAAGACTTATATAATGATGGTTTTATCATTAATGAACCACTTGTGGTTCTATTGAAATTATATAGTATTTTTATTAACCATATAATATAAAAATATAAAGAGACATGGTAAATGTAAAACTATTTAACTAATAGATAAATCTAAACGATAAGGTTAATATAGTGACCCAAACCTATCTAAAACCTATTTTTTGAGTGGTTTTAGACCTATCCCAGCCATATACATTAATGTAGTCATTTTCTAGCCATTATAAATAGAAAATTATTTTATTATAAAATAATATTTCTATCTTTTACTAAGGTGCTTCTCACAACACTTATAAAAGGGAACTCCCCCTTCTCTATAATTCACACCTTCAAGGCCCTTTGGATCGGCCAAAAACATCCCAAATACCCCCTTAATAGCCCTCCATTAATCCTAGTGTCCCTATTTTAGTCAAAAAGCTATTCTATTGATCCATTTCGATCAAATCAAAAGGAAGATCCCGAAGAAGAGGTAAATATTTTATCACCTCTCTCAAGTTCCTTTCTTCTCCCATATCCTCTCTCTTTGTTGTTTCCATTATAAAATAATAACTCTGGTATATTATATATATTTTGATGTTATTATGAATATGGTAAAACCATATTCATTATTATATTTATCTTTTTAATGACATTTCACTATACATGCGTACGTACAGATTACCATCTCCACGTCGTGGTATAATTGTTATTCAATACATTATTTTTACGATGGGTATAATAATGATGTGTAATTTTTGTAAATAATAAATATAACATGATAATTATTCAGGGTATATGATATACCATCCAATTATATATAATATTAATATCAAAATAATGATATTGTCGCTCGTGCGTACATACAGATTACCGTCTCCACGAATGAGATGAGATTCATTCCCCATCATATCCATTCAAGACTAATTTTCATTTGATGATTGAAAATAATGTTTAATGACTTGATATAATTATGTATATTAATATGATACATCCAATCCATGACAAATATGACTCACATAACAAAGAATATAACGGAAAACGAATCTGTTAACACCCAAAAGGATGATAATACAAAGATATTATTAACAAAGCAATGATAAATGATCATATATGATATCATATTAATGTATATGATTCATGTAAAATATAATAACAATTATTTCACATTTATACAAGAGGATAACCTAACCTAGACCAAGGAAATGTAAAAGGTAAGGGTTAATTTCACAATCTCTTTATTATCTGAGGTTATATTTACGTAAGTATCTATTGGGACCTCTTTATCATCCACATCCATGTTTCTTAAAAATGTATTCCAAAACATTTTTACTATTTTCTAGACTATGTTTTAAAGAAATTTATTCCCTTGTTTGACTTATTATAAAAGGGTTTCAAAGGAATCTTTCCATTGTTTTCCAAACATGGTACTTTTTTACATATTCGTCAAATTTAAGGTAAGAATGTTTTTTAACTTATACTGCGAGTGCATCTATTTTCCACCATTATAACTTCTTCGAAGCTTACCTTACAACCTTATAAGAATATTTTCAAATATAAATGTTTTCTATTATAATTACGTGACTTTTAAATGATTTCAAAATAGAAATAGATATTTCTCTAAAACCTTTTTGATTTCATCTAGGTCAACATCCTTTGATGGATTTTAAATTTGTTTGAAGTTGATTTATTATGATACAAAACATCCATATTATATTTAAGATTTTGTGATATGTTTTACTGTGGATGTGTTATTTTATACCATTCATGGTTTATGGATAATGTATTGAAATTTTGTAATCTATTTTTAATACAAATGTTTATGTTATGTTTAAACCATTTCATATGTGGAATGCATTGGACTTAGTATGTGACGGGTAGAGCCCGCCATATCCCATCGATGCATAGGTAGGTCTCATGAGACAAACTAGTGTCTTGGAACAAGGCCTTGACAAAATCTTATTTGTAGTCTTGGCACAAGGCCTTTACTATGTGGTTATTAAAGTCTAGCATTATGCATTCCATCATTATGAAAGTGGATATTGATACTGCATGTGATTATTCAACTAGTAGAATATCCATGTTAGTAAGTAAATGGCATTATTTTGAATTTATATTTTCCATATTATGCTAAAGTTCATGTTTAAAAGGATTTTGTTTTAGTCTTTTACATTGCCTTAAATGTTTATGCTTATTTATGAAAGTTTCCACTATATTGTTATCCTTACTGAGCATCTGAGCTCACCCCTTTCTATGTTTTATTTTTCCCAGGATATGAAAATGTATATTATGACTGACCTATAGGGATAGTATATAGGATCTTAGTGTTTTCTATGGAATCAATTTTGTTTTAGTCTTCTATTTTATAATGTAATGTAAACCTTATGAATGCATATAGTACTTCCAAGGATACTTAACTAATCGGTCTTTCGAGACTTGATCATTTGTGATCACGCCAATGTAATGTAATAATGCACCGAATCAGGGTAACTAGGGTAGGGGTGTTATAGTTGGTATTAGAGGAATTTTAGTACAAACCTTGGAATCTAGATTAAAAAAATCTCCTAATAGGGAGCATTACCCTAAGATATAATTTTAGGATTAGTATAGAATAACTTACTTAAATTTTGGTATTGTAGAGATTTTGTGAGTTTATCAAGAAATAAATCCCTGTCTGGATACAAGAAGGTAGAGGTGGATCTAGCACAGATTTACCTAGGTGTAAAACCCGAAAACACTAATATGATCTAGACTCGAACGGGAACTGGTGCACGACAACGGGCCTTGCTTCACTCTTGGTTACAACAATCCCGGGGTATATGCTTAGGATAATTCTCATTTTATTTACAAACCATTATGAATGTTTTATGAATGGTTTATGAGTATATAATTCCTCAAAGAAAACATTTTTATGATTATGGATTATATCCATAAATTTTTAAATTTTTGAAAAGTGTTTTACAATATTGGATTTATGTATTTTGATTCATAAACTAATCTAGTTTATGAAATTGTTTAGAAATGGTGCTTAGTGGAAGGAATGTAAATTGTATCAATGCACGCACTCTCTATAGGGATTTCCTTCCTACTCAAGATAATTATAGTGGAGCTGGTTAGGCAACTGGTGCGGATCAGCTAATCACCATTCTGGGACAACTCACTAAGGTTATGAATAATAACCTAACCCATATAGAGCACCATGATCCACATCGTGGAGGATCAATGTTAGATATCTTCATAAAGAAACACCCACAAACATTAAATTGGGGGAAAATCCATTTTTAGGTGAGCAATGGATAAATTCCTTTGAGAAAATATTCCACGCATTGGGGAGTAGTGACAGGGAAAATGTTGTCATGGCAGTTTACCGCCTCACTAGAGATGCTGATCAGTGGTGGTTATGGATTAAAAACACAATGGCAGATGATGAAGTAATAAATATAGAATGGAGACAGTTTAATGATCTTTTCATAGAAAAATGTCTTCCATGTGACCATTGAGCAGATATGGAAAGATAATTTTTGAGTCTGAGGCAAAAGGAAGATGAGAATGTCACGAAGTATGAAGCTAACTTTACAAGGTTAGAGAGGAATGTTGTAGATTATATATGTAACCAAAGAAGTAAGATTGATCATTTCTTTGATTGGTTAAAACAATTTCTACATCGGGAATTAGTCTCAAAATACTTCTCGTCGTACGAAGATAGTGTCTCATGTCCTATCAAGACAGTAAAAGAATTCCCTATGTCGTATGACTTTAAAGAAAATCAAGAGAAAAGGAGATCTACTTAACACTCTAGAAATGGAAATAATTGGAAGAATGGAAAAGGTGAATATCCATCCTGCATTAAATGTGGGAAGACACAATCTGGTACTTGCCTAAAGGGAATGGGATTCTGTTACAAGTTTGGTGAAAAAGGACACCAAGCTCGTGATTGTAAGGGGAAGAAAGAGGCTATCAATGATGAATTATACAATTGTAGAGAAATTGGGAATTATGTGACTGAATTTATTAAGCATTAGGGGAACATACTTTAGAAAAGGCCAAGGGATCATGAACAAGATTATTCTATCACAACTGTTGAGGTTGAATCTCCAAAAGACGTGGTGGCAGGTAATTTATTGCTTTCCTCAAGTTTAGAAAATGATATATTGGATTCTAGATAATCACATTGTTTCATATCTTCCCTGTTTGCTAATAAGATTAGATATTTCCAATTTGATTTAACCAGGGGGTTTTCAATCAAAAATCCTAAGGGAAGTATCATCACAACAATGTTTTGTGAATCAGTTCACATTAGGGAATATAAATGTTCTTTCTATGATGATGTCATCATCATACCCATGATTTAATTTGATATAATCCTTAGTATGTTTGGCTTTTAGACCATGATGCAAATATTTTTTGTAAGAAGAAGGAGGTTACAATTTTTGACGATGATGAAAAAGAACACCTTATCTTTAGCGCAGAAACATCACCACCTAATTCTATTCTCGATCCACCAACAGTATCTCAACTAAATTCAATTATTGGGGAGGAATAGAATGAAATTATTGTGGGTGAGGAAAAGAATTTTCAAATAGAGGATGTTCCTATTATGAAAAATATGTTGATGTGTTTTTAGAAGATTTACTTCGACATCCTCCAGAACTAGAAATTGTGTTTTCCATTGATTTAATTCCTAGATCAGGGCCCATATCAGAGACCCCTTATATAATGGCCATTGTGGAATTAGTGGAACTAAAGAAACAACTAGAGTAATTGAGTAATAAGGTATTTATTCTCCCTCAGGTTTCTCCATGGAGTTCCCATGTACTTTTTGTTAAGAAGAAAGATGGATCAATGAGGTTTTTCATTGACTACAGGGAGATCAATGATATAATAATGAAGAACATGTATCCCCGACCTCTCATTGAATATTTATTTGAACAACTTAATAGAGATGAATACTTTTAAAAGATTTATCTTCTATCTAGATATCATCAGTTGTGTATGAGTAATGATTACATTCCGAAAACATCATTTCAAACCAGGTAAATGAATTACGAGTATACAATAATTACTTTTGGAATGACTAATGCACACTATGTCTTCATGGATCTAATGAATATAATTTTCAAGGAATATCATGATGAATTTGTAGTAGTATTTATTGATGATATCTTGTTATACTCCAAAATCTATGAAGATCATGAAATTCACTTGCGCATTATCCTGAAGACGCTGAGAAGACATAAATTATATGGGAGGTTTAGCAAGTGTGAATTATGGATTTAGGAGATTTATTTTATTGGCCATATTGTCTCCAAGGATGAAATATCTGTTAATCCTTCTATAACCAGGCCAATCCATGAATGTCCAGCACCGATGAGTATAATTTTGGTATGCAATTTTATTGGCTTAGTAGGTAAATATTCACGTTTCATCCAGAATTTTGCACGGTTGGCTAACCCAATAAAAAAGCTCACAAGAAAAGTGGTTAAATTTTTTTGGACTAAAGAGTGTGAAGAATGTTTTGATGAACTAAAGAGAATATTAGTCAATTCTCCTAAATTGACTCTCCCATCGAGGAATGGAGAGATTTTTATTTATAGTGATGCTTCAATGAAAGTACTTGGTTGTGTCCTTATGTAGAATGATAAGGTTATTTCCTATGCATCAAGAAACCTAAAAATTCATGAGAAAAACTATCCTACTCAAGATCTTGAGTTATCAGCTATCATATTTACATTGAAGATATGGGAATAAGGTTATGGATAGAACTACTCAAGGATTAGGGTTGCACAATACACTACCACATGGGGAAGCAAAATAAGGTGATAGATTCTTTGAGTAGAAAGGATCATGGAGTTTCGAACAAGATGAGAGTATAAAAAGGACCCTATTTACATGGATCTAGTAATGATGGATATGGGAATAACCAACGAAGGTGAAACATCAATACTTTTTCAAATGGTTTCCAAACCATCTTCACTAAAGAAAGGATAAAGAGTTCGTAGACCGGTGATGAAGACTTTTAAAAGAAGATTAAATCTTTGAATGATGGGAAATTGAGTGACTTTGTGTATGATGATGGAATTTTGAAATTTAGGAAGAGAGATTTCATTCCTGATATACATGATCTAAAAAGGGAATTGTAGGATGATTCTCATAGTTCCAATTTCTCTATACACCATGGTAGCACTAAGATGTATAGAGGTGTGAAGGAACATTCTTTGTGGGATAACAGGAAGAGGGATACTTCTGATATTGTGTTAAGATGTATGGTTTGTCAACAACTGAAAGTTGGAAGGAAACATTCTGGAGGGGTCATGCAACCTCTTTCCATACCTGAGTGAAAATTGGATAATATTATGATGGAATTTTTCATGGTCCTACCAAAGACTTCTAGAAGGAACGATTCAATATGGGTCATTGTTGATTGTCTTACCAAGTCAGCACATTTTCATTCTATAAGATAAGATTTACCACTTCAACGTTTACCAATATTATATATTAATGAAGTTTTAAGACTTCATGGAGTACCACTATCAATAGTTTCTGATCGTGATCCTCATTTTACATCATGATTCTGGAAAGGTCTTCCGAAATCCCTGGATACTTAACTTCGATTGAGAACTTCCCACCACTTTCAAACTGATGGACAATCAGAACGAACTATTCAAATGTTATAAGACATGTTGAGATCATGCTCACTTGACTTTAAAGGTTTTTGGGATCAATATTTACCTCTTATAGAATTTTTCTATAAAAATATATTCCATTAAATTATTAGGATGGCACCATATGAAGCGTTGTACGAAAAGAGATGCCGCCCACCAACCTATTGGGATGATGTTTGAGAAAGAAAACTCGTACTCCCTGAACTGGTAGAGGAAATGAAAGAAAAGGTGAAGGTAATCCAAAACCACATCAAATAAGATCAAAGTCGGCATAAGAGCTATGCCGATAACCGAAGGAAGGATTTGAAATTTCATGTAAGAGATCATGTTTTCTTGAAGGTATCTATATGGAAGGGTGTTATAAGTTTCAGTAAGAAGGGAAAATTGAGTCCTAGGTACATTGGACCTTTCTATATTCTAGAACGAATTGGGGCCGTAGCTTACTGTTTGGAAATGATGCCAAGTCTCTCCAAAGTTCACGATGTATTCCGTGTATCAATGTTGAGAAAATACACACCTGACCCAATGCATGTACTCACCTATGAAAAATTAGAAATGGAACTCAATCTGTCTTATTGCGAAGAGCCTGTCATGGTTCTTGAAACAAGAGAACAAGTGCTGAGAAACCAGATGACTCGTCTAGTAAAAGTTCTATGGAGAAACCATAAGATGGAAGAGATAATGTGGGATCCCAAGGAACTTATGATGAAGAACCACCTGAGTATTTTTATGCAGTAATATTCTAGAAATTTAGAGAATGAAATTATTTTAAGGAGGGGAGAATTTAACACCCTCAAGCTTCCACAATAAGCTTCCCTTTGAATAATACAATAACATGTGTTGTACGCAACTTCGAGTAATAACACACCACAACAAATCAAACTAACTATTTTGAATTTTAATACCCACTTTTTAAAATTTTATGAAATTTATCATTCAAAATGGGCTTCATTTTTTGATGCAGAATATCAAAATTATCTTAGGGTGAATTTTTGGTATTTTTTTGAAAAACATTCAATTTTTGATGAATAGTGAAAAACACTAAGTTATAGTTTAAAACCTAATTTTTATTTAAGTAATTATATATATTATTTAAATTTATTTTTGGTCAAAATAGACACATAATACCAATATTAGTTCAATGTAATTAATTTGAGTCATTTATAATAATTTTAGATATATAAAAATTTTATTGAACTTTTCACCGTCTTTTACCCACATCCCAGGAGAATTTTCAAATTCACATAAAACATAACTTTACCGCCTCTGTGAGTGGAATTTCAAAACTCCGAGAGACACAATTGATATCAATATGTAAAATTTCGATAAATAAGATGAAAATAATGTTTGGTGAATAGTAACTTTTTACTTTAATTTACCACTATTAAAAGTAAATATGGTAATTAAGGACAAAAATTACATTATTATTACCCTAACACAAGTCCTAATTCTATTGGAAAAGTTTAATTCGACCAAAAACAAACTTGAGAAAAAAATATGATCCTTTCGGTCCATTTGGATTATATTAGGACACTTATTATTATTTTATTTAAAGAAGAGAGAAAATAGTCAAAATCAATGTTTAATAACTAAAACATTCTTAATAATGGGATATACATAAGATAAATTTAACTATAAATATTTATTAGAAAGATAAATAGATTTCCAACATAATGGTTATTTATTTATATTTTTTATAGATTAAATTATGTAATTTATTTATGACACAATGATGATGCAGTAATTACCTAAATAATGAAATATTAAAATAATTGATATTATAAATATCCAAATAAATGTAATTTGAGACTTTTTATGAATTAAAGTAATTTTATATGTTAATTTGACATATTAGTGTTGGTTATAGGAATTTATTTTGAAGTAATAATGCAGTTATGAATTTAGTAAAAACAAAAAACCAAATAGTTTTAAAATTGACATAAAAGAGTTTTTAAAAAAAATATTATTTTATTAATTAAAATTCTATTCCTAAAAATATAAGGATCAACCAAAATAATTATATAATGATAGGTGTATCATTAATGAACCACTTTGGTTTCTCCTAGAATTATGTAGTATGTTTATTAACCATATAATAGAAAAATACAAAGAGACATGGTAAAGTTAAACTATTTAACTAAGAGTTAAATCTAAAATATAAGGTTAATATTGTGACCCAAACCTATCTAAAACCTATTGGTTGAGTGTTTTTTAACACATACCTACCTTATCCTTTAAATAATTCATTTTTGATCCATTAAAAATCGTACCTTATTTTACTATAAAATAATATTTCTAGCTTTTCCTAAGGTTCCACTCACCCCTCTTATAAAAGGGAACTCCCCCTTCTCTATAATTCACACCTTCAATGCCATTTTTCTCATCCAAACCCTGCACAAATACCCTCTAAATTGTCCGACCATCATCCTAAAGGCCCTCATTTAGTCAGAAATCCAACCTATTGAGGCATTTTGATCAAATCAAAAGGAAAAACCTGAAAAAGAGGTAAATATTTCATCACCTTTTTAAAGTTCCTTTCTTATTCCACATCCTCTTTATTTGTTGTTTCCATTCAAAAATAATAACTCCATTATGTTCTATATACTGTGATTTTTTTATGAATATGGTATAACCATATTCATTATGCTATCCATCCTTTGAATGACATGTCACCATACGTGCGTACGTACGGATTACCGTCTCCACATTGTGGTGTAATTGTTATTCAATACATTATTATTTGGATGGGTATAATAATGATATGTAATTGATTTAAATAATAAATATAACTTTATAATTATTCTGTATATAATATATACCATCCAATTATATATTATTTTCATATCAAAATAATGATATTTCCGCTCGTGCGTAAGTACGAATTACCGTCTCCATGAACGCGATGAGATTCATTCTCCATCATATAAATTCAGGACTAATTTTCATTTGATGATTAAAATTAATGTTTAAGGACTTGATATAATTCTGGATATGAATAAGATACATCCCATCCTTAACAAATAGTACACACATAACAAATAATATAACGGAAAACGAATCCGTTAACACCTGAAACGACGATAATACTAAGATATAATTAACAAAGCAATGTTAAAAGATCATATATGATATCATATTAATGTATATTATTCTTTTGTAATTTAATAACAATCATTCCACCATTATATAGTAATTTAACCTACCCTCGACCAAGGAAAAGTACAAGGTAAGGGTTAATTTCACAATCTCATTATTATCCTTGGTTGTATTTATGTAAGAATCTACTGAGACCTCTTTATCATCCACATACATGTTTCTTAAAAATGTATTCCAAATTTTTATTACTATTTACTATACTATGGTTTAAATTAATTTATACCGTTTTTTGACTTTTTATAAAATGGTTTGAAAGGAATCTTTCCATTTTTTTCAAAACAAAGTACTTTTGACCTTTTCGACAAAATTTAAGGTAAGAATGTTTTTTTTAACTTATATGGCAGGTGCAGATATTTTATGCCATTATAACATCATCGAAGCTCCCCTTACTAGGTTATAAGAATATTTTCAAATATAAATGTTTTCTATTATAATTATGTGACTTTTAAATGATTCCAAAATTGAAAGAAATATTTCTATAAAAAGGTTTTGATATCATCTATGTCAACATCCTTTGATCAATTTTAAGTTTGTTTGAAGTTTATTTATTATGATACAAAAATTCCGTATGGTATTGAAGTTTTTGTGATATTTTTTACTGTGGATGTGTTGTTTCATATCATTCATGGTTTATTGATAATGTATTTACATTTTGTATGCTATTTTTAATACGAATTTATATCTTATGTTTAAACTTTTTCATATGAGGAATGCGTTGGACTTAGTATGTGACAGGTGGAGCTCGCTATAGCTCCGTGATGCATCCGTAGGTCTCATGAGAAAAAATATTTTCTTGGCACAAGGCCTTGAAAAAATATTATTTATAGTCTTGGCACAATGCCTTGACTATGTGGTTAAGAAAGACTAGCATTATGCATTCCATTTTTATGAATGTGGCTATTGATATTGGATGTGATTTTTTGACTAGGAGAATATCCATGTGAGTATGTAAATTGAATTATTTTGATTTTATCTTTCCCATTTTTTCATAAAGTTCAAGTTTAAAGGCTTTTGTTTTAGTTTTATACAATGCCATAAATGTTTATGCTTATTTATGAAAGTTTCCGCTATATTGTTATCCTTACTGAGCATCTGAGCTCTCCCCTTTATATGTTTTATTTTTCCCAGGATATTAAGAAGTATATTATGACTGACCTGTAGGGATAGTCTATGGGATATCAGTGTTTTATATGGAAACAATTTTGTTTTGGTTTTCCATTTTATGTTGTAATGTAAACCTTATGAATGTATCCAATACATATAAGGCTACTAAACTAATAGGTCTTTCAAGACTTGATCTTTTGTGATCATGCAAATGTTATGTAATAATGCACCGACTCTGGGTAACTAGGGTTAGAGTGTTACATTTTATAATTTTCAAATTATTCTCAATGTCTTATAGGTTCCATAATAACACAATGATGGTTTAATAACTGTGTATCACTAGGTAATTCTTTTTATGATATATTTTAGTATACATTAGATTCTAAGTATATGTACCCATATTTTTGAGTGGAAATCCATAAAAAACAAATATTCTTATTGTTTATTTGCTTGACCAAAAACAATACGTTGGTGTGGACCCCCATGACAGTCCCATATTCATTTTATCAACAAAAAAGTATATGGTTTTAACACAGAAGGCACTTTTTACCAAATTAATTCAATTGGGGTAGTACTTAATACATTTATCATAATTCCCATTATTCTTCACATTCATTAATATTAGAACCAATCTATAAAATTTATGTTTTACATTTTAGTCAAAACTAAAATTATTAAACATGCATCCTAACCATTTTATAACACTAAAATTCACCAATATAAGACATAAATCATTTTTCTTATTAATGTTTATCCAAACACCACTTTATTAAATGTTTTCATGATAAAAAATAATATAATTGGATGAATCTTATAATGAAAATATGTTATCACATAAAAAGTCAACGAACCTATTCAAGGGAGTCTCACACCCCATTAGTTATCATATCCCTTTTCTACACATCAAATAAAGATTCCATGAGGTCTGTGAAAGGTCCAATAGATTTTTTCGACAAAGAATGAATAATTTCATAAAATGGAATTAAATAAATAACAAAAAAACATATGAACAATACCACATTATCCTCTATACACAACAAGAATATGCGATATAACATTTTCTACACCGACCTAAAATTCTTAGACAATTTCTCATTGAAACATAGTCGTTGATTCAATCTCTAAAAAACATTAGTGCCCAAAAATAGAGTCTGATGTAATAAATGAGTGATTTGGATTTGTAAGGATATGAATTGACAGACATTGTTTCTTATTGAAAATAGAAATAAAGTGAATTATAGAATCCCCCAAGTATCCATTCAAAACTATCGTTTCATTAAACAACTCTTAATCTAGAGAGAATAATCCCTAGATGTGGGGAGAGTGATTGGTTCATCACACAAGACAATGATGGTGGAAGGATGAATAATAATGGGTAACATAAATTAAAGAATCTGTTGGGATGGATTACCCTACTTTAATGATTTTAATTGTTTGGCATCACGGTCGGCAAAATCTTGCATGAACAGTGTGACACCCTCAATCTAAGAGTGGGCTAGGGCCGCACAGTTATTCTTAAAAACCTACTTGATTTGAAAATATGTTTTATGTACATTCCCCATAAACTATATCATAGAGTTATTCAACATTTATTCCTCATACATGGTACATGTTTAGGACTAACCATGGACCAACCACACACACAACACAGTATAAACTCTTTTCTCAATTTCTCAGGCACCAAAATCAATAAAATACCCTTGAAAAATACTATAATTCAGGGGATTATTTCACTATCTGTAATAACAGTTCTTAACTGAGAATATAGATATCAAAAAACCTACTTGAAATTTAATGATTGAACAATAAATATTAATCACTTTAAACTCAGTGCTGTGTTAAATTAATGCAATTCGGAGAATTAAATATATTTTAAAAAAATATGAAATTCATAAAATATTGTGTTTATTATAAAATATCAAAAAGGATATGAATATATAAGTAATATTCAAAACATTTTATCATCTTAAAACAAATGTTCCTTCTAAGATAACCACTCAAACATTTTAAGACCGACTACTGGTTTTCTTAATTTATTTCAATGGGATTTGGGATTAAATTAATCAATATGTTGAATTCATGTATAATTGAGTTTTTTAATGTGAATATTGATATGGGAACATTGGAATCCCAATATGGATATTTTTTAGAACTCCACTATCTTATTATGAGTTTTGGAAACAATTAGTGTTAGACAATTCAAAGGAGACAACTAAAAAGATATATGGGATTTAGATTTACATCATGGTTTATAATATTTGTAATAATTGTAATGAATGAAAGTAAAATACAGATATATAATATAAATTTTTTTATATTTTATTTCTCAATGATTGTGTAAATGATTTATTATATTTGAGAATATTATGAAATAAAGGGCAATGTACTTTTGACTAATTGTTATTTCAATGTGTGTTGGAGATGTTTCGTATCAATTAACAGTATCTATAAATAATTTTAATGATCAAGGAGTATTCCAAAAATATCTATTGAGAAATTATGTTTGAAATAAACACATATACATCATATTAGTGATCCAGAATCAAAACCTTACATGTCATGTGAATAGTAAGTGATCTACATTCTAGAACAATGTAAATGATTTTTGAGGATGAAGAACAAATAAATTCTGAATGTAATGTGGATAACTAAAAATATTAAAGCGTATATGTGGGAACATGAAAGAGTATTTATGGAAGAAAATATTCTTTTCACCTGATTGAAGAGTGAAATTTTCATTGAAATTTTTTATTTAGGTGGGTGATCTAATCACCAGAAAATTCCATCTAAGATTAATAAATATTTTTAAATACTATTTTATTATATTATTCCTTTGAAACACAAGAAATTAATATTTCAAAATTGAAATTCTACAGTTCAAGATATAACACAGATTACTAAATTTAATACTTTTATAGGGATTTAAAAACAAAAATAATAGTGACAAAAAATTGTAGACTAAATATGATAAAACTCTACCATGAATATTACACCTAGAATTTAAACTGATAAAAGATATTGAAACATTATGAATTTTAATGAAATTATGTAATGAATTTTAAAATCCATTTTGATTGCGGTTGTACTTATTTAAGTTTTGAATTAAAAATATAGGATTTAATATGAAAGATACCATTTGGATATGAACGTTACATTAATATTATGTAATAGTTGGTTAATAATATCAATGGGTATTATGAATGATCATAATATTGATATTATATATTGATAGTGATGGATAATGTATTTTATGTGTAAGGATAATATTTAACTGAATACAGAAGGATAGAACAGTGGTCTCAGCCAGGAGGATCATGCTTTTATGGGTAATTTTTCAGAGCTAGGGATGGAGATAAATCCATGGGGGTTTATGTAGATCAAACTCTAGAAGAGGTTCAACATGTAAGGTCCAAACAAAATCCCCTAAGAGTTCAAGATATGCATTTTGATATTAACACTACATCAATTTTGGATTGAACAAGTAATGAAAATACAACCATAAAACAACATATCATAGATCACATACCATTGTAATGAAGGGGTTAGGTATCTCTATCATAAAGTATTATGTTAAAATTATCTTCGAAATGAAAATGAAATTTTATTGATTCATCAAATATTTTTTTTGTTTCATTCATAAAAAATATTCATAACATAGTTTTTTATTCAATGGGATGATGATTTATTTTTTCTAGATTTTTAGTTATTTAATATTCATTATAATACTTTTAAAAAAAGTAGAATGTTTTACAATACTATAAAAACAATTATTTATAAAATATTTTTATGAAATTATATATTAATTTTATGAGAGATATAAATTTGATTGGTGGATTTCAACAAACCAATATTTCTTATTTAAAAATTAAATCTATCATATTTATAGAATGTACCTAAAAATTTAATATAACATTTAAAAACAGAATGCAGAAATTAGTCAGCTAGTAATTTTTTCTAATTTTTTGAAATAGTTGTGATTTTCGGTAAAATATAACATTTGATATAAAATAAGAAAATATTATGACATGAAACATATAATAAATTTATGTAATAAATAATTTATTGTATTGTTTCTCCATAATTTATTATCTTAATAATATTATTTATGTAAATGGATTTGAAAAAGTTTGAAAACATATAAATTAGTTTTCAAAGTCTAAAATGGTATTTAATATTTATAATTGATGAATTTTGGGTATATTGATTTTTTAAAGTACAATGTATTTTTAAAAAATGGATTTCGGCACTAATGAATTAAAAATTTATAAATGATAACCTAGTTATCATAAACAAAAGGAAGACACTAGGGTTGTGCCAATAGTTTTTCTTTTTATACAACCGAAAATTCAAAGGCATATATTTAATAATTATTAAACAATTCCTCAAAAATTACTATAAAATAAAACTTATGCCCCATTCCTCTCCACTATATATCCCTAATGAATGAATTTATTCTCATTTCCCATCTGCATCTTTTGTCCATAGTGTCTCCAATGTCATGTAGTGTCCCCCCTCTAATAATAATAATGGTACTCCACACAGTAAGGGAATTATCAAAATATTTCTGCTTTTATGTCCATGTACATCCATTATAGTAATTAATTTTCATAATTTTATTCATTCTTGTATTGAAAATTAATTATTTACCTTCAAATATAATCTCTATTAAAGGGAGACTTCCCATTCCTCATGTAAATTATATAAAATTACCTTTTTTATATCTTCCACACTATCAAAATCATTTCATGAATTTATCCATTTTACATGCAATATTAATATATTGTGATTAACTGACCCTCTATCCCATCTAATAATATTATATACATTTGAACATAATTTAATTTTTGTGGAATTGCATTAATTAAATCGAATTTTTTTTATCATGGGTTTACAATGATGTAATGTTATAGTCTTCAAGAACTTATATAATCAATGATTTTATCTAAAATCTTTTTTATATTATCCTTTTGTTCGCTAATGAAATTATTTATTCTGATCAATGTGGGTCACATGAATAAAGTAATAAAATGTGTCCCCCAATATTGACACAATTCAATGGGTAAAAAAATAATGTATAGATAAGACATGTTTTATGATTAAATAGTCGATGAAATTGGTAATAATGTTCAATGCCACATTTCTTATAAACCATAGTGATATAATTGTAAATTTATAGAAATTATATCATAGTGACATTTATATGTTATTCTTAATGGTCATTCATTATGGTATGACTCATGTACTTATATTCATTCCCCATTAGTATGCCTCAAGTTGACATTATATATACATCCATTGTTTATTCAGTTATTTGGATTTATACTCACCCTTTTATTTAAATATATATCCCTTGATATGAGATGCATTAAAACTATATTATATTTCATCATTGATAAATCCTTTAGAAATTACTAGATGAAATTTTATATTTTTCATATATTACATTCTTGATTTCAATGAAAAGGAACCTCAAAAGATACTCTAAATTATTAAATGTTGTACCATGTAACATTATATTTATATATAAAATTGTTGGGACTCTATTGTACAGAAATTACTAAGTCAATGCAGATCATAATTGGAGAGTTAATGAGTATCTTGACGAGTTTAATGAGGAATTTTCTAGATTTACTTCAATGAGAGAGGTAGATTTCTTGATTGATGATGTGTTTGGAAGTCAAATGATTTCATTGCCTCTTTACTATATCGATCCAATAGAGTTGAATGAGCAAAAACTTTATATGGATGATTTTAGGGGAATTGGTTTTTTATTCCTATGTTTTTGGAATTTTGATACTCTATATCACCCCTCTAAAACCTTCTTCATGTAATGTTTAATCATGTAATTGTTTAGAACAAATATAAATTTCCTTGTATTGATAGTTTGTTCAATAAGTTTAAAATGGATATGTAATTTCCTAAATGTGAAAATAAATATGGTTATCAATAACATAATATCAAGGGGTATAATATTCCAAAGTCAAATTTCAAGTGTACATATGACCATTTTCTATACCTATTGAATCCTTTCGTACTGAGTAATTCTCATACAATCATGGAATTAATAAAACATTTTTTCATCTGTATCATGGCACCTTTTTTGTGGTTTTTATTGGTGGAATTTATTTGGTATTATAATATAGTATAGGATCATATTTTTAACATTAATCATGTTATTTTAATCCCAATGGTTCACCCCTAGTATGAATAACTATTAAAATTAGAATGTAGGACCTGGAAAGGAAGGTAATTTGGAAATATGATCATTGAATGTGGTATCTCAATTGATTATGAAAATGTGGACACTATCATGTCATGGTATGGAACATGGAATTTAATTATGATTTGATCTGTCCTTCGTTTGGATGAATATTTTTAGCGGTTCAAATTGAAATCAAAAACATATTCCTCAAAATTCACTTCTATCAATGAGAAAGGTGGGTTTTTTTGGTGGGGATCATGTTATCATTAATTCAGTAATTAAATAAAACTATGTTTAACTTCGTAACCCATTCTAACACAAAATGACGTTTGACATGTTTATGTGCTTTATTGGGGTTCTTCTGATGTAGGATAAAACTATTTACATAGGTAATTTACGACATTTGTTTCTATACCAAATATATCATATTTATCTTCTGAAGATGAATTATTCCAAACATGATATGAATATTTTATCTATTTTATATAAAATGAAATGTTGGCATCACATTTTTTAGATAAATAATTATTTTATACACATTTCATAGTAGTTTGGGTTATATATTTTTTCACCAATATTCAATCCATTTTAATAGAGGATGGTTGATGCACCTAAAATAATTTTTCTTTTCATTTACTACACTCTAGGAAAGGGTAATGTGCTTGTATATTAACTTAGAATGATGTAGTTTTATCAGGATTAGACGGTGGAAAATGCTATATGGATTTTGGTTCTAATCCTATCATAGATCATAGTGATTTTATAGTAAAAATGGTCTACTAATATTATGGAAATTATTAATTTTAAATCACTTATCATTGAAATGATTCTTCATGAATAAGGGAATTATAATGAGTTTTGGAATTTGATAAATTCTTTATATGGTGGGAAGACAATCTGGGGTTAAAATCCCTCTAAATATGGCATTATTTTTTTCAAAAGCTTGTACATAGTTCTATCAACAACATGATGGATAGGTAAATACATTTTTATCATTCAATGTGCACTGATCCATATTTGAACTCCAAACTTTTTTAATGTTAGGCATCACATCTAGTCATTTTGAGAAAAATTTAATATAGATAGCTTTGTATCATAATGTTTCACATTCTAGTAGATATTGGATGATAATAATTTCCATCTAGTTTTCTTGATATTATCCATATGCCATCATTAAATTTGATGGATATTTAAAATGATTTCATTATTGGTATAAAAATAAAATCCCCATTAAAAGAATTTCATTTGGGTAGTGATCTATCATTTGAACAAGAAAGAACATTTTCATACTGATTTGTAACACCACCACAAAGAAACACTTGTGGATGATTTATGGGACAATGGAATCTAGAAGGAAATGGATACTGAGGTCATGTTTATTATGATGTTCCACCCAATGATTGAAAAAATGTCTAAAAGGGATAAACATATTTTATAATATAGGTTATCTCACTATTATTTACACATTTTTGGTGCTTGATATTTCCATAGGGTAATGGATTATTTTTTATCCAATAAAATTTAGCAATCATCCATCATGATATTACATTTTTAGGATTTATAGAGATGAACCTTAATCCCACCTTTTTATTGATTTGATGTTTGATAATATTCATCAGTAGGAAGGATCATGGCTTATGAGACAAAAAAAATGGTCTATGATATTATTTTTCTTATTTATGATAGATAAAATTTGGCATAGTAATTATTTGGGTAGGTTCAATCATCATTTAGAGTTTTAAATTGTTGATAAGGTGTTGTTTAATGTATCTCCCTAATAGGGTAACCAATGTATTAGAGGACCAAACTTTTTTTATCCTATGTATGTGGAACCATATAAATTCATTGAATGACTTGTATTGGTTATCTATCACTTGGATTAACCACCTTATTTTTCCATAATACAAAACATCTTCTATATGTATCAATGTAAAACGTATCATCTTGACCCTTTAGTTGTTTAATTTCATTGGATAATGTTATATTTATTCATGGAATATAAATTCATGAGAAAAGGGAGAATATTTATAAAAGGATGGGGTAGTGTACTCATAACATTGTGAACAAAACATCTTTAACCGAACATTCTTGGGGAAGAAAGAAATATGGTTTGAGGAATTATAATATTCTGATTTTGTTTCAAGGTATCATAATATAAATATTTTTTGTAATCTTATTTTTACATAAACTAATGTTTTCTAGTGTTTTTATTTTGATTGAGGGGTAGGATTTGTGTTCTTATGGTTGGTGGGGGTGTAGACTCGATCTTATATCCAATAAGGATGCAAGAGGTCCACCTACTCACTTGAGAGGGCCACCAGCTAGCCTGTGCATGCTAGTATTGGAAAAAACATTCATCCGTGTCCACTAGAAGATCATTGCAAGAGGAAAATGTAAGTATTATTATTTAAACCATCATATAGTCATCTAACCAGCACTAGATAGATGGTTAAATGCCATTTACTAGCAATCAATGATGATATGGTCTTCTTATGTAATGATATTATCCTACTTTTATGCCATCAAAACCCCATATAAATTCCTTATAAACTTCAATCAATCCATTATAGATCACTTGATCATTAGGGAACTATTAGTACAACACTTCTTCTCCTAAAATAATTTTTTTGTGGATTAATGTTCCTATTGAATAATTTCCCACTGTTGGTAAGTAGGCCACCATTTTGGTCTCATATTTCCATATTATTTTGATAACTCTTGTTTCTCTCTTTGGATCAACTTTTCCAATGATTTGTCATTTTTTTGTGAGTATCATATTGTATTACTTTGAGAACCATAATGAAATTGTATGTTGTTTTTCATATTTCAATTAGTTTTGTGTATTGTTTTGTAATTAGGTTGGATTTAATTATTTCATTCAATAGAGTGATAATTTTGAGATTTTTATTGGGAATTCCTTGTTTTTCATCGAACATCAATTTATAGGATTGATTGTTAGTCCTGTAGTGTAACTCTAAATGAGTTTTGATATCCCTATTGTTTTAATGTTCATGGTTTAATAAATTGTATGTATCTTATGAAACAATCATTCCTACTCGTTAAGACAAGTCTCTAAATGGATGTAAACATTGTTATGGATAAAAACTGATTTTTTTAATTAAATGAATTGTGATATATGGTGGGCATGGAAGTATTTTATGAAAAATACATTTATTCTTCAGTGTTTTTAATGAAAATAGTTTTAAATAATGATTTATATATAGTCTCAATGATGAAATATCTCCATGAATTATATTTATATGGTAAAATTGAATGTGAATATTGATGAGGAAGGTATGAATTCTTGAGATGAGATCGTTAAATAAAGACCTATTCTACTAGTGTAATGTGTATACCATGTTTCTTAGGATGTAAAAAGGAGCCTCACATGGTAGGGAACTGTGATGCGCTAAAACTATTCTCATAGGGTAATGTGAACACATAGTGGCCTACTGATCACATGGAATTTTACGAGGATCCTCAATAACCTATAATTTATATTATCATATGGGTATTATTCCCATAATTTTTATGTTTTTAATATGATTTTGGGATATTTTCTTGAAGTTATTTAGAAAAAAATATTATGATTGTTCTATAAACAGTGAAAAGGAATTATTTTAATTGTTCAATATTTTAATTTTTAAATTTGTATCTCAGGAAATATATTATTCTAGAGGATAATAATTGGTTCATTTTATAAAGTCTAATATCTTCACAAATGTTGGGATATTACTTGGACTTTTTTTCTCACATGGTAAATACTCTATTTTGTCTCTATAGAAAACTTATTGGTTTAATTCAGTTATGGTGAAGTAACCATGGGTTGTAGAAGTATTTTCTTGATTTTACATTGGTTTGGTTTTGTGGGCTTAAAACTTATTTTTCTTTAGTTTTATATTACCTCCATTTTGGAATTATATGGTGATACCTATAGAGATTTTATTATTGTTGTTGATTTTGATTCCCTTATTGAAAAAACATTTCCCAATGGATGTTCATGATGACCAGGTTCTTATAATTATCCAATGGGGATTGGGGATTTAATACAAGTAGTTTTGTAAACCATCTCTTGTTCTTGACAGTTGGGCAACCCATGTCGGTTTAAAGCAGAGTATAACACCACTATTTAAGTGTGACATAAATATGTGTAAATATTTCTACCCATGTTATCAGGGTTTTCATATAATCATAGCAACCTAGATGATTTGAATGTTAATGATATTACAGCCTTGGCTTGGAGATGTACCAGGATGGGGAAATCATGGGATAGTTCACATAGTTTGTCTTAGTAAAGAGTAATTAATCTTAAATATCATGTGTTGGCCAACAGAGGCAATCATTTGTTTCATAATATTCCTATTTGGGTAATAAATTGAGATATGCTAGGAAATAATCCAAGGTATTATAAAATACCAATAGTTTCATATGAACATGTTCATACCTAGGGGTGGTTGGTTGATGAAAAATTGTTTATGATTTAATACCTAGCTGGATGTAAAGTGAAGTGACAAATCCTAGTTTTGATGTTTTAGATTCATACTAAGGGGATTATTCTTCAATTGTGTGGGGGAGATTACAACACCCTTAAAAAAGTGATTCATAAAAAAGTCTAAATGTTAATAACCATGCAGAGATGGTTCATATTTATTATCATGGGCATACCATATTATAATGACATTGATAAAGGATCCTTTACCTGGAATAGTTCTAGGATGGTTAAACTATTGGATGTTTTATAGGGTGTCTGTATGTGAGCATAATTTATAATGAAATAACATGTGTTGGACATTGGGGATTTTCATTATTCAAATAAGTGAACATTGTGGGTAATAACTTGTTGTGTGCTCTAAATGAAAATGAGCTATTATTGGAGACCCATGGAATAAGATGACCATGTTAATAGATAGTGGTAGTTGAGACTTGAAATGAATCCTAATTGAAAATATTTCTTAGGTATATATAATTCTTAAATAATTGTTATAATATCTATATCAATTAATTATTGAAAAGGAAATGATATTCCTTGAATGGGTGACCCATTAATGGGTGTACAAATATGTATTACCTGAATAGTTCCATTGCTTCATTTTCAATAAAGAGGATTAGATATCAACCAAACATATAGATGGAGTTCATCTAGTTTCCTAGAGTCCAATATTATGACTACCATTGAACATCATAGAATATAAAAAAAATATAATTTAATATGGATAATTATGTCAAATTATCAGGTGTTTCACCAAGGGATGTACAAGTACTCTTTAACACTAATATTAATGAATAAGTGAAACTTTGAATGGAATATCTGGATATAAGTAATATAATTAAAAATAATTATTATCCTCCACCTTGGATTGATTATTTATTCAATCAGATACATGGGGATTCATACATGTAAATCATTGGTATTAAATCAAGATATCATCAATTTACGGTGAAGTGGGAGGGTTTAACCAAGACATCCTTTCAAACAATATATGATCATAATGAAGTCCTAGATACTTCTTTTAGACAAAAAACAATCAAATAATTATCATGTTACTAGGGAATATGGTATTTATAGAATATAAAAACCAATTGGTGGTAGTATTTATAAATGGTATTATAATATAATCATGATGAAATGGGGTACAAGGTGAGAATATTATTGTTTAAAAAAATTAATTTTTAATACATAAATTATATACAATGTATATTAAATGTAAATTTTGGATTGATCTAGTTACATTTTTTGGAAACGTTATCAAAATAAAGTGGGAATCCTTTGATCAATCCAAAGTTAAGGATATTAATGAATTACCTAAATAAATATTAGTAATATAGATCCAGAGTTATCCCAGAATACCCATTTACAATGGATAGTTTGCGATAATATTTTCTTCATTTTTAAATATTTTTACCATTTTAACATAAAAATTTATAAAAAATTTCTGAACAAAGGAATTGGAAGGGTGCTTCATAGAGTTGATGATGAAGAAAATGAACTGTCATGTACTCTTACATCCAATTCATGGGGGTGGGGGATTTTTATTGTCGATGATATTTTAATGAATAGATTTGGTTGAATCCCCTAGAAAAAGGATGTAGTGATTTCCTATGAATCTTGGAAATTAACAGAGCATGAGTAAAATAATACAATGCATGATCTCGTGATATGTACAATAATATTTGAATTTATTATTTGGAGATATTATCATTATGGAGAGAAGAGTGAAATATAAACTCATAATAATATTCTAATTGTTATCTTCACAAAAAATGATTTTATCATTAACATTTGATGATAGTTAGATCTAAAAGAAGACTCTGGATTTTTAATCAATCAGTATCCTATAAATATATATAATTTTTATGATTCTCATTATAGAATAAATCTTGTAAAATAATCTGTTTTGAGGATTTAGAATGATCCATTATTCTCATACATTCATTTTTTTATATAGGAATCATAATCAAAATTCAAACTTCATTACCTAGGAGAATGTTTTCATTACCATTCATTTGGGAGAAAATTAGGGATTCTCAAAGGAACATATGAAAAAAAACACGGTGAAAGAAATAAGTGTGGGTAATGTATCCATGTTAACAAAGGAAAATTATGCGATAAAAATATTTGGGACATGGTTATCTATACCATCTATTCTCGTGTAAAAGAAGAACTTGTTAAATGATTCTTATAGATCAACATTATATACTCACCCAATTATTAATTTTATGAATAGGGATATCCAAGAGAACATGTAGTCGAATAATATAATTAATTCTATTCTAAATATACATCAATTTCCTTTTTATGAATGTTTATAAATAAATAAATGAAAACATCCCAAGGGATGATTCAACCATTTTCCAAAATGACATTAATATGGGAGAACAGCTCCATTGTTTTAATCTCAATTATTAAATATTCATATGAATTAAAGAACAACATATGTGATGGTGTTTATATTCAACAAATCTCTACTAACACCATTGTCATTCTAGAGGGTATAACACTCTAGTAGCAAGTAATTAAATACATCAAAGAGATAGTGATTAATTATGGAACAACACCGGTGATTTTATATTATAATGATAAATGGTTCCCCACTATGTTTTAGAGGTTTCTATAATTCCATGAGTATAAATATGAACATCTGTACAAAAAAACATACATAGAGAGATTTTCAATATAAAAAACCATTCATATTTAGGAATACAAGATGGGAGACCTCTTTATTGACCTATAAATTTTCTGGGATCAATATCATTCCATTTTCTAATTATCAGTATGTAGTATATGCCCTTAATTATTTAATATACATACATATGATTCCATCTATAGGAAGATAAGATAAATTTAAACATGTTGGGATAAAATTTTAAAAATAAATTAGGTGGTATATTAAATATTTGAGGAAATATAAGATAATTTAAATTTCATTACACAACACATCGTATCTACAAATTGTTAAAAGATAATAAATGTATAAAATTATCAATGAAAACTAATGGAAAAAGTTTTTGATGATGTTTTTTATCATATATCTCCATGAATGAGATTCATGATAATTTGGAAAAAAAAGATAATCCCTATACACATTTCCCCTTTGAGATTATTTATCACAATATAGATGTGTAATATAACTAAAAATAACACTAAAAATAACATAATTGCATAATTATTTTCACATAACTATTCTATCAATTTATTTACCAAATAATTCACATTTACTGAATTCTAGCACCCCAAAATATTCTAAATTAGAATTTTTTTTAATATTTTGTATGAAATGTAACACCAAAGGTAGAAACGATTATAACTTCTTAAAAAATTATGGTATTTAATAATTATAAATAATTTTAATATATTATATATCATCCAATACATGAAATAATTAGTTGTCTTTTGTCCCACACAACAACAACATTCTTCATTGACATGTGTTATAAGCAAGACTGAGTTTTACTAAAAAATATATTAATTAAACATTATTAATTGTTATAATAATATATAAATGAGCCTTTACATTAAAGGATATGAATAATTTTAACTACATTTTGAGAATATATTTTTTATTGAAATATAAAATTAATTCAAAGGTTACTAATTAATTATAATGGAAATGTTTTTTTGCACACAACGGGGTCTAGCACATTATGCATAAGGTATAAAAATGTCCCTAAACATGTCAAAAACCAATTTTCTATACAAATTTTTCTTAAAAGATACATTTATAAAAATTTTGTTCTTATGGAAGCCTCTATGTCAGTTAAATTATTGCGAAGATATAATTATTTAAAAAAATCCAATAGTTTTGTTTTCCCCCACTATAAAAAAGAATCCTCTATTATACTTCCTCACACCTATCATCCCACATTTTCATGTAGAAAACCGTCCAAAATAAACTCCCAATATACCTTCCCACATCATTATGTAATCTATTTGGCTTGAAATTATTCCAATGTTTCCTTTTGGAATAATCCAAAAGGAGTTACTAGAATAAGAGGTAACATTCTTCAACAATGATTTTTTTTTATTTTCATGTTGAAAAATTAAATTCAATTTATCTCAAAATAATATAATAAAATATGTATCCTCAATATACTTATATGTTTCTATTTTAATTTTTAATCAATAACCAATACAACAATCTTTTAAATGTGTATCAAAATTATTTTTTGTGTACATAAAACTACCACCAACCAAAACGATGAAATTAATTTTTCTTTTACCACCTCTCAAGGATGGGTATTATGATGGAAAATATTCATATTTATTATATAAATATATATGATATTTTTTATTTCTTCATACTTATATAATTTTTCAGACACATACCTTAATGCTTTCCAATTTTTGTATATACAATAAAATCATTTGTGGATGTGAGGACTACTTCGTCCTAAAAAAATGTGGTATATTCACACATTAAATGTAATCTATTAATGATTTATTGAAATAAATATATGTTGAATACATGAAATATATATTTTATAAAGGATATAATTACATTTTTAAAATATAATATATCATTTCTTTATTACCTTTTCACACATTGAAAAAGTTATAACGTCATTTGGAGATGTCGAAACAACTGCCTCCTCAAAGTAAACTGATTCATTTTAAATACCAAGTGATTTATATACAAGTATATATAATTATATAATATGATATGTCTTATATGAATATAATTCTATAAAGATTCATGTTTATTTCCTTTCTTCCATTATGATCATTGAAAATATGGGAACATTACTCATGCGTACGTACAACCTACCACCTCTTTTATTGTAATGCAAGTTCATTTTTCATATCAATATATCATGATTGTTTTAAATTTATAATTGATTTATAAATATGTTAATTATTTCATGATAATTATTCGTGGAATTTTTATATAATGACCCATTTGACTATATTTGACCTATGGAAGGGATTTTTAACACAAAAATGGAATATAGTCGAACAATTTGACAAAAAAATTGTATAAAAGTTTTTTTCAACCTATTATTATATGAAATAAATTCATTTATAAACATGAAAAATGTTCTTAATATTTTAGATAATTAAAATATTTTTATTATTCATGAAGAAAAAACCCACATGATATGTCGAACTCAGATTGATGTATCTTTATCTCATCTTTTAAAAAGCAGTATGGTAAATGTCACATTGACCACTAAATTATTTTGTGTGGTTTATAGTATCATGAATGGTTTTTTTAATTTCCCAAATGTTTTTTACTAAATAAATGTGTATAATATAGTGAGATAATGGTTTTTTAGTAAATTCCTAAAGAGGTAACTAATTGATAATAAAATTTTTTTTCCCATGGAATTGATTTTTTAAATTAGGAATAATAAATATAGTGGGTAAAATAACTCAAACAGTTCCCTTTTAATCAACTTTGTGATAAAAAAAATACATCCACAGATAATGCCCAAGAAATAATATCTGGGATAATTACTACTAAACACCAAATAAAACAAATTCTTAATTATACAAGGACTTTTTTCCAGGAACATTGATTATTTATTTTTTGATCTAATATTATTAGTATTTAAATATTAAGGTATAATCCCATTTCTTTTTCATAGAAAAAATAAGGTTTTTTCAAATGACTTTATCTCATGAGACTACATATGCACTAAAGAGATTTATTTATAAGGTCCCTAACCTATATAGTTCATATAAAAACCATTCATCATATATCGAATAATTATTTTAATTACTATTCAAAATTACTTATAAAATAAACATTTTCAATAAAAGAATCAAAATGATAAATAATTACCCAATTAATCTAATAATTGTCAAAGTGAACACCGTATATAAAAATTGAACATAGTATAAGAAATAAAAATTCACATTGAATGAGAATATGTATGGTTAATATAAATATAATTTAAAATTATAATGATTATAAGGAATTTATTGTTTCATGATAATTTTAGAAGTCACAAAATAATGTGATATCAAAAAGATACCTTTTACCAAAAATATAGTGTTCACATTGACAATTATGAAATTAATTGGGGAATTATTGATAAGATTGTATATTTTATTCAAAATGGATATTTGATAAGGAATGTTGTTTTGTAATTAAATTAATAATTTAATATGTGAGGAATGGTTTTTAAATGAACTATATGGGTTGGGGACCATTTAAATCAATACCTTCAATGCATCAGTAGTCTCATGAGATGATGTCATTTGAAAAAAAACCTTTGTGTTTTATTCCAAGAAAAAATGGGATAATACCCTCATATTAAAATTCTATTTAGATTAGACATTGAAATAAATTTATTATTTTCATAGAATAAATGAAATTCGAGAATTAAGAATTTCCTTCATTCAGTTTTTAGTAGTAATTATCCAAGGGATTATTTCATTGACATTATCTAAGGATTTATTTTTGATCACAACATTAATTCAAAGGGAAGTGTTTGAGTTATTATCCTCACAGTATTGATTATTCCTAATTGAGTTATTTGAGTTGGATGTGTTATTTTTTATACCATTCCATGTTTTTATACACTTCCTTCTCTGTTTATTGATTGTAAGTCATGGAGGTTTTGTTATTTCTTTTCCATATTCATTATAATCATTAATTCATTATTTCTTCCACTATACTACACCCATTTAGATCATCTGGGACCACCATTATTTGTTTATTTACAAAGGAATCCTTGAATTTTAATAGGAAATATAAGAAAGTTTATTTTATGGGGGAACTAAGTTATCCTCAAAAGAAAAAAAATATTGTAATTTAGTATTTACTTTCAATACAAGACTCGTGTATATATCTAGTTTAGAAACACTACAAAAAACATCAATACATATGGATTTTATTCATCATAAGGAAGACAATTTAAAGGAAGAAGAAATCATAATTAGGAATCTAGAGTTGTGGAAGTATAGTTGGTATCTGAGGAATTTGAGTTGAAACCTTGGGAACTTGATTTTAAAAAATAGATTAGTGAACATAACCCTAAGACAATCGTTAAGGATATAAAATCAAGAACACATGTCATAATTTAAAATATATTTATACATACCATCAAAAAATAAGGAGATTAGGGTTGATCACATGTAGAATGATAAAGACACCAAATTTTAGGTTCAATGTACTGAATGTATGCCTTTATTTATTAAATTTTGAGGAACCTTATAAAAAGAAAATGTTTTTTTTATATTTTTTAAAAATAATGACCTTAAATTTTATAGACATAGTTTTAAAGGTATTGATAATCATTAGAGCTCATGTGATAAGTAATGATGTCACCGTAATAGTCAAACAAAATTAGCAGGCTTTGTAAAAAAATTAGGATTTATTGAAAACCATATAAAAGAGGTTAATTAATTATTAAATTTCATGGATCTCAATCATATTTATTTCGGAAATCATATTATTGTAGCTTAGAAAAAAGAAGACCCAAAAGACTGGTGATAACCCATAAAATTTAGAAAGTAGGAGGGGCTTAAACCCTTGACTAAAGGATGGTATGTTTTTCATTGCTACTAATTGCCAATGTGAAGTCCCAGTTAATGTCTCATTTCATTATGATAAAATATTTAATGAATAAATATTATTTACGATACAATTGTATCACTTTTGTGGCTTGGAGATTGATATATTAAACATATATGTTTTTATAATAATATATATAAAAAAGAATTATTTTTTTGGGATCATATGATCTGTTAAAAGAAAATTTTATTAGACAAGGCATAAAAATTAATTTTGTGATACTCTTTACTTGGAGTAATGGGATGATTTTTTAATTTATTATATCACAACCAAAGAATGAAATTCTACTTATAGAAAAATTTTATGAATTTATATTTTATTATTTTTAATTCATAAATGAATTCTTCAACATTGTGAAATGTATCATAAAATAAAAAATTTATCCAAATACCTTCATTTTTTTTACCTGATGGCCTTTTAAATCATCACACATTTATGGATTTGAGGCCATCCACTATCCAATTATCATCGAATTGTTTCTGATCAATGTGTTAAATCACTCCGTATATTTATTTATTATTTTTATCTATGTATATATATTTACATTCCATTAATTTTTTCTTACATTGATACCTAGTTATATATTATTCCACGTGACCATTGTACTTCTCATTATCTATTTTTAAAAAGATATTTTATACCCTCTATTATAGTATAAGTTTTCTAATAAATTAATTACTAAATAGCAAACCTTGGAAAACCAATATTTACTTTTATTTGGAATGATGTGATTAATTTAAGGTGTGGAGAATGTAACACCCTAAAAATTCTAAAAGAGTACATTTTATTTGATAGCATATATGAAACTCAACACATAAAATAGAAAGGAACATATACTCATGATAAATTATTCTATATGAAATATTAACAACAATGTTAATATATTCTATGGCATGTAATGCATGAAATATTTAGTTATAATCTGTGACACACAACAACGAGTTTATCCAATGGAATATTATACATAACACCTTGTTTTAATGAACAAAAATATATTAAAAAACATTATTATATAAAATAAATATATATATACTAGCCTTTTAATTAGTGGTTGTTAATAATACTTATTATCTTACCAAAATATTTGTTTTATGAAAATATAAAAGGAATTCATAAGTTACCAATTAATATGAAATGAACATAAAAACCGATTAAATATAAAGGAAATGTTTTTATACACAAAATGGCATGCTATACAAATAAAATAAATTATTAAATATTATCAAAATATATTAATTAAAAATTTATTTTATATATTCCATAAAATAGTTTTGTGATCCATATAATATATCTTATAAGCATAAAGTAGTAATACCCCCAATTTTACACATAGAAACTATATTTTCATAATGGCATATTTCCCCACATTTAATAGAGAAATTTTTTTTATCACATTATTTTAAAACATTTAAAAATTCAATATGAAAAAATAGAATTTATTATGGAATTTTTATCAAAAAAATTAGCTTAATGTGATTTTTTGTATTTTTCTCAGAAGATTCATTTTTAATAAATATTTAAAATATTGAATTTTAATTGAAAAAACCCTTTTCCTATAATTTATTTATATTGGAAAATTATATTTTAATCTTGTTTTAAAGTATCTTTATTAAAAAAATACATTAAAAAATTTATTTAATTTATTTTAATCAATTTTACAATGAAATTGGATATAAAAATGTAGGAAGTGTTAGAACATTTTTACTTTAAAACCCCGCTTTGTCATCCCACATGGAAAATTTGTTTCAATATAATTTCTTCCACATCATTGGTATGAATATGGAAAAAAGAATTCCGTATTTTTAATTATAATAATTTATAATATATAATAAGTTAAACCTATTTTTTACCTAGAATTTTAGTGAATGTAATTAAAATTATTTATAGTGGTTAAGGAAAAGAAGTTATTAATTTGTTATTAATTATTAAAAATAATTTATAGAAATGGTATACACTTTTCCAACACCAATTATAAGCCCATATTTTGACCTCAACCATTCATGGATCAATTTTGGTGTGTTTTTATGCCACATGGTATGTAAAAATATTGGGAGCACACAATTATTTTCCAAAATGACTTATGTGTCCTTCGCCCATTATATAAAGGCATTTAGTCTTTTTTTCCTCACACCTCTAATGATACATTTTATTTTTTAGACCCAAACCAAATACAGTATAGAAATACCTCCACTAAATATAGATTCCTCATGTTGGTTTTAATATAATAAAAGGATTTCTTTAGGTACTTATGACATGGAATTACCCAAATTAGAGGTAACATTCTTCAATAATCATTTTTTTTCATTTACTTATACACTACATAAATTATTAATATATCATGATTATATATCAAAATAAATTTCATAAATATAATGAAATATAGTTATGTTATTGTTTGGACATACACCTATAAACACTTCCATAAAATTTGTAACGGAATAACAATTCATGTACTCTGAACCATCCCCTTGCGAAATGATGATGTTAGTTCATTCTTTGACGCCCGACATGGTTGGGAATTATGAAGAAAAATATTTCATATATATATATAATATTTATGATTTCTGAATTATTATTTAATATATATATACACATCTATTTATTTGTTTCATTTATTTATATATGACAACATCATTTGGAGATGTGTGGACTGTCATCTCTTTAAAGCGATGAGATATGTTCACTCTTTACATGGAATGTATTAAGTAATGGTATATTTAAATATTTATTTCATACATGATATATATATGATATTCATGAAAAATTTTCTTTCTAGAAATATATCATATCATTTCCTTTCTTACATTTTTACACATTGAAAAAGTGATATCATCGTTCGGGGTGGACTTCCACCAACTCGAAGTGATATGATTCATTTAAATGAAAAGAATTTATATTTATGTATATATGATTTAATAATATGTTATTTATGATATAATTAAATTTATATAATTATAAATGTTACTTAACTTCATTCCATAATGATCATTGAAATATGGGAACATTACTCATGCTTATGTATGACCTATCGTCTCAATGATTGTAATGATGGTTCATTTTTAATAACCATAATTAATGATTGGATTTTACTATATAATTGATGTATGAATATTTATATCATTTCATGAATATTTTTCTACATATGATTATATAATGATCCCTTTGACCATTTCTGACCTACCAATGACGTTTTTCACACATAAATCTAATATGATCCAAACACCAGACATAAACCAAATTGTTTGTGTATTTTTTTTAAAAATAATTAGTTTAATAATTTTAATGATGTTCATGATAAAAAATTCTAATAAATTAACATAATATAATTATATAGGATGAAAAATATATAGGTGACATGTTATACTCAAGGTAATGGATTTACATATCACCTTTTTACATATATGAGATAAGTGTCACATTTACCACAACCTTATTTTTTGGTATGTATCAACTGAACCATTTAATATTTCATTTCATGAATCAATTTATCTTCATGGAATTTAGTTTTAACACTAAATTATCTCATATAAATGTTTTTACCTGAAAATTAAGAACTGGTAAAATTTATCTTTGTAATATCATATAATTTTTTGATATTTAATGTTCTCTTAAAACAATCCCCTCTTTCTAACAATTTTTATTGTACATTATATTTATATGAAATATACATATTTTTAAGTAATGAATATTACTATTTCATAAACTATATATCATTTTTACATATGGAGTTCAAATTTAAATTAATTGGATTCTCTTGGGAATTTTAGATAAATCCATATATTTTATTCATTAAAGATATTTGATAAGAAATGTTGTTCATTAATAAAATAAATTATTTAAAATATGAGGAATAATTTTGGAATGAACAATATAGATTAGGAACTAATTAATTCAAGCCCCTACTTGAATAAATAGTCTCATTAGATGAAATAAGTTGGCAAAAACACATCATGAACTTTTTTGAAAGAAGTGTAGTTAGGTCTCTACCCAAATAATTAAATTTTCATGGCAATAGTTCTTTGCGGTAAAGGTACCACACGTTCTTACAAATTATGAAATTTAAAAATTAACCATTTCCTTCCATCAGGATTCACCTAATATTATCCATGATATTTTTTCTTTGATATTTTCTAGATAGAATATTATTCTTAGTCAATTAATTAAATGGAATATATTTCAGTTATTTACCAGTCCAAATTTATTATGCCTTATCCATTTATTTGAATGTCTTGAGTTCAATAATATTCATTTCTATAATTTTTATACACATCCTCATAAACTTATAGAATATTATAAATTAGTTTTTTATTTTTTCCCTTATATATTGATTATCATTATTGATTCATTATTTCTTACGTTGTACATTTCCATTAAATTACATTTGAGATCCCCATTATTTTGATTGAATTTCTTTATAATCCAATAAATTTACTCAAAAAAATTTTAAATGACATGACAAGTTTGAATGATGTTATCCGATAGAGAGAAAGTTTATAAAGTAATTGAGTATTCATTTGTAATACATGACTCATATATGTATATGATTTCCCAAGACTACTAAACTCTTCAATCATTTGGGATTTTATTCCTTGTAATCCTATTAGAAATAGTTTAATATGTTTTTTATATTGTATGGAATATGTTAATTTTTTGTTAACAGGGTTATAAGATAAATATGATATTTTATATTAAATGTGAAATACATAATTAATTTCAAACAATATTATTTATGAAATCATTTTTTAGATATAATGAATTAATTATTATATATATTTAAAAGAATAATCATTAATGGTAATTGTGTTAAAAATAATGTATTAATGAATATTATATTTAACCCCCTCTAACATCATATGTATTTATATAAAAATAATTTTTCTAACATTTAATATTTTTTAATTTAATTTTTATTTTTGTTTAATGGTTACACCTTATAAGATTGTGTAATCGACATGTAATGACTAGTTTCTCCAAGATCTTACGTTGTACACAACACCGAGTTATACTAAAGAATAATACAATAATCATATTATTATTTTAAATGGTAGTTAATGCCTTGTGATTGTATTATAAGGAATGAACAAAATTAACTATATTTTTATTTTAAATAATTTTCAAATGTTTTTACATTTATCCAATTAATTTTAGAGCCTTAAAATGTCAATGATTCCAATTTTAAGCATAAAATACACTAATATTATTAAAGTTTGTTGTTAGTACCTTTGGATATAAAATAATTTTTTAAAAAAAGTTTTTGTCACTTTTATATATTATATATGATAAAATAAAAATCATATTTAGAAGGGGGATATCAAAATTTTCTTTTGGTGATATTTCACTATTTTTCTGATTAAATTCATATTTTTATGAATAGTGATAAATACTGCATTTTAATTCAATGTGGCCTTTATATAAAATATATTTATATAATTTTTATCGTTTTAATTATATTTAATGTGCAATTTTATTTTGTTTTTATCATTTAATCAAATTACGGTCATTAGATGTAATTTCACATTTAATTTGGGCCTAAACACATGTCATTCTTCTCATTGTTTTTATTATTAAAACATTATTTTCTTGTTTTGAGAAAGGGAAATAATTTTAAATTAATTTCTAACAAATGTATGATTTTAATTTAGAAAAATGTTTTTATATTTGGAATCAGATGATCCAAATTGTGTTAATATGTACATTTATTTTTAGACATTTTGAATAGTAACATCAATTATATTTTTATCCTGGTTAAAGGGTAAATATGGTAAATAAGGGTAAAAGATAATATTATAATAATATAAATCTACCAAAAAAATTGTCTGAATCCTATTGTATTTGATACGGGTGACCAGGGTAATCCATGGGTCTATTTTAGGACCCCATGGAGCCACATGGGTGTGATAATAAACTTTTATAATATTTATTCTAAATGAACGGGAAATATAACAGAAACATGTATCTCCTAACTAGAAAAACATTAATTTAGTATATATATATGATTTATTTTACTATAAATATTAATTAGAACTCTAATAAGATTTACTACATTATGGTATTTTATTTTTAAATATTATAAAATAACAAAATAAATTCAATTATGACCCAATGATGAGGCATTTATTATCTTATTTATGAAAGATACAAATAAATGATATAATAAATTTTACAATATATTTAATTTGTACATTTTTAATCCATACACAAATTTTTTAAGACATTGACTTTTTATGGATGACATAATGACTTTGGTTTAAATAAATCATGTTTTATGACTTTAACAACAATCAATTACTATATTGTGTAAAAATTTACATAAATGAGTTATTAAAACAAATAATATTTTATTAAAAGAAACTATGTAAACTGATATGAGAATCGTCTACTCTGGACACTCCTAAAACAAAACATACATATCAGCCTATAATGTTATCATTTCTAAATAGATATTTACTCTTGAACTTCCAATGTCCTATTTTTTCTTGATTAATACTTCAGAAAAACTATTTACTTTCCTAGGAATATCTGTTATATAAATTTTGAATGAATTCATATAATCAACCAATCTCTACATCTGGATATTCACATTTCAATGTGAAATGATATAATTAAATTGGTTTTGATATGTATGCACTGTAAAAATTTAACACAAAAAATAATACACCCAACACATCAAGGGATAAACCACTACAGCTAATATGAGGAAATCGTTATCATATTTCTATTCATATGGACACTACTTCTGAGACCCTCACTCTAGAACATTATCACCCTACATCAACCCCACACCATGTATAATCCTAGAAGAATAAAAAAACATATACTCCTCACCAAGTATGGGTATGATCTTAATTGTTTCCATTTTGAAATTATTTTCTTAACACCAAAATTAATTTCCACACACTTCCATCCATTATTAATTTACATCCTTCTTGGTCATGAAAGATGTGTTGTTTTTTATTGGAAAATTTTCATAATTATACTTCAATAATATCCTACTAAACTTATAAAAATATAGATATTGATAACATTTTGGGATTCATTAAAGAAACCATTTCATGAAATTTCTCTTTTTCCACAAACAGAACTTTATTCAAGACAGTGTGACACAATAAATGTACTTGATCAATAAAAATTTTACCCATAGATATCTTGCCATATTTATTTATTCTCTATGTGTGTACATATGATGAGATCAAGATGATGGGCACCATCATCATGAGTATTGGAGTACACCAAATAGTCATCCACAAACACTACTAAAACTGGTCATGGTATAGGTGAAATATTCTATTCATCAAGGGAATAAAAACCTGTAGAGAATTCATCAAACCAAAAGTCATCATGGAGAAATCATAATGGATATAGATACTTCTAAAATAAATCCTTATTATATCAGAGAGTCAAACTCTCAACTAATGATACTCTAATATCATGTAAATATTTGGGAAAATTCCAAATCCCCTTTATTTGTTATATATTTCATTGATATGTGGACGTGGATATTGGTTATTCTAAGTAATCCAGTTAAAAATCCATTAAACAACACATATGAACAATGTTATATCAATTATCTTAGCCAAAAATACTTAATAACACCAAGGTGGAATACTCCGATGGATAAAAATCTTATCTTTCAATTCCTTCAGCTATGTTTTGAGATCATGAAGCTCTATTGGTCTCATTATATTTTTTGTAATTGAAACAACAAAAACCCCTTGTACGAGCTCAATTTCAAATTTTACATCTATTTTAGGTGGCATCCTTGATATGTCTTCAGAAAACACATCATTTTAAAGATACACTTTTGGTGGAAGGACATACTTCTTTACACGTCTACTATCACGCAACAGAATAGCAACCCTAGAAGTGAACTCCCCCAGTTACTGATGAACTGACCCTTCATGACCCTCCTTAATATCCCACTTTTCATGGTGAATATATTTTTCACCCTAAGAGACGTAAAATACAGAATCTAATAGTGATAATAAATTTTGGATCGTTATTCTACTTACTAGTTTATAAACACAACTACGTGGAATCCTGACATGTTTTAAATGAAATGATCTCAAATGAAATGATAATTACCAACATCAATACCTCACACCTTAAAAAATAGATATCTCTAGGACATTCACCCAATGGAGTATCTATCATGATAAACCCTATCAAAAACTAATCCTCAATTATAATTCCCATCACAAGTTGTGTAGATATAAAGGAATGAAAGGAAATTATATCAAATAATGCACTAGTTAGCATAAATTCTACTAGAATAAAACCCATGACAATAAATATTCTAGATACTCTATCCACATGTGTATACTAAACTACACACAAATTCCCTAGACCACATCCCTATGATCCAGTTTATGTCCCCTCCCCTACACCACCACACAAATATGGGTGGTATTTCCTATAAGAATCATGTCCACTACCTTCATGACTATGTCTAATAGAAGTCCCACTTCCAAACAAATATGATTTATATGATCCAATTTCCACACTCTGATTCTTCCTATCATATCCATTATTAACCATCTATCATGGGTTCATATATAGTATATATACACTACTACAAAAACACGCAAGGAAAGTGCCATATTTTATCAATGCTAAGAATAAAGCGTTGATAAAGGTAATTATTTATGAGTGCTAATTAAAAGTGCTGATAAATAATAAAATTTATCAGCCCTTTTCTAGAACTGATAAAGGCACCATTTATTTGTGATAAAATTTTAGTGCCGATAAATTCATAGTCCCATTTTATAAAACCGGGTGCACAATGCTCTCTGTTTATCATTCCCTAAATCTATCATGGGACTGTACCCCTGCGAAAACTCCCCTCCCCCTGCTCTTCTCTTTGACATACATCAATTCCCATTAACCATACTCCACTTCTCTTCTCTTTGTCGGACCTCCACCATCGCTATCCCTACTCCACCACTCTTCTCTTTTTTGGACGTCTACTGCTGCTAGCCCTACTCCATCGCTATCCATATTCGGTCGCAAACCCTACTCCTTATCCTACCCCTCGAACCCATTCTGCGGATGGTACTCCTCGCAAACCCTATTTATCCTCTCCCTAATGGATCGTACTCCTTGCGAACACGACTTCAAGTGTACGGGATTCCTTTCGAAGAATTTAGACTCTTGGCTTCCCATCTTTGATCCTTGGAGATTATTTATAGGAATATAATATTTTTAATGGATTATGAATTGATTTTTTTATTTTTTAAGTGTTGGGGTATATATTATTCTTTTAGTGTGGAAGATTATTCCATGGTGTTGGAGGGTTATTTAATTATTATGAATAAATTAAAAAAAATTTATGCATATGCATATCGTAACATTATCATGGTATAGTGCGTAGGAAGTAGAAAGAGACATGGGATTGAGTGTTGTCAAATTTCAATAGTAGGAGGTGTTGATGTTCATTTTCTAGGTGTGGGGTCCTAAGATTAATAATTATCTAGAAGCAATTGAGGAGGGTTTTGAATTAGAAAATATTGTAGCTCATTTGTGGGTTTCCTTAGTAGTGGGTTTACATTTAAGGGTGGTTTGAGAATTATGGAAGGTAAATTATGTTCCGTAAAATGTTTTTTTAAGAAGACTTTAATTCCCTAAATATAGAACTATGATTGTATACCGAATATCATGGAATTCAATCAAGATGTATATGATGTGATTTACCTTGGTAATCACATCTGTGCATTGTTGTTCTAGTTTTTAGAACACTTATTTGATGAATATATGAAATCATATAATTTTGAATCATCTTTGAGGTTATAGATTCTAGTGAAGGTTGAAAGTTTATGATTGAGGTTTTGGTGGTAGATGAGGGACTGTTATGAAGTTATCAAGAGTGGTTTTCATCAAGTTTCTTAGAAGGCTATTGTTTGTGCCTTGAGTTGTGGTCCTAATGGAATGAGTAATAAGGTAGTGATGATACTTTCTAGATATAGGGTGGGTATTATGTCCTAGGGTTGAGTATCCCATGTTTTACCATAACTATACTATTGATCAATTTCAAAGGTGATGGAGTGGGGAATAAATAGTATGAGTTTCCCATGATTCATGGTTATTCTTGGTTTCCCTATGGTGTATTTTTATTTAGTCGGATGGTCATGTTTTAGTTGATAAAATTTTGGGATGTGCTGGGTATGGTTTGAGTGTCTAGGCATGATTATGTCCTGAGTGATTGACATCATACCTTTATTAACCAAACCCCTCTTTCAATTGATACTAAAAGATTCTGTTGAATTATTTTCAATGGAATTATTTAACTCTCTTTACCTCCAAATTCGTGTGAAAATATGAATTTTATTGAGTCGGTTATTGTGTTTGTCCATATTTAAGGATTCATAAGAAAACAAGGAATCATATTTCTATTTTACTTAAATGGACTGGAAATATTCTAATCTAAACGTCTTGATTTTGGGAGATAATATATTTATGGTAGGTATTAATATTATAGAAGGTATTAACAGTTAGTGAGAGGAGGTTTGATATGAGGTTTTTATTTTGGGTAGGGATGGTCGATGTGGTCCTTCCCCCCCATGTGTGAGTTTTTTTAACACTAAGGGATTTATGTTTATCCCTTTGTATGGGAATGTGATTTCTTATAGAATGGTTGTAATACATGTCTATGGATTTTAGTAACAAGTTTGGGGAAGGTTGGGGAGAGTTATTTCATATCCTTTATATGTTCATGATAGAATTTATTTTCACTAACCTCAATTTTCTATTATTTATGTTAATTTAGGTAACATATCATATGATATTCCATAGTAAGTTTGATAAACCTAAGTTATTTTTCACCCCTGTGAACCCCTTTGTGTTTGGAAATGTATCTACTATATCCGTTTTCTCATTAAAATTGTATCCTTGTTTTCATTTTATTTGATTTTGGTCACAAGTTTTGTGTTGTTTAATGTGATTATTATTTTATGAATGAGGTGGTTGTTAAGGGTGGTTAAAATGATTGTTAATGTTTTTCTTCAAGGGTGGTGGGTGCTAGAACTATTGGATAGGGGGCTGGGATGTTTTTTGATTTGGATTGGGGGTCTATGTCGATTTTGTTTTTTTCCAAATCTTTATTGGAAATGATTAGGATCTATTAATCAATATTTTAATAATTTGTTATCTTCTACTGTATTTGGAAGTCTTGTTTTTTTTGTATTGGATTCATAAATAATATTATTTTAAAATCAAATAGGATGGAGATGAATAAATATTTATTGGATGTAAATCATTTGACAATAGAGTATGACATTGGAGGGAAAGAGTTCATCATTTTTTCAAAGGATCACGCAAAGGATACTTCTCAAATACTTTGTCTGTGTTTACGTTGTTTTTATTCTAGAATAATTACACCTATGTAGTTGGAAGAACATTTGATATTTTAAAGAATTGATTGGAGTTATAAATTTTGGAATAAACTTGGTGAAAATGTGAATGTAGCTACTAGATGGGATAAAACAACACATTATGGATCATCAATGATTACAAATATGGATAATAAAGAAGAAAATATGGAGGATGTGATTAGAGATGTCAATGATGATGAAGATAATATTGAGGAAATGATAAGGACAGTTGAATATGAACTCCATTAACTCCCAAAATTGTTTGTGAAGTTAAAGAGTTGTGCAAGGACACCATTTTATAGTGGTTTCACTAAATATAAAGCATTGTCAGCAGTACTGAAGTTGTATAAATTAAAATCAGGTAATGGATAGAGTGATGTCAGTTTCATAGAACTACTTGTTCTGTTGAATGACATGATCTTGGAAGAGAATTATCTCTCAAGCCAGACATATGAAGCTAAATGAATGCTACGCTCAATGGGTATGTTTTCTTAAAGAATACATCCCTTCTCAAAAGACTCTATTTCGTTTGGAAAAGAGGATAAATCCCTTAGAGAATCCCCAAAGTGTGGTGCTTCCCCATACAATAATGATGAACCTAGTCCTAAAAAAGATATATGGTATGTTCAAATAATTCCAAGGTTTAGGAATCTATATGGAAGTGAAGAAACTACAAGACAATTGTCATGGCATGTAGAAAAAATATAAAAATGGGAAATTACATCACTCGGCCGACTCACCATAATGGAAGAGAATTGATCATGAGAATCCAAAATTTGGAAATGATTCAAGAAACATTCACCTTGCATTATCTATAGATGGATTGAATCCTTTTGGTTTTCAAACAATCACTCATATTACATGGCCTATTTTGTTGGTAAATTTTAACATGCCGCCCTGGTTATGCATGAAACGAAAATTCATCACGTTATCTATGATTATATCTGGACTAAAAATACTAGGTAAAGATATTAATATTTATTTGTCTCCATTGATCGAGGATTTTAAGTAATTGTAGGATTATGTGTTATGTTGTATGATTCTTATAAAAGTCAATCCAAGGCACAGTGTGACTAGTATCACTCAAAGTGTCTCTCTTTTGTTTTAAATGGATTGAATTTTAAGTGAAAACAACTAACATACAAATAACTAGCCAAACACATTCATATTGTGTTGATAATTTTGGATAACAATCTATGGGTCATGTGTGACGCATACGAGTCAACCCCACCTCAATCTAAGGCACAGTGAGTCTGGTATCACTCAATGTGTCTCTATTTTGATTAAAATGGAAAATAATTTAAGTGAAAACAACAAATGATGTACTGAAATATAACCAAATGCATTTGGATTTTGTTGACATAATATAAGAATGTTCCACGGGTCATGTGTGAATTTTATGAGTCAACCCTGCCTCAATTTGAGGCATGGTTTGGCCGATATCACTCAAATTTTCTCTCTTTTGTTTGAAATAGATAGATTTTTAAGTGAAAACAACATCTGACGTACCAAAATCCAACCAAATGCATTTGAATTGTTATGATACATTATGAGAACAATCAATGAATCATTTTTAGGTTTAAAAGTCAACCCTTCATAAATATGAGGCATGGTGTGGCCGGTATCACTCAAAGTGTCTCTCTTTTGTACAAAATGGACAAACTTTTAAGTGAAAACAAGAACTGACATACGGAAATTTGACGAAACACATTTAGATTGTGTTTATACTTTAGGATAATGATTAATGAATCATTGTTGATGTGTTAAAGTCATCCCCACCTCAATAAGAGGCACCGTGTGGCTATGATCACACAAAGTGTCTCTCTTCTGTTTAAAATGGACATAATTTTCTTTGAAAACAACAACTGATGTATGAAAATATGACCCAATGCATTCAAATTGTGTGGATACAATAGGATAACGATAAATGGGTCATTTGAGACTTTTAAGAGTCAACCCTACCTCAATATGAGACATGTTGTGTCCGGTATCACTCAATGTGTCTCTCTTTTGTTTTAAATGGACAAAATTTTAAGTGAAAACAACAAATGACATAAGAAAATCTTACCAAACACATTCATATTGTGTTGATACTATAGTATAATGATCCATGGGTAATTTTTAATGTGTAAGTGACAACCGTTCCTCAATCTGAGCCACAGTGTGGCCGATATCAATCAATGAGTTTTGTTTTTGTTTAAATTGGACAGAATTTTAAGTGAAAACAACAACTGACGTACATAAAACTGACCAAACACATTCAGATTTTGTTGATACAATAGAAGAACGATCCATGGGTCATGTGTGACATGTAGGAGTCAACCTCTCCTAAATATGAGGCATAATGTGGCTGGTGTCATTAAAAGTTTCTCTCTTTTGATTAAAATGGACAAAATTTTAAGTGAAAACAAGAACTGACGTACAAAAAACCAAAAAAACGTGTTCTTATTGTGTTTATAATTTTTTAGAATGATCCATCAGTCACGTGTGATATGTATGAGTCAACCCTGCCACCTCCCGAGGCACGGTGTGGCTGGTATCACTCAAAGTGTCTCTATTTTGTTTAAAATGGACGTAAATTTTTGTGAAAACCATAGCTAATGCAAGGAAGACCGACCAAATGCATTTGGATTGTGTTGATAAATTAGGAGAACGATCCACAGATCCTTTGATATGTTTAAGAGTCAACCATGCCTCAGTCCGAGTCATAGTGTGGCTGGTAGCACTCCATGTGTCTCTCTTTTGTTTTAAATGGAAAGAATTTTAAGTGAAAACAACAACTTACGTACAAAAATCCAACCAACCACATTTATATTGTGTTGAAACTTTACGAGAAAAATCCAGGAGTCATTTTTTGAGCTTTACGAGTCAAACCTGCATCAATCTAAGGCACAATGTGTTCAGTATCACTCAATGTCTCTCTGTTTTGTTTAAAATGGATTGAATTTTTAGTGAAAATAACAACTTATGTACATAAATCCCCATTCCTACCATACACACCAAAAGCTTTCATTTTTTCCTAAACAAAGACATACTATTTAAATATACACTATTCCAAAAACATTTTATAAATAACAATGATCTTAACATCCATGAAATTCATTCCATTAAAACCATTAAATACCCCACCCCATGGACACCACCCCCTGGACACCACCCCACCCCCTGGACACCCCTATGGATATCCAACCTAGACATCCAAACCCCTTTGACGGCCCCACCCAATGGATGACCCCCACCCCTCTTAGAAACCACCCCCCCGACACCAACCCACCCCTCATGGACACCCCCGACCCCATGGACCACACCCATACCCTAAACACAACCCCACCCCCTAGACAACCCCACCCCCTAGATATCCCCAACCCCTGGATAACCCCCCACCCCTGAGACACCACCCACCCCTGGACACCAACCCACCCCCCTAGACTCCACCAACCACTAGGACGCCCCAACCCCGGGAAATCCCCTGTAACACCCCAAAATTTTATGAGAAATATTATCTTTAATTTCATTGATGTCTTATATTAAACACTACACTAAGATTAGCTTACAGTATACGCAATACTTATCTTGTCTCGTGTTACACACAATTTCATGTTAGTTTTGTGGAAATTATTCTATGCAACATTAAGTGGAGATCTGTTTAAAGTATAAATGAAATAAATTTTGATTATGTTATACACAAAACCAAATGGAGCTTTCACTACACGTAGCCCGGACATGGCTTGCATTACACGCCATCAGGACCTTCCTTGATATCGTTTGTAGTACGCAATACCGAGTCTCACAAAACGAGATTTTATTATAATACTATTATGAACTAGCCATTATGAATAGTAATACCCACTTTTTGAAATTTTATAAATTTCATCTTTCAAAATGTACTTCATTTTTGTATTCGGAATATTAAAATTATCCTAGGGTTAATTTTCGGTATTTTCCTGAAAACATTCAATTTTTGATGAATAGTGAAAACAATGGGTTACTATTTAAAAAACGACATTTTATTTAAATAATTAAGTATTTTATATAATTTTTTTTAGATAAAAATTGATAAATAATACCTATATATGTTCAATTTAATTTATTGGAGTCATTTTATAATAATTTTAGATATATAAATCATTTATTGAACTTTTAACCGTCTTTTACCCTCCTCCTATGAGAATTTGAAAATTTATATAAAACATACTTTTAACGCTTCTATCAGTGGAATTTTGAAAATCCAAGAGAGGTGGTTCATATAAAGGAGTAAAATGTGGTTTAGTAAGATAAAAATAATTTTTGATAAATAGTAACTTTTTACTTTTATTTACCACGGTTAAAAGTAAATAGGGTAATTAAGGGTAAAAATGATATTATTATTATCCTAAAACATGTCCTAATTATATTGGGGAAGTTTAATTCGACCCAAAAAACCTTAGGAATAAAATATTACCTTTTAGGTCCACTTGGATTAGATTAGGAATTTTATTATTATTTTATTTAAAGAATAGTTAAAATAGTTAAAATCAATGTTTTATAAATAAAATTTTTTTAATATAGGGTTATACATAAGATAAATTTAAATATAAATATTCATTAGAAAGATAAAAAGATTTTCTACATAATGGTATTTTATTTATAATTTTTATAAATTATATAAGTTAATTTATTTAGGACACAATGATGATGCAGTAATTACATTATTAATGAAATATTAACATAATTGATGTTATAAATACCCAAATAAATTTAATATGAGAATTTTTATAAATTCAACTATTTTTTAGGTTAATATGACATGTTATTATTTATTAAATTTACTTTTTTTGACTAATCATGCGGTTATGATTTTCACAGAAATCAGTTACAAAATAGTGTCAAAATTGACATAAAATAGTTTTTAAAACAAATATTATATTATTAATTTTTATTCTATTCCTAAAAATCTATGGTTCGGACAAATGACTTAGATAAGGTTATATATATTAATAATTAACCACTTGGGGTTCGTTTGGCTTGTTATAGTATGTTTATTAACCATATAGTGTAAGAAAACAAGAAGACATGGTAAAAGTTAAATTATTTAACATAGAGTTAAATCTAAATGATAAGGTTAAAATAGTAACATAAACATTTATAAATCCAATTGGTTGAGATTATTTCTACCCATACCCACTTTATCTTTTAAATAAATCAATTTGGAGCTATTATAGACCAAATATGACTTTATTATCAAATAATATTTTAAGTTTTTTCTTAAGGTTCCCCTCTCCTCCCTTATAAAAGGGAACCTCCTCCCTCTCCTCTTTACACAATTTTGATCCTTCAATCTCGGCCAAACCCTACCCAATTTCCTTATCAACTTCACTATAGGATGTATAGAGGTTCTGGTCTACTCGAAATACCAACTCTAGTGCCATAAGAGGAAGCATAAAAGAGGTGCGTCAAAGAAGAGGTAATCTCTTCTACTGATTCTTTACAGTTTCATTCTTCTTCAACTTCTTCTTATTTTGTTGTTTCATTATAATGTAATAATATAAGTATCACTAATATAATTATATTTTATTATAAATATGAAACAACCCCATTTTACCTTCTATCCATCCTATGGAAAAGGAAATCACCGCACGTGCGTATGTACAAAATACCATCTCTACGCCGTGGTGTAATCTATTTTTCCACCACCACCTTACATGGATGGGTATAATGGTATAAATAATAAAAATATATAGTTATTATAACATAGTACTGATTCTGAGAAATTATATCATCCACTACAATTCAATTCAATAATTATGGGAACAATATCATCGCTCGTGCGTACGTACAGATTATCGTCTCCACAACGCGATGAGATTCATTCTCCTTGTTAACCACTCAAGAATGATTATAATGTATATATAATGAATAATAATGAAATATATGAAATGATTAATCTACTGGATTTATGTATATATATATATATATGTCATTTAATTACGTCTATTGAAGTCAATAAGAAAAGGAAAACAACGTTCATGCATACGTACGACCTACCGTCTCCATAAATGGTGTATTTCATTTCATTTAGCTATCTATTATATATATATATATACTGAATATATATGATATATAAATCATGATTTAAATTCTGGAAGTAATTAAATAATGATTTATTTAATAAAAATATCAAGAACAACAAGTCCAAACACATACGATAAATAAAACGATTTTACCCAAAACGCCGCTTTAACATGGAATTTACAAAAGAACGGGTAATATAAAGTCATAAGTGAACCATATATGATATCATAACAATGAATATGATTCATTAATAATTCATTGACATTATTTAAATCATTATACAGGACATTCAGACACGTACGAATCATATCGGACCAAAGGTAAGGGATAATTATTCCTATCTCTTTCTTATCCGAGATTGTTTATTCGTATGTATTTAATGGGGTTATTGTTATCATCCATGTACAATTTTTATAAATTTTTTTTATGTATGTTTAATTTCATTTTACCCATTTTGACTTTTGCAACATGTTATGAAAGGAATCTTTCTTTTGTTTACCATAGGAGGTACTTTTTGACTTTTCCGGCATAAGTACGAGAAGAATATTTTTTTAACTTATAAGGCATGAACTGATTTTTATGGTTTCATAACGCCTTATTTTAAAGAAGCATACAGTACCTGATTTCATGAATTTTTTAATCAAAATCCTTTTATTTTAAAATGTCAAGTTATTTTGTGAAAAGAAATTTTTTTTTAGAAAAAAGGATATTTTCCTCAAGAATTTATTTCAAGTGTTTTATCAAAACCATTTTCCATCTAAGAAGACATTATTTAATATGTGTATGTTTCAAGTATAATGTATCTATGATTTACATGGTTTCACTTCTCTTATGGTGAAATGATATCCATTTTTTTAATTGGATTATGTTATGATTGGATGATGTTTATGAAACCCATTTTATTCTTTGGGTTATGATGAATGATTTATGTTTATGTTGTGGCACATGTAAGAATGATTTCATTATGAGATGGGTGAGACCTATATCTCCTTCCAATGAATTTGGTAAATATTTATATCTCATGAGATATAAATGGTTGGAACAAAAAGTAAATCCAGTTTAGTAATACAGGGCTGGAACGACAAGTAAATCTGGTTCAGTAAGGGACTTTGTCCACTAAGATGGTCTTGGCAGCAATGCCTTGGCTACTATGGAAATCATATCATGTGATTAATGTTTTTACATAATTAAAAGTTTTTTCCCATGCTATTTTATCATGATTGATGTTCTATTATGATCTATTCCTTACTTATTTCCATGTTTTATGTCATTTCCCAAGATCATGATGTTTAAAAATTATGTTCTTATTTTTAAGTTCAAATGTATATGGGTTGTTTTAGTTTCTCCAAGCTAGCCCTTACTGAGCATTTGATCTCACCATTTAAATGTTTTATTTCCCCCAGTATTTAAAGAATGGTTTTAGGTATGAAATCAAAAGGGGAAGATCTTTATGGGAGATGTTGAAGATATTTCACCATGATTAGAAGATTATATTCCGAGTTTCCAAAGACACTAAACTATTACGGTCCATCTGTGTCTATTTTTATTATGTATTATGTATTCCGCAAATGTAATTTAATGCACATGTACGTCATGCTTCGGGTCTCTACACCCCTACCCATGCTAGACACCACCCCACCACATGGACACCCCACCCACCCCCTAGAAAGCCCCACCCCCATGTATAGCCACCCCATCCCCCTGGACACCAACCCACCCCCCTCAGACAGCCCCCATCCACCTTGACCACCCGACCCCCTGGACACCACCCCCCTAGACACCCACACCCCTATAAACCCCAAACCCATGGACACCCCCACCCCTGGAAATACCCCATCCCTCTGGACACTAACCCACCCCCTACACACCTCAATGGACAACCCCCCTGGACACCCCTATCCCCCCAGACAACCCCACTCTTAGACACCCCCTACCCCCTTGGACTGCCACCCCAAACCCCTGAACACCCCCTAACCCCCTGAATTCTGTATTGAATTATTAGTCTATTTAATGATCTTATGAATAATTTGTGATGATGCATGTGTATACTTGTTTTATGTGTATACTTGCTATAATTACCTTATGAATTATATGTTAATTTTTTATGGGTATACTAGTTTATATGGTGATTTTTTGTAGTTCTTCTCCTGATGTGCTACTGCATAATTTTATGTTACATCAGGCATGGAATTTATCAGCCCATTTTAAGTGCTGATAAAGGATCCCTTTATCATAACATTTTCTGCACTAATAATGGCTCCCTCTATCATTACTTTTTAGCTCTGACAAAGGCTACCTTTATCTGATCTATATTTTCATTGATAAAGGGGACCCACTTTATCAATGTTGAGCTTTACAATAATTTTTTAGCACTTTAAAACCCCATTTTGATTGCTAATAAAGCCCATTTTTTAGTAGTGAAAGATTTCCCATTCCACCGCAAGATTGGAAAACTTCTGGTGGTTAGTGAAACTATCAAAAAAAGAGAACCGACCTAGCACATTGGAGGAATATTACTTGGGTAAGGTCCTTTGTAAATGATCCTACCACTTGGACACTCGTATTTCCACTAATCTAGTCATAATTCAAGTAAAAAACTTCGTTATCTCAAAATTCAAAACTCATAACAACCCAATAAAATATAAATGTCCTATAGTATCAGACTCTATCATGTTTCCCCTCCAAAATGAGATCCTGATTCAACACTTCTAAATACTTCAACAACCTGAATATATTATCCCGGGACATAATTTGTCATTTAATCCTATCATGAAACCACTTTTCCGCAATAGCCTCCTCTCATCACAACACTAGAGAAAAATATAAAAAATTTAAAAGTAACCAGTATAGTCTATAATGGATGGACTCCCATATATCAACCTCATAAACTCAGTCTCAGTCTCTTCACTGAGCCTCTCAAGGTAAAATTTCTCTAGGAACATATCCTAAAATTCCATGTACTACATTTTGTCTAGTAGTTCATCGCGTTTCTAGATGTCCCACTAAATCATTTCCTGACCGAGTAATACATAAGATCCATCCTAACACTTGTCTCATTCAGATTCTCTATGTGGTGAATTATATTCTGGATAAACTTATTCAAAATCACAGCTTCCCCTAGTCCACCCTCTCCAAAATAATGTCATATGGTTCTGCAATGGAAACAACTATATTAAATGAAACATGATTTTCAAAATATTTTCTAGGTTTCATTCTCTAAAACACATACAACGAGAAATGTTCTCATCTAACTACTCTCTCTCACTATCACATAAAACTATTTGTTCCTCCTGCTTCAATGTTGGTATATCATCTCCATCCATAACATCTTTTCATCCTCTCAAAATGAACATTAATGAAAGAATATATCTTTAATTACATACACATGTATTATAAAATATAACAAAATATTAACACATTTACCTAATATGGGTTCACAATAATCCGAAACATGTTATCCCCTAAACCCCTCCACACATTCAAAACCATGGTGCTATCACAACCGTTAACCACCGTACATATATGTTATGGTTAAGAAAGGGTAAAATCATTCAACTCAGTCAAGATTATCATTAGATACCCATTAGATCAAATATTTCAACAGTTTAAAACATTCAATTCATATTTGGAAAATTATTTAGTTTGATTACATAAGAAATGAAAAAAAAATTAATTCCAATAACTTACCCAAAACTATTTTTTCTTATACATTCTGAAAATGATGCATGTCAAAAATAATATTATGTTTCTCGAATGATGCATGGATACTTAAAAATCATTCCATAATGTGTCACAATTCAAATCTAAAAACATTTATGAACTAATAATATCAATAAAAAATAGCATTACTTGGGATAAAATAACAAAAACTATAACAACACACATTAGTATCAATATTACCACCTTGGGAACTGGGCATTTAGAACAATCCCTGGGTTATCTAATCCGTTGAATAACCTATTTTACATGTATTGACTCTTCCAATTATTTGATCTACCCTTCCCAAATAACAAGAAAAAATAATATTATATGAATACTCTACTGATACTATATTGTAATATCCTTACACGGGATCCACATACAGATTCTCTAGATTAGCCGGTCACATGACCTCAAGCACACCACCCCATATGGATGAATCTTTCCACTAGTATCAAGGGTCCAATATATTGATCTTGGAGAGAATATACCTTCTTTTATTAAATTATCACAATAGTGTTAAAAAATAAGAATAACCAAATGATATTAATGTAACCAAACCAAACCAGTATCACATGAAAACCAAAAAATGAAATAAAATATCCAACACCATATGGAAGATATGTCATTCCAAATAAGTGTTTTTTTCAATATGAAAACAAAAAAAACAGACCTTGAAAATTTCCATGTGGGTCCCATATCAGGAATTGTTCCCTCTTCCATTTCCATCCTAACTCATCCATCTATCAAATGGTATTCTCTTATCATGTCCTTTAAACATGGAGTCTATTAGGGTGACCATTAGAAAACCTGATTAGTTTTTTGTATAACTTAGCTAGCCACCACCAATGATTTCTAAGACCATGTCATGTAAAAAAGAATTAATGTTGTTGTATAATGAATAATTTACAATTTTTTAATTAACATATATCGCATTTTCAATTTCCCTTTAATTAACCATATAATCTACCTGATTGCAGAGGAAACCAAATCCATAAATACATTCTTTATCCCATGTTGGGTTATGAAGAAAACCTTAATAACATGGTTATAACATAACATTTCTTTTCAATTAATATCATATAAAATTGGAAACATTGATCAATTTAATCTAATGTGTGTTTAAATTCTTGTTCAACACTACACAGGAATTTGAAGTCGTATGTGACCAAAAACTCAATTATAAAACAATCACACAATTGGACTATTGAAGTATTAGTCAGTGTGCATCAATCATATATCAATTTTTCACAATTCTTATTTAGAAAATCATTATGTGTCCCGCACTAATATATAAATCAATCACTTATGGGAATTTAAAGAATCATTCTATGTCCAACACTTGTATATCAATTTATAAATAAGGTGTTTTGAAGCATCCATCCAGGTATCACGAAGGATTTATCAATCAATCCAACATATATCACATATATCACATAATTCTGCCTCATAGGTGATGCGTTTTTGGGTGATGGTGAAATGGCCTGACGAGAATAATCACTGGCCAGTTTTCCATAGAGACGGGTTCTCTTCAAGATCCCCATATTTTTCATTTCAACACACTTTTTTCTATTATCCTTTAATGGAGGGTAGGATTAACCCCATTGGGAATGGTTAGAATATCCATTCTATAAAGTGAAACAAATATCACAGTCAGATGGTCCCATCTGGTGATTGCATGGGGTCTTGTACTTGTGAAATCAGTCCCCCTCAAATATAACATCCCTGGATGGTCTCCAATATTTTTATTCATGGAGCTAGAAACACCCAATGACCTTGGTATCCATGATTATTGGTAATACATTCTAAAGGAAGGTTCTCATAGATTTATGATTCCGAAAACAACACTTAAGGAGTAGATTTGTTGAGTAGATGTGAATTCATGTTCACCACAGCCTTCTAGGGGAGGATTATTCACTATTTCGAGACTCTCTTATAGATGTAAGTCATCTTCATATGATCATTAATCCTTTTTTCCTTCTCGAAGAGTGTGTCCATAGGCTACCTTTGGTTTTTAGGATCATGGTAGGGATACATATATTTGATGCGATGGAGGTACTCATGGATTCTACTATTAAATAAGGCTCTCTAGAGATTGTTGTCATCTAGGGGGATGAAAGGGAATTTGATGTTGGTATCAGACTCATAAGATGGATTTCCTTCATATCCTTAGTAGAGGATTCATAACCCATGTATTTAAAAATTGTTTTGGCTTACGGATGGATTTTTTCCATTTTGTGGGTCACAAACAACCTCGCCCTTTTGGATGGGCACCATTTTTAGATCAGGCCTTCGAGTTTCCATAATACTTATCCTGTTTTTTCAGGAATTAGAGTTCTCATAGTTCACATTGTGTGGGGATTTCCAAAGCGATATTCCCATTTGATAAGTCATGAATTGGTAAACCCTTTAATAAGGGAACCCATATGAGATCGAGCCATCGAATAGGCATCCTAGGTATGAAAATTTGATTAGGAGTTAGAGTTCCCATTGTTCATATTGTGTGGATGTGGTGAAAATGTTGTGACTAGGAAAAATATCTAATCCCACATGAGTGATGCCCAATGTGAGAAACAAGAGGTTGTCCAATATTCAATAAAGAACCCCCAATTTTCATCCACCTCTAGTGGAAGAGGACACGCCAACAGTGGTGATTGTCCACATGCATCCTCTCCTACTAGTGGGATAGGGAATGCCTACAGTGGAAGAGGCTCGGGAGACAGTGGGCATGGGCGTGGAGTGATGAACCATTCAATGTGAAAAGAAATCTAAGGCCATGCGACTCTTCCTTTGATGATTGGGAACTTACCTTAGTGGGATTTATTATAACATAATGTAAGGTATAAAGCAATTTAATGTCATATATCATAGAGGATGAAAAATTAGAGGATAATCTTGTTGGCATGTTTGGAATTCCTTGGGAATGACCGGGAAAAAATGTGAAAATCCTGATTATGGAGGATCACATATAAAGGGAAATGAAATGAGGCATGGAATAAATTGTGGTGTATAGGGGTATAAAATGACTCTTCTAAGGATGAATATTTCTTTGGTTGACCGTTGTTTTGTGGATAACATATGCAGAGCCACAGATGAATGATGTGCATTGTTAATAAGATGTGTCCTCATGACACTGGGCTTCCTCTTTTGAGGTCCACCGATGATTATAATGATCTGACATCACCCAGTATAGTATATATTACAGTCATTTATCTTGGACTGTGTTTAAATGGAGGATTATCTTGTTGGTATGTCCGGAAATTCCTCGATCCTGAAAGTGAAGGAACGTGAAAACATTGATTCTTGAGGATCATGGATCCACGAAAATGATATAAGTCGCGGAATCCATTGAGGAATACAGAGGTAAGAAAGGAATCTCTTGAGGATGATTTTTCTGTTGGATGATAGCTGTTTTTTGTTAGCTACATGTGCAGAGCCACTGGGGCATGATGTGTATATTAATTTCTAGGTGTTCTCCGGACACATGGCTTCCTCTTCTGATGGACAAAGCGGTTTATGAAAATATAGAATCACTAGAGACATAGAGTATGATGGATGGAAGGTATTTGTTTGGGAATGTATGGAACACTCAGACTAAGATTTTCCCTACAGCTCTGGGTCAACCAGGTATATGAGGCAGGTTATAGGGTTTTCGGGATTCACATGAGAAATTTTTATTCCATCTCATGAAACCCCGCATTGATATAATGTGTCCCAATGGACTCAATTGGGGATTTAACGTCGTGTGCTTCCTATTTTTTCCATTAGTGAAAAGTTTAATGCCCTGATGGTATGATGAAGGAATTACAGTGTGCAGATGTAGCCATGGACTCTGTAACAAGATGTTGAAGTTCATAATTTCCCACAAAACATGGGTCATGGAATTTGAAATGAGGTCTCGAAGAAGATTTTAAATCTTGATTCATCCCAATAGTTTCTACTCTCTTTTTTCATATCCTAGCAGAGTTGTGGTGCAGGGTGTCAATATGTATTCCTCAATGCCCAGTTGATGCTGTGTTCGCAATGGGTGTAGGCTGTCATGAGAGCCATTATCAATGAAGAAACTCTGGAAATACATTCTATTTATCTATCCTGACACATATAGGGATTTTATGTGACCATTAATGATGGAATCTACCACCCTATATTTAAATAGGATGAGGGTGTGACATTCTTCAGGAATGGTCTCTGTCCGATTGAATTCGACTACTACTACATATGTTTCAAACTTATGGGGACATAGTAATTCTTTAGTAAGTGCATGCCTAGGATCTATGTACCAGATTAACTCATCCAGGACTGATAGTTTTTCTTGTACTGAAGCCAACTACTTTAGAATATCATAATTCTGCTCTAAAAGGTAGGAACTACCCAGCATGGGGTTTCACATTCACAGAGACATTAGGTGTATGGGTATTGGATATAGATGGTTTGGCTTATGTTATGGGATCTAGTGGTGTTGTGTACTTTTCAGTGATTTTCCAAACTGTTCCACCTATATTCATTGGCTGATTTGATATTTTTTCTTTACCTGAGGTATATTCCATGATAAATGGGATTGGATTTCAACCGATGAGGGAAGATAAGAATTATAGTTTTTGTTGTGTCTTCTAGAGTGTTATTTAGTGATTTTCCATGATGATAAGGTTTTGAAATATGTCATCGCTGTGAATTTGAGTCCTTCCATGATTATGACTTCTAGGATGTTTCTGGCCTCTATGGAATTTTACTCTAGATCTCTGGTTGGGTGAGTGGAACTCAGCTTCGTGACAGTAGTCTCTATTCGAGAAGGGATCCATCATGTGACTGGAATTAATGGAGAAGATGATCAGTTATTAATATAGAAATGTTTTTTCTCACAATCATCTTCGAATGGTGTCATTTGGCATGGTTGTTCCCATTGTACTATTTTGTAGGGTGGTTCACGTTATACCATTTGGCAGGATGGTGCCCGTTGTATCATGTTTGTTGGAATAAAGTCTAATAGTGTAAACACTGACATCAGTTTGGGTCTTATCACATTTTCCAGTTCCTCATTTCTATTCTTCTATACTTTATATGGATGTGGGGATAATGAGGATGGATGTGTTGTATTGGGAGCTTTTTGGGGCATAGTTGGTTGTTTCAACTACGCCTATAGAATTCCACGAACTAGGTTGACTGTTTTCTAGGTCATCCATTTGTTAAATTTTTTTTCCTTCTTAGTGGTTATTTTTTGTCATTCCTCTTCTTCTCTTAAATATATGGTGGAAACACACACCACATGTGTTGGAAGTGGGCCTATAAGATTCCAGGTTTTTCACCCGTATGACTTTGAAATTTTCTTGATGTTATTCCAGAGTAGGACGTTTAGATGACGTGTGATTCCAAGCCATGGTGTGGCCAGAATTATATTTTAATTTCGTTCCCACTGGAAATCCCAAATAAACAAGAAAAATACCTAAAAGGTTGGTCAGATGGAAAAACTGAGGGCACTGTTGAGTCTGGAGCGTGCTGTTTACCCTAGGAGGGGTGTAACTTTCTCCGGCGAGACCATTTTGTGGAAAACGCCACCAGGGGTGTTTCCGTAATTTAGTGGCCTCCGACGTGAACTTCATAACATCTTAACATAATCTTAGATTAAAATTATGAGACTCTCGTTGTGCTCAGAACGTTGATATTACCCTTGAGGGGGCTTAACCCTGACCCCGTCGAATGTTCGGGTATGAGGCATAATGGAGGAGGTTTAAGTATTTTTCTATTTAAACACATCCACCCCACCCTTCTTCATCACCATGATTTCTCCCTGTGTAAGCTCTCTCAAATAAGGAGAAAAAAGACTCATTCTCCTCCTCCTCTTCGGCAAGGTGGTGTCAGCTCTGGTGGACCGTCCGTGAAGCTACGGGCTACGCCCAACGAGGTAGGAGTGTGTGTTTCATTTTTAAATTCCCCATATACCTTTGAACTAAAATTCATGCATCGAAATTCTGTCCAATCATTGAGATAATTCCATATTTGGGTAAAGATCAATTTGAGCTTCCCAACAATCCTTTTGGATTGAATTTTGAGTCCCGGGGTGTCCGGGGTGACCCCAGGATGTTTTCTGGCCAATTTCCCTGTTTTATGACGGTTCCAGGGGTTTCCGGTAGGCTTGAGGTGGTCCGGGATTGCGGATGGCGGCGGCGGCGGTCCTAGGTAGTGGTGGTCCCATGTGGTGGTGGTCCCAGGAAGCGGTTGTCCCAGGAGGCGGTGGTCCCAGGCGGTGGTGGTCCTAGGCAACGGTGGTGCTTCCAAACTACGGCATAGGGCTGCCAGGTAACCGGTGCGGGGCGCGACGGGGGTTGCGGCGCATGAACCCATGCGAGAGACCGAGAGCCACCATTGGCGGGCCTCCACGAGGGATAATGACTGTACAATAGGGCCGGTCGGCATGGTGGACCGGGGGTCAGTGGCCGGGCTACGCGAAAGGGCCGCGGGCTGGACCAGCCCAAAGGGGCTCGCCCCCTTATCTTCAGACTCCCGTAACTCCCACTACGGGTGTCCATTTTGCATGTCGTCTGTGGTAGAGCAATCCTCAGCTCGAGACGGAGGTTTTGAGGTGGTCTCGGGAATTTCAATTCTCGAGAAGGGGGATCAGTGGCGTGACATGCTCGTTAAGTACCTCACCAAAATTCTTCTTTTGGATGGCGCAAACACATCGACATTCCATTTAAGGCACCATAATTGGCATTGTGACCCTAGCGTCGAGACAAAGTTGTCCAGGGGGTTTTAGGAATGGAATCTAGAGTTGAGATGTGGGACCCACAGTCCGTATTTTATGGTGTGAGCAACGTTTTGCATCTTTTTCATCGAACGTCCGTTCGGGGAAAATGAGTAGTCGTTTTGGCATGTTTTTTCGAGGGCATCATGATGGCACAGTTTTTCCAACTTCACTCGGGACAGAGGTGTGGGGCCCATGAGACATCGTATGGGCATAAAGTGGTGTTGAATAAATTTTTTGTCGGGAGTTCGTTTCCAGCGCGTAAGTAGTCTATCTCGCATGTTTTTCTACGAAGATTACAACGGTCTAATCTGTTTGGGCATGAAAATCTTCTTTCAAGATCTCATTAAATGTGGAAACATAAAATGGAATTTTTTGGAGGTTCCTTTGACACACTTCAAACCAACGCACGATAGTGGTGTTAGTGACACCATGTGATGGCACGAGAATCGCGGTGTTGTCGAACCAGTTCCGGGCTTACCCTCCAGCGGGGCTGGGCAGTGGGTACCCACCAGTGTATCATGGTTTACCCTCCAGCGAGGATAGGAATTGGGTTACTTGTTGAATTTATGGTTCACCTTTCAGCAGGGCTAGACAGTGGGTTACCCATTGAATTTAAGGTATACCCTCCAATAGGGCTGGGCAATGGGTGACCCGATGACCTTTTAGAGTTTAACCGCTAGCAGGGAAGGGCAGTGGGTCACCCGACAACCATTTTGGGTTTACCCTCCAGTTGGGCTGGGTAGTGGCTTACCTGATGACTTCATTCAGACTCAACACTTTCTATGAGGATATTTAGTGACTTTTCTCCCAGGTTAATAGAGCGAAATTAGTGGTTGCATGATTCAGTGATGGGACAGCTTTGAGGTGCGGGAAGTTTGGGCTTCAGTGATGGATATCCTTTGATATGTTGGAAACTTATCCTGGGCTGAGCTTGGAGATGGAGATCCCCTTACACACTCATTTGGGATTATTTTGAGAATATATATGTACACCATACTATTGTTCCCACTCTTTGGGTTCGGTTACACTCCTTCTGGGAAGTACGAAGACACGCAGTGTATGCCATGTGATTTCTGTGTCTAGCTTCTCTTTGTTGGATGAGTCTACATCCTTTATTTTTTTGGGTTGATCTGAAATCTATTTACTGTAATCTTTCATTATTCAATTTCCTATCTAATTCTCACCATTTTGGTACCTCATTTTTTTCTCCTTTGAGCTTTCGGAACATCCCACTGAGTATATTTATACTCATCCCTGCTTGGGCTCTGACTGCATTTAGTGTGCCCTTGCAGACGATAGACAAGTTGATCGAGACTATAGAGGAGCGTAGAGGATTCAGGGGCTTGGGCTACGTTCAGTGGTCATAATAGGAATTTTAGGTGTGAGACACACCAGTTGTACTTTTTTTTACCTGTCGCCGGGTTGTCACACTTTTCTAGTTGGGAACATGTTTTTCCCTTTTTAATGTTCAGTCTACTTTTCTACATCTTAATTGTTATTCTTTAGAGGTTGATGCATGACTATGGTTGGGTAATGGTTGTTGTCCATTGGTTTACTTTTTCACTCTCCACTTTTTCATTGAGTGGTTTGTGTGTGAGTGTACAGGTACTTAGGTGAGGGACTCCCCGAGATCGTTACACCTTCGGTGCTTGTCGCAAGCCCCTGGCCTATAGAGGTGGGCCTGGGGTAGTTGCGGCTCAAGGCCGGTGGGGTCGGGTCATGACAAAGTGTTATCAGAGGTGGCTTATTCCTTGGGGAGTTGTCCGGACGTCCCGAAAAAAGAATTGGTTGGGAATTAGGGAAATAGTGTCCACATGTATTGAGAGCATCTCTGAGGCCAAAGAGTCCAGTGATGGTACCGGTGGCCGACGTATCAATTCAACAGGTCCCTAATAACCCGATTGTTGACTAGGCACACTGAGACACTTGTTGCAGGGAACTTTGGAACATGCATCCAGTAGGATTGAGTTTTTGACTGTCCTTTTTGAGTCATGTCCCCTTTGTTTTTATGGATATATATATGTGCTAATTTGATTGTGGTAATCCTTGATAATTTTTAGGATGCCCCCATGACAGCAGACAGCTAGGTTACCCTCTCCAGTTCGTGATGACGAGTTGGTGAGCGACGAAGAGTCAGGTCAGGGACCCTCATGCGATCTCCTTCCGCCCAGTGCTTCAGTAGTAGCCCCTCCACATGGAGAGTTGTAGTTAGTACCGGCAGCGCAGGCCAAGGTTGAGCATAGGTTGTGTGCGCTCCGAGACTTTCAGCATCAGTGACCTCAGAAGTTTCACAGAGACCCAGATCCCCAGGCAGTAGAAGACTAGATAGAGTCTGTGGAACGACATTTCAGTCTGGTACAAACACCTGCAGAATAGATGGTAGCCCTAGCTTCCGGCCTTTTACCTCGGGACAGCTAGGCATTGGTTGGGATTGGTTACGCAAACCAACAACGAGTCATATCTCTCGTTGTATAGCTTCCAACTGCTCTTCCAGGAGGAGTAGTCCCCCTCTTTTTTACGGTCTGTTTGGATTTAGGAGCTTCTGGAGCTGAAGCAGGGGGGATGACCATGGCGCGGTACTCGGCCCAGTTTACCAATATGACACACTATTCGCAGGATATAATCCATGATATTTACTTCTGATTGTGGAAGTTTGAGTAGTGTCTTTGTATGGAGATTCGTGCTACTGTAGTACCCCTGTGCATCCCTAAATTTGTTGGGGTGAAAGAGTGGGTGATCATGAAAAAGATCTTCTTTGATGAGGGACGTAAGCTGGCAAGGCCTAGTAGTGGCCGCTTCCGAGCAGAATCTTCGGTACCAAGAATGCAGCAGAGAGAAGAGCCTCCGTCTAGGAGAACCTTCAGTGAGAAGACTCAAGAGCAGGGTCGTACACCCCAGTGGCGCCGTAGAGCACCGGAGAAGTCCGGAGAAAGTCAGTGTTATTGTAACACCCGAGATTTTTTATGAGAATTTTTTTATGGAATATTTCACTACACACAACACTGTCTTGGCTTTCTTTACACGCAATCACGGCCTTACTCGATAGCTTACGTTGTACGCAATACCGAGTTTCACTAAACAACGATATGCTATTAAAATATTATTTAAACTATCTGTTATGAATAGTAATACCCAATTTTTAAAATTTTATAAATTTTATCTTTCAAAATGGACTTCATTTTTGGATTCGGAATAACGAAATTATCCTAGGGTGAAATTTTGGTATTTTTCTGAAAACATTCAATTTTTGATTAATAGTGAAAACACTGCGTTACTATTTAAAAACCGAATTTTTATTTAATTAATTATTTACTTTATTTAAATTTATTTTAGGTCAAAATTGATAAATAATACCTATATAAGTTCAAATTAATTCATTGGAGTCATTTTATAATAATTTTAGATATATAAAAATTTTATTGAACTTTTCACCATCTTTTACCCAGCTCATAGTCGAATTTCCAAATTCACATAAAACTTAATTTTACCGCTTCTGTGAATGGAATTTCGAAAATCCGAGAGACACGGTTAATATCAAGGACTTAAATGTAGTTCAATTAGATGAAAATAATTTTTGGTGAATAGTAACTCTTTACTTTTTTTTACCATGGCTAAAAGTTAATAGGGTAATTAAGGGTAACAATGATATTATTATTACCCTAAAAATTTTACTAATTATTTTGGATAAGTGTAATTCGACCATATAAAATGTTAAGAATAAAATATGACAATTTAGGTCCACTTGGATTAGATTAAGACATTTATTATTAATTTATTTAAAGAAGGGTTAAAATAGGTAAAATCAATGTTTAATAACTAAATAATTTTTAATATAGGGTTATACATAAGATAAATTCGACTATAAAGATTCATTAGAAAGATAAAATGATTTCCTACATAATTGTATTTTATTTATAATTTTTAGACATTAAATAGTTTAATTTATTTATGTCACAATGATGATGCATTAATTACCTTATTAAGGAAATACTAACATAATTGATATTATAAATACCCAAATAAATGTAATTTTAGTCTTTTTATGAATTAAACTAATTTTATAGGTTAATATGACATGTAATTAATGATTTAATAAAATTTTATCCAACTAATCATGCTGTTATGATTTTCACAAAAATCATGTACCAAATAGTGTCAAAATTGACATAAAATAGCTTTTGAAACAAAAATTATATTATTAATTGTTATTTTATTCCTAAAAATATAAGGATCGGAAAAATGACTTAGATAAGGAAATATATCTTAATAATAAACAACTTGGGGTTCTTTTGGCTTGTTATAGTATGCTTATTATCCTTATTGTGTAAGAAAAAAAGAATACAGAGTAAAAGATAAATTATTTAACTTAGAGTTAAAACTAAATGATAAGGTTATAATAGTAACCTAAACTTGTCTAAAATATATTGGATGAAGGGATTTCGAACCATCCCCACCTTAGCTTCGAAATAAATCAATTTTGAGCTATTAAAAACCAAATACTACTCTATAATAAAATAATACTTTAACTTTTTCCTAAGGTGCCTCTCTCCTCCATTATAAAAGGGCACCTCCTCCCTCTCCTCCTCACACCACTTTGAGCATTCAATATTGGCCTAACACTGCCAATTTAACTTTTCCACTTCCCTAGAAGCATCCTAGAGGTTCTGGTCTTCTTCAAAGTCCAATCTTAGTCCCCTAAGAGGATGTTTCAAAGAGGTGTGTCTAAGAAGAGGAGGTTCGGACACGTACGAAGCAAATCAGACCTAAGGTAAGAGAAAATCTCAAAATATCATTTTTATGCAAGATTTATTATACTTTGTTATTTTCTAGGGTGTATTTTATCATCCACATCCATGTTTCCTTAATATGTAATATTATTTCTATCCTCCTTCAATTGTTTAAATACAATTTTACCCTTCGGTGAGCTTTTAGTAAAAGATATGAAATGAATCTTTTGTCGTTTTTCGTACGAGGTACTTTTTGACTTTTCCGGCCAAAGTACGAGAAGAATGTTTTTTAACTTATACGGCCGGAATGAACTTTTAGAACGTTATTTCCATGAATCTTCCTTTAAAAGTTTTCATGTTTATTTTTAATCAACTTCTTTTAGTAAAAATTTATAACATGTTAAGAAAGGAAAATGTTTTTGAAGTAGAAAGGATATTTTCCTCATGAATGGAGTTCAAGTGTTTTATCAAAATTATTTCCCATCGAAGATAATATAGTGTTCTATTTCTATCCCTATTTTTACATTGTTTTGATTTTGTTATGATGGAATTGTATTCATGATGTCCTTTTATCTTATATGGATTATGTTATGATATCATTGTGATTAAGAATCCCGTTTTTTTATTACATGGGTTATGCAATGATGTATGATTTATGATTTTCTGGAACACATAAGAATGGTTTCATTATGTGAGGGGTGAGACCTATATCTCCCTCCATTACATTGGGTAAAGGTTTATATCTCATGAGATAGACATGGCTGGAATGACAGGTTAATCCGGTTCAGTGAAACAGGACAGAAACGAGGAGTGAACTCGGATCAGAAATTGACTCTGTCTGCTAAGATATTCTTGTATTTGAGTCTTGACTACTAAAAAATTATTCTCTATGATTATGTGTTTATGCCACAAAGTTTCATGTTTTAAGTTATGATTATTGGGATTACATTTCTCTATTATTACTTATCCCATGTTATGATATTATGATCTCTTTTATAGGATATGATTTTTAAAATGTTGTGTCCTTATGAATATGATATGATTGATATTTATTTTGCTTACCCTTACTGAGCATTTGAGCTCACCCTTTTTTATGTTTTCTTTTCCCCAGGTTAGGAAGAAGGGTATTAAGTAAGATATGCCAAAATTGACTCTAGATATGATAAAATGAAAGGGAGACAGTGTAGATGTTTTATGAACTAGTTGTTTATGTTTCCCACTTTCTTTTGGTTAAATGTAATTTAAAAAATTCTCCTAATCATGCTTCCTATTGAAATTTCTAATTTCATTCTCATGTAACATGGAAAACCTAGATACATACTCAAAAGAAGGTAAAGTATTATATTTTTATGAAAAATATTATTCATCACAAGATTCATAATATTACTCATTAGGAAAATTATCATTCAATGAAATTTTGGATAATGATTTAGGATTATTTACCTTAGGCATGAGAAATATATTTTTAGTAGGAATTCTGGATATAAGACCAATGTTCTTCGGTTTAGAAGATTTAATATATGAATAATCATTTGAAGAGTTAGCAACACTATCAAACCTGGTGTAATTATATAATAGTACTATCTTAGAATTATAATTATTGTACATATTATAGTTTCTTTCTGAGTGATTATCCTTACTTTCTTTCCATTTGATCATATGATAGTCTGGTCTAATATGACTTGTCTTCTTGCATTTATAACAAGTTAGAACAAAATATTTTTAACCATTCCTTCTTATATCTTGTATATGTATTGGAAATAATTATTTATAAAATTCTTGTTCATTATTTGACCACGGTTAGAAAGATCATTAAAAATATTATCACTATAACAACATTCAGATAGAGTAATAGATTTCATGGATTTTGATATGGAATCTCTTTCTGGAGTTTTATCTTTCAAATGATTTTATGTATTAGTGAAATAAACAATGACATTCCCATTCATTTTCTTATTTATATTTTTATCTCTCTTAATTCCAATTTTTTGTGTTTAAAGATTTCCAAATTACTTATCAAGAGTGATGTTTAAAACGTTTCTATTCAGAAATAATGATTTTCTATTCACACTCATTAGGGATAAAATATTTTATCTTATCAAAAAAATATCATTGTCATGTATGTTCTAACCCATATACTAAAGGCTATTGACAATATTCATAAACAATTTATGAACTTTTAATGCAAGTTCTCCATATGAAAATATAAAACCATGACATTCGTCTCTATGCAATGATCTTCTTGTTTCGATAACCATGGATGTGCCCAAAAGTGTAACTTCTAATTTCTTAGAGATTTTAATACTAACTTCTCATGATGAAATTTGGCTGTAGATATTTCTATTCATAGAAAATATTAATGTATTTCATACACTAAAATTATGATTATACTCTTTCTTTTCAGGATTTGTGAATTTTATAATTTCAATTTCCGGAATCCAGTAGTCTCTAGTTAACCTAATAAAATTATCCACACTGGTATTGATAATAAATCCCTTCATCCTATCTCTCAATTATTCATAGTCATTTCTATAATAAACTGGGGGTCTGGTAGGATTTAATTTTTCTATTATTCCAATGTGAATTTCTATCATTCTATACAAAAATACCAAAGATCTTTTCCTCAATGTAATGTAGTTGGTAAAGTTTATAATCAAATATTTACTAAGGAAAATATAAAATAAAAACATGAACAAGTAATGATTTGTAAGAAATGTAGATCAAGAAAGCCAATATGCAAGTACAAGTATTTTACAAACATGGTATAAAACTAAATTAATGATAGAAATGTATATTTAGATTTCTAAATTATAAGAGAGGGTGAATTATAGGTTTTAGAACTCTCATTTTTAACCTCATCAAAATATATGTTTAATAAATTCAAAAAAGGTAATTTACACTCCCTTTTTAGTTCAAATAATCGTAACTAGCTTTATTAGGTTTATATACACAAAATTAAGACATGTATACATAGGTATTTTTCTACTTCAATGAGTATAGAATATTACTTATATCACAGTATATAGGAATAATTATTTGTTAGAATGTAACACATTCTATCATATAAAAAATGTTGTTGAAACAAAACATGTAACGAAAACATGTAAAAAAAGAAATCTTTTAACCCAAATAGTTGGGTATCGAAAAACCATGGATGAAGGTCCCTTGATATATAATTTCATGAAAGTATGTATTACCCACATCTGGGTAAAACCTCGTTATGAAGATCGGTATCTATCATTCTATCCCCGTGAGCCATCTATTATGTAGGTAATCAACACCTCTATCTTTGTATCCATGGACGGAATCGGCTGATAAAAAAAATTTGGATTCACAATAGGTAGGTTGAACAAGTTCTTCACAGCTAAACAAGATGTCCACAAAATTCGTATAAGGCATACCGAGTAGAGCTCTCAATATACGTCTATGAGATTCAAACGAACATTTTGACATGAACATTGAAATTGCTTGGTATTTTTAGTCATGGATTCCAACAGTTGACTTCATCTTCCAATGGTCATATTTGTCATAAGATTTCAGAGGGACCTATACACATCACATTTATATAATGTTTAATTTAAAACAGATTATACAACGTCATTTTGAATAGAAAATAATGAGAAACATTACAATTATTAGGAAAAATTAGCACATTTTGGATCCTATAATATATAACTCTACATTTTGTAAATATGGTAACCATAGAGATATCATTTAATCTGATACTTAAGATAGTGTAAATCAGAGTATTTAAATATTGATAATCAAATATTGAAATAACATAAAATAATGAACTGATTTCTAGGGAAATTGGAGTCTGAATTTAGATAACATTAGAGACATATTTCAGAATAAATCAGTGTCAGATTTTAGAAGAAATACTAGTCTAATTTCAAGATGAATTGTAGTCTAATTTCATAAACAAATTGGGTTCTTATTTCATAAGAAATTATAGTGTGATTTCAGAGGAAATCAGTGTCAGATTTTAGATGTATTAGACATCTGATTTCAGGAGAAATCAGTGTCTTATTAGAGAAAGAAATCAGAGTTACAATTTGGAAGAATAAGTGTTAGATTTGAAAATAAGTTCGAGTATGATTTTTTATGAAATTAAAGATAACCTCTAGAAGAAATAAGAGTGTAATTGTAGATGATTTCAGAATCTGATTTTAGGAGAAATCAAATTCTTAGGAATAGTAAGGTTCTGAGTTAGATAATGTTCAAATTTCATAACTTATGAAATAGATTTATATATTTTTGTAGGAATAAATTAGTTAAGGCATTTAATATCATAGTTAAATCCATAAACCATTCATATAGAAATAAAAATTTCCCTTTGGAAATTTTTTTTAGAGAACGAGAAGTTTCCTTAAGAAAATGTGTTTGTGATTTCCAAAGAAAAATGTAATGGAATGTTTTTACGGAAACATATTGAATCCACAAATATATCCTTGTATAATGAAATCTCAAAATGTTGGATGAACACTTTGTGTCATCGTCCATTGATTATTTATTATTCACTGGCCTAATTAGGGAAACATTAATTTAATCACTATATATATGAATTTAATAAAGTTATAATTATTCCGATCAAATACACCCAAGCTAAAATTTTATTCATAAGTGACCAAATATATCTTGATTATTCAATCACTGTCAAACCATGAATGACTCACCCTACTCAATCTACCTTGACATGATGAAATATAAGGGTTTTTTGTTGAAAAAAAATTATATAATCTAATGATATGAAAATATAATGAACTAATATCTAGAGAAAATTACATTTTTCAATTATATAATCTACTAATAACACCCCAAACAAGTCATGATCATATTTTTGTATTAGTCTTTAGGATGGTACTAATTTATATAACTAAGTGTTCAATTCATGAGAAGAAGTATCAATTTATAATATCCACGAATAGGTAATTGTCAGACATTTATTTCCAATCCATGTGATTTATCAGGAACATAAGACATATATTTAATATTAATTTCATAGTGTCATGAGTTTCTAATTCAATATGGTAACTTACAAAACTTATTAATATGATAAATAATCTATGGACATTATAATATAAAAAGGGGTTAGAAAAGTATCGACATTATAATGATAATTGTAAATCATGCATAACTCACTATATACAAGATATGGTATTTGAAAAGTAATTTTGAAATTGTGTCTAGGGAACCCTATATTAAAAAATATGATACAGTTATACACAGTGTGATCATAATGTACACAATTTTTAGGTTTTGAGCCAATCACATGGGAAGGTGTCTCATTCTTGGAGATGTATCTTCTTAGTTATACATAGGGTGTGGCCGCAGAACACAAAATATGTCTATAAATATATATTATAGAAAAAATATGTCTATAAATATGTCTGTTCACATATATATTATGACTATAAATATTGAGAGAACATATATTTTTTAACTATGTGTCAAATGATTTTTGATAGTATTTAGGCCCTATGTACATTTACAACTGCTAGAGACCCTAGCCAACACAAGTAGTGGGTTAAAAAAATTGTGTTCTTATCAACTAAATGTTGTGTAGTAATTTATTATCATGAATAGTTTTTCCATGAATCATCTCATGAATTCTAATCATTCCCATAAAATCCATAATTATATCTGCCAGAAACACCCTCCATGGCCATCTCTCCTAAATACATTATCACTATAAACGTGTTTTCTATCCATCTCCCACTTCATACATGATATCCATCGAATCACATTTCTCCATACATATTGAACCATTATTTTTCATACCTAACCCATTTCTCTAATTTGTATTATCCTATTTTATCATCTATTTTAGAACAACATATTATATTGATTATATAATAATGATCTATATAACGTGAGGAATGATTACACAGTGAAAATGGTTCCACGAATAAGTTGATGCAACAATAAAACCCAAAACCAAGGAAACAAAATGTATGTAATGATGATTTGAAATTGTGACACACCAAGCTTCTACGGTACACTTCTCTTTGAATAATGTGATAGCGTGTGTTGTACGCAACACCGAGTTCTAATACACCATAACCGATCAAACTAGCCGTTATGAATAGTAATACCTACCTTTTGAAATTATATATATTTTATTTTTTAAAATGGACTTCATTTTTGGATTTGTAATATCGAATTTAGCCTAAGATGAAATTTTGGTACTTTTCGGTAACTTTAATATTTTGATGAATAGTGAAAATTACTAAATTTTAATTAAAAACAAATTTTTTAATCAAAATAATTAATAGTGATAAATTATGAATTTGATGGGTTTTAAAGTATATTTAGAATATATTTTTACCATATAATATAATTTTGGTCATTGGACATAATTTGTCAATTAAAGCGGACATAAACAAGTGTCAATCTTTTGATAGTTATTATCTCTTAAAAACATGCTTTTTGTTTTAACAACAAGAATTAATTTTAAATTAATTTCTGCCACTTCTGTGTTTTGAATTTGGAAAAATGGATTCCATATTTGGAATCAGGATGTTCAAATTGTGTAAATAGGTAACTTTTATTTTTAGACATTTTGAATAATTACTGCGGTAATTATTTTATTTACCATGGTTAAAGGGTAAATCCGGTAAATAAGGGTTAAAAATAATATTATAATAATACTAAATTACCCTAAAACGTGTCCTAGCATTATTGGTTGATACATTTTCGACCTTAGGCATCCTTGGGTCGATTTTGGGACCCCATGGAGCCACTTGTAGGTGATAGGGACACTTTATTTTAATTAAGTTAAAATGAATACAAAAATGACACAAGCATATATCATTTAGAAAAACAATTTTTACATAGGGTTATATATGTTGGATTTTAGACTATAAATATTCATTAGAAATATAAAACGATTTCCTACATGATGATATTTTATTTTCAATTTTTAAGGATTAAATAATATAATTTATTTAAGACACAATGATGATGTAGTAATTACAATAATAGTGAAACATTAAAATAAATGATATTATAAATACCCAAATAAATATAATTTGAGACTTTTAATGAATTAAAATAATTTTCTAGGATAATATGACATATTAGGATTTATTTAATTAACTTTTTTCTAAGTAATAATTTCTTTATGAGTTTCACAAAAATCAACTATTGAATAGTGTCAAAATTGACATAAAAGAGTTTTTAAACAAAATATTATATTATTAATTGATATTAAATTCCTAAAAATCTAAGGTTCGTCCAAGGGAATTATATCATGATAGGTGTATCATTAATGAACCATTTGGGGGTCTCTAGGATGTATATTGTATGTTGATTAACCATATAATATAAAAATACAAAGAGACATTGTAAAAGTGAAACTAGTTAACTTAGAGTTAATACTTTGAGATAAGGTTAATATAAGTACCCAAACCTGTCTAAATTCCATTGGTTGAGTTTTTTTCGACCCATACCAACATTAAAATTTAAATAATAAACTTTTGAGCCATTAGAAACCGAATATTAATTTATTATAAATTAATATTTCTAGCTTTTCCAAACGTGCCCCTCACCCCCCTTATAAAAGGGCACTCCTCCTTCTCATTTTATCACACCTTCAAAGCCTTTTGGTTCGGCCAAAATCTTCCCAAATACTCTCCAAAATTCCCTCACTACAACCTAGAGTCCTTATTTGGATCTGAAAGCCAACCTATGGAGCCCTTTTGATCAAATCAAAAGGCAGAACCCGAAGAAGAGGTAATGATTTCACCACCCTTTTACAAGTTCCTTTCTTCTTCCACTTCTTCTTCTATTGTTTTTAACATTCTAAAATAATAACTCCGGTATAATATATATACTGTGATTTTATTATAAATATGTTACAACCATATTCAGTATTCAATCCACCCTTTTGAATAACATGTTACCATACGTGCGTACGTACGACTTACCATCTCCACGTCGTGGTGTAATTGTTATTCAATATATTATTATTTGGATGGGTATAATAATGATGTGTAACTCATGTAAATAATAAATATAACATGTTAATGATTCTGTATATATGATATAACCTCCATTTATATATTATTTTCATATCAAAAGAATGATATTCTCGCTCGTGCGTACGTAGGGACTACCGTCTCCACGAACGCGATGAGATTCATTCTCCATCGTATCCATTCAAGTATAATTATCACTTGATGATTAAAAAATAATGTTTAAGGACTTGATATCATTCTGGATATGAATAAGATACAACATATACATGAGAAACATGGCTTAAATAACAAAACATATAAAAGAATACGAGTAAGTTAACACCCGAAACGGCGATAATTCAAATATATTATTAACAAATCAATGTTAAAAGATCATATATGTTATCATATTAATATATATGATTCTTGTATAATTTAATAACAATTATTTCACCATTATACACGAGGTTAACCTACCCCAACCACGGAATAGTACAAAGTAAGGGTTATTTCACAATCTCTTCATTATCCGAGGTTGTTTTTACGTAATTATCTACTGGGATCTCTTTATCATCCACATCCATGTTTCTTCAAAATGTATTTAAAAATATTTTTACCACTTAAAAGAATATGGGTTAAAGTCATTTATACCCTTGTTTGTCTTTTTATAAGAGTTTTATAAAGGAATCTTTCCGCCGTCTTCCAAACAAGGTCCTTTTTAACCTTTTCGACAGAATTATGGTAAGAATGTTTTTTTAACTTATACGGCGGGTGAGGCTATTTTCCACCATTATAAAATTGTCGAAGCTTCCCTTACAATCTTATAAGAATATTTTCAAAAAAAATGTTTTATTTCATAAATATAAGACTCTTAAATGATTTCAAAACAGAAAGAGATATTTGTCTAAAAAGAGTTTTGATTTCATCTATGTCAACATCCTTTGATGGATTTTAAGCTTATTTGAAGTTGATTTATTATGATACAAAACTTCTATATTGTATTTAAGGTTTTGTGATATGTTTGACTGTGGATGTGCTATTTTTATACCATTCATGGTTTATGGTGAAATTATTGACATTTCGTATGCTAGTTTTATTACAAATGTTTATGTTATGTTTAAACCTTTTCATATGGGAATGAATTGGACTTAATATGTGACGGGTGGATCCCACTATAGCTCCTCGATGCATCGGTAGGTCTCATGAGATAAACTAGTGTCTTGGCACAAGGCCTTGGCTAAATCTTATTTGTAGTCTTGGCACGAGGCCTTGGCTATGTGGTTATGATAGTCTGGCATTATGCATTCCATCATTATGAAAGTTGTTATTGATATTGCATGTGATTATTCAATTAGTAAAATATCCATGTGAATAATTAAATGGCATTATTTCATTTTAATTTTTCCATACTATGTTGATGTTCAAGTTTAAAATGCTTTTATTTTAGTTATACATTTCCTTAAATGTTTATTCTTATTTATAAAAGTTTCCGCTATATTGTTATCCTTACTGGGCATTTGAGCTCACCACTTTTCTATGTTTTATTTTTCCCAGGATGTGAATAAGTAAGTTATGAATGACCTGCAGGGATAGTATGTGGGGATATGAGTGTGGAATATGGAGACTTTTTTTTGTAGTAGTTTTTCACTTTATGATGTAATGTAAAACTTTATGAATATATCTAGTGTTTCCAAGGCTACTAAACCAATCGGTCTTTTGAGATTTGATCTTTCTTGTGATCATGCCAATGTTATGTAATAATGCACCCACTCTAGGTAACTGGGGTCGGGGCGTTACAGTTGATATCAGAGGAAGTTTAGTACAAACCTTGGAAGCTAGATTTAGATAAACTCTGATTAGAGAACGTAGACCTAAGATGAACTTTGAGGATTAGTATAGAAGAACTTCCTAGAACATTGGTATTGTAGAGATTTTGTGAGTTTTCCGAGAAATACATCCCTGTCTGGATACGAGCAGGTAGAGGCGGCTCTGGCACAGATGTACCTAGGGGTAAAACCCGAAAACACCGCTTTGAGCTAGACTCGAACGGGAACTGGTGCACGATAACGGGCCTTGCTGCACTCTTGGTTATGACACTCCCGGGGGATATGATTAGGATAACTCTCATTTTCTTTACAAATCATTATGAAGGGTTTATGAGTATATACTTCCTCAAAGAATTTTTTTTTATGATTATGGATTATATCCATTAATAGATCAATTTATGTTAAGTGTTTTGTAAGTATGGGATTATGTATTTTGATTCATAAACTGATCTAGTTTATGCCATTGTTTAGAAATGGCGCCTAGTGGAAGAAATGGAAACCGTATCAATGCACACACTCCATGTAGCGATTTACCTCCTTCTCAAGATAATTATAGTGGAGCTGGTGATGCAACTGGTGCCGATCAGCTAATCACCATACTGGGACAACTTACTCAGATTATGAATAATAACCTTACCCGTATGGAGGACCCTAATCCACAGCGTGGAGGATCAATGTTAGATCGATACATGAGGAAACAACCACCAACATTCAATGGGAGTACAAATCCCTTAGAAGCTGAGCAATGGATAAATTCCCTAGAGAAAATATTTCTGGCTTTGGGGAGTAGTGAAAGGGAAAAAGTTATCATGGCAGTTTACCGCCTCACTGGAGATGCTGATCAATGGTGGTCATTGATTCAAAACACGAAGGATGATGATGAAGTATCAAATATGGAATGGAGGGAGTTCAAAGATCTGTTTTTAGAAAAATACTTCCTTGTGACCATCGATCAGATATGGAAAGGCAATTTTTGAGTCTGTGACAAAAGGAGGATGAGAATGTCGCAAAGTATGAGGCTAACTTTACAAGGTTAGCAAGGTATGTTGGAGATTATATACGTAACCCAATAAGTAAGATTTATCATTTCATTGATGGGTTAAAACCATTTCTTCGTCGAGCATTAGTCTCACAATCCTTCTCGTTATACGAAGACATTGTCTCATGTGATACCAAGACCGAAAAAGAATTCTCTAAGTCTTATGACTTTAATGAAAAACAAGAGAAGAAGAGACCTACTGATCAATCTTGGAATGGAAATAAGGGGAAGAAGGGAATGGTTGAATATCCATCCTATGGTAAATGTGGGAAGAAACACCCCGGTACTTGTTTGAAGGGAATGGGAGTCTGTTACAAGTGTGGTGAAAAAGGCCACCAAGCTCGTGATTGCAAGGGAAAGAAGGAAGATACCAATGTTCAGTGCTACAATTGCAGGGAGATGGGACATTATGCAAATGAATGTCCTAAGCGTCAGGAGAACTTACCTCAGAAAAGGCCAAGGGATCAAGGATAAGCTTATGCTAGCACTACTGCTGAGGTAGAAGCTCTGAAAGACGTGGTGGCAGGTAATTTAATGGTTTCATCAAGTTTAGCAAATGCATTATTTGATTCTGGATCATCGCATTGTTTCATATCTTCCCAATTTTCTAAGAAAATTAGATATTTCCAATTTGATTTAATAAGGGAGTTTCCAGTTAAAATGCCTAAGGGAAGTATCATTGGAAAAATGTTTTGTGAATCAGTCCCCATTAGAGCACATAAATGTTCTTTATCTGCTAATCTCATCGTCATACCTATGATTGAGTTTGATATAATCCTCAGTATGAACAGACTTTCGGACTATGATGTGAAGATTTATTGTAAGAAGAAAGATGTTATGATTCATGATGATAATGATAAGGAACACCTTATCTTTAGAGCAGAATCGTCACCACCTAATTCTTATTTAGATCCACCCCCAGTAGCTCAACTAAATTCAATTATTGGGGAGGAAGAGAATAAAATAACTATGGGTGAGGTATGGAATGTTCAAATAGAGGATATACCTGTTGTGAATGAATTTGTAGATGTATTTCCGGAAGATTTACCTAGACATCCTCCAGAACGAGAAGTCGAGTTTTCCATTGATTTAATTCCTGGATCAAGGCCTATATCAAAGACCCGTTATAGAATGGCCACTGTAGAATTAGTTAAACTAAAGAAAAAACTAGAGGAATTGAGTAATAAGGGATTTATTCACCCTAGTGTTTCTCCATGGGGAGCCCCTATTCTTTTTGTTAAAAAGAAAGACAGATCTATGAGGATATGTATCGACTACAGGGAGATCAATGCTATATCAAAAAAGAACAAGTATCCCCTACCTCGCATTGATGATTTATTTGACCAACTGAATGGAGCTCAATACTTTTCAAATATTGACCTTCGATCTGGATACCATCAGTTGTGTGTGAAGAAGGAAGACATTCCAAAGACAGCATTTCGAACCAGGTACGGGCATTACGAGTTTACTGTAATGCCGTTTGGATTGACTAATGCACCCTCTGTATTCATGGATCTGATGAATAGAGTTTTCAAGAAGTATCTCGATGAATTTGTGGTGGTATTTATTGATGATATCTTAGTATACTCCAAAATCTATGAAGATCATGAAAATCACTTGCGCATTATCTTGAAGACTATGAGAAGGCATAAATTATATGGGAAGTTTAGCAAGTGTGAATTCTGGCTTCAGGAGATTTCATTTCTTCGGAATATTGTCTCTAAAGATGGAATCTATGTTGATCCTTCTATGACCAAGGCAATCCAAGAATGGCCAGCACCTACGAGTATAACTGAGGTACGTAGTTTTATTGGTTTGGCAGGTTATTATCGATGTTTCGTCCAGAATTTTGCCCGATTGGCTAACCCATTAACGAAGCTCACACGCAAAGTTGTTAAATTTGTTTGGAAAAAAGAGTTTGAAGAATTTTTCGAAGAACTTATGAGAAGATTAGTCAATTCTCTTATATTGACTCTACCATCAGGGAATGATGGGTTCGTTATTTATAGTGATTCATCAAAGAAAGGAGTTGGTTGTGTCCTTATGCAGAATGATAGGGTTATTGCCTATGCATCACGACAGTTGAAAATTCATGAAAAAAACTATCCTACTCATGATCTCAAGTTAGCTGTTGTGATCTTTTCTTTGATGATATGGAGGCACTACCTCTATGGTGAAAAATGTGAGATTTATACTGATCACAAGAGTTTTAAGTATATTTTCTCACAAAAAGAACTCAACATGAGGCAAAGGAGATGGTTTGATTTACTCAAGGATTATGATTGTATGATACACTACCACCCGGGGAATGCAAATAAGGTGGAAGATGCTTTGAGCAGAAAAGATCATGGAGTTTTGAACAATATGAGAATTTAAAGGGATCCAATTTTCATGGATCTAGTGAAGATGGACATGGGAATAACCAGGGAAGGTGAAACATCAATGCTTTTTCAAATGGTTTCCAAACCATCTTTACTAGAAAGGATTAAGAGTTCTCAGACCGATGATGAATAATTTCAAAAGAAGATTAAAGCTGTGAATGATGGGAGATTGAGAGAATTTGTGTATGAAGATGGAATTTTGAAATTTGGGAAGAGACTTTGTGTTCCCGGTATACCTGATCTAAAAAGGGAATTTCTCGATGATGCTTATAGTTCCAATTTCTCTATACACCCTGGGAGTACTAAAATGTATAGAGATTTGAAGGAACATTTTTGGTGGGACAATATGAAGAGGGAGATTGCTGATTTTGTGTCAAGATGTATGGTTTGTCAACAAGTGAAAGCTGGAAGGAAACAGCCTGGAGGAGTCATGCAACCTCTTCCCATACCAGAGTGGAAATGGGACAATATTACGATGGAATTTGTCATGGGACTACCAAAGACTCCTAGAAGGAAAGATGCAATATGGGTTATTGTTGATCGTCATACTAAGTCAGTACATTTTCTTGCTATAAGAGAATATCTACCACTGAAACGTCTAGAAAGACTATATATTAATGAAGTTGTGAGACTTCATGGAGTACCCTTATCGATTTTTTATGATCATGATCCCCGTTTTACTTCAAGATTCTGGAAGAGTATTCAGAAATCCCTGGATACTGAACTTCATTTGAGCACTTCTTACCACCCTCAGACAGACGGAAAATCAGAACGGACTATTCAAACCTTAGAAGATATGTTGAGATCCTACTCACTTGACTTTCAGGGTATGTGGGATTAGTATTTACCTTTGATAGAATTTTCCTATAATAATAGCTTTCATTCGAGTATTCAGATGGCACCATATGAAGCGTTATATGGAAAGAGATGTTGTACACCAACCTGTTGGGATGACGTTGGTGAAAGAAAACTTGTAGGCCCAGAACTGGTGGAGGAAACGATGGAAAAGATGAAGGTAATCCAAAATCACATCAAAGTAGCTCAAAGTAGGCAGAAGAGCTATGCCGATAATCAAAGGAAGGATTTGGAATTTCAAGTCGGTGATCATGTTTTCTTGAAGGTATCTCCATGGAAGGGAGTCATACGTTTTGGTAAGAAAGGTAAATTGAGTCCCAGGTACATCAGACCTTTCGAAATTCTAGAACGAATTGGGGTTGTAGCTTACCGATTGGAAATGCCGCCAAGTCTCTCCAAAGTTCACGATGTGTTCCACGTATCTCTATTGAAGAAATACACGCCTGACCTAATGTATGTACTCAGCTACGAGGAGTTAGAACTGTAACCTGATCTATCTTATTACGAAGATCCCATCAAGATTCTTGATACGATAGAACAAGTTCTAAGAAACCGGACGGCGCGTCTGGTAAAAGTTTTGTGGAGAAACTATAAGATGGAAGAGGAAACGTGGGAACTCGAGGAACATATGATGAAGAACCACCCGAGTCTTTTCATGTGATAAGTATTCTAGAAATTTCTAGGAAGAAATTATTTGAAGGAGGGGAGAATGTAACACCCCAAGCTTCTATGGTACGCTTCTCTTTGAATAATGTGATAGCGTGTGTTGTACGCAACACCGAGTCCTAACACACCATAACCAATCAAACTAGCTGTTATGAATAGTAATACCTACTTTTTGAAATTATATATATTTTATTTTTTATTATGCACTTCATTTTTGGATTCGTAATATCGAATTTAACCTAAGGTGAAATTTTGGTACTTTTCGGATAACTTTAATATTTTGATGAATACTGAAAATTACTAAATTTTAATTAAAAACAACTTTTTTAATCAAAATAATTAATAGTGATAAATTATTAATTTGAGTGGTTTTAAAGTATATTTAGAATATATTTTTACCATTTAATATAATGTTGGTCATTGGACATAATGTTACAATTATACTGGACATAAACAAGTGTCAATCTTTTGATAGTTATTATCTCTTAAAAATACGCTTTTTGATTTAACAACGGGAATTAAATTAAAATTAATTTCTGCCACTTCTGTGTTTTGAATTTGGAAAAGTGGATTCCATATTTGGAATCAGGATGTTCAAATTGTGTAAATAGGTAACTTTTTTTAGACATTTTGAATAATTACTGCGGTAAATATTTTATTTGCCATGGTTGAAAGGTAAATCCGGTAAATGAGGGTTAAAAATAATATTATAATAATACTAAATTACCCTAAAACATGTCCTAGACTTATTGGTTGATACAGTTTCGACCATAGGCATCCTTGGGTCGATTTTGGGACCCCATGGAGCCACTTGTAGGTGATAGGGACACTTTATTTTAATTAAGTTAAAATGAATACAAAAATGACAGAAGCATATATCATTTAGAAAAACAATTTTTTCATAGGGTTATATATGTTGGATTTTCTACTATAAATATTAATTAGAAAGATAAAAATATTTCCTACATTATTATATTTTATTTTAAATTTTTATAGATTAAATAATTTAATTTATTTATGACACAATGATGTTGCAGTAATTACAATAATAGTGAAAAATTAAAATAATTGATATTATAAATACCCAAATAAATATAATTTTAGACTTTTAATGAATTAAAATAATTTTATTGGATAATATGACATATTAGGATTTATTTAATTAACTTTTTTCGAAGTAATAATTCTGTTATGAGTTTCAAAAAAATCAACTATTGAATAGTGTCAAAATTGACAAAAAAGAGTTTTTAAAAAATATATTATATTATTAATTTATATTAAGATCATAAAAATCTAAGGTTCGGCCAAAGGACTTATATCATGATAGGTGTATCATTAATGGACAATTTTGGGGTCTCTTGGATGTATATAGTAAGTTTATTAACCATATAATATAAAAATACAAAGAGACATTGTAAAAGTGAAACTAATTAACTAGGAGTTAATACTTAAAGATAAGGTTAATATAAGTACCCAAACCTGTATAAATTATATTGGTTGAGCTGTTTTCGACCCATCCCCACCTTAACAGTTAAATAATCAACTTTTGAGCCATTATAAACCGAATATGAATTTATTATAAATTAATATTTCTAGCTTTTCCAAAGGTGCCCCTCACCCCTCTTATAAAAGGGGACTCCTCCTTCTCATTTCTTCACACCTTCAATGCCTTTTTGTTCGGCCAAATTCTGACCAAATACTCTCCCAACATCTCTCACTACAACCTATAGGCCTTATTTTGATCATAAAGCCAACCTACAAAGCCCTTTTGATCAAATCAAAAGGAAGAACCCGAAGAAGAGGAAATGATTTCACCACCCTTTTCCAAGTTCCTTTCTTCTTCCACTTCTTCTTCCGTTGTTTTTACCATTCTAAAATAATAACTCCAGTATCATATATATACTTTGATGTTATTATAAATGTGGTACAACCATATTCAGTATTATATCCACCATTTTGAATAACATGTCACCATACGTGCGTACGTACGACTTACCGTCTCCACGTCGTGGTGTAATTGTTATTCAATATATTATTATTTGGATGGGTATAATAATGATGTGTAACTCATGTAAATAATAAATATAACATTTTAATGATTCTGTATATATGATATACCATCCATTTATATATTATTTTAATATCAAAAGAATGATATTGTCGCTCATGCGTACGTACGGACTACCGTCTCCACGAACGCGATGAGGTTCATTCTCCATCTTATCCATTCAAGTATAATTATCACTTGATGATTTAAAAATAATGTTTAAGGAATTGATATAATTCTGGGTATGAATAAGATACAACATATACATGAAAACATGGCTTACTTAACAAAACATATAAAATAAAACGAGTAATTTAACACCCGAAACGACGATAATTCAATGATATTTTTAACAAATCAATTTTAAAAGATCATATATGATATCATATTAATATATATGATTCTTGTATAATTTAATAACAATTATTTCACCATTATACAGGAGGTTAACCTACCCCAACCAACGAAAAGTAAAAATTAAAGGTTATTTCACAATCTCTTCATTATCCGAGGTTGTTTTTACGTAATTATCTACTGGGATCTCTTTATCATCCACATCCATGTTTCTTCAAAATGTATTTCAAAATATTTTTACCATTTACAAGAATATGGGTTAAAGTAATTTATACCCTTTTTTGACATTTTATAAGTGTTTTATAAAGGAATCTTTCCGTCGTCTTCCAAACAAGGTGCTTTTTATCCTTTTTGACAGAATTAAGGTAAGATTGTTGTTTTTAACTTATACGGAGGGTGCAGCTATTTTCCACCATTTTAAAACTGTCAAAGCTTCCCTTATAAGATTATAAGAATATTTTCAAAGAAAATGTTTTATTTCATAAATATAAGACTCTTATATGATTTCAAAATATAAAGAGATATTTCTCTAAAAAGAGTTTTGATTTCATCTATGCCAACATCCTTTGATGGATTTTACACTTATTTGAAGTTGATTTATTATGATAAAAAACTTCTATATTGTATTTAAGGTTTTGTTATATGTTTGACTGTGGATGTGCTATTTTTATACCATTCATGGTTTATGGTGAAATTATTGACATTTCGTATGCTAGTTTTAATACAAATGTTTATGTTATGTTTAAACCTTTTCATATGGGAATGGCTTGGACTTAATATGTGACGGGTTGAGCCCGCTATAGCTCCTAGATGCATCGGTAGGTCTCATGAGACAAACTAGTGTCTTGGCACAAGGCCTTGGAAAAATATTATTTGTAGTCTTGGCACAAGGCCTTGGCTATGTGATTATGATAGTCTGGCATTATGCATTCCATCATTATGAAAGTGGTTATTGATATTGCATGTGATTATTCGATTAGTAGAATATCCATGTGAATAATTAAATGGAATTATTTCATTTTACTTTTTCCATACTATGTTGAAGTTCAAGTTTAAAAGTCTTTTGTTTTAGTTATACATTTCCTTAAATGTTTATTCTTATTTATGAATGTTTCCGCTATATTGTTATCCTTACTAGGAATTTGAGCTCACCTCTTTTCTATGTTTTATTTTTCCCAGGATGTGAAGAAGTAAGTTATAAATGACCTGCATGGATAATATGTGGGGATATGAGTGTGGAATATGTAGACTATGTTTTTGTAGTAGTTTTCCACTTTATGATGTAATGTAAAACATTATGAATATATCTAGTGTTTCCAAGGATACTAAACTAATCGGTCTTTCGAGATTTGATCTTTCTTGTGATCATGCCAATGTTATGTAATAATGCACCGACTCTGGGTAACTGGGGTCGGGGCGTTACAGAAATAATATAAAAAGAGTCAAATTGGTGTTTCCCATGTTAGGGTTTTCAACATTCATTGATCTATAAATTAAGAATTGATAAGGATTCCTGATAATCATAAAAATAAAATTATAAATTCATAATCATGGATTTAAACCCAATTATCATGGGCCATGTTAAAAGAAACACTGAATTAATTCCCAAGGATATAATCTATGACCATATAAATATATATAAAAAGGGAATATACATCAAAATAAATCTTTATAAGGGATGAAAATAAATAATTAATGATAGTTATTCCCACATGTGACACAACTAATAAATTAAATTGAACTAGAATGTTGATCCCAAAAATATCCACATGTTTTTTTGGAGATACTATGATTGTTGAACCTCTCTCTTGAAGGATCTCACAGGGTTATGTGGTTAAACTTATATGAATTTCCATCATATTGTTAAAATATTTTGTTCACTATGTTTATCATATAATTATATTAATTTGTAATTAAACAAATATAATTTAACTATTCATTCTAATTATTTTATAGTGGATTAACTCTACCAAATAAATCAACACCTGCAAAAAATATATTTATTATATTGACAAAAACATTAAATATATAATGAAAATCATAGTTTTTCTATACAAGGCTCCCTCTAGTATATATCATATTAAATTTTAAAATAACTTGTTGGCTAATACCGATGCCACAAATGAATAAAATATCCCTTCCAATTCATATTTTTTAATGGCTGTGGCTAAAGACTCATTTTTATTATTTTAAAGCAATGAATTTTTTAGACTGGGTAGAGGGAGACCCATTATATAGCCCGAAGGAACAAGGCCAAGTGGCTTGAATTCTAGTCTTGAAAGACCATTTTTAGGCCAAAGGGCCCCTTAGTGAATAGTATTGATACAGTACCCAGGCCACTCCAGGACCTTGTACAGTACGACTACAAATACAATTCCTACTATAGTGCCACCGCCACTACAGTGTCTCCACCGCTATAGTTCCGCCACTACTACAGTACTACTCTAGTACTATTATAGTACCAGAAATTATTCCCTACCTGGAATTGATCCTGGGTCTTTTGGATGCCAAGAAGGAGCCTGTACCACTGAGGTACATGCTCGCTGACTCCCATCAAATTCATATAATATATCCTAAAATATCATTTAAAATATATAAATTGTATAAAAATTAAATTTGGTGTCATTAAACTCTCTATTACTATAAGACTTTTCATCCATAATAGTAGTAATCTACTGAAATAGTTAATGGTTATGAGTTTGAATCTAGTCCACCATGTCCCTTGACCTCTCCTAATGATTTATGTATTAATAATGAATGTAAACATGTGGAATCAATCACCCTTAGGGGAAATTAACATGTATATTATTTATTTTTGTTAGGTTCTCAATAATGGTATCTCCATCCAAAATATAATGCTCGCCCTATTCTATTTTTTCATACATGTTGGGATTATATCTCTTGGGGAGAGACACATGGAAAACATCATACACATAGTCCAACAAGGGAGATAATTATATGTAGTACACCACCTTAGGGATAAGTTATATCATCTAAAATGTTTCAATGAGTCATGGAGATAACTTTCTACGTTGAAAAATATCTACAATCATCATTGAGTTGATACATTTATAAAAATGTTTTCTAAAATATCAAGATAGGTTTTCCTTATTTTTAGTCCATATCGCACTTATTAGAGGTGATATAAGACACCATATTATCCTCAATTAAATGAAAATTGTTTTCCATTTTCCTCACCAACTCAATTATCATAATTTCTGACTATCAAAACATTTAAAAACTAAAAGATGGAATGCTAGTTCTTCCATATAACAACTCAAATAACTCCATACCAATGGTAAAATGGTTTCAATAATTTTATGAAAACCCCACCAAGGGTTATTGATCATCCAAAATCATTTAAAATCTAGAAACATGCTCAAATCATTGCCTCAATGACTATAATGGACCATCTATTTATGTATCCATATATTGTATAATTTGTTTTATAACAAATCTATAAATTTTCATGAAATAAATTTAAAAATCAAAATATATAGTGAAAATCATAGTCTAAAACAATATCCAAGGTTACTCCATGATTTTGAGCTATCTTCTATAGAAATATAAATCCCCAGATCTCCACTAATCACTACTCTTGAATGGAAAGGGGGTTGATTGACTAAGTTATCCCATCAACTATCACCTATATAACATCTTGAAATATCACTATTCAAAGAATACTTGTCAACAGATTTACAATCCCACTTCCACTGTTTCATCTCAGTATCTTTATCCTAACATATTATTATCTAATTATATGCATTCACTTATAGATAGATGATAAATTATATGAAAAAATATCTTACACAACACTTCAGTCATGGCCACTAATAATAAAATTATAAGGATTTAATACAATTTTCCCACACCAAGATATATCACTGAGCACAATGAATGAATCTACCTTATATCCACTCTAAATTTAGGACTATACCCAAAATCTATTCAATAAAAATCATAATGGGATTCCCCCATAATAAAATCCATGAGGAGTACATACTGTGAGGATCAGGTTGGGAGATACCTCACAATTAAAATCACAAAAACTATGATTACATGATGTGATAAATAAGTGGATGGATCAAAACCCCTGATAGGAGGTATAATAATCATTACTTATCTGAAATTAAAATTTTAAATAGGTCCAACTAGTATAATTCTTCACCCGGTAACTATGAGGAAAATGTCCGTCTAAGATCTTCTTCTACAAAATTTTCATTCTTATGAGTATGGAATATCTCATCATAATAACCCTATAGAAATGTTTCTATAAACTATACCTTATTTTGAGATAATTTTTATACATGATAGATGAAAATTGTGATTATAATATTTGGTAAATAACTCCCATGTTAGGTTGTTTCGCTAAGTGGTCCTTGTGGATATTATATCTTCCAACTCTAAATTGTGGGTTTTATAATTCAAATTGACTAGTATGAATTGTTAAGACCCATAAGAAATAATTGACTATAAAATCATATGAAGAAAACCAATACCTACCATAAATCTATTTTATAATAATAGATACCTAACTTTGTCCTCTCACAATCCGAATATGGCAGGGATCATAAATCTATTCAGAAAAACATTAAAATCCTAGTTGAATTTCTCTATTCAGATACATGGATACCAATTTTGTCTAAAGGATGTCATGGGTGTCATTGTTATAGAAAAATTCATCTTAATATCTAATAATTTCTATAGAAACCATGGGTGATCCATACCTCTATAACACAGTTTGGGGTTAAACTAGATTACAATACAATATTAATTATTTGTCTGAATTTTTCTCCAACTATAGGATTATGTGTATGAGGAAGTGAATGTATCAAATCCAAAAATAATACATAATTATATTATAAAAATGTTAGGTCTCTCTTAGATTTTTAAGGACCATCCAAAAATGTCCCACATGATTCACATCACATGATTGGAATTTATGGTTTTAATCAATTAATACTACCATGAAATGGTCTAAGAATGTATAAAAGACATTGTTTTTTAGTTCCATAAACACAACTTATGATTTCATCATGGAAAATGGAATCACCACGAATTAGTATTGATTATAGTAGTTTCTATAATGTCCAAAAAATTCATTAAATAATGTATGTATTACCTCTCAAAAACCATTTTAGTTTTTTAGTATATGTTTATAAGAATACATAAACTACATTATAATATCATAGAAAAATAATTTATATGGAATAATACCATGAAAAACTATAACAGGATATACACATCAAATAATAATATATTTACCAAAAAAATATACATTTTCATTGAATTATCCTTATAATATCATCCCTTCTATTATGTTCATAAAAATTAAAATAAGTGTTTGTTAAAATATTTGGCAATATAAAAGAATTTGTAAGAATAATTGTAAGGGATTTAGTGTGTGATAATTTTAGAAATATTGGGTTTTTATTGGGAAATATAGTTATTTTCCATCATGATTTTTAGACAATATGTGGGTGAGAATTATGACCAATTGTTAATAAAATATTTTTTCATAATTTTTGAACAATATTGTAAATTTATTACATCACCATGGAAATTATATTACTACAAAACCATGAATGTACTATTTGTGGAGACAATAAATATATTCCATTAATGTTTTTGTTTATGATTAAATTTAAATAAATATTATTTTCAAGAAATTATCTTACAACATTCTTTTTTAAATGATAATATAACTGAATGAAATATCGAGTAATTTTTATGATGTTTAGATAGTTTTCTATATAATAGAATATTTTAAGGCCCATTAAATAAGGAATTTATATAAAATTTAAATTTTCCATATCAAATATGTTATTATGAAAAAATTATTTTCATTATTAACTCATCTCTTCAAAATTATATTATTGTGATCTTATACACTATTCTATTAGACCAAAACTCGTTTAGTTAGAAGATAATATGATTCTGGTTAGAATAAATATGATTCTGGTTAGAATAAACTCGTTTATATCATTATATTTTTTGTTTAACCCTTATTTCACCCATTCTTATCTTAAAGTGATATCATGTTCTTTTCTAATTGTGGTTTATTGTAAATACCATACCATGTCAAACGATCCAAAAAAAGTCATTTATGAAATATTAATTAATATCATAAAAATTTGGTTGAATCATATATTTTAATGAATTAAATATCATTTAATAAACTGTTTTATGTTTTATATTAGGAAATATGCCGATATGGACACTATTCATACATGACTTTCTTTGTATATTCTAAAAAACTTGATTACTTCCAAAAAAGGCATTTACTTAATGATAATATGTCAATATCATCAAGAAACCTATTGGATGGAATCAAAATAATCAAAGTACATTTATTTTAATATTTATTATACCATTTATTTGAATCTTTTATTAGCGAATCCATCATCGCATCCTTTTTGTGTCATAATTAAATATAATAACTTAATGTCTAAAAATTAAAAATAAAATTACCTGATATATGAAATAATTTTATAGTTCTAATGGATATTTATAGTCTTATAGACCAGATATATAACCCTATATTAAAATTTACTTCGTAAAGGCTACATGTTTGTATTATATTTCTCTATAATTTAAAATAATTATTTTAAATTGCAATTTAGATATCCAAGTGGCTCTTTGGGGTTCCAAAATAGACCCAAGGATGACCATGGCCGTACATAACTCATACAATAGTATTAAAACATGTTTTAGTGTAGTTTAGTATTATTATATTATTATTATATACCCTTATTAATCATATTTTCCCTTTAACAATGGTAAATAGAAATAATTACTGAAATTACTGTTCATAATTTCTAAAAATAAAAGGCTATTAATTAGAAACTTGGGACATCATTATTACAAATATGGAATCCATTTTTCCAAATTCAAAACACAGAATTTTCAGTAATTAATTTAAAATTAATTTCTATTTCCAAAACCTAAAACATGGTTTTTATGAAGTAAAAACTATTACAAGATTGCCATGTATTTATAACAAATTTAAAAGTTAAATTACATAAAATGACCAAAATTGTATGAAATTATAAAATATTAATCCAATTAAACATTAATACACATTAAATGATAATCTAAATATATAGATTAATTAGATGAAAAGATAGATTGGAATTAAAATGTTGTTTTATCACTAATAAACAAATGAACATTATCAGAAAATTTCCAAAAAAATTATCCAAATTAAATGTTGATATCCGGATTCATAGAATTTAATAATTTTTTTGAATAGAACATATCAAATGGAAAAAATATATTTAAAAAGTGTTCAATTCTAAAAAGAGGTAAAATTAATTTTTAAAAATAAAATAGTATTTTAGGTTAAAAATTGTATTAATTCTTAATTTAGCCCTCTAATATTCATTGGATAAATGTGAAATAATTTAAAAAATGTATAATGATATAGTTGTAAGATATTTTAATTCCCATGAAACCAATGATAAGGAGTTAAATACAATTTAATATAGTAATATTTTATTATTTTTTGGTATTACTCAATATTTAGTAAAACATATGTTTCTGGAGGTACCCGTTGTTGCATGTCCAGTATGCTATCAGAAAAATCCTCATATTTATTATAAAATCATTATCTTATTCAAAAATATTAATATATATTAAAAAGTATTATTTTATAAAAATGTATTTCTTTATAATATTAGATCTTGAAATTATGAACATCATGAAACTCTAACCATCGTATAGAACATAATATAAATTTAAGCATCGTAAATCATAGAACCATATACTTTTGTTACTTTGGTGGTATAAATCCTTCATATTGGAGGGTAATTTAATCTGAATTTTCCTATAAATAACCCTCATGACAGTCAAATTAGGTGTGAAATAAGGACCATTACCGTGTACCAGGATACCCTGAGTCATCCTCATAACACCTCATCAGTGTTGTTACTTCTTGGTACATCTATGCTAGAACCACATATACCTATAGTTTATAGATATGGATTTTTTTCTAAGAATATCCACATTATCTATTAAAAAAAATTATAGGATTATTTTTTCTATTTATCCTCAAATTATTTATTATGCCTTTTATACTGAATAAATATTTTTTCTAAGTATAGTTTCCTTGTATTCAAGTAAATTTCAATTTATACCAACTGTAATTCCCCTGCCCCAGAATCTTGGAGCTAGTTCATTTTTTAATACATTGGAATTATTACATAGAATATAATCTTAAAGAAAAGACATTTTAGTTTTCTTGGAAGACTAGATGAAATTTATGATACCCATAATTTATTGGGAAAGGAAAGTAAAAAATGAATCATAATAAATGAAATAAAACAGCTTCATTGAAAGATTATTGAAAGATTCATTTTTCATAACCTAGGGAAAGAATACATTAAAGAGTGGTGAACAAAGATACTCAGAAAGGGTATGTAATACAGAAGAGGTTATCATAAAAATAAATTATAGTCATGGAGAATAACTGAAAACACATGCCTTATAAAATAAACGTGATCATAATATGGCTAGAATGAATGCTTAGTAAATAAATAATTATTATTGATTACATGAAACAATACCATATATATTATACTATAAAAATAAAAACATGTTTTATAAAATACTAATACACTAATGTGGTAATAAATATATCATTCATCATAAAATTTTCATGAAGGCATCATCTAAGACTTCTGAAATGCATAGGGCAAGGTCTCGTCCAAAACAAAATTCTATTTTGTCTCATGGGAACTATCGATGCACCGAGGGGCTATAAGGGGCCTCACCCATCACATTCTAAGTATAATTCATTCATAATATTTCTAATAATATATATATATATATATATATCAATAAATTTTTTCCATACAACTTTTATATATCATTATCGTAATAAAATATGAAAATACATTAATAAAATCATTGATAAATTCATTAAAAAATAATCTTTAAGAATTCCAAAGTGTAACATACAACATGGAAACATTGAAATCATATTCCAATAGAATATAATGAAAATAAGTAGACATTTGATATTATATAATATGTTTTACTAAATACCCCACATGTAATTAATAAGTGGGGAACAAGGCATATATCTCATAAAAGTTCAAGTGAGACTAGATAAATTATTTTTACTTTGGATAGATGATTTATTTGTGAAAATAATTTTTACATTTTATGAAAAAAATATAAATATTTATACCAAATAAATAAAAGGGAAAAAATTGAGATTATATTTGAGGCATAAATGTTGTCCCACTGAAGTGAAATCATATAAATAGTGTTTCTAATGAAGATTTAAAAATTAATCATTTTAGTGAAGTTTAAGGAAAATTTTAATTTGATTTAAAAGTGGAAGAGCATGTTTTTTACCTAAAACCAAAAATTTTCCACGATATGTTTTGTGATAAAATAATTATTTTTATAAAAAAATTGTTCAATAAATCATATCTTGCAGTGCACTTGAAAATGGGTATGAAATTGTGAGGTTCCCTTGAATTAGGCATCTTTATCAAAAAGTATTTAGAAGGAAACCCTTTGATAACATGTGTAGCCACATGAAAAAGGAAGATATGATCTAGATATAATATCATAGAACATATTAATATAATTTATAAGAAATATACAAAAAAAATAAGAATAAACTTCATGTAGATATTGTGAAAGTGTATCCTAAAGGCAAAACAGGGGTTCGGGTAGAATCCCTTACCAATTTGTAATCAATAAAATCACATGCCCCAAAATTAATTATAATAAAAGGATACATTTAATACCATTAAAATAATTTCATTAATTTTATGTTACATCAGTGGGTAGTATACATACGCCAAACACATGATATAATGGAAAATAATGGAAATCTCACGAGAATAAAAAGGTGATGAGATACCCCTTACAAAGATAATATCATTAGTGTGAGGAAAAATCAATGACATAATTATTTGTAAGAAATATAAATACAAAATATTTATTTGGGTATATAGTATTTTAAAATCATAGTTCATTAAGACATATTCTTGTTGAAAAATTAACTGATAGCATAGATGTTGAACTCAGTTAATTGAAATTGAATTAAGATATCCATTACCTTGGGTTCAACCTCTTTAAAATTTGTTTAAACCTCATGTAAAATGGTTTAAATAGTGTCAATAAGTTATTAAATTAATAAAATCATGTTTATAATACCTTATATATTATTCATAGAGTATATTCCACCAATTTATTAACAATAATTTGTAATTTCCATTGTTTTGGGTGCATTCTTTTCCTGGATTCCATTGTTAGTTATTATGGTCTTATTTTTAAAAAGAAATAATAATATATACGTGATAAATCATATATGTTTATCTAATTTTAAACAATTACCTTTTTATTTATAAATTCCCTGATTTTGGTAATAAGGTAAACAAATAATCATTATCCTCAAAGGCGTCGAATTGACGCACCACGAACGATAATTTCATTATTTAATAATAAAAGGATAATATTAGAGATTTTAGGATTATTTTACCATAAAAATAACATTATATATATATACTGTAGCTATCAAGAATCAGTGGTCAAGTGGTAGGGATAGTGTTGATGTGAGAAATAATTTTAAAGAGAAGTCGGAATCTTACCACATAAAAACTTCACATCAAAGACCTCCATAAGGATCATGGAAGTGGTATTTTGTGGGGGAAAAAGAAATATAATGCGGGATGGGATGAGAATGAGGAAAATTCGTAGAGTTTATCCTTGTAATAAATATTAATATGATGAAAATTTTAGAATAAGTGAGCCTCATTTTATAATTAAGGTGAGGGTCAACATAAGAATAACACAATTTATTAAAATATAATAAATTAATTATAGGTTTAAAGACAATAAAATTGGATAAAAAGATTACGATATCACATTTTAGACTTAATTAAATGGATTTTTTCAATGATTTTGTTATTTCTAGAATTTGTAATTAATTATTATTTTCTTAAAAATGATTTTTTCAAATTAAACACTATTCATATGTTTTGAGATTAAAATTACAATACATGGTTTCAAATTTTAATTCAATTTATATTATATCCATTAATTATCATATAAATCTATGGAATTCATGAATTATCTATAAAATATAAAGAAAAATTATTTTATTATTTTTAATATCATTAATTTGATTTTTTTCATTAATTAAATTAATTTGTTCCTTCCTTTGTGAATTACATTATGGTATTTATTTTTTTATAAATATTAAAATTAAGATTATATGAGAAAAAATATTTATTTATATTTCAAAAAAATATCCAGGTTCAAATTAATCAATAGGAAAACAATATATTAAATATTTTATTCAAATTATTGTCTATATTGTTAACACATTGTCTTAATTGTACATAAAATATTATAAAGGTTTTAATTTGATTATTATGGGTCCAAAGTGTTCCCAAATCCAAAAAATATATAATAGTATAAATTTACTTATTAAATATGTTTTAGATAAATAATGGGTCATTTAATAATTCTAGTAATTTTAAATAAAATATTTTTTTTTCATTTTCGTGCACAAGCGCTGCATCGACAATTAATAAGAATTAATATTAATTATTACAGATATAAAAATTATAAATAAATTAATTATATAATATATAAATTATATAAGTCCAAACTAAAATTCTTAAATCCTTCATTATGTATATTCACTCTTATACATACCAAGGCATCTTCTTAGATTTTTATTTTTTTTCTTTCCCTGCAGAAGCATTAAACAAATATTTGTATAATACTCATGTTATATAACACTAAAATAAGAAATTATCCACAAATGACATAAATAATACATAATAATTAATATATATGTCATACAATAAAATTGCACCCAATTATTATATATAATTTACCAATTTTTACATTGCCGATGTTGTGTAGGGATTGCGTCAGCTTTCACAATGATTATTTATTCTTATCATGAAATTTTATAATTTTCTTTTCCTAAATTAATTCAATAAATTATTCCACTTGTAGTATAATTATGTAGTTATTAAATATTTTCAATTAATTTTTATATCATATTAATTTCCTAATGTTGTCAGGAAAAATATAGTATTTTATAAAAAACTATAATATTTACTATTCAAAAATATTATTATATTTATTAAAAATCACAACCATTCTTATAAAAAATTCTTTATATGCATGTAATTTAATATTGAACTAAATTTTAGGAAAATAATTTTTTAAATAAGAGAAATTTAGTTTTTAATTTAAATAAGAATTTACATGAAAAACATAGTTTTCAAAATTATAACTGATTTTATAACACCATGAAGTATTAAATAAGTTCTTATTAAATTATAATAAAGTAACAGGACAAAAAAATATTGAGTTAGGATTTCAATTTTGGGAAATTAATTTTATTTTAAATAAATTTATTAAATATAAAATCATAATTAAATATTTATTACTCACAAAAATAAAAACACTTAATTATTAATTTTTAAAATATTTTACATCATTTACAAGGTTCCAAAATTTATTTTCTAATTTTATGGGTGTGTTTACTTTTAATAAGAATAATATTACGTTTTATAAGAGTATATTACTTTTCATGAGGGTAATGTTACTATTCACCACAAAACATTGTGTTGATCCTATTAGACTTTGAATATGTTACTAAATGCGGTTGTGCATGTCATTTTTTGGAAATTCAAATCATTGTTGCCGAATTATTAAGTTCATTGGCCATGTTAAAAATGTGTTGTTTCATATTAACTCTTTTTTTCACACATTCAATATTAAATTTATTTGTAATTCCTTGGGGTGTTACATATCTAGTTTCTTGAATTCATTATTTAGTTAATATGATTATATAGGAACTATAATTTGTTGATGAATGTGTGGTTATAAGTTATAAAACTATGGTGTGGATACCATTGAGTGATGGAGGGTGGATATGAGTTCAATGTTGAGTTTTGAAATCATATGGTTAAACCAATGGCTTCTTAGGAGAAACTTATTCAAGTATACCACCATTCAAGATAAGTTGTTCATCATGGAATATAAAAATGTATATGCAATTGATAGAATAGTTTCGTTGGATCAGAATGACAAGGAATGTGGTTAATTTTGTTTTAATATTCGCATACTGTTAGAAATTTTAGGAAAAACATCTAAAAAAGTTATTTATGTGGCATTATTTACCTTCTCTAGTGTGGAAATGTAATTAGATAGATATGGATTTTTTAATAGGTCTCCCATAAAGGGTTGAAAACATGATTCTATACGGGTGAGTGTGGATTGGCTCAATATGCTAGCTTATTTCATCCGTATTCATGAAACTCATAAAATGGTTGATGAATACAAAAGCTATATCCACGAAGTGGTAAAGAGAAAAGGGAACCCATTTTTGATCATATCAGATTGAGATATGAGGTTCACATTTCATTTTTAAAAATCTTCAAAGAATTCCATTGTGACATAGTTGATGATGAGTACAACATATCATCCTCATATGGACAACGATTACAAATGGATGATAAAATCATTTGAGTAATAGATGTGGGATTTTGAAATTTATTTTCGTGGTTGATCGTAATCACACATATCTTGGGTGGAGTTCTCATTTAATTACAGCTATCAGTTCTTGATACGTAAGGATTATTTTGATGCATTGTATGGGAGCCATTTTTCACTATCCACTTTTTTGGTGGAAAAATGTAATAATTCACTGGTTGGGATGATCCATCATGAAAAAATAATGAAGAAGATTTAGTTGATAAGAAAATGGAAGGAGACATCATAGATTACTCATAAATTATATTCAAATCATCTTCGATGCCCATTTTTCCTTCATAGTGAGTGATCATGTGTTCATTATGATTTCTCACAGGCTTGGACATCGATTTTTTGGGAATCAATCCATGTTATCCTCACGATACCTATAACCTTTTCATATATGAGAATGGGTAGTTGAGGAGGATTATCAGTTGGCATTACCAACATAGTCCATTGGGGTGCATAATGTGGTTCACATATCACAGTTGAAAAATTATCATCATAATTGTGAAAAAGTGTTCAGATAGGATCCTGTAGACCTGGATATGGATTCTTTATTGGTGGAAATGATAGTACATATTATATATCGGAAAGAGAATTTATTACATAGAAAATTTTACACCGTGTGCATGTTTTTAGGAATCATGGTCATATTTAAGAGGAGACATGGAAATGGGTAAAGGAAATGTAAGAGAAATTGGTGGAACTGTTTTAGGGAATAATTGGTTTTCTACATTCCATGGAAGGAATCACCAATAGTGGAGAGAATTTGGATCCCCTAATTTCAAGAATTTTACTCTTTAATTTGTACTTTTTATGTATTTAAATTGTCGGGGTTAATTTTGGTAGTGTTTGGAGAAATATTTGAGTGTTTCGAGGGACTTTCTAGAGGTTCACAATTGGTGAAAAGTTTTGGAAAACTGTAAAACACTTATTGGAAATTGTGCGTAGTAGTATATGAGTGAAAGGGAAGGTGTAAAAGTGGAACAAAAATTTCCCAAAACATGATTCCACAAAGAAGAAACATTTCCCATTCAATTTTTTATTTTTTATTTTTGAGGCAGTGGCTTTAGTATGGTGGATATATAGTTTGGAAATTACATTAGACAACCATGTGAGGTTCATCCATAATGAATTTTCTTGTTCACAATTAGAGCACAATTTTTCTATTGGCGTGACTAAATCTAATGCGGAAACATGATAGATCATTAAAAACTGGATCTTGGTTGGCTTGTTTTTCTAATTCCTCTTTTTCCATTAAACATCCAAAAACTAATTATTTTTAAGTCTAAAAGATTGGGGAACCTCTCCCCATCTATTTAGAAACATGAAAAAGTCACATATTAGGTTTTTGAAGCTATATTCTTGTAATAAGTCTTATTATTGGTTGTTCTTGGTTTCTTTGTTAGATATACATTACCCACTCACCCAGTTTCATAGATCTATTCCAATAGTGGTTATACATACGGTAGTGGATTCCATGTGTGATTATATATGTTTGTATTGATGAAAGGGGATGATCTCTAAGGTCGGTTTGTGGAGTTTCAACCCTGTTTGGTGAAAGTTTTTAGGTCTTATATCATTTTCAAAAATATTTTAGAGGTAGGTGACATCACTCTTAAATCCCCCTGTAAGAAATGATTATATTGGAGTTAAATTGATTGTTATTTTATTAACATTAATTGTTTTGTTCAGCACAATGCTAGTTGATGACCCTCTTAAGTTATGTTTTGTGCATTTTGGGATATTGGTTGTTTATTTGGAATGAGATTTTAGTAAATTGTTATTAAAATGATTATTATAAATTAATGATTTTTTATGTATATAAACAATTTCCAATAAAATATAAGTGTATTGAAATTGTTATTTCAAATTTTTTTAATAAATGCATGGTTTCAATGAAATGGATGATTAAAATAGGGTTTCAATAAAAGAGTAGTTTTATTGAATGGTTGAAATCATTTTTTTGGAATGTTTTGGAAAATTGTGTTACTATGTTATCAAATTTCATTTATGAGGAATGGTTGAAAAATGACCTTGTTCTAGGTTCCAAAGTAGTAGTGGCACAAGAGATTTAAATATCATGAGATGGTGTTTTAGATCGATGAGAAAGAAATCATGATTATGGGAAAATCATAAAAATGCATGAAAGGTTAGTGGTATGGATATGTGGAATTTAATGGTTATGAAAAATGGATCTTGTGAGATTTTTAAAGAATTTTTGGGTGGTTTATTGTAAAAAAGTCTTTATTGGGAAAATTGTTTGATGTGATATTTTTTTATGTTTTGATATAAAGTTTTTAAGAAATTAATTTATATAATGTAATTTTAATCAATGCTTCCAACATAATTCGTCCATGTGGCGTCAATAGGGAAGTCATAGGGGGGGAATATACTGAATTTACTTACTCAAAACTTCATTGGAACATTGTTTATTTTTTAGATATCCTCTATTGGGACATGAGAAACAGTAAAGTATAACATTTTTCATGTGGTGGAAAGTGATAATTGGGTGGTTTCATAATTCATTTCTATGGAATAGTTGAATAATTACCATGTTCATAGATCCAAAGGTGTAGTGTAACATGTTTTTTATATACATTTTGATTACTTTGCAGGTAGATAAGAAACTGGTCATGAGTTTGGGAATATCGGAATGCCGCATGCATGGTTAATAGTGTTGAAATGTGGAATGGATTGGTTATAAGAAATAGAATTTGGGAAATGGTTTTAGGAATTTTTTGGTTTCATTCATTAGAAAATGTAATTTTTTAAAATATATTTGATATATTGATTTTCTATATTTTTTTATAAATTTTCGTACAAATTGTTTTATATAAACTGTTTTATATCAATTTTTCTAACATTCTTTATCCGAGTGGATTTAGTACAATAGACCTAGGGGGAAATATATTGATATTAATTACTCACAAATACTTTAGAACCATGGTTCACTTATAGATATCATCTACAGGGACATGGGAAAATTCAATGTATCGTATTTTTATAGCGCTTCACAGTGGAACATGGGAGGTTTTTAGGATGTTAGAGCATAGAGCTTGTGGAGCATGGCAGTTCTGTGTCTTGTTGTGTTTTTTTGGTCTTGAAGTCTTACCCTATGTTCATTGATATTAAATTATTCCAATATGGAACATGGTTTTATTATGGTTTTTGATATGAATTAAATTATTGATTTTCCTTTCAATATTCATGAATCATATAGCATTCATTGGTAATTTCTTGTGTGATTGGATGTGTTCTTCTTGAAGAGAAAATTGTCAATAACATGTATTGAAGCACTTCCACATTTTTTACTAAATTTAACATCTTCTAGAAGTCTTATAAGGACTATTAAATCCCTTCCACCATAGAATTCCAATGATGAAGCAGGCAGGATGGTACATTTTATTACAATGTTGATTTTTATAGAAAAACATAATATACCTCATTACAATGAACATCAATTTTATAACATTATTATTATTTCATCATAACTAAACGATTTTAAAACAATTTATTTAATAATAATAAAATTTAAAAATATAAACATTAAATGAAAATTATTGTGTATAATTTCGATATTTATATGTTACGTTTTTGAAACAAAATATGGAATTTTATGATAATAACAATTTTATGGATTATATGAAATAAATGGGTTTTATAGAATGTATGGCTCGAATTATGGATCATTTTATTGAAAAATATACACTCTCCCACTCATTAATAAGACACGAAATCTATTATAATTGATTTCACCCACATATATTTTTATTATATAATAATATAACATATATTTTATCCCATAAAATCAATATTTCTCAATTTTAAAACCCCTTATTCCTTGCACACATTACACACAAAATCCTATGATAATATTTTATATCTCAATATCCCGATATCTATTCTCTCCATTGATACTTTTGGGATCTATGTAGTCCTTATAAATTTCTATGAATCATCCTGCTCAGGTAAGGTAAATTCTAATCTTCTCCATTTTCATTCAAGTACCTCCTTTTAGTGACTTTTATTAATTTATAAAATTCATCCTTTACAAATAATTATTTTCTCCACATTACTTTTCAAATTTTTAATCTTGATTGGGGGACCTACATTCCATTCCTTTATGAATTTTCCATAATAACTACTCAATTCCATGGTTCTTCGGATGTAATTTCATGGAATTTCCCCTATCAAAATAAATGTTATTATATTGTGAATTCCACAACCTCTTATACACCCATTACAATATATCGAGATGTAAATATAATAGATTTATTTCTAGATGTACGTATATGAATTCCATATTGAATTTCTATTAATTAAAAATGATGTAATGTTCATGTCTTTCAGAACTTATGTACTCCAAAAATTAATATGATACACCGTTTTTATTCAATAGTGTGATTTTTGAAACAATTTTCTATGATCTATGTGGAACACAAGATCTCATAAAATTTAATGGTTTTCCTTAATTGTGATCCAATAAAATGGGTAAATATTTAATCATTATAGATGAAATTTTTTATGACACCATGTTGAATAAACATCATAATTATTATTTATGAATCCCTGTTGTTAAATGTTGGAAATTTTCTTTTAAATGTAACATTTTTCTTTTTTATCCATATATTTATGATATAATTGTTTTTTTATTTCTATTATTCTATGACACTTGATAAAATAACCATTCCTTATTTATATTCCTATCTGATCTCATGCTCTGTATCTACTTTTATTATTACCTTTATGGGATTTATGATCACCCCATTAATTAATGTATAAACCATATATATTAGGTGCAATAAAAGTAAATTAGGAAGACCCATTTAAGAATCCATTCATCTGGATTAAAAGAATGTATATATTTTAATATATTAGGATCATATATTTTTATATATTATGATAATATATTTATGAAATTAGTCCATGAAATATCCCCTTTTTATTGAAAGTTATTTCCATGAAATAATTTTAAAAAAAATTTAAATGTGGGTTTTTGTAGTTGGTGTCAAAAATGGTTTCTGTTGAGCTAGATTCAGTTTCCACAAGGTGCATGATAATGGGCATTACTACACATCATGATTGAAACTACTATGAGATATATTTTTCTTATTGACATTCTTGAAAACCATTGTAATGATATATTGAAATTATAAACCATTATCATGATTAAATTTAATCATCCTAGAATAATGATATTAGATAATTTTATGATTATGATTTCCATTAAAATTTCCATCATAATATTACAAATTGTAATAAATGTATCCCTATGGATTTCTTATTCTAAAATATTGTAATCAAATTGGATTAATCATGTAAAAAAATTGTAACAGATAATGTTGTGGTGAATTTCCCAATATGGAGGTTGTGGAGGTGAAATCATCCTAATGATAGTGAGTTAGTTTCCTCAATTCATAAACAACAATTGAATCCTTGTGTAGCACCCATCATCATAGGGAAAAGAGTAACTGGTATTTGAATAATTTATTAACAAATGGTGACTTATGTTTATTGGAATGATATATCCACTAATATAAGATAGATGGGTCAATACTATAGAAACGATATTTTCTGTACTATTTTATTTGAAAAATATATATTAACATTAGTACAATGATTCTTAGGAAGAGAATACGATATTAGTGTAAAATAATCAAGAACCTGAATCCATGGGATCTGGTGGAAACTGTGGGCTGGGAAGTCATCAAAAAGGCTAATTTAATTATGAATTTCTCCGTATAACCGATAGGAAAAACGCGTGGGAATTTATTAAGTTGAAAAAAGTGAAAATGAATATGTGGGGAATAAAAAGATAGACTTTACAGGACTTGTAACTACACATCATTCTTTTTCATCGATTCTATGGGGAATAATGAATCATTCATTTTCATAATAAGACCACATCTATGAAAATTGTAAAAAATTTGAGACCTTGGCAGTGTCAATGGGAACTTACTATGTACTATGAATGTTGATATGGAGTATTGGTATTCCCATTGGTCCCATGGGAGGACTGATAAAATTTCAAGCATAGATCAAAACATTACAAATGACCAATACCATAAAACAGTTTGGAATAAAATACATCACAAACTTTTGAACAATTGGGGTGAAATTAGTTTATGTAATTGTCTTAAAATAGTGCATTGGATGAATATTTTTAAGGAAAAATTTCTTTATCTGGGGAAAATTGTGACGACCCAAAAATTCAATTATTTTTATAAAATATGTCCTTCATCTCAGTAAATTATATATTTTTATATAATATAATTACATAAAAATACTTTTATCTTTAATAAGTAATTTACAAATCATGCATTGATGTGGAATAATATGATATGGAATAAAATAGCGGATATAAAAATTCGTGAATAATACACTCACTAAAACAAAATACCTTGGTTTTAATTCCTATAATAATATTTAACCTCCTATAATGACTGTAAAAAATTAAAACTATTTGAAAAAAAATTAACATTATCAAATTATTTGTAAGAATATCTGTATGTAAATAATTATGTGATAAAAAAGAAACATAGTGTATTTAAAGGGAAATATGGTATTTCTTATTCATGATTATTGTATATTATATTTATGGTAATTATTTCAATTAGTGAATAAAATAGTTGTTCATTAATTTTTTATTTTATGTAGATGGAATTAAGTTACTACTAAGGCTACTTCCTATATAAACAAAATTTTATTATTTTGGAGACACAAAATATACATGACATAAAATATGTTTGATAATAAATTAATATGTTTTAAAATAATGTTATTTAAATGAAATTATCATATTAAACATTTATTTAGGATAATATAATTTACTAAAGTTGTATTTAGAATTCATAAATGTCATAATGTTTATAATATCATAAAAGTTGTAAATTTCAATCAAATAATGATTTCATTTAAAAGATAAATTTATAATAATTGGAGTATTATATGTAGAAGAAAAATTCATTACTTTTCTTATTATGTAAAACTATTCTTATGTTGATTTTTTTAATAATATCCTAACAAAGTCATTTTTTGGTTAAAAGTGAAAATTGATACTTTACAAAGCACTGTGATTTTATGACATCTATATTTTCTCAACATGAAAAAAGTTTCATGAAACACAATAATTTAACAAAAAGATAATTTATTAATTATATAATTGAATTCAAAAATATTATTTTATATTTAGATATTTATACCACTCATTTTGGAACATAAATTTGAATTTTAAGATGCAAATTATTTTTTACATTATGTGAATTAGTTAGGTTGGATAGATGGTAATATTTGAATTAGGAAGAATTTTAATTTCCAAAAACTATATACCACTAATTAATATGATATAATATGGGTTCAAAGTCCATTCACCCACATTTTTTTGACTGAAATAATAATATATCTCATATTTTATTTTTCAATACCAACGTCCTCAAGAATAAATTCCACATTTCCCACCTCTTCTTTCACACCGAATCCAATGAAAATTAATTGAATCAGAATTCACCCCTTAAGAGTACCTTTAAGAATGTTACAAGCATCTAAGTATTCCAAAATTATATTTAATTTTCATCATTTCAGGGTAAGGGGAATTATCCTTCACTACCTTTTAATTCATGTAGCTCAATATTTTGGTTCTGCACATTTTCAATGATTATTTATTTCAATGAACATTTTGATATAAAGTTTTTTCCAAAATGGTGTCTCATTAGAGGGAAACCTCTAATCCCACTCATTATTCCTTTTCTTTAATATTTTTTTTCATCATGAATCATAAATCATTTTAGGGAATTTGATCTGTCTTATGAAATATTATTATATTGTGAATACCAAAAATTATTCCATACTCAATGGTATTAAACTAGATATAATTATAATATATTTATTCAGGTAATTAAATTTATGAAACCAATATTCCCTTTTAACGGTAAAAAATATTTCAAATGTTCATGTTTTTATTCACTTGTGTAATAAATAATTTTATTTAAAACTCATTATTTATTACCCCTCGGTTAATAATGAAATGATTTATTATAATCTATGTAGAACAGAAGAATTTATATATATTACGGGAGTTACCTGATAGTTCTCTAATGCATCCAGTAGTTATGTAATAAATAGAGATGAAAAGTTTTACGATACCTTTGTGAATAAAATTGGTAATTATTATTTATGAAACCTTTGTGATAAAATGGGATGAAATTCATATGAAAGTCTCATTTTTATCTTTTATTTTAATTTCCATGTTGTGATATATGTTCATTATTTTTTGATATAACTCATTTTCATATAATTATTTTCTATTGATATGGATCTTTGTCGCATGAAATGAATCTCCTTTATTTATTCCTGTGTTGGGCATTATGATCACCTCATTCCATTATTTAGGTCCTCAACATATGATATGTAATAGAATAGACATTGAATTATCCTATAGAGAACTATTTAAATATTATTTGAAGTATTATTATGATTTTCTGGTAATATCTTCTAATTATCATGACACTAAATCTCAAAATAAACTATTTATTTTTAAATATTTTACCCCAAAATTAATGTTTTGGGAAATAAAATACTGGGTTTCCAGAGCATCGAAATTTCATATATGTTTTATCACTCTGATAGAAATGAATCATGGGATAACCCCACCAGAAGATAATCATCCAGAACCACATTTCCCCATTCATTTGATGAATGATGTCATAGATTTCCAATAGTGGGTTATTTATAATAGTCACTATACTCATGTGATGATAATATACGCAAAACCTCATGTAAAATATGTATTCATGGAGTAAAAAATTTGGAATACCCTAGGTGAAACCATGGATGTGATGATTTTTTCTTATATTTGTCCTCTAATTTAAACACCCTTTCTCATTTCTCTATAGGGGCTATTCAAAATGATGTTTATCATATCATATGAGTATTTTTTTAAAATCAATAAACATAGTGAACTATTGATGGGGTGATAAAACCAATATATTTTCATATAAGACATCCTCATACTCAAATAAAACAATTAGAAACTAAAATCCAATAGGTTTTAATAATCGAAGTATTTTCTATCCATGGGTTGACGTATCGACTCATCCAACTATTCATGTGCCCTGTTAATTTTCCAAAAAAATTTTCTCACTAAGGAATGAATTTATTCCACATTGATAGGAATTTAATCTACCTTTTGTTGAAAATATTCAATGTATGCGTTGATTATTGGAACCAAATTTATGCCATGTATCATATGAAAGGGTCTTGTAACAAATTCAGGGATATCCCAAGAAAAAATACCCACCCCTTAATAGAGTAAAAAAAATGATATGGATGGATGTGACTATCGATGAACCCCCAATATGTGTTTATTGACCTAATTGTTTGGATATAGGTTATATTGGAATCGCTATATCTCGAAAAAGTTATTCTTTAAGGAAATAATGATGAATTCATATCCCAATCAAAACAATAACTAAATTTATGAAAATCATAGATCATAATTCATATCATACTCACATATTTAGAGACATAATAATTTACCTCTACCAGCTATTCCAATCCCTAACCACCATTTTACTGATCATGGAATTAAAAATTGGATTTTTTGGGTGGTATCAAATCATAACAGGGTTGATTTCTTAAAAAACTACCAGTTCATGTGACACATCCTCCAACATATTGACCAACCATCTCAAGACAATACATCTACCTAGGAGGACCTTCAAATATCTAATATTCTACTTTTTCCTTATAGGTCTGCAAATCACATTAAATATACCCCTAGCCATCATATATGTAAAAGTTATTGTATTCATTTTGACTAGATCCCATCAATGTTTTGAGAAATGTATTTCTATGGGAATATGTTAACCATATATGATTTTCCTCGCCATTAATCACCAAATATCTAAGGATTAAAAAAATAAATGGAAGCTACATACCATCACCAAAATCTGATGGCTTCATTCTAGGAGTATCTATTTTATAACACCACACTATATCACCATTATATAAGTGGGAATTCATAGAGACACCACTCCAACCAGAACATCCTGACGAATCCATCACAAAAATGTGGACCCCTGAAACATTCATCACAACCCATAAACACATAATACAATGATATATTAATAAAACATATAAAATACTCATTAATGGAGATGGTTTAGAATTTAATATTCATAGGATACAAAATTTTTTTACAATAACAATCTTGCGAAACAATAAAATTTGGAATTTCTCTAGAAATAATCCCAAAAAATGTTCACCTCATCATGTGTCTATATAACATTAATGTACCATCATACATTAAATACATAGAGATGGAAAGACAATATAACTACTATATGAGTATTTTGGATTATAATGAGGTGGAATACTTGAATCATAAACACAATAAAATATTCTATAGTTTGAGTGATTCGATCATGCTTGAACCAGGAAGGACTCTTCCTCAAACACTCATGGAGTGTACTCAACATACATGTGTGGTCATCCTTCAATGTATAAACAACATGATACACATTGCAAAATAGTGAATATAAATGAACTAGGAGAGGTGGTTCTACTAAATACATAATGTCTTGATGTACATTCCATTGTAACAGAAATGGAAAACCATAGGATTAGTCCCCATAAGTATGACATCATCAAACAAAATTCCATCCTCACGAATCAACTAAATAATCCTCAATATCACTATGGATGCATCCTCTAATAGTCCAGATAGAACATGATGAATTATGTATATCATACGGGTTTATTAATGATGGAATTGGTAATAAATAATATTTATATTTGATTCATATACCATTGTTTTTTCCAAAACTATTGTCTTAGTATACACAGTCAACAATTGGGTAATTAATTTTTTGTTGGATTGTAATATAGGCCACCAGACAACATATTGGTTCCCAAGGGTGAGAATAAATACCATAAACATCACTAATTTTATTGTAATTTCCCTTACCATTCCTCACAATATGTGTATCTTCATTATATTGTTCTATATTAACCAGAATCTAATACAACTCTAAAACATCCTGACCAACTTGGTCCCACCCAATTGGCTGCTAAGTGAGGGTGGAATCCCAAGATTTACTCCAATAGACTTGGTGATATTTACTTGAATTGAGTAGGTATATCACATTCATGGGATGATATAGCTGAACTTATCTATACCCAAGAATGATATCTCCATACAAAAAATAAAATAATAACTTATTCTAATGAAATATAATTCAATGAGATATTTAGAATCCTCTAATCCCCCAATCTAAAAAAATCTAAAAAATGCATCTAAAAAGAATAAAAAAATCCCACCATCCTAATATGATTAAAACCATCTAAAAAATCCATGTAAATTCCCCAAAATTTGAAATCAATGCTCAAATAATCTATACTCCCAAGAATGACTATGTACCACCCACTACTGGTCTACCTACAAAAATATCTTCTGATTTTAAATCCACATAATACATGATATGTGAGATTAGATCCCATGAATTTTGAATTATAAAAATAAATTTTAGGATGTCTCAAAATCATCCAAATGTGAAAAATCTAGAATAGTTACATTTCAAAATAAAAATAAAAATTAAAAAATAGGAAATATAAATTAAAATAAACTAATATAATATACTCAAGTCCTAGATCTCAATCTCAATATCCTCATAAATATTAAAGAATCTAAATTTCATCCATTATCTCATAAACATATGATCCATTAACAAAAGTATTACACTAATACTAATAATTCTGTATCCCACAACACTAGTAATATTGGGCGTCATGCTAACAAAATTTTAGGATCCAACACACTGTTTGGGCTCTTTAACTGGTAGGATACTATCATCATATATAATGTTTCCTAAACTCTTTAATTGAGTAGGATACTGGTCATATATGAATCTATAGTTTGTGGTTATCAAACCAATACAATACTGTGGAGATTACCATCAGTGCCTTTTCATAATAAGAGAATGTGATATCCAAATAGACTCTCCATACATGGTTGGGTTTTACCAAATAATAACATCTAATAGCCAAGAGAATTATTTGAACATTATTGGTCAATCATGACATATAAGACACCACCTTAAAAAACTCATAAAAATTATTGCAAAGAAATGAATTAATTAACATTTATTCCAAATGAAAATTTAGGTTTAAACTTTTAGATAAATATTTCATAAAACATTGATAAAATAGAGTACATCATAAGGTGGATAGTACCACTTAGTTTAAAATACTCCAATAATGTATTTTTTATACATAATGTTTTATTTTCAGGAAATATCATCACAAAATTCATCATGATGAAATACTTTTAACAAATTATCATAAAAAACTATCAAATGACTCCAAAAAGATTGTATGGTTGTAAAAAACATCATATTTAATATGTAAAAATAATTAACGGAACATTATATCCCATGAATACACTTAAAAATTTTCCACTCTAAAAATAATTGTTGTGAAAAAAATTATTTTCATACCCTCAAAATTAACTTCTCTACCCAATGATTTGTGTAATGCACTTCATATTAATTCATAAAGGGACAAATAATTATCATAATGTATTCATTGAAATAACTAAAAACTACGGAATATGTTTCATAGTGCTATAAAATTAACCCTTAAGATGTAGTATAACCTTCCCATTATACAATAACTCATTATCTTATATTACAATATCATATAATTTCCATAAAATAAAGTTAAATCATAGATAAATAATATTGGTAACATGGGAAATCATTTATATAAACATATTACAGTTACTATTACAATGGGATTAAACACTGTAATAAATTCTAATAATCGCATTACATATACATAATCACTTAACTCTGTTCCTTTATTCAATTCCTTGGAGAGAAATATTATGCTCAACCACCAGCAGGAGCTATATCAAGGTCACCCATCGTCATGGGCTATATTGATGCCAAATTTTATAAAAAACCATTTTACAATACATTTAACATAAAAAAATAAGGCTTTTATTTCTATTATTATATTCTTAAAAATAATTCTATTACCCATATAAAATAAATTTCTGGATATCAAAATATAAATTCCACTAATAATGCTCATTAAAATTCCATTAAAAAGGGATAAAATATTTGTTAGGGAAAACACAAAGTATTATAAAGGCATCCAATCATCAATTAATGATTATGGTGGTTGTAAATGATTGTTAACATTTAATATAATAAAAATTAATAGTTGTTTTTTATTTTATGAAATAATTCCACATAAAATATATAAATATAATCTATTTGAAAAACACGGAATGAATTTATAAATGAAAATAATATATCCTTTGAAAATAATTTTTCCCAATAGAAATACATCCATAAAATAGTTTTATTATTATGTATATGGGGTAATATATTTATAAAACTAAATCATGGAAACATTTTTAATGGGGTTTTAAGGTAACATAACCTGTAAATAGAGCCTGACTAATCATGTACATCATTTATCTTCCGGAATAATTATCTTATTATAATTATCTACTTTCATAATAAACAATATAATGTTTATTAATTATTTTATTTTATTTCCTACCATATTATATTTAATTACATAATAAATTATGTTCACCCTAATTATTTTGACTATATTCAGCTCATATGTCAAAAATGACTTTTTTATGCTAACTATAGTCAACAAAAAAATCATTTAAAAATATCTATAATAATAATAATAAATAAATAATTAGAATTTGATTCATTATTTTCACTATTGATATCAACCATGACATATAAGTCGAAATATGAATTAAATTAAAATCATGGATATAGCGGTTTATACGAATTCATGAGTAACATTTCCAGTTTTTAACAAACATGATCAGATGTAGTTAAGTCTACTTTTATATTTTATGAAAAAATTATATCATAATTATAATATTAATTATTTTAAAAAATATTTATATAAAAAGAATTTTGTGATGCTTTCATTAAAAATAAATCACATCACTCTATAGAGGTGATTATCCACAATCACAAAAGAATAACATTATCACTTTTCAATTTATGGGATTGTGAGAAAATAGATGAGATCTATTATATATAAAATAATAATTACATATTTAATATAATATACATAAATTATGTCAATCATTATATCCATGAATGGTAGGTGGTGGAAAAAAATAAATTACATTGTTCTGTAAGGTGGTAATTATATTTACACTGGAACAATGGTTTAATTTATCATTTACTATAAGAAAGAGATATATATACATTAAGAACATATAATGTACATATTAAATAAATTGAAAATAATATTTCAATTGTTAATATATTTTTAATAAATATTTTTTCTTGGTATAAAAAAAAAAATGCATTGTCAAATAATATACCTCTTCTTCAGACAATAACATTAGGATTACATCTAAAAAATTCCATGATTGGTTTAAAAAATACAGGTATATCGTTGGTAGGGATGTAGGAAATGTATTTTGGTAGGTATTAGATGAACTAAATGTTTTTCATGTATGTATTAGAGATGATAGGATGTGTACTTTTTATGTGGTGAATAGGATGTGCTCGGAATTTTATGAAATATTAAAATATATTAATATCATGAACATCAAATATGACTAAAACATTTTCTATTTTAAAATATGATATGATAAATGGTTTTAATATGTCTATCCAAAAGAATTTATATATGATATTTGGTCATTTTAAACTATATCCCAATAGTTAAACCCATGATATACTTTTGCTAAACATAACTGTGGTAACCGATTTCTTATATTTTTATTTTTTTCTAATGTCCAAAAAATATATTTAATATATTAAATAAATTTAATTATAATTATTATAATTTTTAATACATTTTCATCATTTAATTCATATAATCCAAATTATTTTTTAGAAAAATAAACCAAAATAAATGTGATGAAAATGGTTTTTCTAGAAAATGCCTTTTTATTTATTAAGATACTTTTATTCAAAATTCTTGTAAAATTTTGATTATAGTAACAATTATTTTAAAATTTTACTAAAAATTATTTAATGAAATTTAAAAAAAATTCCAAAATAGAATGTGAATATTAAAATACTAGGAAAAGAACAATTTTCAATAAAATCATCATTTTCCTCTATTCATCAAGAAATAGAAAAATCCAAAAAAATATCAACAAAAACACACTAAGATAATTATTAATTAATTAATTTTAAAATGTGAATAGTTTTTGAAAATTATTATTCTTTAATTTTTGAATCAATAATTTAAATGAAACTATATAATCAATGAATACAAAATTTCCGTACAATGTTTTTTCCCATTTGTCTAAAAATAACTAATATAATAACAAATTATATATCTCAATAAAATTATATGCATAAATTTTAATAGGATATTAAAATGATTTATTTGAACATTACACTGGATGTAAAATTATCCCCATTTATGGAAGTTGTGTCCCAATTTTATTCAATACTTAAATAAGTGTTCTTACTTTATAGAATTTTTTGATTACTATTTTTCTTCTTCTACTATATAGTATATCCAGAAAACATATTATATGGAACTAATGTATTTAGCCAACACACAATCCATCAATATGTAATTTAATTTAAAATTGGTTTTAATCATAATACTTTTTAATTTTAATTCAACTGTATATGGGAAAATGATATAATATGAATATAACAAACATTTTTCAAGTTGGAAAACATCAAATATGTCATCTACCATTGATAAATTATAAGGAAAGGATACTCAATACATAACTAATCCAATATTCTCAATAATGTCATATGATCCATTGAAATATAAGGAAAAATATATACTTTTTTACTAAAATGGATAACAGTATTCCTTGGAGAAACATTAATATACACATGGCTTCCAACCATAAAAGAATTATCTTTACTCAAGTTATTTTTTTTAACTTTTCTACCATCTCAAAGTCATCCTCCTTTGTTTCAGAACCATTTCCGTATTTATTTCATTAAATTAAACAATTATAATCCCAATAACATCCATTAATTATATTTATACTAATATGTAGTATATCAACTTCCATATTGATATAAATCATCAATAAGTACCATTAATTTATTTTAATGAGAATTATTATTACAAGAAAAATCCAACCATGTAAAATGTTTATCCAAAAATTAAAAATAATTCCTTCAACATGAATGAAGAATATCTTCTAATGCCAACATTTTCCACTTTCAGTGTTAATATTTTGGAGCACGAATACCTGTACTGAAATGTATTCTGGTACCTACTAAATTATGAAGACATTTCAAAATTCTAGAGTCATTCATGGGTTTATAGTTGGATATAATGTGGGATGTTACTCCCTTTAACATAATTTTCCCATTAAAATTATTACAGGAAACATGATCAAAATTCATGTTATCTCAAATAGGATGAAAATTCATTGATTCAGTGAAGGTATAAACAATAACCCATATCATATTATTTCATAATTATGTCTTTGATAAACCCAACCTGAAATTCAAAACAAAATTTTGCCAAATTGACCCCAGAACTAAAATTGGATGACGCATCCCATTTTATAATATTCATAAATCTACGACCTATTGAAGAGTAAACCATTTCCCTATAAAATTAGTTAATTAATTCTTTTTTACTACCCTATATAAAAGTTCCTTAATTAATCTAATCTATTTGGTGGATCTATGATAAATATAAAAGAGTGAAATATGACCCTCACTCAACAAATATTTCATCAATTTTGGGACACGTGAAAAACATAACCCTTTTCAATATTTAAAATTAATTATTTTTAAATATTATCCTCTATAATATGAAATTATTTACTGAAATTAAATTTTCCTATAACATATTTTCTTTCTTAGGAGGATACATAATCCACTCTGAAGAAGGGAATTTTAGAAACACCTAAAAAATTTGAAAAAATCGCACATGTAAAAATTCTAATATAACATTTATAAAATCATTATCCGAATGATCATGTTATAGACATATTATAGTTATCATTTTTTATCTTATCGACTCAATGAATCAACTACTCAGTTTTCATTACCTTGATTATAATGAAATTAATAGTGGTAATATTTTATCAATTTCATATTTCTCTGTTATCTCATGTTCAAATCTTTTTGAATGAATATATATTTATATATTTTATGATCAATATTTATTTCACACTATGAACCGTATTAATGATGTCTACAAAATTATAGAGAAATCACTATAGTTATTATTTTTCTGTGAGAGATGGGATAATTTGTATCATGAGGTATTTTTTGATATAAATAATTATCAATTACATAATCATTCTTCAATAAAAAAAACTACTGTCCAATAAAGGATTATTCATTATAGATAAATATTACCCATTTTCTTGAGGGTTGGAAGAAAATTCTCATTCATGAATCATTGTTTCAAATTATGGAAACCAGCATCATATTCCTTATTGTGTATGAACCAAAACCATATTCTTGTAAAAAAAATTCATGGATGAGATAACTAGAATTTTTTAACAAACCACATTTAATATCCTTATAATCCAATTATACTATAAATCTCATTAACATTTATTTATATTTAAATTAATCAGCCACGTTTTTTTGTAAGGATAAACTATAATTCTATCTTTAATTTTTATATGTCAATGAAATGAAATAATCTCTAATTAATCATCATACTCTCAAAATTTCGGATTTAACATCTTTTCATTTAGGGTTTTTATAGAAATCCTAATTTTTTTTGATATTACTCTAAACATTTTGAAAAAACATAAATATTAAAAATAAAATAATAATTAACATATCGAAATATTAATGGAAAACTCTATTAATAAGGCTTCTAACTATGGGTGGAGCATTCTTCAATCAAAATGGAACAATAAAAATTACATGAAGCATATAAAAAATATAAAACATTTTATTAGGTTAGTCATTCTAGAATAACTATAACTAATGGTTCTTAGTCCTAATATAAGTCTTTATAAAATACTGATCTCCCTAGTTCTGATCCAATTAGTAATTGATATGTAGAGAAAGACAGGTATTCATAACAGAAATGTTATTCATACTCTATAATTGTTTTAAATACCAATTAAACAATAATAGTTTTTAAAAAATAAATATGATAAACCCATGGTGATATTGTATGTTTAACTATCATTTTATTATTAAACATACGCATCCAATTTTTCAATTCATAAAATTTTTCATGATCAATTTGATATGATGGTGTTGAATTTGGTTTAGTATTTTCATCAATTTTCTCCTTATATTCATTCAATACATGATATGTATGAAACTCTATTTCCACATGATTATCCTATATAGAAAGATTCTCATAAATTAAGAATTTTTATGTGGTTGACTAACATATGCATCTTGTCTTTAATATAGTTTAAACAAAATTAATTTCACAAACAAGATCATAAACACTCTTTACTACATACCATTCAAATTCAGTGATGTGTTATTCATACCCTACCACTCATACATCTTTCTATTTCTTAAATTATTATAATTACATTACCTTCAACATCAAATAAACCACAATAAAATACTTGTCATGGAAAATATTCCTAAATATATCTTATTCCATTAAATAAGTTTCTCCCCTTTCTCTAGTATTATTATAAGGACCTGACCTTAAACATTGATTAATATTGAATTAAATGAATAAATCACATTGAGGATGTTTTCAGGTTTAGAGTTTTTGAGAATTAGGACATAACTATTACATCTCAAAATATTTAAAAAAAATAGACACTTCTATAGAGTTTCCATTTTTTTTAAAAAACATGAACTCTAAAAAAAGAGTCATGTCTAGTTCCAAGTTTAAGACAACATTACTTTTCCTTGATCCCATCCTTGAACCTATTCCACATTATGTCCTATGGAAAACATTTTAAAAATTTGGGATGTGCATAAAATGATCAATAAGGTATACACAATGAAGTAAAACTATTAGTTTTTCAAAATAATAAGTAAACCATGAATAATTTAACATAAGTAATAATTTTAATCATTATGAAGTAGTAAATACTCTTCACTGAATAAAATATCATTACTTACCTTTTTGTTACTGAAATATTACCATAAAACCCATATAAATAACACATAACATATAAAGGTAAATTGGGACATAAACATACTTAAATGGAATAACCATATGGTCGACTTCCACACATATCACTAAATGTAATATCCATACGGCCGAATTACATACCCAATGCATTTGAGGTTACAATTTAACCAACCATCTTGGTATTCACGGCACTGCCCATAATTTGGTTTATCACATAACCAACCGTTAAATGTCAAAGTACCAATATAAAATCTTCACATATACAACAATTATAAAGCAAAGAAAACAGTTCCACATTTCAATTATAATATATCACATAAATATATTGACATAAAAAAAATTTGAAATCCATTTTCAATACCAAAAATACATAAATGAGTATAAGGTATTTATTTTCTTTTAAAAACATTACGGCTTGTTGAGGAAGCCAAAGATCAAATAATACACGCGACGACAGAAAAGGTCGTTGTCACCGCTTTCATTGAATGAAACGTTCCTTTTTTTCATTTAGTAAAATGCTTCGTAGAAAAAAATTCCCTTAGAAAAGTCAAGGGTGTTTATACAGCATATAAAATAAATTCGTGTATTAAAACAAAATATGCCTCAATGAAAGGAGATTGAGACGTAGTCCCTTACCTCATTACCAACTTGACCCGTTCGTTCTTTAATATCCTGATTAATAAACTAAAGTTAATTTATACTTTCTTAAGAACATTTTTCAATTTTATTATTCCTTTTATATCACTTATTACCATGTTATAAAAATTTTGTTTTCATTTAAGTTAATAACGTTTTTTTGTCGATATTTGGTAATTGAGTCAACAATGAACGCCTTATATTTACATGTTGTACATGTGGTCAATAGTTCATTATATCCATAATGACATTCATTATTTAAATATCATATATATCATATATATCTAGTATATTCATGTATTTACAATAGTACATAACATTTGTAGGTAAGAAATGAAATGCACAGTTCATGGAGACAGTAAGTCGTACGTACGCATCAATGTTACATTATTTTCAATTTATTATTTTAATGGAATTAAAACATAACGATACATAGGTATATTATAATTCCAATATAATATCATATATAATATCATTAACTCTATCCTTTATACATCCCACATAAGGCATTACTGAATCACATCACATTGAGGGGACGGTAGTCTGCGCTTCCTCAAATGAGATTATCGTATTTACCAACTATGGAAACCATAATGGTGTGAAATAAATGGGAAGTACAGAAGCATAAAAAAATCATAAACATAATATATATTATATATAAATATAGTGACATCATAATTTCCACCATGAGGGGCGGTTTGAGATATTTGAACAATCATCGTTTTGTGAGGCGTTAGTTTTCCATCCATATAATCATTATATTCTTCAACCATTAGATGGATGTGTGTGTAAGTGTAGTTAGAATAATTCTCATAAAAACATTATAGTATATTTATGATACTGGTTTTGTTACAAAAGTAAAGGATAAAACGAGTTTTGGGGTTGGAGAAGTAAAATAAAATAAAACAATTTAATAGAAACTGTTACCTTTAATTTGGGTAACTCCCTTTGGTTTGTACCAAATGACTTCTTTAAGAGCCTTCTGTCTAAGGTAAGGCTTGTAGGTGTAGGGTATGGATGCAGGGAGATTATTTCAGAAGAGGTTGGATGAGCCAAAAGTCTTGAGAGGTTTGAGGAATTTCATAGAAGTGGTCTTCTTTTATAAGGGAGAGGAGCGCTCTTTTGGAATGAGTGAAAATAATATTTTATAATATAATGATATTCGGTTTCTAATGGTTCAAAAATCATTATAGTCGAAGATAAGATGACTAATATTCTAAATATATTCAACCAATAGAAATTGGACTATTTTTGGATAATATTTTAATCATTATAATCTTATTTAATTAAATGATTTATTAACGAGGACTATATTGCATCATTATTGTGTCATTAATAATTTAATTTAATTGATGTTTAAAATTTATAAAACAATTAACATTATATAGTAAATATTTGTATCTTTCAAATGAATATTTATAGTCTAAAATAGGACTTATATAATACCATAGAAAAATTAATTACTAAAAGAGTTTGGTTAATCTCATTTTTGTCTTTGCATTAAATTAAATAATATAAATTGTCAGTTTCACTCCCATGTGGATCAATGGGGTCCCCAAATAGACCCAAAGATGCCCATGGTCATAAAAGACTCATCCAATAAGTTTTTGACAAGTTTTATTGTAATTTTTAATTATTATATTATTTTTTTAAACTTGAATTACCCAATTTACCATTAACCGCGGTAAATACAAGTCAAAAGTTACTATTCACCAAAAATTAGTTTTATCTTAAAGAACCAAATTTTACTTCTTGATAACTACCTTTTATATCTAATTTTTGAAATTCAATTCATAGAAGTGGTAAAATTTCATTTAAATGAAAAAGTCAGTTTTTTTAACTGCCACTAAGCGGTTTCACTATTCATTAAAAATTGATGTTTTTCACAAAAATACCAAAGATTCAGCATAAGATATATTTGATATTCTGAATTCAAAATTGATGTATATTTTGACAAATTAAATAAATATTAGTGTCATTAATTTATTTTAAAATTAATTCCTGTTATCAAAAAATAGTTTCTTTTTAGGAAACAATAACTATCAAAAGATTGATATTTGTTTATTTCCAATTTCAATGTAAAATTAATTCCAATGACCAAAACTGGATTAAATGGTAAAAATATATTTTAATTTAACTTTAAAAACAACTATAAAGATAATATGACCATATAAATAAATTATATTAAAAGGCACTTTGAGTTAAAATACAATATTTATCACTATTCATTAAAAAATGAACGTTTTCAGAAAAATACCAAAAAATTGCCCAAAGTAAAATTTGATGTCCCCATTCTAAAGAAGGATTTTATTTGGTCATATAAAATGTATTAAAGTAACCAAAGCTATATTTAAAAATGGTTTTTCATTAAAAGATGGTAAATCGGCCTTTTAATGTAAATTATGCTTAAAATTAGATTCATTCATATTTTAAGCCTCTAACTATTATTGGATAAATATAAATACATGTATAATCATATTATAGGTTGTTTTGTTCAGTCCCTCCAATACAACGGCTAGGAGTTAACGACCATTTAAAATAATAATATTATATTATTAGTGTGCAACAAAAGATTTCAAAGAAACCCGTTGTTGCGTATCGGGTACGCAATCGAACATGGAAACCATGTTAAACTAAAATTAATATTTAATTCATAAATAATAGTAAATATGAAAAACATTTATTCTTCATTTACCTGGGATGTTACATCCTTCCCCCCTTTTGGGAATTGCATCCAAGCAATTTTTATTCACTTATCAAAATAAGTGGGGGTATTTATCCCTCAGAGCATTTTTAGATTCCCACGTTGCCTCTTCAACCATATGGTTTTTTCACAAAACCTTTACCTGGTAAATTACCTTATTCCACAACACATTCTCTTTATGGTCAAGAATCTAGACTGGTTGTTCTTCATAAGAGAGATTCTCTTCTAACTGAACTACCTCTGGGCTCAAAACATGAGATGGATCTGGCATATACTTTATCAACATAGAAACATGAAAAACATTGTGTACCTGGGATAAACATGGATGTAAATCCACTCTGTACGCAACTGATCCAACTTTATTTAGAATTTCGAAAGGTCCAATGAACCTCAGACTCAACTTTCCCTTATTACCAAAACACATCACACTTTTCTGTGGAGAAATTTTGAGAAAGACATGATCACCCACCTCAAAAGAAGGATCCCTACTCCGGTTATCTGCATAACTTTTCTGTCTGCTCTGAGCTGTTCTCTTGTGCTTCGGAATCCACTAAACTTTATCTACCATCTATTCTACCAATTCTGGTCCCATCAGCTTTCTTTCACCTATTTCATCCCAAAACGATGGAGTTTGACAATGCTTTCGATATAATGCCTCAAATGGAGCCATCTGTATACGAGAATGAAAAATATTATTATATAAAAATTCAACCAAAGAAAGGTGTTAGTCCCAACTTCCCTGTTAATCCATTGAACAATCACATAGCATATCCTCTATTGTGTGAATTTTTCATTATGATTGCCCCTCTAATTGAGGGTGAAAAGCTATACTAAAATTTAATTCTGTACCCATCGACTTCTGAAGGCCTTTCCAAAAGTTTGAAGTAAACATGGGATCACGATCAGATACAATGGAGAGGGGAACTCCATGAAACCTGACTATATCTTTAACAAACAATAGAGAAAGTCGATCTAGAGACAAAGTATCTCTAATAGGAATGAAATTAGCAGATTTAGTCAATCATTCAACTATAACACAGATTTCATTATTACCTCAATATGTCTTTGGTAATCCCACAACGAAGTCCATGGATATATTTTCCAATTTCCACTCTGGCACCGGTAGAGGCTGAATAATTCATTTTGGTTTCTGTCACTCTTCTTTAACCTACTGACATGTCAAATGTTTCACAATAAAATCAGCAATATCCCTTTTCATTCCATCCCACCGGTAATAATCCTGAAGATCTCGGTACATCTTAATACTACCACGATGAACTAAAAATGGAGAACTATGAGATTTACATAACAACTCATTCTTCAACTGTGAATCACAAGGCACACATAATCTCTTTCCAAATATAAAAACACAATCACTATCACTGTTAAAATCAGGAAACATACCCTTCTGAACAGACTCTATCTTTTTCTGTGACTCACATTCTTCTTTCTACCTTTTCTTTATTCTGTCTGATAGAGATGATCTCACTGACACCTAAAACAAAACAGAATATTTCCCTGCACCAAATAATTCTATTCCATAATTCAATAAATCAAAAACCAAATGATCTTTTTCCAAACGTATCATGGTTAATGAAGCATTACTTTTTCGAATCAAAGCATCAACAACTTTATTTGCTTTTATTAGATGGTAATGGATCGTGCAATCATAATCCTTGATTAATTCCAACCATCTCCTCTATCTCATGTTCAATTATTTTTGAGTGAATATATACTTCAAAATTTTGTGATCAGTATATATTTCACACTTCACTCTATACAAATGATTCCCTCAAATTTTTAAAGAAAAAACAATAGCAGCTAATTCCAAATCATGTGTAGGATAATTTATCTCATGTGGTTTCAACTGTCGTGAAGCATAAGCAATTACCTGATCATTTTGTATCAGGACACAACCCATTCCTTTCAAAAAATCATCACTGTAGATAACAAACTCACCATTTCCGGATTCTAGTGCCAAAACTGGAGCATTCACCAATCTTCTTTTTAATTTCTGAAAACAATCATCACATTCTTTTTTCCAAATGAACTTAACACCTTTTCAAGTTAACTTAGTCATTGGACTAGATAACCATGTAAAATTTTCAACAAACCTCCAGTAATAATCTTCCAAACCACGAAAAATATGAATCTCGGTTATATTTATGGGTCTTGGACATTATTCAACATCTTTTGTTTTAGTAGGATCAACAGTTATGCCATTTTTTGAAATAATGTGATCAAGGAAAGAAATGTTTTGCAACCAAAACTCACACTTGCTGAATTTCCCAAATAGTTTCTTTTCTTTTAAGGTTTTCAATACAACCCATAAATGAATTTCATGTTCCTCCTTACATTTGGAATAAACCAAAATATCATCAATGAACACAACCACAAACATATCCAAGAACTCATAGAAAATTCTGTTTATAAGATCCATGAATACAGCAGGTGCATTGGTTAACCCGAAAGGTATAACTACAAATTCATAGTGGCCATATCTAGTATGAAACACGGTCTTCAAGACATCATCTTTCTTTACTTTCAACTGATGGTACCCCGACCTCAATTCAATCATCGAAAAATACTAATCTCCCTCGAGCTGATCAAACAAATCATTGATATGAGGCAAAGGATACTTATTCTTAACAGTGATGTTATTCAATGCTCTATATTCAAGGAAAAGTCTCATTGAACCATCATTCATTTTAACAAACATGACAGGAGCACCACATGGTGATGTACTAAGTGAAACAAATCCTTTATCTAATAACTCCTACAATTTCTTCATTAACTCTAAAAGTTAAATTCCATCCATTCAATAAGGGGGTTTTGAAATTTTCTTAGCCTCAGAAACTTAGTCAAAAGTAAATTTAACTTCCCGATCAGGTATAATACCAGGAAACTCATCAGGAAAAACATCACGAAACTTATTTACCACTTGAACATCATTAATTTGAATAGTTCCTTTGTTTTCAACAATATGTGCAAGGTAACATTCATTTCCATCATTTACTAGTTTCACAACTTCCAGATATGTTATCAAAATAAAGGGTTCATTTTTTTATTAAAACTGAAAATAATTCTGAATAGAAACCTCTTTAGCTCTGCATTCAATCATAGAAAGATAAATAGAAATCCAATCCATGCCCAAAATAACATCAAGCTCTACTAGAGTCAAAAAAATAAGGTTTGCAGGTAGATTCTTTCCGCACAATAGGATAAAAATGTTCTTATGTTTTCTTTTTGTCTCTACACTTCCTCCTGGTGTTTTTACCGTAAGTTCTATATTCATATCATGAGATGGAATTCCTAATTTACTAAAAAACTTCTCATAAATGAAAGGGTGTGTAGACCCTAAATCCAACAATACATTGGCATAATCTGAAAAAAATAGTGTACCTGATACTACTTCATTTGATGGCCCAACATCTGCTGAAATAGTTGCAAAGGATTTCACCACCCCATTCTGTTTGTAGTCTAGCTGCTTTCCTTCAGTTGAGTTCTTCTCTAGGAACTCATTTGCATAATGACCCATTTCATTACACTTAGAAAATATTACTGATGGATTTTTATTCCCAGCATGATCATCTTCCTTACAGTTACGAGAAATATTACCGGACTTACCACACCAGAAGTACTTTCCAAACATTCATAAACAATCTCTGGGATGATTTTTACAACACTTCTCACAAAATGGATATTTAGTTTACTTACCTCTAGGATTATTTGATGAATTCTTCACCTTTTCCTTCCAACTGGTCCTCTTATTTTGTTGTTTTTCAAAGAACACATGACCATCGGCAAACTCCATTTCCACCTTCTCTGCACATCGAAAACGTTTTTCATAACCTTTGAACACATGAGAGGCTAATGCTCTTCGATATCGTGGCTTCAATCCTGAGTAAAATCAATTTATCTTACTATCAAGGTCTCGGATGAAATTTGGTGCATACCTTGCCAGTCGAGTGAACTTTGCTTCATAAGTAGCCCCTGAGTCATCCTCTTGCCTCAATTCTAGGAATTGTTTTTCCGTCCTAAGATGAACCACCTTAGGAAAATATTTTTCAAGAAACATTCCTTTGAATTCATCCCAATAAAGAGCATCAATCTCCTCACTATCGTTGATATTTTTCAGGATCGACCACCACTGATCGGCTTCACCTTAAAAATGGTAAACATCGAGACTAACCTTTTGTTGTTCTGAACAACCCATAACATCGAAAATATTTTCCAGTTCTTTAATCCACCCTTCTACTAGTATAGGGTCAGACGATCCTCTGAATGATGGGGGATGTTGCCTCATAAAATACTCCACTACTGACATGTTCCTCTATGGTTGATCTGGCTGATCTCGTACATGGATACCACCAGCATTTATAGCCTGAGTCAACTATGCCATCACAGCAACAAACTGTTCAGTTCCGATTCCGACCATCTCAGGTTGCTGATTTGGAAGGTTGTCTTCCTCATGATGTCTTCCCAACATAGCTGCCTGTTTCCTCTGCGGAAAACCATTCTGAACACATAAATATCATATGTGAAGCAACATGGTAATCTGCAAATTCTATATGATTTCAATTTTAACATAAATTACTTTATGGGTATTAATTTAACAATACCCTAACTCCTAAAGTTATCTAAATAGACCTCTGATACCAACTATAATGACCCATCCTTAAACCTTTCTTAATATTTAATTAAATGAATAATTCACATGGAGGATCTTTTCAGGTTTAGAGTTTTAGAGAATTAGGACATAACTATTACGTCTCAAAAGATTTAACAAAAAATAGACACTTCTACACAGTTTCCATTTTTTTACAAAACATGAACTCTAAAAAAAGAGTCATTTCTAGTTCCATGTTTATGACAGCATGAATTTTCCATGATCCCATCATTGACCCTATTTCACATTATGTCCTGTGAAAAACATTTCAGAAATTTGGGATGAGCATAAAAAGCTCAGAAAGGGATACACAAAGAAGTAAAACTATTAGTTTTTCAAAACAACAAGTAAACCATGAATACTTTAACATAAGTAATACTTTTCACATTTATGAAGTAGTTTATACTCTTCACTGAATAAAATATCATTACTTACCTTTTTTTAACTGAAAGATTACCATAAAAACCATATAAATAACACATAACATATAAAGGTAACTTGGGACATAAAGATATTTAAATGGAATAACCATACGGTCGACTTCCACACATATCACTAAATGGAATAGCCATACGACCGACTTCCATACCCAATGCATTGGAGATTATAACGTAACCACCCGTCCTAGTATTCATGGCACCACCCGTCATTTGGTTTATCATGCTACCACCCGTCAAATGTCCATGTACCAATATAAAATCATAACACATACAACAATTATAAATGAATGAAAACATTTCCAAATTTTAATCACAATATATCACTTAAATATATTAACATAAAAATCCATTTTCATTACCAAAAATACGTAAAAGAGTATAAGGTATTTATTTTGTTTTAAAAATAATACAGCTTGTTGAGGAAGCCAAAGATCAAATAATACTCGTGGCGGTGGAAAAGGTCATTGTCACCACTTTCATTACAAGAAACATTCATTTTTTTTCATTTAGTAAAATGCTTCGTTGAAAAATATTCCCTTTGAAAAGTCATGGGTGTTTATACAGCGTAAAAAATAAAGTCGTGTATTAAATAAAAGCATTCCTCAATGAAAGGAGATTGAGACGAAGTCCCTTACCTCGTGTCTAACTTGACTCGTTCATTATTTAATATCCTGAATAATAATATAACGTTAATTTATACGTGCTTAACAACCTTTTTTAAGTTTATTTTTTCTTTTATATCACTTATTACCATTTTATAAACATTATGTAATCATTTAAGTTAATAACGTTCGTTTTGTCGATATTTGGTAATTGGGTAAAAAATGAACACCTTATATTTACATGTTGTCCATGTGGTCAATAGTTCATTATATCCAAAATGAAATTCATTATTTAGATATCATTTATATAAAATATATACAGTATATACATGTATTTACAATAGTACATAACATTTTTAGGTAAGAAATGAAATGCACCGTTCATGGACACGGTAAGTTGTACGTATGCATGAACGCTACTTTCATTTCTATTTTTTATTTTAATGGAATTAAAACGTAATGATACAGAGTTATATTATATTTACTTTATAATATCATATATAATATCATTAACTCGATCCTTTATACAACCCACATAAGGCATTAACGAATCACATCACATTGAGGGGGCAGTAGTCCGCGCTTCATCAAATTAGATTATCATATTTACCCACTATGGAAACCATAATGGTGTGCTATAAATGGGAAGTACAGAAGCATATGGAACTCATAAACATAATATATATCATATATAAATACAGTTCCATCATAATGGCCACCATGTGAGGCGGTTGGAGATATTTGAACAATCATCGTTTCGTGAGGCGTTAGTTTTCCATCCACAGAAACATTATATTCTTCACCCATTAAGAGGAGGTGTGTGTAAGTGTAGTTATAATCCTTTTCATAACAAAATCCTAGTATATTGTGGATACTGGTTTTGTTACAAAAGAAAGGGATAACAAGAGTTTTAGGGTTGGAGAAGTAAAATAAAAGAAAACAATTTAAGAGAAACCGTCACCTTTAATTTGAGTAACTCCCTTTGGTTTGAACCAATGGACTTCTTTAAGATCCTTCTGCCTAAGGTAAGGGTTGTAGGTGGAGGCGCGGGATGTAGGGAGCTTATTTGGGCAGAGTTTGGACGATCAAAAAGGCTTGAGAGGTGTGAGTAATTTCCTAGAAGTGGTCTCTTTTAATAAGGGAGAGGAGGGTCTATTTAAGAAAGAGTGAAAATATTATTTTATAATATAATGATATTCAGTTTCTAATGGTACAAAATTAATTATAGTCGAAGAATAGATGACTCATGGTAGAAATATATTCTTAAAATAGAAATTGGACTTGTTTTGGACAATATTTTAATCATTATAATCTTATTTATCTAAATAATTTATTAATGAGGAAAATACTGCACCATTATTGTGTCAGTAATAATTTAATTTATTTGATGTCTAAAAATTATAAAAAAATACCATGATGTAGGAAATATTTTTATATTTCCAATTAATATTTATAGTTTAAAATAGGACTTATATAACATAAAAAAAATTAATTGCTAAAAGAGTTTTGTTAATGTCAATTTTGTCATTACATTAAATTAATTAATCTGAATTGTCATTTTCACTCCCAAGTAGATCAATGGGGTCCTAAAAATCGACCAAAGGATGCCCATGGTCGTAAATGACTCATCCATTAAGGTTTGGACAAGTTTTATCGTAATTTTGAGTTATTATAATATTTTTTTTCATCTTGAATTACCCTATTTAAATTTATCCGCGGTAAATAAAAGTCAAAAGTTACAATTCAACAAAAATTATTTTCATCTTAAAAAACCACATTTTACTTATTGATAACAACCATGTATGTTGGATTTTTGAAATTCAATTCACAGAAGATGTACAATTTCATTTAAATGAAAAAGTATGTTTTTTAACTACCACTAAGTGGTTTCACTATTCATTAAAAATTTATGTTTTTCAGAAAAATACCAAAAATTCAGCCTAAGTTATATTTGTGATTCTAAATTCAAAAATGATGTTTATTTTTCCAAATTAAAAAAAATAGAAGTGGCATTAAATTATTTTAAAAATAATTCATGTTATCAAAATAAATAGCATGTTTTTAAGAAACAATATCTATCAAAAGATTGATACTTGTTTATGTCCAATTTCAAAGTGAAATTAATTCCAATGAACAACATTGGATTAAATGGTAAAAAAATATTTCAATTTAACTTTAAAACCAATTAAAAAGATAATATATCCATATAAATAAATTAGATTAAAAGGCATTTTTGAATTAAAATACAATATTTTTCCCTATTCATTAAAAATGATCTTTATCTGAAAAATAACAAAAAATTACCCAAAGTAAAATTTGATGTGACCATTATAAAGAAGGATTTAATTTGGTCATATATAATGTATTAATGTAACCAAGACAAGATTTAAAAAGGGTTCGACATTAAAAGTCGGTAAATAAGCCTTTTAATGTAAATTATGCTTAAAATTAGATTCATTCATATTTTAAGCCTCTAACTTTTATTTGATAAACATAAATACATATATAATCATATTGTAGTCAGTTTTGTTCAGTCATTCCAATACAATGGCTAGGAGTTAATGACCATTTAAAATAATAATATTATATTATTAGTGTGCAACATAAGATTTCAAAGAAACCCGTTGTTGCGTATCGGGTACGCTATCGAACATAGAAACCCTTTTAAACTAAAATTAATATTTAATTCAAAAATATTAATAAATAGGAAAATCATTTATTTTTCATTTACCTGGGATGTTACAATTATTATCCATTAAACCCATATGATTTTATTCACATTCATTAATTTCAATATCAATCATTTACTTTGGATAATATGGACATATCATGACTTTTAGTAACATTTTTAGATATTTAATCCATCCCATAGCTATCAATGAGTCAAATGACTTACATATTTCTGGTGGGTGTTATCTTAAAAAATATTCCACTACCGAGATGTGCATCTATATTATATATAGTTTCATTGTAGAATGGATTACACCACAATTTATAGCCGTTGTAAATTGAGCCACTATTGAAAAAAATTATTTATTTCTAATACCAATTATTCTAGGTTACATATTTTCGAGGATAATGTCCTATCAGTTCCCTATACTTCATTTTCCATGTCTCTTCTTTGAAAACACATTCTGAATAGTCATTTTTTTGAATAAAAATAGAAATATTCAAATTATACATCATGATATTTATAAATTAAAATATTTTAAGGATATTTAATAACATTATCATATACTCTAAAATTTTCAATACCTTTTCCCTACAACCAACTATAGGAACCATTCTAAAAAAATTAACAAATTTTATTTTTTAGACAAAAATTGAATTACATGCATCCCATAAGAGATTTTTTGTTCATTGTTTTAGATAATTTATTAATAAACACTATGTGAATAAATAATATATTTAATGGTGTACACAACAACATATTGTCCATTTTATCTATAATACAAAACTATTATGATATAACGTGGTTCCTTTTCAAGAAATATATAATAAAATTTACTCATAAACTCATCATGTTCCATAATCCTACTTAAAAACATGAGATAAAATTTTCAAAACATATTATGATAACTATAAACTATTCAATGTACATATTAAAATAAATAATAAAAATCATTAGTCCATGAATAGTCACAAAAGTTTTCCATTTCAAAATAAACATTGATCTCAATAAAAACACATATTTAACCAAGAAATCAACTGATCTGCCTAATGATTGTGAAAAAAAAAATTCAAAATAGATCATAATGGAAAAATACAACTCATGATACTTTCTTTTAATTCATTAATATCCCATGATAGGTTTTTATTAGAGCTACACATTTCACCCTTCAAATATATCATAAAATTCCCTTTAGACATAATCTCATTATCATACCTTTGAAATCATGTGATTTTCATTATACCCAAAATATTGAAGTGATAAATAATGTTTAAAACATTAAAAATCATTTATGTATCAACAATTTAAATGGAATAACTTACTTAGTAATTATAATAATCTATTTAGACAAACTAAATTGGTTAACATTTTAATTTTAATTAATATAATGGTGAACTATATTGGTGTCACCCATAATCATGATCTACAATAGGATCACCTATCACCATGCAATTTATCTGGATAACCATTCATTTTATATATTCTCTATGAACCATTAAAAATCATAAAACTTTAATGTTTTCATTTCAATAAGTGTACTCATAAAAATATATCATTCACCTGTATGAAATTGTTTTCCAGATATCAGTATATCCATTCTATTTTATAATCATTTCATTGTGCCATAATCAAAGGGATAAAGGATATTATTTGAAAAAAATGAAATCTAAAAATGAAATCCAAACAAAAAATAATGGTTATGGAAGGGGTAAATACTATTCATGAGTATATTATAATATAGAACATATTTTTTTTTAAAAACATTCCATATAAAGTAAATTAAAAGATTAATTTTAAAAAACAATAAATTAATTTAAAAGGAGACCTAAAATTAATGATAAATAGAAATTATTACCATATAAATAAATCTAACGAGAAATGATCAGAATAACAAGAGGTAGAAAAAAATATTTAGAAAAAAATTCCTAAAATCTTTTAAAATGAGGGTTTTATGGTAAAGTGTCACGTACCTCGATTCTGAATCATCATATACAACCTTGATCCACACAAATAAAAACTCTATATTAAATATTTACATTACTAAGAATTTTTTTTATTTATATACAATTTATACATAATTAAATAGTCAATTATTTTCACATTGAATATTTTTATGATATTCAGCTCATATATAGAAAATAACTATAGCAATTTGATTATGGTAAATGAGTTGATTAAAAAATCATATATACTATAACAATAATAAAATATTTATAATATTTATATGCCTAATTATAATTTTAAAATAAACCCTAAAATAATTCACTTAAAAAAGTACCTTACTATCAAAAATTATAGGTCGTACATAAGCATTAATAATGTTTCCTTTTTAAAAAAAATTAACATAAATAAGGTAAGTATTATTTTTTAATTTATACAATTAATATTATATTATTATTATAATATTATTTCATTATATACACTACTATTTATCATCCATGTGATGTGGTCACCAAAAATGAATCATATCACTTTTTGGATGGGTTAGTCTGCAAGTATGAAAAACTGTGTTGTCATTTTTTTGATAGAAATGTTGGAAATTACATGATAAAGTATTGTTAAATAATTATAAATTATTCTATAATATACTACATAAAAATAAATTTATCATTATAATATTTTCTTATATGCTATGATTGATGAAGAATTACATCAGTTGTGACACGGTATTCCGCTATACACCAAAATGATGATTTTATTTCCAATTTCATTGAAGAAAGAGATTGAAATTTGTTATTACATTATAAAAAAACATATCAGTATAATAAAGAAATATGTTTTTCTATTTTATCATTTTTTTGACGAATTCATGGATGTAGATTGATAATGAAAAAAATAATCAATTATGAACTTCACCTCTTATTCAGAAAACCTCATTAGTTTTATTACTAATTCTATACTAGGTTAGTTTTCTAACAAAAATAAATCCTCAAGGAGATTAAGAGGGATGTGAGGATGGTATTTTATATGTTATCGACAAACTAAATATATTTTTATGTGTCTATATAAGAGGAGAGTGGGTTCCCTTTTATATGTTTAGTAGAAGAAAAACATGCAATATGATTACACATATCCTTAATACACTTAAAATTGATGTTTTACATAATGATTCATTTACTAAAATATAAAATTAACATGAAACATTATTTATTTATATTATTGTATAATTTCCATAATATCATGATTTATGGTTCAAGAAACATTTTCAAAAACTCTGAATCATTCACTTATATTCAATTGATCATCTGATACTGCACTTGAAAACCTAGGTAATTATATATGAATGTGGAGATCTATAAATCATAGTAATGTAATAATAAAACAATAATGTTATGAAAGTAATACATATTATTCCTAATAAATGTCGATTTGGAATAAATTTTGTTTGTATCATAAACATGAACATTGAGGACTTATATAAGTTGAGAATCAAAAGGTAACATTGGAATGTGGAAACAACCTAAAACATGAAATAATAAAAATAATTGAATGAAAAAATGAAATAATATCATTTTTCTCATAGAATAACCTCTTTTAAACCTTTTGTGGAATATAATTAGACAAAAAATTAACTATTACATTAAAGGGATGTATAATTTCATCCCTAGATGTCATATTTAGATCATGTACATATATTTGTGTGTTTCATAGATCATACAATAGAGGAACATAATTTTGAAATTTAGTCACATTTTTTAAAGTATACGGGTTATATGAATGTATGTGAGAAAACATTTGGGGATTCTTAATATTTATAATAACCATGATTGTAAATTGGGATGGTTATTCATTATATAATTTTTTGGTAGGGAAATTTGTAGTGTAATTTCGGTGTCATAACCAGTGTAAAAAATGATTCAGGGAAGGGTTAAAGGAATGTGAATGGTTGTTTCATATTCCATTTTTATGATAATGACTATAATGGGATGTTCAAAAATATATTTGAACATTACTATTTCTGAATTAAAGTGATAAATATAATAAAAAATCATGAATAAATTTGAGGAGGAATGAATCTCCTTACCTTGGAAGGGAGCTTTTGAATGTTTTGGAGGGGAATATTAATAGATCAAAAACTCCATTGTATGGAAATGGAGTGTTATTGGGGGAATATATTTTTAAAAAGAGGTATTTATTAATGTTGAGTGGGATATTTGGTGGGTATTTATCGATGTTGGGAGGGGAATTTTTTATTAATTTATAATCATATGTCATACACTATATTTGATAAAATAATTAAAACCACATTCCATATCATGGTGTCTTCCCATGATATGGTCCATGGTGGATTGGATTTATATACTTTATATTTACTTGAACTGAAAATATTAACATACCAACATTGGTGATGTTGAAGTTAGTAGTGTTGGTAATGACTTTATTTGAAAACATTAACATGCAATATATGCTTTGATGGATTAGTTTAAGGTTTATAAATATTATAAAAAAACATCATAAACACATTATTTTAAGGGGGATATCTATTTTTTCATGTATTCCCTTAATATCATTTATTGCGTCACTTTTTTGTGTTTCCGATTGCATAATGTAACACCTTAAAATTCTTTTGTAAGAATATAATATTGGACAGTGTGCATAAAATGCGACACCAATCACGTACAGGAATACAATACCCTAATTATTAAATATATATTTACTAATTTAATTATATTATAGATACTTTATATTTTAAAATTCTTGCAACAATGATTTATCATGTGTTATACGCATGTGTGATCTTCTTTGACGGCTTGCATTACACGCAAGACTGATTTTTACCAAACAATAATATATTATTTAAAATTTATTATTTCGTATAACATGATATAAATTAGCTATTAAATTAGTGGTTAGTGAAATTATTAATAAAATTATAAAAAATATATTTTTTACAAAAATATACACTAAATTAATAGGTTACCAATTAATTAGAAATGAAAATATAAACCAATAGAATATTAATAAAATATAATTATAATGACAGATGAATTTTTCCATAATAAAATAAATTACAAAAAATTATTAAATGATATTATATAAATATAAATGTTATAAATTCAATAAAATATTTTTGATAATCGTCCAATAAATTTGAAAGAAGTAAAATAAGAATAAACTCAACATTGCAAAAAAAACTATTATTTTAATTAAGTCACTTTAACCACCTTTTAATAGAGATCCCATTTTAATGAAATTTCTTACCTATTTATAAACCACATATTCAAAAATAAACTTAATGTTTAAAAATGTAACATAAATGTTATGATATGGTATATTTTTGGTATTTCTCTTTGAAGTTTCATATTTTTAATGAATAGTGAAAATATTGAAATTCGATTCAAAACTACATTTTCTCATTATTTATTTATAAGGATAAATTATAAATTTAGCTTTTTTAATTTTTAATTAGAATTTTTTTATCATTTAATAAAATTTATCATTATGTAATCAATTTCACATTGAAATTGACTATACAAACAAAGAAATCATTAAATATAGTTACATTAAACACTTGCATTATTGTCCCTCTAACAAGATTAATTTTCATGTTATTTCAGAAAATTCTATGATGGAAATTTGGAAAAATAGATTCCATATTTGGAATTATAATAATTTCTAATTTATTATATGATCATCTTATTTTTTAACAATAATATTTGTGAAGTTAATTAAAATTTATTACACTAAAAAAGATAAATAATGTTTAATAATTGAATAAACCCAAAACATAAAGACTAAAGCAACCTACACACTTTGATGGAAAAAATTTATGGCCATATTTAGACCATATACTACCTTGTATTGACTTTAGACCATTATTGATAGACTTCAAATAAATAACGTGGCTGGGGTTCATCTATTTTAAAATATTTCAATAGTGTCCCCACTCTTCTATTATAAAAGTCCTCAATCATTTCCACGTCATCAGAACTCTCAAGCCACTTCAATTAGGAAAAAATTTATTTAAATAGATCACTAAAATCCATACCTTCCACCTTTAATACTCAAATTCCCATTTATCTTTTCATGTAATCCTTTTGGGGAAAACCAAAATTATTTTCCCGATTAAGAGGTAACACCCTCCCTCAAATTCATATCATTTATTTTCATTCTTAACACATTCATATATCATTATTACATGATAATATAATATAATAGTTATTCAAAATATACTATTAGGTTGTTATGTTACGTATTTTTCCAACACCTACACATAATTACATATAATGGTTAATAAATATATTTTTTACGGGTAGGCGGATTACCGCCATTCTAAACGATTACTTTTCAATTTTTTCATTAACACCTCTCATAGTGTCCATCATGATGGAAATTATGTTTATGTATTTTATTTATAATATTTATTATGTATATATTCTGCTATAAGTATTTTAAAATACATCTCCATATACATTTCAATCTATGTAAAAATAATAAATTCTTTTGAGGTAGTGTGGAATACCACCCCCTCAGTGTGATGTGACTTATTCATGCAATAAATGGAACATATAGAATATGGTTATAATAATACTATGTAAAATATATGAAATATATATTATAAATGAATTATTATATACATATTAATCATATACTCAATATTCTATTTACATGAATAAAATGAAAGTAGCATTTATGTGTACACACACACTACCATATACATTTACATTACATTTCATTTAATATCTCCAAAATATTATATATTATTCTAGACACATATATATTATTTATATATGATTTTAAAATAATATATTTTATTCTAGATATGATTAAACCATGATAAAAGTTTTATGAACAACAAATAACTTGTTAAAACATAGTTGATGAAGAAGGAAATTAACCATTGATATTGTTATATTAATGAATGTTTGATAACAAAATAGGTATATATGCATTTCAAGAATTAAATATATGGTATTATAAACATTATTATGTTTTTTACATGTTAGTAACACATTTTAATCTACTATACAGTAAGATAATGGACAAAAAACAAAATGTATGATAAGGTAAGATATTTTAATTTCAATTTTGCATCCGTGAGATAAATTCCATTTTCAAAATTTACTTAATTGTGTTTTATATCTATAACCCAAAAGAATATATCATAAAATGAATTATTTTATATTCATTTTATTTAAACAAATTTATTCAATATTATTCCTTAATGAACTTTATGATTTTGAATGTATCAATATTTTATGGGACACATTGGTATGTTTAAAGATTACATTACACAAGACTAATACCAATGATCATTCAATAATATAAACATTATAGGATGTTATATAACCATTTTCAATAAACGGTGTCATTATTCTTAGATTATTTATTACTATTTTCAAGTATTAGTACCTTTTTCCACCATTTGGTACTGAAAATGTAAGAGAAAAAGTTTTTATGGAAACATGGATTTATTTATTTCTTTAATGGAATATCCTTTTTCTTATCAAAAACATGTTTTATTTAAAATATTTAAAAAATGAATGAAAAATATTATAATAATGAAATTTCCACCACTTTTTCTACAAACCGTATATTAAAAAATCATATTATCTCTTTGCAAAAGGGGAGTTTTCTAAAAAAATTCCTTAAAAAGGAGTTCCCTTTTTTACCGCATATGCCATGTTTGGATTTTTCTACCTCTATTTCGATGAATCCAAATTTGCATGATTATAATGTTTATTTAAAAAAATAATTAAAATATATTTTCAAGGAAAAATATTTACATAATTGTTTTCAAAATAGAATGATATTTTCCTCAAGAATATTTTTATTAGGTACTCTTTTACATCATAAATGACAACAACCCAATATTTTCTCCCTACTATATATTTGTGGCCTTCAGAAAATCCTTTTTCTTATTCTCAATGGAAACAGATTTATTTGGACAAGGATAGTATTCACATTCACTTCCATGATTTATTCAGGATGTCCCCATGAAATATTACATTTTTTATAGTCATTGAGTGATGAATTTATCGTAATAATACATATAATTTATCATGAATATTATTATTATCTTATCTATATACAATTTTACATAAGGTGTTTACCTTGAAATATATATGTTTAAATGTGGAATTATTGACCAATATTTATTTCACATTCTGTTATGTAATTTGTTAAGGAAAATTATTTATATTAACTATTATATATAAGGGATAACTAGGGCGTACAATGATGGGAGGAGATCATATTTCATATTATTCATTGATGCATCGATAGGTTCTCATGACACAAATAATTGGCCAAATTTATTGGGTTTCATTATATAGTATTAAACAATCTAGTGAATGGTCATGGTAGTGATAGGATTTGTTGTCCATATTACATGACACCCACTAAGAAAGTTGTTCCTTCATATTAGTTTTAGTTATTTTTTATCAATAAAATTTTTCATTGACATATCTATGGATGTAACTCATTCTCATTTTTTTGATTCCTAGTAGGTGTTTCGGTATCATACATTCCATATTATTTATAACTTATCTAGTTATATACATGGAATGTGTGCATAGTTATTTACAATTCTATATAGAATAATTCATTATTTATTCTATTATATGTATCCTTACTATGAATTTCATCTTACGCTTGTTATTTTTATTTCCTCGAGTTATATGGAATAGAACATTGATTATGCTTTCAATGATGGAGATTATTTCTTTTTATTGTGTATAATTCATTAATATATTTTTTCCAAAGTATTATGTGTATCATGTACATAATCTGGATTTTGATGACTTCTAAAATAATCCATCCATTTAGAATTCATTCACTGTAATAATTCTAATGTAATAAAATAAATCATAGCCTCCTTGATTTTAGGGATAGGGAAATATAATTATTATCAAATGAGGTTTAACTGAAAAATTGGACTCTAGATTTCGAAAACATTGATTAGGGAGTACAACCATACGAAAGAAATTAAATATATTTATACAGGAACTTCTATTAATTTTGTTAATGTATAGATTATGTGGGTAATCTAAGATACAATCTCTACAAGTATACTACATGTGAATATTGTTCTGGAACATATATATCTAAGAGTAATAACTCTGATGAGGTCTTTTGGTCCTAAACTGGGGTAACATGGTACACAAAAACAAGTCTTACGACACAAATAGTTTGACAAAACCATGGGATATTATTAGACTAATTCACATTTTATTTACCTACCCTTATCAAGGATTTTTATTTACCGATTTCACTAAATTAACATATGTTTTTGATTTTTGGATTTATGATATATAATTATATGTTATGTACTATACCATATTTAATGCTATACAATGATAATAATTTTATTGGTTAATATAGTACATTATATTGTATCTAAATGGATCATATAAAAATGAATGAGATTTCCTCCATTGCTCATGTTCTAAAGAGTATGAAGAATCACATCTTTCAAGGTCTTATTTCAAAAATTCAATTGGAAATAGAAACTAAAAAATTATCATCATTTTATGAAATAATATCATTTGTTAACAAGATATGTAAATAATTATTTGAGACATATGGATTTTAAGGGATGAAAATGAAGAAGGGGATGGAAGATCATAATGTTTATAACAAGAAGAAGGGAAATAATGATTTTCCCACATGGTGATAACATTGTAATGAATCCACCTAGTAAATGAAAGATGAGAATGAGGGTTGGTGATAAGATTGGAGAAAAAGAACACCAAGTTCATGATTGTAAGGTTAAGAATGGTTTCAAATGTAAAATGATTCAACAATAAGGATATTAGAAACCATGGGAATCAATGTCCTGTGCTTTCATGGAATATACCCAAAATGATGATTTTTTATAATAGTCAATTTATGATACTACCTAAGTTGAAGAGGATTGATTAATATGTCTTTTCTTGAAATATTTCATTTTAATATTTTATCAGAAATTTTCATTTTATAAAAATCATAGAATATGTGTGGATTTTAATTCATTACATTTTCATTAAGTATCTGAGACAATATGTACAATGGTAATAATAAAATGTATTCAGGGGGATATTAAAATATTTAAAAAACATATGATCAATGGAAATAAAACCCTTTATAAGTTCCAAATATTGAGATATTTATAAATAAAAGAATAATTTTCATAAGTTATTACTGCATTAATGTCTTTTCTAAAAGAGGTCTATCATATCACAAATTTAGTTTAAAACACTTTTGGATTTTAGGATTATATAGAATATCATGTATCATCCTTAAGAAATTATGATGAATGAATGTTTCCAATAAATTTTTATGGTAATTCATGTTATTATAATATTTTTAGAGGATGCATGATAATTTTTTTCACATGATTGGATTGTGATGATTTACAAAATCTTCAAGATGAATAAAAAACAATGATATGTTCATCATGAAAATAATGTTCCTTTAATTATAATGTGTTGGATCATAATCATTGGGAAACTAAAACAATCTATAACATATAACATGATTACCATTGGATGATATTTTAGAGGTTAATGTGTTACATCACTATATGATACCTCATGTGATAATAAATGATGTATAAATTTTTTGAGTCATAAACAAGGGAAAATATTATATTTATATAAACATATATTTACTTATATTCATAGATTGTGAAATAATTCCTCATCTCTAAGAAAAATCGCCATGAAACCAAAAATGTTTTTATAGTACTTTAGTTTATTATGAATCAAATTGTGTCTTAGTACATTACAGATTTATAGACATTTAATTGATAACATTTCCTAACCATGGTATCTAGAATTCTCAATCAGAATATAAGGGGATATAATACCCTGATACATTAATATATATTTACTATTATAAATAAAGTTAATATATTTTATATTTGTAAATTCACACAAAAAAGAGTTCTCATTTGTTACACGCTGGAGTGATCTTCGTTGATGTCTTTCATTACATGAAAGACATAGTTTTACCGAACAAGTAATATATTATTAAACATATTAAGATATAAATAAGCAGTTAAATTACTGGTTACGAGTTATATTAACATTATTATAAAAAAATCACGTTTACAAAAATTTAAAATAAATTAATTTTTTATCAATTAATTATAAATGAAATGATACACTAGTTGAAAATAATAGAGATATTATTATACTAACAATGGAATTTTTCCATAATAAATAAAAATAACTGAAATTAGTTAATGATATTAATAATATGTATATGTTATGTATTAAATAAAATATTTTTGTTAATCAAAAAATCGATTTAATAGACATAAGATAAGAATAAATTTTATATTACACATAATAACATTTATTTTTATTAAGGCACTTTTACTGCCTTTTGTTGTAGAACCCATTTTAAATCAAATTTTAGATAATTTTATAAATATTATATGTAAAAATTAACATAATAATTTAAATAAAAACATAAAAAATATTTTAGTGTAAATTTTTTCTATTTATTTGTTGTATTATTTTTCAATGAATATTGAAAATTAATGAAATCTAATTCAAAACATCTTTTTCAAATAATATATGTTTAATGATAAATAATATATTTAACTTGTATTAAATTATAATTAATTAATATTTTTATAAATTAATCTATTTTAATTCATTTCAATCATTTTCACCTTGAAATTTACTATAAAAACATAGAAATCATTAAGCCATTTGTATTTAAACACCCCTCTGTATCATCCCTTTTACAAGAATAATTACAATTTCATTTCTACCAAATTTATTATTGGAATTTGTAAAATTATATTCTATATTTGGAAATAGAATATTTGAAAATTTATAATAAGGAAAACTTATTTTTTACCAAAAATATTAGTTGATGTATTTAAAATTAATTAAAACGATTAGAGATAAATTAAGTTTAATAAGGAAATAAACCCTAATCGTACGACAAAAACTGACATATACACATTTCTAGAAGCCATGGGATTTCCATATCTCGACCATATACTTCCATTCTATAATATGTACTATTATTTCTCAAATTTTAATAATAAAAACATGGGAAGGGTTCTTTTCATTCAAAATATTAGAAGGGTGTCCTCCCTCCTCCATTATAAAAGCCCCCCTTCAAATCCACTTCCTCGCACCACTCAATCTGGTTATGTTCAGAAAAATTCATACCTAATTTATATAAAACATCCATCCCTTCATCCTTGAATCCTCCACTAGGAAAAAATCCATACATGTAATCTATTTGGTGCAAATCAAAATAGTTACCCGATTAAAAGGTAACATCTTCCCTCAAACTCCTCAATTTTATTTCCATTCCCCACTCCCTCAAATTTCATTATTTCTTGATGATATTAAAAAAAAGTATTCTCATCATACTATAAATTTTAATATTATTTAATCAATCTTCACTTACATTCCTGTATATCTAATGTGTAATGAACACACTGTTTACGTATAAGCGGACATCCACCCCGCTAAATGATGATTGCTCAATTTTCATTTACGAACTATCTGGGTGACCATTGTGATGGAAACAAAATTTATATTAGTTATATATAGTATTTATAATTTATTTATTGTTAAATAATAAAATTAAAACACATATCGTTTTACTTTCAGATTTTTGAAAAAATGGTAATTGAGTTTTTAGATATGTGGACTACTACCACTTCAAAGCAATGTGACTCGTTATTTCCATAAATAGAATTTATAAAAAATGGTTCTAATAAACCTATGTACAAAATATAAAAAATACATTATACTTGAATACTTGCATATAGATGTATCATTTACTATTCATTATTTTGACAGGAAAGAGAGATGAAAATAGAATTCACGTGTGCGTACGGACTACCGTCTCCATGAAAGGTGCATTTCATTACTTATCTCCAAAAAAATTATATATTATTACAGATACCTAAAATTCATATATATATATATATATATAATATTAACCTCACTATTTACATTATGGATATGATGAATCCATGATAAATTTAAAAATAATGAAAAATAATAATTTAAAACATACTTGACAGACTAGGAAATTGACACTCGATATAGTTAAATATATGAATATTAGTTAACAAAAGGGTAGTGATTAATTATTAGAAGTTTTTATATGGTATTATAATCATGAATATGGTTATTTTATATGTTTATATCACATTTTAAACCACTATATATTATTTTAAAGACCCCAAAACAAAACTAATGTTTATGTATGTGTTTTTCATCTCACTTTTTTCACCCATTTGATAAATATCATATTCATTATTTACTTCTTTTATGTAGTATATACAATTCCCATTTTAAAATATTATATCATGAAATCGGTAATCATCATTGTATTTAAAACTATTATTCAATATTATTCCTTCTTGAGGCTTATGATTTCGAAATTTTCAAAGCTGTATGTGATAGTTTCAAATGTTTAATGAATATTTTCTTCCAGACTATTACTAATGATATTTAAATGATATTTCCATTCAAGGAAATTAAAATAAATTATTTTTATCAACCCTATAATTATAATAATGTTATTCCTAGCCATTTTTAGGAATTAGTACAATTTTTCTTGTCGTTGGTACTCAAAAAGTTTTAGAATTTTTTATTATGAACACTCTCCCTTATTTGTCTCTTTAGTAAGAGAACCACATTTCCTAGAAAAACCATGTTTTATTAAAATAATTACAATTTTTCATTAAAAATAATTTTGTAATGAAAATTTGCACATTTCTTATTTTACCCACATATAAAAAGTATATTTTGGTCTCTTTTTAAATGACGTTTTTTTTAGAAATTTTCCATACAAAAGGAATATTATTTTTTAACTCATACTACATGTCTGAATATATTGGCCACCATTTCATTGAATCCTCCATTTAAAATTTTAAATTATTATTTTTATTAAAAATGTTTTTAAAAAGGATTTTCAAAGATAAATAATTTAAAAATGTTATTCAAAAGAAAAAGGATATTTTTCTCATGCATATTTTTAATAGTTATTTTATTATTTCATCAATGAAAAAAATCCCATTATATTTACACCACATGGGTTTTCTGATCATGATTTTAACCTTATTCATTCTCTAAATGGATTATAATTGAATTAGACCAGGAATGTTTTCAGATTCACATTATATAGTTTTCTTGATGTCCCCTTGAAGTATTCAATTTCATATAATCATTGAGTGTTGAATTTATCATAATTATCCAAATCATTTATAATCGATATTAATCTTGTCTAAACCATATAGCATTTTAGATCTGGTGTTTACATCTATAGTTATATGGTTAATAAAATATTATATCTCATTCAATAAATTTATTTGATAAGGCATATTATTATTTTTGACTATTCTATATGAGGAATAATTTTGATATGCATTGTTGTGAGGATCCTATACATTACATAGCTCCTTGATGCATAGAATGGTTATAATGAGATTAATAGTTTGACAAATTTAACGTGTTCATGTCTATAGTTTTACATCATCATGTGAAAGGTCTTGACATAATATGTTTTAATGTTCCATATATATGATATCAATTAAGAAATCATTTCTCTAATATTAGTTTTATTTTTTATTTATCCATCAGATTTGATATCAAAATATCTATGGATGTAATTAATTCATTTTTCTTTCTTTTGTGGAATGTGTTTATTTTTCATAAATTCTGTATTATTTGTTCCATATCAAGGAATGCCAATGGAAATTGTTTATAGTTATTTAACTTTTTGTATAGATTGATTAATTATTTCCCCTATTACATTTACCGTTTCTAATAATTCAGATCACCCTTATTATGTTACTTTCCCTTAGTTATGGGGATGAAATTATATATTATGTATTCAAGGATATGATTTATTTCTTTTTATTGCATTAGATTTCATTATTTTTCAGTGTATTTTGAGTATCATGTTAGTAATCTGGCATTCCATGACCGGTAAACTTATTAGTAATTGTAGATTTATTTCCTTGCAATAATTTCAACGTAATAAAATAATGCACCACCTCTCAGCTTCTGAGCTCTGGGTGTTACACATAATATATACTATATTTTTTATTTTAATTTTTATGAAAAAAATAAATTATCCATGAAAATTGTATAGAATACAACATTTTAAAATTTCAATAATTTTGATTTCACAAATAATATTTGTTTTAGCAAGTATATTTATAAATATGATAGGTAATAGGATTAACTAAAACCATATTAATTAGAAAATACTAATTTTTATGACACTGACCACTTTCTAGACCTCAAAATATTTATACAAAACTAAATTAAAGTATTTTATCAATTTTATTAAGTTAAATATTATTTGATAACAATATTTTATGAAATATTTTTTTAAAAAAATTAATAATTTATAAAAAATGTTGTATTAATTGAATATTTTCCCCAAAATAAAATTCTAGTTTCTTAATATGAAAAACTAATTTTTATCATGTTCATTATTCAACCGTCTATATATAGAAAAATATAAAAACCAATTAATATAAAAAATATTTTATTTTGAATAAATTATATAAATTCATACTTCTAGGTTCTTGATATATAACAAGTTATATGACCTTTGTATGCCCTATAGCTAAAATGTGTGAATTTAGAACATTAATAGGGTGGTTAGGAAAACATAATTGGGCCCCTAATCGTGAAATGAATTATACTATATAATAAATATTTTAATTCAATTTTTCGTTGATTAATTTCATCATGATATTTGTTAAGGGAAAATGATTGTAAATCCATCCTCTAAAGATCTGATAATTCTGCTTCATAGGGAATGATCATACTAGTCATGACCATTTCTACTTCTATCTATATAAATTGGACATTTTATGAACCCCTAATATATATATTAATCCAAATGAATAATGTAGAAAGTATATATTATCATCTATCTTTTAAATCTGACCAAAAATATTTTATAATGGTCCAAAATAACTGAAGTAATGCATTTTTTTATTACAATGTTATTTAATACAAACATTTACACATCAAAAGGTAATTTAATTTACAAAATTTATGTTTACTACATTCTACCATATTCTAAAATTTCACTATAGAAATTTCATTTCCCTCACTAAAATAGTTGATGGTAAATTTTTTTCCTCGCCTATAATTGGTTCCATAATGCATCCTCATACATGTGGTTCATCCTTAATATATTAACCATGCGAGTTAACTAAAATTTTAAAACATTATCCCTATATTTTTTGGATCTTTACTGGATACTACTCATATGAAATATCATTCTCCAAGTATATAATTCTTATATTTAGTACATGTGAGGTGTTCGGTATGTATTATTTTAAGAGCGATAAAAGGAACACATAAAGTACATCAGATATGTTACGTGGGAGATCTAGTCGATATGAATTCATCAAATATTATCATAAATGTTAATATGGAATGTGTATATTTTAATAAGTATCCCTTTATTCATAAAGATGAATATCTTATTCCATAGTGATATCTGATGGAAAACATTGTCTCCATCTTTAGGCTCCATGTCTAAAAGATGATTTTTTGAATAGGTTTTCTATCAACATTGTTAATAAAACATATGATGATTAATTATTAAAAATAATCTCTTATCTATTTTATTTTATCAAGTCCGATAGGCCTCCACACTCCAACATGATTGATTCCAACACCACTTTTCTTAAAGAGACTTGTAAAGGGCTATATTCATATTATATTGGATATTGTGGTTAAATGAGAACTATACTAGGGGATGGTGTTGACAAGAACATCATTATAACTCAATTAAACATCACCAATTGACATCCTATATAGTTATAATGTGTATATTTGGATAAACTTACCTCTGGGGGGTGATAAGAAATATTAAAACTCTTCTATGTATTCAACGCTTACAGAATGATACTATAGAACCATGAGGAAAAACATGAATCTTTATCAGTTCATATAGGGAGTTGTACCACATTTAGTCTTAATGAATACATTATGTATACTTGGAAGAGTTTTTCAATTGACAAAATTTCTTGATAATAATTACATGTTTTTAATTCAAAACGAGGCTGACTACACCCCATATGGAATTATTTCCTTGATATTTCATTGTGATACTGATGGTGAAATTTAGGGTTACATTTCCATATTATAAAACTATTATGGGAAATGGATTCATCACAACATTAGAATACAGTTATTTATGTTAGGTCCATGTTTTATTCGTAGTATTTGTTATCAATATATCAATATGATATGAATGTTGAGAATGTAATGGATATTCATATATAATATAAGTTAATAAACTTTTTCAATCACATCCAAACTATCAGCATGATAATCAGTATAGACCATCCGTATTTGAATCAAATCAAAACCATCGGCAGGAGGAAATTGGATCGGAACATTTTAAGGAGGAAAAGGCTTTGGGATGTCAATGATCTTCCATATTAGACATTACAATTATTTTTTATTCAATTAGTTATCAACATCATAAGTATATACAAATAATTATGATAAATGATTAGTAATATAATGGAAGATAAGATATGAGTAGAATGAGATATACAAGCTAATACATTGTATTTATTTTTTTATAGAAAAATGGAATAATGAGATATTCTACTAATAATTCATTGATACAGTGAATCAAAATGTTGAAATAAAATATAGATACTGTATTATCATACATTGTATTCCACAGATTCATTATTTATGATTATGACACCAATCAAATTTATATTATTGGTATCATTTTTTCATCATATATATAGTTTTTATTAGGGGATGAATATTTAATAATGGTTTAATTGTTGAAACAATAATCTATTTAAAGTATTCCATGACCGATTGACCATATTATGTTAAACAATATAGTAAACTATTTTAATTGGGTATAATTTTATATTGATTTGGTCATGCGGAAAAAGAAATACATCTTTATTAGTTCTATACAATTGATACTAACACATCAGACTCGTGTTGAAAATGATTCATTGGTGTTATGTAGAGACTGATCCATTATATGAAGTCTTACACTGATAAAGTAATCATATGTTAATAATTATAGATCATAGGATCATTAGTTATTGTATCATACGTATGAGGAACTATATAACATAGTAAATACTATGAAGATATTTCAAATATGATCTCTATTCTATGTAATTTTCTTTGAGGGATTTGATTAATAATGATTTTCCAATGATGTTTATTCCATAACTGCATCCAATGAATAACATTGTATAGAGCATAAATTTGGGTGCTTTCAATATTACATATGTTTTCTTCGTATTGATTACATTAGGATTCATAAATGGCACTGGACTGAAGAAGGGATATAAATATATCCTCTAACTAATTTTTTTAGAATATTTGAGAACATTATTTAAGGGAATAGAAGAACTAATAGGATTTGAATAATCCATATATTCCGACATAAATGAATTTAAAATTTGGGAACTGGGAATTTTGTTGAGCTATACAAATAAAAAAAAATTCTGGACTTTTCCATTATCAGATTCATACAAAAAAAGATAATGGTATGTTGTACACTATATGTGTTGAATTTTTCATGTGAGTTGGACCTCTACAAATTGATTGATATGTATTGATTTTTGAAACTGAGTCTGTTTTTAATGTTTATTCCAAGGGAGACCCATCAAAACTATTTTCCTCACATCGATTACATCAGTGTAAGTTCTTTCTGGACCACTTAAATTAGAGTGAGGCCCATCATATTTTTTTTCCACAAGAGGATTGAAATGTAAAGACCCGGAAATTTCAAAGAAATTTTTTTATTCTTAATTTTCTTTGGAATTTTACAAGATTGCAGTTTCTGACGGTGCCTGATTCCGAGGCCCGGTGTGCCCGGAATTTCTATCCGAAGTTTAGCTCAGGTATGTTTAGTGAACGAACGAGTGAGAATTCATATCTTTTGAACCGGTGCTCGGAATCGAATTCTGAGGGAACCGATAGAACCGCAACGCCAATAATTGCTTAGGAACGCCTTTTCTCAAGTTGTGTTTGCTCGTTATGAGTTTTTTAAATTTGTGGATTAAGTGTGAGTGAAATAAAATTTCGTTAACAATTTTATTTCTCTTTTCCATGTGTTAAAACCTAGGTGTAGGAGTTAGGGGGGACCCATTGATTTTTAGTTTCTCATAAGTGGATTAATGGTAAGGTGGGGCCCACACGAGCCCCACCTTTTCAATTTCCTTAACTCCCTAACTCCTCTCAACCCCCACTTAAGTTGTGTAACACTTTTAACTTTTAAACTACCCTTTAATTTGGGTGAATTTTCCTTTCCACTCTTTAAGTATGCCAACTCACAAATTCAATTAATTAAATTTAGTTTTGAATTTTTGAATTGTGGCATGAGTTAATGAAATAAGGATGAGCCTTATTTTATTTTGGTTGGTTGTTGTGTGTGGACAATTGAGGGGAGAGCTCTTGGGTGTTTTCATCTTCATCACGAAGAACACAAAGACTTCGACGAAGAACGCCGTCACCGTAAGAAGAGATCGAGGTGCCGTATCTTCTCCTCTCCGCAGCCGGGGTGTGACCCCTTTTTCCGAAGATTGACGATGCACGCTCTTTCGATCTTCTTCCCGTGTCAATGAAAAGGATACACCACTTCCTCCTCGGACATTCTCCATCAACATACGGAGCTTCACCTCGCGACGTTGTTTTCCGCAGTGAACCCCCATTCTAGCTACGCTCAAGGTAGGGGTTTAAATTTATTTATTTATTTTGTTCGTGAATCCTACCTTGTCGTTTTTCATGAAATACGATCTTTTTCTATTGACTAACGAGAGGGGGTCGGACCGCACAAACACGGCCGACCCTCCTCCTTTATTGATGATGTTTTTATTTCGGATTGGAACGAAATGGCGTGGTGCCGTCGCACCATGCAGAATCGTGCGACAAGGAATGCGCAGCGCCGTCACACCCCGCCGTGAAAACGAACTAGGACGCGACGCCGTCGCGCCGCGTCGGAGAAACCCGAAGTCATCCGCCGACGGAGTCGGGCCACGGTGAAGGGGCGCGGCACCATCACATCGCGCCGGAAAACCAAGAAGATGGCACAATTTGTTAATTGACGTACGGATTGACGGGCGACGTCAAAAGAAGCCACACGGGAGTTGTGGGATCTTTGCAGCGAAGGTCGGGTCCGAGGATGATGACTGGCGAAGTCCGCAGGCGAATCAGACCACCGGAGCGCATCCGGTTGTCCGCAAAAGCCCCTGCCGGCGCACCCCGCCAGTGTGGCGGCGCCGGCGGTCGGGGGATGCGGTGCCCGAAGAGCCACCGGAAGAATCCACCGCGGCTGAGGCCACGGCGGCGGAGCACGGTCCTGTGACCGCGCGGGACCGGCGGGACGCGGCCGGCTCCCGCGTCCGCTGGCATGGGCGGCCCCACGTGGGGCCGCGGCTCTTCACGCGGGGGCAAAACCACCCCCCCCCCCCGCATGGTTCGGCCATTCGTCCGAACCCTCGGCCGAGCCGGTCCGCCTTGGGCAGACCGGGCCGGGTCGGTTCGGGCCCGAAACCCCCGTTTTCGGACACCTCACGGTCTTTTGCTCATATTTTGTGCTGTAGACCTCCGATCGACGCACCGTCAGTGGAGATGCAATCCTTGGATCGAGACCGTCGTTTCGATATATTTCACTCAAGGTTTCAGAATACTTTGTGTTGGGCCGGGTTGGTTCGGACACGAAACCAACCAAGCTCTCGGAGCAGAAACGCTAATATCTTGAGTTCCGGACGTCCGATTGACGTGCAGTTTTATTTGATGGATTCCCCTATGTGAGATGGATCTTTTGTCTTACTCCGCTCGAGTTTTGGATGTCATCAAAGTGCGGTTGGGTTGGTTCGCTCACGAAACCAACCGGGCCCATGGAACGAAAAAGCCAATAACTCACAGACCGGGTGTCTGATTGACGCGCCGTCTGTCTCGTTGAATTCCTCTTGATGAGGCGGAACTTTTGGCATAATTTTCCTGAGTTTTGGTTGCTGTTGGATAGTGGCCAGTTTGGATCGTACCCGAAATCCAACTGGGCCCCTCGAACGGAAAAAATGATATCTTTCAGACCAGACATCCGTTTGGAGAACCGTCAGCGGCGTTGGTGATCACGTTGAGAAACAGTACCTATGAGTATACCTTATGAGAGTTCGGGGTGCAGTTGAGATACGACCAGGTTGGATCACTCACGAAACCAACCGGGCCCTTGGGACAAAAATGCTAATAACTCACAGAACGGGCGTCCGATTGACGCGCCGTCTGTTGCGTTGAGACCCCTATGACGAGGCACTTTTTGGAGATACTTGGAGTATCGACCTGTAGCTCGTGGAGAGGACCCTACCAGAGACAAGCGTGTGGAGTACGGAGACCGTGTAGATGACTGAGACCTGACAACTGCTTGACCGACTCGACTTGGAGTGAGTCAACTAGCCCAGTGGATGGAGCGCCCGGTTTTTGGCGGCAGACCCACGGCGGACAGAGCGCCTGGTAGTTGGCAGCAGACCCGCAATATTCGACCGGAGGAGTACCTTTATAGGCTATTAGGGGGAGCGCCCGGTATTTGGCGGCAGACCCATAGCGGACGGAGCGCCCAGTATTTGGTAGCAGACCCGCGGTACTCGACAAGAGGAGTACCTCATAGACTTGGATTAGTGAGCAGTACCTCGGAGTCGTTACAGGACCACTGTACACTCCAGAGACGGGGCTCTTCAGTAGTTACGGTTTCGATAATGAAAATCATGGTTTGAGCTAAGTCTATGGCCTTGTGTTTGCCTCATTATTGAGATGGGTCACTTGATAACTTAGGTATATGTATGGGCATATACTTGGGTAGTGGTTATCCGTTGATTTCGTGATCTTGGTGTTTCCCTCAAGATTGAGATGGGTTACTTGAAAACTTAAGTATATGCATGGGCATATACCTAGGTAGAAGTTATCTATTGAGATCTTATTTGTGGTTATCCATGTTGGTTTTAGTGAGACCTTGAGGGTCTCGGGGTCCCTACTGAGTATCGTTATACTCACCCCTGCACGGGCTATGCCCGCACCTCGTTGTGTTGGTTGCAGATGACGGATAGCATTGATGGAGGCCGAGTGTTCGAGGACTGGATGGTACCAGGAGGTGGACCACAGGATGAGTCATTATCCGGAGGTGGACTTCGCGACTAGATGACACACGGAGGAGGTTGACGGGTGAGAGCGTTGTGGAGGCTATCTGTACCTACCCTTCAGGTAGGATCCGTGGTGGACGATCCAGGAGCTGCGTCATCGGTACCTACCCATCAGGTAGGATCCGAGGAGGACAACCCAGGATCTGCTTCCGTCCTTCTAGCTGTTGTATTTTTCTGTTGTACTTTGTTCAGTTGTAGTTGTACTTTCAGTTGGGTTTATATTCTGGCCCATTTAATTTTCAGTACTTTCTTTTGTACTTAGTGTTTTACTTCCTCTTGTACTCTGTGGTGTTTTGTTTACTTTTATAAAGGAAATTCCTTCCCAGTTATCGGGATTTACGCCTTTGGTGGTAGTTTCCATCCCTAGGCCTATGGAAGGCGGGCTTGGGGTAGTCACGGTACGGGCCCTGAGGGCGGGTCGTGACAAATTGGTATCAGAGGAGTCAGGTCTACCGCATAACTTATAACTCTAATATTTTTCATTCTGTGAAGCAATAGTGTTAAGAGTACCAAGTGTGGTTTTCAGTTCAGGGAGTCCAGTGTTGGTGCGGGCGGCTGACGTATCCATACACCAGGACCCTGACAACTGATTTATGACTTTGTGCACGAAAACACTGATTGCGTGTGTGTTTCCAGAAGTTTTTAAAAGTCAGCTCAAACCAGGTCATCTCACCAGTTAAAAATCATTTGACTGTGTCACATTGTTTCTTTTAGGATTCCTTTTCATGGACGACTAGCTAGAGCCCAGAGGGGTGTGCGTATTGACAGACTGCCGAGTGACGAGGCTTCGGTATAGGGCCCTCTTCCTGTTGAGGTAGCAGTGGAGGCACCAGCGGTACTACCATACGTTGGGCCACCGATTCCACCAGCCCTAGCAGTAGGCGATGCACGCCACTTGAGCGCGCTGCATGAGTTCCAGGGCCAGAGGCCACCCAGGTTCCGGGGAGAGACGGACCCGCAGGCGGCTGAGGATTGGCTGTAGGTTGTGGTGAGAGTCTTTAGGCTAGTGGGGATGCCTGCAGACTTCATGGTGATCTTTGCTGCCAGCCTTCTTCAGGCAGCAGCAGGAAGGTGGTGGAGCCACTTTTTCCAGTTTTGCGACGGGATGACCTTCAAATGGGAAGACTTCGAGACCTTCTTCAGGGTGGAGTTTGTGCCAGTAGCCCTACACCTAGAGCGTGTACAGGAGCTTCTGACTTTGCCGCAGGGTTTTCGATCAGTAGTCGAGTCATCTATGGGCAGTAGATAGATGATGCAGGGGACCAGAGCCAGCCGTACGAGGAGCATTAAGTGTTATGAATGCTGCAGGAAGGGTCACCTAGCACGTGATTGTCCGACTTCTCGCACAGTTGATCCGCAGGCTTTGGAGGAGCCACCGAGGAAGAAGCAGCGGCGGGTGCTTGAGCAACAGCCGAGTAGTGGACAAGGCAGTAGAGCTCCGGGAGCGTGTGGAAGGGAGCGGATCTAGTGGATACGTCACTTGTACTTCTAGTTCTATATTGATGTTGTATTAGTGTCTTTGTACTATGATCTGCAATAATAAAAAGACACTTATATTTGTGATGTTTTCTTTCCTGTCCTTTTTTTTGGTTGATACTGGGATGTCTGGGTTAAAATTGTTGACTTGACCCTCACTTTCGAGATATCTACTTGAGGAGACCTAGTGACCTCACACTGATGCTGACAGTGTGACTCGACCTTTGGAGGCGAGAGTGACAGTTGGATCTCTTGGTAGTTACGTCGATGCCTTAAGACGTCATCCATGTAATGAATGCATCATTCATGTCAGGATTGACTGTATTAGGCAATGGGTGTGGTTCATCCAGGGGATGAGACCGAGTTTCTCTTTTCGGCAAAGGAGAAATTTTAGTAGATCATTCTGATCGTAGGCAAAGAAGGTGCAGATCATCCAGGAGTGGATGAAGACTGCATAGTGCGGTAAGAAACAGGAAACCGACGCCAGTCTTAGAGACTGGAGCATGTTAAATGTTTCAAGAAGAGGAGGCTTTAAGCAGAGATGAGTTTGCGAAGCAGCAGAAGTGGAGGCAGAGCTAGGAGAGCAGCATGAGGTGGTGTACATCTTAACATTCTACAACCACCCGCCTTAGTTATCCCCGCCAGGTTCAGGGAGCTGGAGGGCGGAGGAAGAGTGCGGCTGCATGCGGTCAAAGAGTGTGACCCAATGGCTCTAAAAATGATTCGAGGGATAGTCTGTGTCCACTACTAGCTTCCGTAGTAATAGACATTGATACGAATCATTCTTTCCTTCCACGAATCTTATCCTAGACCTAGAGTTTCCGGTTAGCCGTAGACTTGACCCTCATGTCTGGAGATACCTTGGGAGAAGACTCGATAATAACACGTATGCCGACAGTGTGATCCGACCCTCGAGGTGAGAGTTTCGATTGGAATCTCTTGGTGGAAGCGTCGAGGCCTTACGACGTTGGTTTGTGTATGAACTGGGAAAACACAGTTCATACACAAATTGACGGTATTAGGAAAAGAGGTTGTGGTTTAACTACGACGTCGAGATGGGTTTTCCTTGGTCGATGAAAAGAAAACCCCAGGCAGCATAGGATAAACTCTTGTAAAGGAGGGTGTGCCCGATCACTCTTGAGTCGGTCAACCTTACCCTCGTTGCAGAAGTCGTTTTGAGTTCCAGTTCTAACAGGAATTGGAGACCTCTAGGGTTTGGTGATGACGATCACGTCCTTATACGGGTCTCACCTCGACAAGGTTACGGAGATGTGGCCAAGGCGGAAAGTTATCTCCGTGGTTCAACAGACCTTTCTAGGAACTCAGCTGGGTAGGCGAGGTAGTTTACCGCTTGACCCAATCCACCTCAGTTTCACCTGGTGCATGAAGTTTTCCATGTATCTCAACTGAGGAGATACGTGCTCGACCATTCGCATATCATCGACCATGTGGTGCTAGACTTTGGCGATGGGGTGTCATTCACGGAGGTTCCAGTGGGGATCGAGGATCGACATGAGAAAATCCTACGAGGACGGTCGATTCCTCAGGTGAACTTTCTTTGGAAGTACGTGAATCTCCAGGTAAGCACATGGGAGCAGAAGGCTAAGATGCGTGCTCAGTACCGCTTTTGTGACCCTAGATTGTGTTGAAGCTTTACGGGGACGTAAAGCCCTGAGGTGGGAGTAATGTAAAGACCCGAAAATTTCAAGGAATTTTTTTTCTTAATTTTATTTGGAATTTTACAAGAACGCAGTTTCTGACGGCGCCTGATTCCGAGGCCCGGTGTGCCCGGAATTTCTATCCGAAGTTTACCTCAGGTACGTTCAGTGAACGAACGAGCGAGAATTCCTATCTTTTGAACTGGTGCTCGGAATCGAATTCCGAGGGCACCGATGGAACTGAAGCACCGGTAATTGCTCAGGAACGCCTTTTCTAGAGTTGTTTTTTCTCTTTATGAGTTGATTAAATTTGTGGATTATGTGTGAGTGAAATAAAATTTCTCTAAGAATTTTATTTCTCTTTTCCATGTGTTAGAACCTCGGTGTAGGAGTTAGGGTGGGACCCACTGATTGTTAGTTTCCCTTAAGTGGATTAAAGGTAAGGTGGGGCCCACACAAGCCCCATCTTTTCAATTTCCTTAACTCCCTAACTCCTCTTAACCCCCCACATAAGTTGTGTAACACTTTTAACTTTTAAACTTCCCTTTAATTTGGGTGACTTTTCCTCTCCTCTCTTTAAGTATGGCAACTCAGCAATTCAATTAATTAAATTATGTTTTGAATTGTTGAATTGTGGCATGAGTTAATAAAATATTGATGAGCCTTATTTTATTTTGGTTGGTTGTTGTGTGTGGAAAATTGAGGGGAGAGCTCTTGGGTGTTTTCATCTTCATCACGAAGAACAACAAGACTTCGACGAAGAACATCGTCACCGTAAGAAGAGATCAGCGTGCCATCTCTTCTCCTCTCCGCAGCCGGGGTGTGACCCCTTTTTCGGAAGATCGACGACGCACCCTCTTTTGATCTTCTTCCCGTGTCAAAGAAATGGAGACACCACTTCCTCCTCGGACATCCTCCGTCAACATATGGAGCTTCACCTCGCGGCGTCGTTTTCCGCAGCGAACCCTCGTTCTAGCTACGCTCAAGGTAGGGGTTTAAATTTATTTATTTATTTTGTTCGTGAATCCTACCTTTTCATTTTTCGTGAAATACAAACTTTTGCTATCGACTGACGAGAGGGGGCCGGACTGCACAAACACGACCAACCCTCCTCCTTTATTGATGATGTTTTTATTGCGGATTGGAACGAAATGGCGTGGTGTCGTCGCACCATGTAGAATCGTGAGGCAAGGAATGCGCGGTGCCGTCGCGCCGCGCCGTGAAAACGAACAAGGATGTGACGCCATCGCGCCATGTCGGAGAAACCCAAAGACATCCGTGGACGGAGTCGGGCCAAGGCGAAGGGGCGCGGTGCCATCGCGTCGCGCCAGAGAACCACGAAGATGGCGCGATTTGTTAATTGACGTGTGGATTGACAGGCGACGACAAATGAAGCCACAGGGGCGTTGTGGGATCTTTGAAGTGAAGGTCGGGTCCTGGGATGATGACTGGCCAAGACCGTAGGCGAATCGGACCACCTGAGCGCGTACGGTGGTCCGCAGAAGCCCCTACAGGCGCGCCACGCCGGTGCGGCGGCGCCGACGGTCGGGGGCGGCGGCGCCCGGAAGAATCCGCCGCGGCTGAAGCCACGGCGGCAGAGCATGGTCCCGCGACCACGCGGGACCGGAGGGGACCGGCGGGGCGCGGCCGGCTGTCGCGTCCGCTGGCACGGGCGACCCCACGTGGGGCCGCGACTCTTCACGCGGGGGCAGCGCCCCCCCGCACGGTTCGGCCATTCGGCTGAACCCCCGGCCGAGCCGGGCCGGCTTGGGCAGACCGGGCCAGGCCGCGCCGGCCGGGTCGGACTCGCACCCGGGTCGGGTCGACCCGGTTTGGGCCGGGTCGGTCCGGGCCCGAAACCCCAGTTTTCGGACCCCTCACGGTCTTTCGCTCATATCTTGAGCTGTAGACCTCCGATCGACGCATTGTCAGCAGAGATGCGATCCTTGGATCGAGCCGGTCGTTTTGGTATATCGCACTCAAGGTTTCGGAATACTTTGGGTTCGACCGGGTTGGTTCGGACACGAAACCAACCGGGCCCTCGGAGCGGAAACACTCATATCATGAGCTCCGGACGTCCGATTGACATGACGTTGACATTGATGGATTCCTCTAAGTGAGACTGATCTTTTTCCATACTCCGCTCGAGGGTTGGATGCCGTCGGAGTGTGGTCGGGTTGGTTCTCTCACGAAACCAACCGGGCCCTTGGAACGAAAAAGCCAATAACTCACAGACTGGGTGTCCGATTGACGCGCCGTCTGTCTCGTTGAATTCCTCTTGATGAGACAGAACATTTGGAATAATTCTCCTGAGTTTTGGTTGATGTTGGATAGTGGCCGGGTTGGATCGTACAAGAAATCCAACCGGGCCCCTCGAAAGGAAAAACTGATATCTTTCAGACCGGACGTCCGTTTGACGAACTGTCAGCGGCGTTGGTGATTACGTTGAGAAAAGGTCCCTATGAGTATAACTTATGAGGGTTTTGGGTGAAGATCAGATACGGACGGGTTGTTTCACTCACAAAACCAACCAAACCCCTGGGACGAAAAGGCTAATAACTCACAGACCAGGCGTCCGATTGACGTGTCGTCTACTGCGTTGAGACCCCTATGACGAGGCGGTTCTTTGAGATACTTGGAGTATCGACCTATAGCTCGTGGATCAGACCGTTACAGAGACGAGCGTGCGGAGTACATAGACCGTGTAGATGACTGAGACCTGACGACTGCTTGATCGACTCGACTTGGAGTGAGTCGACTAGCCCAGTGGACGGAGTGCACGGTATTTGGCGGCATACCCACGACGGACAGAGCTCCTGGTAGTTGGCAGAAGACCCGCGGTACTCGACTGGAGGAGTACCTCTGTAGGCTATTAGTGGGAGCGGCCGATATTTGGCGGCAAACCCACAGTGGACGGAGCACCCAGTATTTGGCAGCAGACCCGCGGTACTCGACAGGAGGAGTACCTCAGAGACTTGGATTAGTGAGTAGTACCTCGGAGTCGTGACAGGACCACTATACACTCCAGAGACAGGGATCTTCCACAGTTACGGTTTCGATAATGAAAATCCTGGTTTGAGATGAGTCTATGGCCTTGTGTTTGCCTCATGATTGAGATGGGTCACTTGATAAATTAGGTATATGTATGGGCATATACCTAGGTAGTGGTTATCCGTTGATTTCATGATCTTGGTGTTTCCCTCATTATTGAGATGGGTTTCTTGATAACTTAGGTATATGCATGGGCATATACCTAGGTAGAAGTTATCTGTTGAGATCTTCTTTGTGGTTATCCATGTTGGTTTTAGTGAGACCTTGAGGGTCTCAGGGTCCCTACTGAGTATCGTTATACCCACCCCTGCACGGGCTATGCCCGCACCTCGTTGTGTTGGTTGCAGACGACAGACAGTACTGACTGAGGCCCAGTGTTCGAGGACTGGACGGTACCCGGAGGTGGACCACATGACGAGTCAGTTCCCGGAGGTGGACTTTGCGACGAGACGACACACGGAGGAGGTTGACGGGCGAGAGCGTTGTGGAGGCTATTTGTACCTACCCTTCAGGTAGGATCCGTGGTGGATGATCCAGGAGCTCCGTCATCTGTACCTACCCTTCAGTTTGGATCTAAGGAGGAAGTCCCAGGAGCCGCTTCCGTCCTTCCAGCTGTTGTCGTTTTCTGTTGTACTTTGTTCAGTTGTAGTTGTACTTTCAGTTGGGTTTGTATTCTGGCCCATTTACTTTTCTGCACTTTCTTTTGTACTTAGTATTTTACTTCTGCTTGTACTCTGTGGTGTTTTGTTTACTTTTATAAAGGCAATGCCTTCCCAGTTATCGGGATTTACCCCTTTGGTGCTAGTCGCCGGCCCCTGGCCTATGGAAGGAAGGCATGGGGTAGTCACGGCACGGGCCCCGAGGGAGGGTCGTGACATGAAATTTGAGAATATAATTGGTCATATAATAATTGAAGGAAGGAAATGAAGAAGAATAATTAGAACTGGTAATATCGGTCCTAGACCATTTGACCGATGAAATATAGACAAAGAGTATCAGACTGAGATTTCTTGATGAAGCCAGACTGAGTTATGTTTGACTGGGAATGATTCCAAAAAAATATTATCAAAGAACATTGATGTCTAGAATGTTAATTAATTGTGAAATTACATGATGAATTTACACATACATGTTTTTATTCAAATTACACGTGGAGGAGGTGAATAAAAATATGTAGTGGATCCAAAAAAAGAAAGAATGTGAAATGTGTAAATGTGGATACATACCAGTCACTGTAAAAGCATTATTTTTTTCCTAGGGTGTATAAATTTATTTGGGGATGGGTAAATAGAAATACTATTTGAGGGTAAAAAAAATTATCAGGAAAGCTAGTTTTGTGATTTCATAATTGTTCAATACTTTTACATTGGTATTTTACAAAGAAGACAGTTAATGAATCCATGTTGTTGGGACTATAAAATATTGCGAGGAGTAGGTACATGTATCGAGCCTTATAAATATCATTTGACTCTCTCTCATTATAGTTTTTTCATACAAATTTTGTTGTCGATAAATCATTTAGTTAGAATAGGTTTGGGAGTTTATGATTGTTTTTTCAAAAAATTTATAAACATTATTATAAAAGATAAAAGGAATAATGATTCACCCCAACCCTCAATGGTATTGATCTTATTTTGGAAAATAAATTGGTATATGAGGAGGTTACCTATGACATATCTATATATGGTAATGGAGAATATTAGTTCAATGAAAAATATTAGGGTTCTTTATGTTGATTTAAATAACTATCATAGTTGAAAAAATATGATGTTTCTATTTTTTTCCTTCACATGGCCAATTTGTTAGAGATGTATCAATAATGGGATTTCTTCACAATAATAAATCCTATATTCAACTACATATAAGATAAGTATAAAGGCTATTAAAAAAGATTATAATTCCCTATTGATGGATCTTATTGAAAATGGTTAATATAATATTTTTGGATACCAATTTGTAAGAAGATGTGAAATAATTTTTGATGCATCTATGAAGGGAATGAGAATGTTAATGAAGTGAAGTTATAAATATGGAGAATTAGATTTGATGATTTGAAAAGTGGTGATAATGAATTTATTTATGATTTCATTACAAGTCTAAATGAAATTGTTGGTTACATTATATGGTTTTATGGAATTCTAGAGATTCTAATGTTGTCATGAAACATATGAGAAACATTATAGAGTTTATTTCCAATGATTCAATTTTAGTAGAACATGATGATTTATATACAGATGAACTTCAAAATATTCTTATGGAATATTAGATGAGAATAACAAATTCATTCAATTAAAATAATGAAAGTGAAATGGATTTTAAGAAATTATTAAAATGAAAGAACAAAAAAAAAATATGTTATATAAGAATCATGTTATTCCGAAGCTAAGGAATAACTTGATGATTTCAATTTAATTTTTCCCTCTATTCTATAACATACCATAATAGAAAATAAAATTGAAAAACTATCAAATGTTGGAATTTTGAAGGGAATGGACATTTTATAAGGATGATTTCATTGATGAAATTGGAATAGTCTGAGTCTGAAAAAGATAATGCGAGATTATAAAAAGAAATGTTGAAGAAACAAATGGATATATATAATTTAGAAAAGTAGAATAAAAGATATCTGAGTAGAAGAAATTTGAATGATTCCTCATTTGAGGAATAATCATATAATCAACTCAACATCAAAAATATTTACAGATATTGATGTAAATATTTTTGTAGTGATGATGATGTTAGAGACAATACAAAAATAGAGTGGATTGTTAAAGAATATTTTGAAAAAGAAATTGTGCAGAATAATCACCTCACAAAATAATGAGTAATGCTTCAAAAATATGTTAAATATGTTCCTTTTGAGAGTGATGATAGATAATGATTGATGTGAAAAATAAATTTTTTATTAGATTGTTTAATTTGAATATGGGAGAGATCGAGTGAAAAATAAAAACATATGATGAAGGGTTATATTGAAATGTGATCCTCAATAGGAAATAATCTACCGTGGTAGAACAAAATATTCATAAAAAGACGAAGATAACTGAATCTGAAAAAATGACAGATGTTTTAAATGTTATTCTAGCTAGAATAGAAAATTAGTTATTATAAACACAATAAATGATTCTTAGAACATAATTTGGGATAATAATGATGTGATAAAACATCCCCAATAGAATTGATATTGTACTAAAAACATCTAAATATGGTGAAATAAATTGTTTGGAAAAGCATGTTTTTGAAAAAACATGATTAACCATAATATAAAATAGTTTTATAGTAATAAATCTATATATGATAATTGTCAAATTATTTCTTAATAAACAATAACTATAGTAATTATATATTTTATTGAAAAGGTTCACCAAAATCTAGGAAATCATGTTTCAGAGGGAACTGTTAGTGTTGTAGAATTTCAAACATAGAACATTCTTATATTGGAGTAACATGTCTCTTCCATGAAAAAATTATTAGTGAAGAGGTTATTATCATGTGAATCTAAGATCCAAATTTTCTAAAATATTTTATGAACTATCATAGAAAATAAAAAAGGTGAATTTTTTTGAAGCATTAATAATGAAAAATGAGTTCATGAGGAATGTTGAGTATGTTATGAAGTGTGTAAAAACAGACACGATGAGTCCAAAAGTAATGACTGCTTCATTATTTTTCTAGATCAGGTTGAAAATATAAGAAGGATAGAAGAAGCACAAAAATCATCTGATGAAAAGTGGAGTAAAGAGTGTTCAGAATATTTTTTTCAATTTTAATAAAAATATATCAATAAATTATCGGATTGAAATTTAGAAAAGATGAAAGGTATGTGAGTAATAATATAATTTTATTAAAATTTATTGGACTATACTTTCGAAATATTAGGAATACATAAAATAATTTTTTAATAATCACTATAAAAAAGGTTACTAATGTTGTAAAATTGAAATCCATATCAAAATTGTAATGGCCCGAACCTCTCTTGTCCATTCCTTTGCAAAAATAAAGTGTATGAGGTGTTTCAGGAGGTCAAGGTGACTTATCCCCAACACTTGTCCAAATTTTAATTTATTTGAACAGTTCCATTGGTGAATAGTACCAACGGTGGACCATTGTGAAGAGTGCATCGGTAACCTTCTATGAACAATGTCATTGATAATCTTATCTGAACAGTTCAATGGTGACAATATTTGAACAATATCTTTGGTGACCTTATGTGAACAATGTCATCGGTGAACTTTTGTGAACAGTGACATCGATAACCTTATGTGAACTGTGCAATGGTGACCTTATGTAAGCAGTGATAACGGCGCCCTTATGTGAATAGCGTAATCGGTGACCTTCCGTGAATAGTGTCATCGGTAACCTTATGTGGATAGTGCAATGGTAACCTCATGTGAATAGTACAACGGTGACCTTATGTGAACAGTGTCTACACTAACCTTATGTGAACAGTGTCATCGGTGACCTTCTGTGAATAGTGTCATCTGTAACCTTATGTGAATAGTGTAATGGTGACCTTTTTCGTTTTCTAGATTTTGAGTTTAGGAACAATGTTTCCAGAACATTGAGGTTCAAAGAGTGACCTTTTTTCCATTTCCAAATTTTGAGTTCATAAATAGTGTTTCTAGAATGGTGATGTTCCAATTGTGTCCTTTTCCTTTTCCAAATTATGAGTTCTTGAACAGTTTTTTCCTTTTCCAAATTTCATGTTCGTGAACAGTGTTTCCAGATTCCTAGAGTTTCACCTCTTTAATGTTTCATTGGACATAAAAGGCATTGAAATCCTTTTTAAGGACTCAAAGGATGATTCCAAGGCCTTAACTCCAATTTTAATTTCCCATAAGTCTTGAGATGTTTTTACTTGGTCAAACCACGTGGTTTAATGTGATTTGATTTTATTGGAAAACCAAGCATATCTTAAAACACTGCTCTGTTAAATCTTCCAATGGGAAGTGATATCTTCCCCCCTAGTTCTTCTTCCTTGTTATCGGGTGAAGGGCACTCGAACATCCCATTCCTTCATGTAGGAGTTGTGCAATCAAACGTTCCACCTATGATTTTTTCCGCACTATTTTGATGCAACCAAGAAATATTTATCAGGATTCGATATAAGTTATGATTTATCTTCATTATTTCTGATTCATCTCATTCTTTATACTTTGCCTTTTTTTGAATTTTTAGCTTATATTCCTAATGGACTATTCTTGGGTGTTGGCTGATGTGGTGGTGTCTCTGCATCCTCGGGTGGATACAGTTGTCATAGTGGAGGATATCGTAACATGATGTGTGGCTCATTCTCGTATAAAGAATGTCAAGAACTATTTGTAGTAGGGGATCCATTGATTCTCTTTTCTTTTATGTTAAACTATAGAGTGAGGATTTTTTATCCCACTGGATCACAATAGAATTGGCTTAATAAATATTTGAACCAGATAAATAAAATGATATTGATCTTATGTTATTACATCTTTTTTGGCTATATAGTGTGATATCTATGCATACTTTCATTGCTTTTTTTCTTGATTGAGATTGGTAAAGAACGCAATGCAAGAATGTATTGATAATTATTTGGCTAAAGATAAAGAGGCATGTAAATGAATGTGGTTCCTCTTGTTGTAATTTGAAGATAATAAAATTGGTGTAATAACCATGATTAATTATTTGTGATAGCTTCATGATTAGGTTTCCTGAATTTGGAACCTATGAATATTAAATCCGTTAATCTAAGATGTATTAAAGAACTGGTTGTTTGATAAAAGATAATACTTTTAGGGTTCAGAGTTACCCTCTAACTTGTTTGAGGGCCATGAGCCCAATTCATAAGATGTTTGTTTTTTCTGTTGCTTGTGTTATGATGAGATCTTGGATGGATATTGTTATATGTGGGGACAAGAAGGACTATTCGTTATTGCATTAGTTGACGCCTAGAGTGGAGAGATACATCGTTTTATGATTTTGGGTGTCAGGGAGGACACATGGATGATGGAACAGGTTTCATGTGACTATTTGGATGTTGGATGATTCTTATTAGTTGTTTATCTGCTTTACTTTCCCCACTTCTCTAGACAGTGGGTCTTTCTTACCCTTCTTCTGAAAGGTTTGAAGACGCGCAAGGTATGCCGGGTGCTTTTTGTGTCTTTCTTGTCAAGGGGGTAAGGGTATACACTTCTTCAATAGGTGGAAATGACTCGATGGGTAGTTATCTACTCACAATGTTAATCCCCCTAGTGTTTAGTAGCATAGAATGTTTTTATAGAATGCCTTGTAATATGGAAAAGTATGCTATAAATAAATAATTGAATATACGATGTTAACCCATAGGATTGGAGCTTGTTGGAACAAAATGATGAGGTCACAATTTTTAAGGGGGCAAAGGACTTTTGGTGTGATGCTAATGAAATTTAATGTGAAATTTTTAATGGTTAAATAATTTTTAATGAATTAATTAATGTAAATTAGAACTGATAAAAAGGTAATGAATTATGGTAATAAAGCTCTTTAAATGGCCGTGTGCTTAAAAGATACCTAGTCTTAGAAGTGGCAGTCGGGAGTCCGAGATACGTTAGCAGCAGTTGAGTCTAAGACTAGATTATTCCCATAGTTTTGTTGTGTGATATAGTATATTCTGTATTTTTTGTATATGCTAATCCACCCTATCGGATAGGGAAACTGATTCCCTGGGGATTCTGAGCTCTAGGGGTGTTTTCCCCCACATTCCGGATGGTGGATGGATGGATGACTACCCCATTTGGCCACGCTCTCTTCTCTAGGTAGTGACTTGTTCTTGTAGAAAGAGTGGTTAGTTTTCTCCATATCTTTTTATAGAGGGCTGTAATGGCTAGTGGTTATTCACCCACATATATTATATATATAGTATCCTATGGACTACTATAGGTGTGTCATGTATAGGATGTGAAGGCACAAGGATCCTTAATCGGTGTATGAGATGTAATGGCTTGAGGTATAATACCCGACGTATGATACACATTATATGGGTTTTGGTTTCTCTAGGAAACAATATGGTTACTTTCTTGTTCAGATTTTGTGGTTTTGATGCACGATGTGTATATTGTGGTGCTTCGCCCTGGTGTCTATTGGATAGCCTTTTTGAAGAGAGATGCTTCGGACGTGTGATGTTGGGGTGAAGTGGAAAACCAGGGGGGAAGTAGTAGTGGGGTAACCTTGAACATCATTAATATATGATATACTCAAGTATTCATTTCATGGTGAGAGTAGAAATGGTGAGGCTGGGAACATAGTTTACCTGTTGATGGGACGAGTTAGTTTCCCAAGATGTTCACTGTGCTTTATCATGATTTTATTAATTTTTCACAAGAGGCATCGGGGAGGATCCTACGGAATATACAGTTATACTCTCCCTATGTATATATAAATTGTTTTTCAGGTCACCTAGAGCAGGTTGATGATAAAGCTAGTTTCTACTAGAATTGGGTTGCAGGAGCTGTTTGGGTTTGTGGTTGCTGTTGTTTTTACTTTCTTTTGTGTTTTTTTAGTTTTTCACATTTTAGTTTTAGTGGGTTTCATGACAATGAATATTTGTAATTGGGATTTATTTTATATTTCAGCCTGATTTGGAGTTGGTTTGTGTCTATCTTATCCCTCTTTTCGTCATGTGTTATCTTCGAGCGTAATGTCTCCCATATGTGTGTTTACTATACCCTCAGTTCTAGTAACCAACCCGGGGCCGACTGGAGGTGGGACTCAAGGGTCATTATCTCCTTTCTCAAATTTTTGGCCTAGGAGGGGTACACATTGGGGGGAGGGGTCTTTGCAGAGTGGTATCAGATGCCCGGTTGAGGGATAAGAAGCAGTTTGGAATTAGGAAGTGGTGAGGTTTCATGGGTCGGTATTGTGAAAGTGTCAGTCAAGTTTAGAAAGTGATGTAAACACTAGAGACTGGATAAGACATAGCCGTTTAATCCCCCTATGAATTAATGTATGGCCCTTTAATTTTATAATGGATACTAAATGATGTGATACTAGGTGAAGGGTGGAGTCATACGAAATGATCATGCATCATTCTTCATTGTTACAATGTTTGAATGGGAAGACCATGGGTTAGGATAACTTAAAAAGAAAAAAAAAGAAAAAGAAGTAATTAATTAATTCTGAGTCATCCATATTCTAGGTTTAGGAGCTGTAACTGTTTTTTATTTTTCAGGTATGGATCTAGATCAATGTCCTCATCCGGATGGAATAGAATATGTTCAGTAGGCGGTGCCAACAGATCGACATTGGGTAGAGGTTGATGACGAAGACAATTGGAGGAGGACACTCCAAGAGTTTTAGCACCAAAGTCTGTAGAAGTATGAGGGCTCCGTTTCTGATTTAGTCATGAACGATTTTTTGGAGGAGGTCAATATAGGCTTCAGTTCGATCTGTTCTCAGAAAGAGCACAGGTTTTACTTGGTTGTGATGATTCTACATAGATCAGTGAGGGAATTATGGTTCTTGTTCCCCAGGTATCATGAGGAGATATCCATCACATGGGAGGAGTTCCGAGACAAATTTAGAGTCGAGGTCCTATCTTTGAATGCAAAGGTATCCTGTCGCCAGATGTATATTACCCTTTGACATGGGAGTTAAAATGTGCGAGAGTATGGAATCCATTTCAGGAACCTTTTATGATATGCTTCAGAACTGTTTCTAGATGAGGAGTCCAGGGTGGGGAATTTCGAGGAGGCTTTGCATGCAGAGATCCAGTGCCAAGTCACCTCAGTAATGATGAAGACACATCATGTGGTGCTGGTGATGGAAACGGTTTCCGATAGTACATTGTATAAAATGTATAATCACGATAGGGGAGTCATCAGGATTCCTCATGATTCAGATCTATTGTCAGGGGTTCATGGTTTTTTGGGAAAAGGATTTTCCATTTCGCTTGGGGTAGGTCCCATCCCTCTGAATCTTGATTCTCTGGAGGCAGCTGTTCTTAATCTTATGGAAAGAGATTAGGAACATGTTTTTATTATGTTGGTCAAGGTCTTCAGTAGTGAGAGTTCTGACCCTTCCGAGAAGTCATTGTGCACATGGTTTTCTTCTCTAGATCCCTCCATTGAGGTAGTTCGAGAAGAGGCAGCAGCATCAGTTTGCAGTAGGTTTAGATCAGGAGAGGGTAGATGTGGTAGGTATAAGAAATCCTTGTGCCTCTCACTGTCCTCAGAGAGAAAATCGCGGCTATGGTGGTAGCCTTCCCTGTGGTAGATAGGAAATGGAGGAGGTAATGGACAACTTCAGGCTTTAGAATTTCCAGCTCCAGGCGAGCCAAACATCGTTCGAGTTGCCAGTTAATTGTTTTCTCTATGGGTGTATTCCTTGTTTTATTCAGGAGAGAAACAATCCTTCATATCACCTACCTTTTTCCTTGCTTTGGGACTTGAGGTAGAGAGGCTTCCAATGCCCTTGGCATAAACTATGCCCATTGGAGGCTGTGCTGACTTCTTTGACGAATGTAGAGATAGTGACCTACTATTGGGGCAATACTACTCTTTGGGAGATTTACCACATTTATGAATACATCCATAGGATTTCAACATTGGCCGGGATTGGTTCAATTCGGTGGAGTCTATCCTAGATTTCTTCAAGAGGTAGGTTGTGTTCTTCGATACGTATGGAGATCCATTAGTGTTCGTTGGAGAGTGAGATCCTCAGATGTGTCATAGGCGTGTTCCGTACTTATCATCCATGATTTCTAATATAATTTTGTGTTCTTAAGAGGATAAACAGTTGGATTTTTCTTGGGTCATAGAAGAGTAACCTGATGTCATTCTATAAGAGGTTGTAGACTTAACCCCTCGATGTGAGATCATGTTTGGGATCGAGCTACAACCAGGAGTGTCTCCTATCTCTATGTCTCCATATAGGATGTCCCCTTACGAGTTATGAGAGATATTTATATAGCTTGATGTTATATTACAGGGTGTTTTTGTTTGGCTGAGTGTGTCACCGTGTGGTGCACTAGTTTTTTTTTCATGAAGAAGGCTGACGAAAGTTTGTGGTTGTAGGTCGACTATAATCGCTTGAACAAAGTGAAAATGAAGAATCATTGTCCTCTTCCATGGATTGAAGATTTATTCAATCAAATGAAGGGATCATGTTTGTTCTAAAAGATCATGTTGTGGTCTAGATATCCTCAGATCCATGTGAAGAATGATGATATCCTGAAGACCGTGTTCCATTGTTTTCATGGGAATTATGAGTTCGTTGTGTTGTCGTTCGACATGAAAAATGCTCTAGCTATGTTCACAGGATTGATGAATTCTATGTTCCTTGAGTTTGTGGAAATGTTCTTTGTAGTTTTCATCGATGAAATACTTGTGTATTCCACATATGAAGAAGAGAATACAGAGCATCTACCACCATTTTGGGTGTCCTTTGTCAACATTTGCTATTTGGGACGTTGTTGAAGTGTGAGTTTTGGGCTAAATATGTTTGTTTCTTGGGCCATGTGGTCCCCCAACATGAATAATCTATGGATCCATCAAAGATAGAAGCAGTTGTGTCTTGGGAAGCCCCAAGACTGTGTCAGAGGTGTGAAGTTTTCATGGTCTCACATGCTACTACAAGTGGTTTATAGGCAATTAATCTGATGTTCCGACTCCTTTTACAACATTTACTAGGAAGGATCTACAGTTCATATGGACTGATCAGTGTCAGGCACCTTTTTAGTATCTAAAATAGAAGTTAGTAAGTGTTCCAGTTATAATTCTTCCTGCAGTGGGAGTTCAGTTTGATGTTTTTTGAGATTCTTCACATCTGGGATTAGGTTGTGTCCTGATGCAATATAGATCAATTGGTTCTTATGGGTATGAGAAGTAATGTCCCCATTAACGTAACTATTCCACCAATGATCTTGAGATGGAATTCGTAGTGTTTTCTCTGACATTTTGGATTCGTTACCTTATTGGTGGGTGATTTTTGGTTTTCATCGAATATAAGAGCCAAAGGAATGTTTTATCCCTGCGTGACATGAATTTACGACAGTGTTGGTGGTTCGAGTACTTACTGGAATATGACTTCGAAATATTGTATACTCCTGGAAAGGGGAATGTTGTAGCTGATGTGATGAGTCAGAAGTCATGTAGTGATGCACTGTGTGAATATGGTGAGACTTAGAGAGTAATTGAAGAACTTTCAAAATTACATCATGATAACGGAGAAGTTGGGGGTAGAGGTTGTCTTTTTCAGATGATGGTGCAGTCATATTTGGTGTAGATGGTGGAAAAGTCCTAGTTAGGGATCTAGAGATGGAGGTCTGGAGATACCATGTTGTTTGTTGCAAGACCCATTATGGTTGTTCTGAAGATGAACAAAAATTAGTGTAGTATCATGGAAGAGTTTTTGGTCCATTGATGATGAGAGAGACCATTCTCAATGAGTTCCATAGTTCTCCTTTTGCGGTGATTCCTAGCATGACCATGATGTACCTAGCCTTGAGGATCCAGTTTTGGTGGCTTGGGCTGGAGCGTGTGGTTGCATATTTTGTGTCTCGATGTTTGGTCCTCTAGATGGTGATGTCTGAACACTGTGTTCCTGGTGGTATTCTCCAGCTGTTATATGTTCCATTGTGGAAGTAGAAGGACATCTCAATGGAAGTTTTTCAATATTACCTCAATCTTAGGGGGGTCATGATACTATTTGGGTGGTAGTGGATCATTTTCCAAAATTTTCCCACATCATAGCCATCAGTGAGTCAAGCTTAGTGGATTTTTTATCAAGGAAGTATCTGGAAGTGGTGGTGAGACTTCATGCAGTCCAAAGGATGATCAATTTTTGATTGATATCCTCGTTTTAACTCTAGGGTGTGGAAAAGTCTCCAGCTTCCTTTTGGTTCTCAGATATTCCTAAGTACTTATTTTCATCCTCAAAAGAACGGACGGATATATCGAACCATCTAGACTCATGAAGATTTTTTACGCTCTTGTGTCATGAATTTTGGAGGTTCATGGATGAGGCACATACCCTTGGTGGTGTTTTCTTACAATAATATTTTTCACTGCACCATCAGTATGGCATCGTTTGAAGCCTTGTATGTCCGTCTATGCCGTTCTCTATTGTGATGAACTGGGGTCATAGAGACATAAATTCTCGGACTAGAACTACTGAATAATACAAAAAATATGGCTCAGGTGATTTGTGGGAGGATTAAGACAACATAAGATCATTAGAAATCTTATTCCAATCAAAGGAGGAGACACTTATAGTTTGATGTTAGGGATCACATGTTTCTGAAGGTGACTCCCTATCGTGTGCATTTAAAATTCGGTAATGGGAGTAAGATTTCTCCCCCATTTGTTGGGCCTTTCGAGGTGTTAGATCATGTCTGAGATATGGGGTATCATGTATCAGATCCCCCATAGATGAGTCGGATACATGATGTTTTCCATGTATCACAGCTCCGTCTTTATCTTCATGATGACTATCACGTCATAAATTAGAGGGAGATCGATGTTGATGATGACATGTCCTTTGAGGAGCGGTATTTGGAGATCCAAGACCACAAAGAAATGGTGTTGTGTGGGCGTTCCATCCCATTTGTTCATGTTTTTTGGTGACACGGTGGCATGGAGGAGAGTACCTGGGAATGTGAGTCACAGATACATGCTCAGTGCCCATAGTTGTTTGATGTTTAAATCTTTTCATGTATCGATATATATATTTTTGGTTATAGACCATTCATGTTTATAATTTGGATTTATTTAGTTTCTTCTTGTTGGTTTCTCTGTTATGAGAGGTTTCTCTATGGGTGGTTGTTTGGACCCCGTTTTGTGTTACCATTAAGTGGGTTATGAATTCTAGAGGACGAGAATGTTTTGAGAGGTATCTGATGCAATGGCTCAGACCTCTCTAGTCCATTCCATTGCAAAAATCTAGTGTATGATGTGTTACGGGAGGTCAAGGTGACTTATCCCCAACACGTTGGCAAATTTCCATTGCTATGAACAATTCCGTCGGTGAACAGTTCCAACAGTAGACCGTTGTGAACAGTTCATCGGTAAACGTTTGTGAATAGTGTCATCGATAACCTTATCTGAACAGTGAAACAGCGACCTTATGTGAATAATGACATTGGTGACCTTATGTGAATAGTGTCATCAGTGACCTTCTATGAACAGTGTCATCGGTAACCTTATGTGGATAGTGTAATTGTAACCATATGTGAATAGTGCAATGGTGATCTTATGTGAACAGTGACATCAATGACCTTATGTGAATAGTGACATCAGTGACCTTATGTGAACAGTGCCATTAGTGACCTTCTCTGAATAGTGTCATCAGTAACCTTATGTGGACAATGCAACAATGACCTTTTTCCTTTTCTAAATTTTGAGTTCATGAACTGTGTTTTCAGAATGGTGAGATTTGAATAATGACCTTTTTCATTTGCCAAATTTTGAGTTCATAAACAATGCTTCCAGAACGGAGAGGTTCCAATGGTGAGGTTCATGAAAAAGTTTCCCAGAACGGTGAGGTTCCAACGTTGAGGTTCATGAACAGTGTTTTTCCTCTACCAAACTTTGAGTTCATGAATAGTGTTTCTAGCTTACTAGTGATTCACCCCTCGAACATTTCCTTTTATATAAAATTCCTTCAAATCCTTGTTTAAAGGGCTCTACGGCTGATTCAAAGGCCGTAACACCTATAAAACTTTCTCCAAAGGATCGGGAAGTCTTTACATGGTCAAAATGCATGGTTTAATGCAATCCAATTTTAATGGAAAACCCAGCATATCTTAAACCACTGATCCATTAAATCATCTAAAGGGACGAGATATTTTTCTCCCTGTTTTTCCTCCTAGTTCTAGGGTGAGAAATGCTCAAACATCCCATTTTTTTACCGTAAGGGTTGTGAAATCAATCTTTCCTAATAGGATTTGTTCTGCTATGTTTTGATGCAACCAAGTAATATTGATCTATCTTTTATATAAGGTGTGATCTGTCATCATTATTTCCAGTTCATCTCCTTCTTTATTGTTGCCCTTTTTATTGAATTTTTACCCCATGTTCCTAATAGTCTTTTATTGGGTGTTGGCCGATATGGGGGCAGGGAAGCCTATTGGTCATGGCAGTAGTTGACGACTAGAGGGGAGAGATACATCACATTATGCATGTGGATGTCGGGGAGAACAATGTGGATGATGGATCAGGTTGGATGTGAATTTTTGGATGCTGGATGATTCTTATTAGTTGTTTTATCTACTTTAATATCCCCACTGCTCGAGGCAACAAGTCTTTCTGACCATTCTTCCGAATGGGGTGAAGATTCATGGGGTATTCCACGTTCTTTCTATATCTAGTTTCTAATGGGATGATCGGTCTATGCTCTAGCAGTAGGAGGAAAACACTCGATGTGTAGTTATCTACTCACCGTGTGGTCCTCCCTTGTGTATAGTATCATAGAATGATTATCTAGAATAACTGGGAATATTTGAAAGTAATGATGTAAATAAAAATTTGAATAATTGATGTTAACACATGGGGTTGGAGATTTCTGGAAGGAAATGTTGAGTTTACAATTTTCAAGGTCACGGTGGACTTCGGGTGTAATTCTAATGATATTTAATGTGGAATTGTTAATGGTTAACTAATGTTTAAAGAATTAATTAACGTAAAGTAAAGCTGATAGAATGGGAATCGTGTAAGGAAATATATCTCTTTAAATGGTTGTGTGCTTATTGGATACCTAGTTTTAGAAGTGGTAGTCTGGAGTCTGAGAGACATTAGTTGTAGTTTAGTCTAATACTAGGTTAGGACCATAGTATGGTTGTTATATATAGTATATTCTGTAATTTTTGTCTTTTTATACACTAATCTACCCTTTCAGTTAAAGAAATTTACCCCCGGGGATTCTTAGCCCTGGGGGGTGTTTTCCCCATCCTTTGGGTGGGAGGATGGATGGCTGACGACCACATATGGCCTGGCTCTATTCTCTTGGTAAATACTTTTGATGGTAGGAATAGTGGTTTGTTCTCCCCATATATGTTTGTAGATGGCTATAATGGATTTCGGTTATTCACACACATATATTCTTGATGTAGTATCCTATGGACTACAATATGGGTAATGTGTATAGGATGAGATGGCTTGAGGATCCTTACTCGGTGTGTGGGATATAATGGATTTAATTATAATACACGACATATGATACATGATATATGAGCTATGGTGGCTCCTTGATACTACCTGGTAACTTTCTTTCCTAGACATGCTGGTTTTGTTGCATGCGGTGAATATTGTGGTGCTTCGCCTAGGTGTTTGTGGGAAATACTTTTTTGAGGGAGATTCTTAGGACATACGACATTGGAATAAAGCGGAAAACTAGAGGGGAAGTAGTAAAAGGGTACCCTTGATAATATTTATTATATTATATTATCTTTCTTGAAGTAGTTGGTGAGGGTATCCATACTGAGGTTGGGAACATAGTATACCTATTTAGCTAAGGAGTTAGATTCATTTGTTTTTCACTATGCTTTAGCATGATTTCTTTAAATTTGCACGAGAGGCTTCGGGGATGATCCAATTGAGTATACTATTATAATCACCCTATGTATATATAAACACTTTTTTAGGTCACATGGAGTTGGTTGGAGATCAAGTTGGTTTATACAAGCTTGGGTTTACAGGAGCTATTCGGGCTTGTGGTTGCTGATGTTTTTTTACTTTTTTTGGTATTTGCAGTTTTCCTCTTTCAGTTATAGTGGGTTGCATGAAATTATATTTTTTTACTTTGGAATTATTTTTTATTTCATTCTGAGTGGTATTTGGTTGGTGTCTATCTTATCTATCTCTTTGGAATTTGTTCTCTTTAAGGGTAATGCCTACCATCTATGTGTTTACTATACCCTCACTGATAGTCACCATCCCTGGGCATACTGGAGTTGGGACTCGTGTGTCATTATCTTCCTTCTCAAATTTCTGGCCCTAGATGGGTACACATTGTGGGGAGGGGGTTGTGACAAAAATAATATACTGATGAAATTAAAAGTGGAATAAAATATGAGAAGGATGAATATAAGGAAGAAAGAACATCTAATAACAACTCAAATAATAAGATAAAAAATTCATTACCGAGAGAATAACTGAAGTCAAATTGTTTTTTCTATGAAACCATTAGGTTCAACGTTATTGTAAAAATATTTTTATTTTACTTACATGTAATAATATGACGGATATTAAATTAAATAATCAATATTTTTGGCACATAGTATTTTTGAAAGAGATTATAATGAGGTTGAAAAAAAGTATTTTTTGAAAGATATAATAAAAAACATGAACATTCTTATATGTTTTTTTGGATGGATATAGATTACGTTTTATCTTAAACAAATATTCTCATGAATTCACCCATTAATAAGATGATCAACAAACTATGGTACAATATTTCATAAAAGATGGGTTATAGAAAACCCAAATAACCGTGAATATACACACTTGTTTTATTCTATGAGACCATTAAAGAATAAATTGATTGGTTTAGTTAATTATCATTTTCATATGAAGATAATTTGATATTAATTTTATAATTAAAATGATTATCAATATGTTTGAGACGATGTGTTCCAAAGATTAAAAATGAATGAATTTTTTAAAAAATAGGGAGACCTATCATGTAGAACACATTGAATTTTATTTTCTTTAATAATGAGAAATAAGGAATAGTTAGAGTTATAAAATATTTGGGATAGGATATGATAGTGGATTATGAGTATTCAAGGCATGAAAAATACATATATGGGGAGAATATAATGAGAAATGAAAACAAAAAGATCTACTATTTTGATATAATGAAGTGGGTATTTAGAACCGACACAATGAGGAAGATTATTAAGACAATATTTTGTTTTTGTATTCATTTTTAAAATAGATAAATATTTAATCATTATTTAGAAGGTAATTTATCATTAGATAGATGAAGGGTGTGTGAAAATTTACCAATCAAATCTAAAACATTGGCATACGAATTAAATCATGATCATCGGTATGGGAATTAGATCTAACTCATCAGATGGAGTACATCATGTGTAAACATTTGGATTGAGGCAATGAAGTTAGGAAGTTAATTAATATCCAATGTAAAACTAATGATTCATTGTTGTTTGATTATTTATCTACATCATAGGTAATTTGATATACTTATGATCCAATCAGGGTAAATTAAATGTAGAGAAGTTGTTTTTAGATGGAGATCACGTAGTTGATACATATGATTTGGTTCCAATTAGAAAAAAGTTTATATTCGACAAAGAAGCATTATTTGTTCCAATAAAAACTCATACGTTCACTGAATTAGATATAATGATGCAACTTGACATACTAGTTTATGAGAAAAATATTCTACTATTACATCTGTTTAGATTCTAACACTGATTCATTTTATATTGTTTGTATTGATTGTTAATCAGATAAATAATTTTTTTATTATGTAGAGTACTAAATATTGTTTGAGATATTAGAAAAAATAATACATAAAAAATTATTCCAATACCTATAAACATGGTGATGATCAACAATGTAGGAAATAATTGTCATCATGATGAATTATATTTTGATTCGGTCATGATAAAAAAATAAAAAACTATAAATTTTTTCACAAATATTAGTATAAACTAATTGGACAAGAACCGACAATGATCCATCAGTATGAGGTAGAGAACAACCCATAAAACATATATTAACATCTACAATGTTATCAGATGTCGAATATAATTGATCAAAAGATAATTAATTAGAGGAATAAAGGAAAAAAATAAATACACTGGTGATATTTCAGAAATGTCGTTACTGAAAATGTATTGTATATGGGGGGTTTGAACAATACTAATGTTTCAATGATCTTTATAAAAGAATATATTCAAATGTTTTAAATTTTCTAGAGCATCAGAATGGATGATTTCTCTATAAAAAAATGTTTTCATCATAAAGGGGAAAATCATAATAACAATTAACATCATAATGATGTTTTTTAAAACATATCCTAGATCTGTAGATTTGGATATGATTCATGAAGATTCCTGAATGACAAATAAGTGTCATGTATAACTGAATAAGTTCAAGATTAAGTAATATAGAATGATAAATTTTCGAATTGAAAAGCTCATTATGGGGAAAGAGGATTTATTTTTCTGTACATTTCAATTTTAGGATGCCAATAAATTTATTGTACATTACAATCATAATTTGGGTGTGTTAAACTATTCATGTGAATGTGATATCTAAAAATAATGGGTTATGAATTGAGCTTCCAAAAAGTGTTTTATTTTAGGTTGATGTCGAGGAATAACCTAATGTACCATATTAACCAATTTGATTCAATTAGAGTATGTTCGAATATAACAACTTCCATCAGATTAAGCCCCATTAAACCGGGCTCCATCAGACTCAAGAGATTTGTGAATCCAATTTAGTTCATACTCAGTGGATGAGAAAAAATTAGAAGAAGAATATAGATAATTATGATAAGATGGAGAACATCAGATCAAGGAAGATCAAATAAATATGATCAGACTGAGGTTAATAGAATAGGTTAGATCAAAATGAACATTCTAGAGAATGATACCATAAACATTTCTAGGAGGTGTTTCATGACCAATATGTTACTCGTAGAATTGATTATTTTCTTGATGATTTTATGAAGGTATATGTTCATTATACTTACTTGTGGAGGATGTGGAGGACATTATTATGTCCATTGGATAATAAGAACTAAATTGAATGATGTAACTATGAATACTTACCAGTTGCTAAACATGATTAATTTTTTGTTGGGGTGTATAGCCAGTTTTGAGGAAGTGGTTATGAAAAGGATATTTGAAGGTATAAACTACTATAATTAGAAGGAAGATATTGGGAAGGGATAATTCATCAGTACTTATACATTTGTTTTAGGGAATGACTATTGTGATAGAATCCATGATGGAGGGGATATCTAACATGTCTAGGATAAGATCCTTGTAAACTACCTTGTAAATGTCATGTTCTTCCTTCTATTTATATTTTTTAGGTAGATGGTTCTGTTGAGAAATTATTTGAATGGATCCTAACATTATTAGGTTTTATTGGATTGGAAATATAACTAAATTAATTATGAATCGATATTATAAAAACAATTAAACCACTGATTCACCTACCCATGTAGTGGTCTTGATCTTATTTGGGAACAACAATTTAGCCCATATTTTCGACATTCTAGGCATCTTGATATAAATTATGTGATCCCCCACACATCCGGTTATGAAACATAATTCTTTATTTGTTATATCTATGTGACTTTGTGCTTCATGGATGAATAGATATTGACTAGCTACAAATATATAATAATAGATCCCACATCAGTTGTGGTTTTTATGGGACTTATATTATGGTTTTAAAACATTTGAATCTAACATTAGTAAAGTTGAAATCATTAATATTCAACAAATTTTCATGTTTCTCCTCTTATTTTATTTGAGATCTGTGATCCTAAAAATAATGGATGGTTAATGATTCATTTTAGTAAGGATGTATGAATATCCTCTTATTATTCCCATTTCCATCATTTTCATGTTGATGAATGTTATATCCCATTCAGTATCCATCAAAAATAATGTTATAGGCTATATTATTCTCAGAATACCTCCCCTTTTGTTTTAATTCAATTGAATTTAATGCGTTAAGAAATTATAATAATTAATATTCTCTAACAATCAACGTGGGTACGTATTTTTTTTCTATTTTTGTGAATATATACATGATGATTATATGATATATATATCTGTTACACTTTACCCTAGAGTGAAAATGCCACCAAATCATGAATGTGAAGATTACTGCAAAAAAATAAAATTATTTATGTGTTTTTTTCAAAAGGATCTCTAAATAGATGTAGTCATATTAAATAAAATTTTCTTGTTCCAGGTGTGTAAAAAAAGTATTTTTTGGACACATTGAGGTAGATCACAGATACTACACTACAAGTGTGTAATATTGAAACTAGTGATGAGATTATTGTTTTCATTAACTCTATAATTATAACCGCACATTCACAATTTTATAAAATATTTACTCATTTATCAATTATATTTGTTAGAGGGATTGAAAATCATGTTATTTTTTTCACAAATAAATGATGATACTTTCATAATACAATGAAACTATGTGTCTCCATCATATTTATTGGTATGGGACATCTTTAAATTTCATATATCTTCAATGGATCCATAGATATTCGTTTTATAGTGATAGTGTTCCCTTGTAATGATTCGTGCCCCATTAGAAACTAAAATTTACTATACTCCTCATACAACCGTTCCTTTTGAAAGGAATTCAGTATAGAATTCATATGATCCTCATGTTAGTCCTTGTTTTTGGAGTAGAAAAGAATATTGTTTATAAAGAATACCAAAAAATCAATATATCCAATAATTAACCTATCCATTAGGTCATGAGTGATGGCTAGAGCATTAGTGAGTCCAAATAGATCCACTAAGAACTCATAGTTCCCTTACCATGTATGGAATGCAGTCTTGCAGATGTCAGAATTCTCTTTTAGAAGTTAATATCCCGATTAAATATCCACCACATAGAAGTACTAGGATCCATGTTGTTGATCAATCATTTCATCAATACATGGTAGAGGATAACTATTCTTTATTGGGACCTTTTTGACCTAATTATAATCAATAAATAAGTGTATCGGAAATTATTTCATATTAGTAATGATCATTAGTTCACCGCATATTTATGAACATGGGATTTTAAACAATAGTCAAGATTCATCAATAGTTTAGTATTCAATCAGTCATGTTGATAAGTGGCCATTCTGTACCACATCTCGGTTATTTTCAATGATTTATGTATATACATGATTGAGAACTAAACATCACAAATTGGAGGATGACTATACAATTCTTATGGTAAAAATTACAATCATCCCCTATAATTGGTATATCGTAATGGAAGATGTTTTTAATAGTATCATTAATCTCATATTGATTTCATTTATAATAAATCATTAATTTCCATTATAGTAAAATGATCCCAAAGAAGAATCATCATCCTCTTTCCACATGTACAGAATCAGAGAGTGATTTTCAATATAGTGGGTGATTTCATCATCTCATAAATAAATGTTCTATTTATATTAGGAAACAAAATCCAAACATAAAATTTCATTGAATTACATTTAATTGGAGTATGATAATGTTTTTTTGGAAAGAACAGCATGAAAATATTGATTGAGTTGAAGATATATACTTAGAATGAAGAAAATTTCCCACTTTCCATTTTACTAGTAGTGTGACACACCAATAGTTTAAAATCACATCATGTTCAATATCATATACAATAATCAATACCAAACATAAAAAATCCTTGAACTATTATTATTTAAATATCACCATTAAAAAATGATTGTTGGATTAGAGGGAATGGATCGGTGTATACACATTACTAAATATAGAGATATATATATATATAGGAAAAAATAAATAAATTTTTTTTTATTGTTTTGAAATAAGTACACAAGTTTTTAGTAAATAGATTTTATTCTTCCAAATATTTCTTTTTAAAAAATATTTAATATTGAATATTATGAAAACTAATATAATTAATAATTTAAAAAATTAAAAAATTCGAATATCAAAATAATCCCCATTTGTAAATCATCATATAAAAATTTAATTATCGAAAAAATTTGGGAATTTCTTGAAATTAATGATTTTTTAATGAATTGTGAAAAATAAATATTTTTCAAATACTGTATGTATTATATGTAATTTAATGATTATATTTTATAAGGGATTTTATCTTGAAGTTAAATATGGTAAATTTTATTTATAATAAAATAATTAATTTTATTTTAATAATAAACATTCATGATGGTGATATATGATAATATTTTTTTTGTTAAAAACACATTTATAAAAATCTTATTTCATTTTATTTTAAGAATTCATGAAAAAATTAATGTCATCAACTTATATATATTTAGTCAAGGTAATTATATACAATATTTGGAATTAAAACGTTCAATTAAAATTAATAGTTTTTCATTTATTTCATTTTGAACATTAACCATGCAAAATATTTTTAACCTTCATGAGGGAAAAATCAGTACAATACGAATAAAACCATCATATTAGGTTCAAAAAACAACAAAAAACATTTATTTATCCTATTTTATTTGTTTAGATTGACAATTTACATTCCTTAAACAAATATATGTCCACATGGCCCCATATTTCATTTATTATGACCTTTACATTAATTTAATGTAGAATAAATTCAAATTGTCACTCTCTTGAATTTAATCTCTCTAAATGTTTAACATAATGATAATAGGATGACAACATTGGACATAATTATTTATATTAAATATAAATTAATTTTTTTCAGTTAAATTGTTGTCAATTTTTTAGTTATTAAATAGTTACATTAATATCTTATGGGTCATCGATATAGTATTTAGTAAATTAATAGAAAAATAAAAAAAATTATTTCAAAAATGAAAAAATTAAAACAATTAGTGAATTATTCTGTTAAATGAATTTTTTATGTAGTTAAACATATTAGAGATGATTTAATGGTTTATATTTTAATTAAATTTTGGACATGTTGTTTTCAAATTTAAATAATTTGAAGTATAAAAATCATATTAATTTTATTTTATTATGTATTTTTTTCAATGTAATTAATATTATAAAAAAATGTAAACATAGTAATTATGTTTATAATTTTTCAAAAATATAATCTCTTGTTCATTTTTGAGAGTATTGAAAATTTATATATAAAATTATAAGTTTTTAATTTTAAAACAATCCTTATTATGGTTAATATTAATATTTTTTAAGTAAATTTTTAAAAAATGATAAGGTTTTAAATGAAAAAAACATGTACAATGTTCATTTTATGGGGTTATTTCTGCCATATGATATTTTTCATCGAATATGTGTCCACATGGATGAATATGTATGGAAGAAGAATTAATTGTATTTTAATATTTTATGAAATTCCATGTCATTCTCTTCCCTACCATATAAAAGGACACCACATTCTACCAATTATTCATACCATATTAATACATATTGATTGAGAAAACAATAAAAATTATCATTTAATATGAGTTTTCAACTAATTAGTGTTTATGGTATTCTTAAGAGTTTATTCCAACAGTCTTTCAGAATGAATCTAAACAAAATATATCGATGAAAATGTAATTGTCTTTGCTGAATCATTAAAATTTATTTTTTCATTAAAAATCATATTAATTTATTTTTTTCATCATAAAATTATAAATTTTGTATAATAAAAATACTTTTACAGAATTATCATTATGTTATAGCCATATTCGTTCACATCTTCCGCATATGGAAACGAAGAACAACGCTCGTGCTTATATATGTGTTATTATCTCTATGTATCAGTGTTGTCCCTCATTCATCACAAATTAACATATATGGTTATAAAGATAAAAATGTTGAATATATATGATAAAAATGACCTAATATTGATTAAATGAATTTAATATAATTTATATATACTAACCATTTGAACCACTATGTAAATGATCATGTCACATGTGCATAATAATAACTTACAATCTCTACAATGTGATACAATTCATTTTCAATTTCCATATTCCAATAACAATTCTAAACATTTATATAATGAAAAAAATATAAATTATATATCATTAATATTATTATTTATATTATATACCTATATTATAGAAAAAATATCAAGAACTTCATCCACAAAACATGCTTGAGAAAAAAAATCATGTAACGCCATAAACAATGGTAATAATGAAAAATAATTAATGAATGGGTGATATGATGATATATTATGATAATATATGATATTATAATAATTAATATTATAATAATATAAGTTCATAACATGTTTAAAATCAATATAAAAGAGGTTGAATAATTTTAACTAAAGTGGATGTGTGGGGTAAGGGATTTCATCACAATTTCATCTTCATTGATACATAATTAGTATTATAAATGTATATACATTTGTGTTCTTTCCATGATAAAAATATGATGTATCTGTAATTAATATATAATTATTAATTATGGTTATGGTTTTAATTTATGTTTATACTTTGATAGGTTTACAATTTATAAATTACCAAAGTGATAATTATTTATTATGATAATAATATTTTAGTGGTTACCTTTAATTTTTTAAGGAATCATATATTATATCATTCAAAAATAATATATATATTTTTTATCCTATAGATATTTAATAATTTTATAGTTTTTATTCTAAATTTTCCTCTATTTTTAAAATTTATTAAATAAATAATCGTTTATAAGAAAATAATATTTACTAATCTTTTGGATTGGCTATATTTTTCATCTATGTATATATTATTCAAAATTATAAAAAAATTATATTTTTATTCACCCAAATTACATATCATGGTATTTTTAAGTTATATATGAGTTCATTTAGGGTTTTAATGGAATATTTATACTTTTTTTTGTAATGGTGATTTTCTATATTATTTATAAAAGTTTAAAATTAAATCATTCTTCTTAAAATATTGGGAATTAACTAATATTACCACTTCCAAAAACATTTAAGGATATTTTTTTATTCCATAATTTTACAATTATTTTATAAATAAAATTATTTAATGTATTATTGTTTTAAATTTTATCTCTTATTTTTTATATTCTTTAATGGGGCGTGATTTCTCTACATAGAATATATTTATTCTAAATTGGTGGTTATATTTTAATTCTTAGTAAATTAATGTTAATTTACACTCTTCAAAAAATATATTTATTATAATTATCTTAAATTTAAAATTATATTCCAATTAAATATATATATTCATTGTTTCATTGAATTTTTTATCGGATAATCCATATACCGTATTTATTTTGTGTATTATAATGTGAATTCTATTTTTTAGAATGAGGAAATAACAATATATTTTTTCCTTAATACAATATGTAATATTTTTTTCTAGTTAATATGATCTATAATGTAAATTTATCATTCAAAAAATTGGGAATTGAATGGAAATTCCATTATGGCTTGGGCTCAAATACAGATAACCCCTCATTGTGTCAACCGATCACAAGAGAGAAACTTGTTAGTAGGATTTATTGAATGTTTTTTTTGTTTTATAAATGCACACAATTTAAAATATATTTTCATAAGGCCTTAATGGTTAATATATATTGAAGTATAAGATCATGAAATCTAGTATTAGTAATTTCCATTATTAATAAACTATTATTATGTCAAATATTATTCACTGTTATTATCCATGGTTGTATTTAAGGATCGAGTTATTAATTAAATAGAATGTGTTTTTAGTTTTCCACTCTTCCAAATTTTTATATAATATATTATTAAGTTATATTTCTCTATGTGTAGCCCTTATGGGGCCTTTTAGTTCAACTATATTATTTAGCTTTCCCTTGGATGTGAATAATGAAACCATTAAATTGTTTAAGGATATTGAATATTTATATTAATTTTTTTTCAATTTTATTTATATTGTAATTTGGAAAGAAATATTGTATCTAAATCATTAATACAACTAAACTGATTGATCCATAGTTATGTGATCACTTTTATCTTATTCTGATGTAATAACGAAGGGCCTCACAATGGGACACTAGTGATGGGGTTATTACAGTTAGTTTGAAATCATATTTAGTAAAATCATTGGGATATATATTTACTATTTCATATATTATGTATCTAATTCCTACAATGATAATGAGATTATGTCTAATTTTAGGAAATTTTAATGGAAATTTTTATATCCTAGGTATTAATTGGTATTACTATTAATAAATATCTGATTAGGGGATGATGTTTTCGAAAAGATTATTATTGGCGTAATAAATCTATAATTATTTGGTCAGGTATATCTCAGCCATCAAACTGGTGCATGTTGAATGGTCCCTTACTATCTTCTTAGGTCACCACTCCTGAGGGATATTATTTGGATAATTCATATTTATTTTAAAAACTGTTATAATGGATTTGAACAACTGATGAACATTAATGACCAAGGATAAACATATGATTCCATTTACTGAAAGAAAGGTTTCATGATTTAAAAATCTTATAAATTAATTTAATGATTATGTTCTTTCCAACTATGATTATTTTTTCACAAACTATGATTTTTAATTTTATGAAATGGCTTGAAGCAGGATTAATCATGTTAAGATGGAATGTGATGGATAATAATGTCATCATGATCACTAAATTCTTATTATTATTGATCTGAAATATAAGATGATTACACATAATAATTAATTGAAAAATATGATCATCATCAAACACCATAAAAAGACATGGAATCTCTAGATAAGAGATGAATTTGTCTTTTTGAGAGACTCAGTGGTGGAGACCATTGGGGAGAAAATTTTAAATTATTTTTAATGTATAATGGTTGAAATATGAACCATAAAAATGTTTAAAAGGAACGTGAAAATGTTCTATTTGTTAAAATTAAGTGCACCGATCACTAAATTATTGATTAAAAATGAATAGTATGATGGACGAATATGAAATTCATCCCAACATTACAATTATAGTTCGATGAATTATTTTTTTAGAATATTTGTTTTATCTAAAAAAAGTCATTTTCAAATGGTTAACTACTAGAAAATGGAAGGACATATGCTAGTCTAATAATTTAGGTTTATGTAATGTTGTGTATATGTGTTTGTATTTGAAAATTTTATTGTAAATAGTTATACAATAGAAACTCATTATATAAAAATAAATAGATTTCTTAAAATAATTCCACAATATACTTTCATTGTGGATTTGAAAAGATGTTTTCAAAGGTTGTAATAAAAGAGAATATTTATTTAGTTTTAATGCGATGTTTTTTAGTTGGGATAATGAGATTATTTTCATTGGTTATGTAAATGGGATAGTATTTTAGACATTGAATTTAGATAATTAATTGTTAAAAGGTGATTTATTCCATATTTTATGATTGTGATTATTATTTTGAATTTACAAAAAATTAATATGATTTTTTTTGAGGAATATGGAAATTTTTTGTTTTTTGAATAATATATTTTTTCGTGTGGGTATATCATAATTTTAATTTATACGTATGTGAATTTATCAATTTATGGTTGATCATAAATTAAAAATCCTAGATACCCATTTTGATGTTTTAACAGGAATAATTTTGAGTTGAATGGAAAAATTTATAGGGGCACAAGAAGAATATTTTATTAATTAATAAATAACCCATTGAGTTATTATATTATTCAATGTTTTGTTAATTTTGGTAAATTTTATAGTGGTATTAAAATAATATTTATGGTTAATAAATGATTCACTAACAATGTGATATTTGAAGCCATTTTTGTGTTCATGATAAGGATAAAATTTTATAATATTATGTTCTGATTTACAATGATGATTAATGATATTTTTGTGGAATAATTATTTGGTTGAGTTATTTGTACCTTTCAGTTTTGGAATGAGGTTAAACATGAAATATTATCTAGGAAGAATGAAATTTATAATTTTAAGATGTAAAATAAAGGGACGGAGATTACCTTTTAGGTTAAAACACACATTAACATTGAGGTTATTCATATCAATTTATATTTATGGTGTAAAGACCCAAATTTTTTCAATGGAAATTCCTTACTTATATTTATTTCATAAAATCACAAGAAAGAACAACATAATGAACTAAAAGTGATAAGTGAACTTTAAACATAAGTTTTTCACTCATGTGTTTGGAATTTCGAAAATAAGGCATACACGGTTGTGTTCGAGATGATTTTTTGGAGTCTAGTAAAACAAAAATAATTTTTGTTGAATAGTATCCTAACCTAATGAATAGTCACATACCCTAATGAATAGTGATATAACTTAATAAATAGTAACCTCACCTATGGTGGTATAAAAATAATATACACGTTGGAAGTATGATATACCTATATTTTAGAATGAGTTAATGGTTTCTTTAAAAGTGGTTTTGCTAAAAAGTTATTATTTTAATTAAATATTAAAATAATAATATCTAGAAAAATATTTTTGAAAAATGGAGTTCATTTTTGGATTCTATACATCTAAAAATGGTTAGGGTGATTTTTTGGGATTTTTCTGAAATACTTGATTTTTTGATGAATAGTAGAATCTGATAATTCACAATAAATGCTAAACAATGGATTAATTGAGTCATTTGAGATGTTATTCTGATGTAAGCCCACTTGATTAGAATTCACATGACCCATTTACTATTCTTGGTCTTGGAATACTTACAATTCGTTGTCTTGGGATGAAATAATAAATTAAGGATTATAATATCATTAAATCCCTCCTCTCCTCCACTATAAAATTCTCTGTCACTCCCTCTTCTCTCCACTCCTCTCAACATCCAAGGCTTCCCTAAATTCTTACCAAATCTCTCCACAAGGTCATCCCCCAAGTCTAAAAGCTCTCATCCTCCTCAAAATACCAAAACCACTCCCATTAAGAGGTTCTCAAAGGAGGAAGTCTCAAGAGGTAAATTCCTATTTTCAAATTTATTCCTTTCTTTTAAGGTATTTTCTTTTTAATTTCATTCCTCACCTCCATTAACCATAATATTATTATAAATCCAATAGCATAAATGTACTGGAATATCTTCATGCTAGTGGTAAATTTCATAATCTTCTCCCCTTTCCCAACCATTTTATTGGAATGAAATTAAAGCATCATTTGAGATGTACTAATTTAGCATATTCAAGGACAAAAATTTATCATTTCCTATTATTACCATTAATTCTGGTCATGAAACCATTTTTGTTATGGTTGAACCATATAATTATATATTTAATATATATCTTATTTTTGGTTCTGTAATCCTTTGGTACAAATGGAATAACATTATAAATCAATGCACATTCTTTGTAATCAAACCCACCGAATAACAAAAACGATTATCACTATGGTTATATATATAATAATTCGACATCACTCTAAGTAACCTAATTAGAATTAAAACTATGTAATCTACTAGTTATGAACTAAGGAATGAAACTTAAGTTCTGGACAACCACTTTCATCTTGAATATAATCCAACCAGGAATATAAGTGAACCGGTCTTTTAAAGCGAAGTAAACAAACAAGCCCGAACAATGAAATTTAACCTTATAACTAATCAAAAAGGATTTGAATGAACTAAAAATGGGTATAATAAATAAATTATAAATATAAGATGTTCTGTACTTATGAATTAATAATCCTAATTTGTTTATTCAGGTTATTAATAACAATTGGAGAAAACCACCAGATTTAACGTAAGGGATCCTCTCCTTCTATCTCTTAATCAAGATTGTCCTCTATACTATGCCATTTTATGTGTACTAGAAAATTATGGGGTATGATTAAGAACCTCACCCATACTTCCTTCTGGATTTATAAGTGATTAGAAAACCCCATTTCCCTCCCATCAATCAATCTTGGTCACACCCGACCCCATGTCGATAAAATTGTAACGAATTCTACCCGAACCTTCATTGTTCTTTCGGGTTGCCTTATCATTCTTTCAAAATGGTGTTATCTTATCTATATATGTGAGAATTATGTCCTTTGGCTATTTTTACAAGATTCTAATATCAAGACACTTTCATCACATTCATTCCAGGATATACATGATTTTGAAAGATACCATACTTAGAAATTTCCGATAATGCAACCTGTTTTAAGGGGACTTCCAAAAATGTTACCCAAATTTCAAGTTCACACTATCCTATGTTTCAAAACACCATTTTATTTATAAAAAAAGTATTTTTATGATGAAAAATTCTTGGTTCAATTCATGTTTTATATAAAATAATGTCCTCTTTTTTATTTGAAAATCCCTAGACTGTTTACCTTTTAATTGCACAAAAATGTTTTAATGCTAATAATTGTAAAATAAATTTTTTTATATGTTGTCACTAATATTTGACCCCACATACCATGTTATATATGTCCATGTATTTTCAAATCCCATCCATTCATGGACACATTCATGATATGATCATTGGATATGTTTTATGTTAGGATTGTGGTACCCAATTCCTCCCATGGGTAACCTTATGTTTATGTATGGTTGATTATTTATGATTATTAAAGTGGAAAGATTATTTATGTTGTAAGAATATTCATGAATATGTTGAGATGGGTGTGACTAGATAGGACTCCAATGCATTGGGTAAGGATAGGTCTCATGAGATGCGATGTGAAACGGGATTGGCGGTTAGCCTTGACCCATTTTGAAATGGGAAACGGGATTGGAAGTTTGCCATAACCCATACAAAAGATATGATTTATGATTAATCCTCATTTATATGATTCCATGTTTATATTATCCCACGATTATATTAAATTATTTCATAATTTTCATGCTTTGGATATCATTATGTCATGCCACTTAACTCATGTGCTTGAGATGTATCCTTATGTTCATTTCCTTACTGGGCATCTTTAGCTCATCCCTTTGTTCATGTTGTCCCCAGGGTACCCTATAAAGATGTAAGAGATAAAAGGAAGTTAGAAGCTCTATATGGAGACTAAATAAAGAAGTTTGTTTTAGTCCCATGTTTTATGTTATATTTACCTAGTCTTCCAAGACACAAGACTTAACGATCCTTGGCTTGTACTCTGATGATTAATTATGCTTAAAATCATGAAATGTTTTATGTAAAAGGATTGGGTCGCTATAGTTGGTATCAGAGAATGGTCTAGTTATTTTTGGAGATTAGGAATACATAACCATAGTGAGAACCTTAAGGATGAGACTAAGTGTAAGAAAATAGTCTTAACTTTTGGTGAGTATTGAGTAAGTGGTTTATCAAGAAAATACATCCATGTCTGGATACGAGCATGAAGAGCCAGCTCTGGAACAGATGTATCTAGGGTAAAACCCAAAAACACACCTTTGAGCTAGACTCGAACGGGAATTGGTGCACAATAACGGGCCTTACTGCACTCTTGGTTACGACACTCCCGGGGGATATTCTTTGGTAGTTTCACGAGCCTAGTACAAAACATTATTAAGGGAAAAAAGTCCCATAAGAATATATGTTAATAAATAGATCGAGGATAACCTAGATTTAAACCTAAGGAATCACATGTTAGGATGTACATCTTCTATATAAGTTTATCCTTTAATGTTAAATGTTTTCTTTTTTATGCTCAATAGCTATGTATTCAAGACCTCTAATTATACGTTATTTTTCTTAGTTAATGGCGGGAAAAAGAAGAACACGTTCTAACAACCAATGTGATAGAAAATGTGATGATTTCCCAAATGAAATGCCTGATGTGACAGAAGCGGGTGCTCAAAACATCATTGCAGTACATGCTCAACTAGATCGAGTTATGAATAATAACATGAATCAAGTGGAACGTCCGACTCCTCCAATGAAAGAGAAATTTTTTGTAGAATCCTTCATTCGGAAAAGGCCTACCATGATTTGCAGGTCTTCTGATCCCCTCCTCATTGAACAATGGATTAACTCCATTGAAATGATTTTCTCTATCCTCTAGTGCTCAGAAGATGAGAATTTTGTACCGACAGTCTACCGTTTTGATGAGGAAGCTGATCAGTGGTTGACATTGATCATGAATACAATGTCCCAAGAGGAAATTGATTCCATAGATTAGGAGGAATTCAAGAGGACGTTTTTCAACAAATATTTTCCTTGAAGCCTCCGTCTCATTATGGAAAAAGAGTTCCGTGGACTCAAGAAGAAGGAAGATGAGTCCATCTGGGCATATGAAGCGAACATTACAAGGCTTTCAAGGTACGCCTCTAGATTTTTCATGGACACCGAAAGCAAGGTGGATCGCTTCATTAGTGTACTAAAGTTGAGTCTACGAAATGTGTTGGAAATTCAAGGCTTCGGAAGATATGATGAGTTTGTCTGTTGTGCCCACAAGGTTGAAATGGAGTTTGGAGACTCTCAGTGGTCTCATTGGCCTAGTGAAAAGATGTGGAAAATGGAGAACATCATGGGTGGTTCATCAAATAAATACCATAATGGAAAGAAGCCTCACTTTCCCCTTTGCATGAATTGTGGGAAGAAGAATCTTTGTGACCGTCTCAAGGGAACCAAGAATTGCTTCAAATGCGGATATTTTGGTCATATATCTAAGAACTGCCGAAGTGATATGAAAAATATTGTTAATGTTGAAGGAGAACAGAAGGTTCAAATCAACACTCAGCCTGCAGTGTAGTGTTTTAACTGCAAGGATCTTGGGCATTCTGCAAACAATTTCCCTAAGCCAAGGGTTGTCGGAGGTAATAAACAACAACCTCCAAGGAAACAAGGAAGGGATTAGGCTATCTCTACTGCTGAGGTGGATCCGAAAAACGATGTGGTGATAGGTACGCTTTTTATTCATTCAAGAATAGAGAACGTACTATTTGGTTCTGGTTCTACTCATTCTTTCATATCTACCATGTTTAGAAGAACTATTCAAACACCACCTCAAAATATGGAGGAAAAGTTATCTATGTGAATAGGTAATGGGGAAATTATTGCATCCATGTATTATAACTCCTCCCCGGTTAATGTTTGTGGACTAAACCTCCCAAAAAATCTTTTCATACTTCCTTTAGTTGAGTTTGATGCTATCTTGGGCATGGATTGGATATCTTTGTAAAAGGCCAACATCAATTGTCAGGAAAGGGATATTACTCTTCACATCCAAAAGTATCCTCCGATTTTTTACAAGTTCAAGGAGGAAGATGAGTATCCTTTAGAGTATTTGTCTCAAGTTTGGATATTGCTTCCTTATGAGCATGAATACCTATCTCAAATTATTGAGACAAGGAGAGAATCTTGCTGGAAGACAAGCCCATCATGAGGGATTACACTGATGTATTCCCCGAAGAGTTGCCTGGTCTTCAACCTGACCGAGAGGTTGATTTCTCAATTGAACTTATCCCTGGATCTCTACCAATCTCAAAGAAATCATAAAGAAGGGCCACTGTAGTGCTAGAAGAGATAATGAAGCAGTTACAGGAGATTATGGAGAAGGGTTTTATACGCCCGAGTGCTTCACTGTGCGGTGCTCCAGTCCTCTTCGTTATGAAGAAGTATGGATCAATGCGCCTCTGCATTGATTATCGTGAGCTCAATAAAATCACTATAATGAAAAAGTATCCCCATCCACGAATAGATGACTTGTTCAATCAACTTCATGGGGCCAGTTATATCTCTAAGGTGGACCATCAGTCGGGATATCACCAATTAAAGGTGAGGAAGGAATATATTCCCAAGACTTCCTTTCTAACAAGGTATGGAAATTATGAGTTCATAGTGATTCCCTTCAGACTCACTAATGCTCCAGAAATTTTCATGGATTTAATAAATAGAGTCTTTAGAGATTACCTCGACAAATTAGTGGTGGTATTTATTAATGATATTCTGATATACTCTAAGAGCCAGGAAGAACATGAAGAGAATTTGGAAACTGTGTTAAAGACTTTGCGAAATGATAAGTTGTATGGAAAGTACAATAAATGTGAGTTATGGATGGAGTAAGTATCATTCGTGGGGCATGTTATCACTAGGAATGGGATATCTGTGGACGTTTCCAAGACGAAGGAAAAAAAGAGTGGCTGAGGCCAACATCTGTAACGGAGATCCGCATCTTTTTAGGTCTAGCTGGGTATTATTGATGATTTGTGAAGAACTATTCATGATTATCAAACCCAATGAACAAGATGACACGGAAGGGAGTAAAGTTTGTATGGAAACATGAATGTGGAGACTGTTTCAAGGTGTTGAAAAATAGGATTATCACTACGCTGGTACTCATACTCCTTTCATGTGGACAACTCTTTGTGGTGTATAATGATTCTTCTAAGAAAGGATTAGGTTGTGTGCTAATGAAAAATGATAAATTGAAAGCCTATGCCTCAAGGTAGCTGAAAATCCATGAGAAAAACTATCCCACACATGATCTGGAGTTGGTGGCTATGATCTTTGCGTTGAAAATCTGGCGGCATTATCTCTACAGGGAAAAATGTGAGATATATACTGACCACAAGAGTCTCAAATACATATTCACACGGAAATATATTAATATGTGTCAATTCAGATGGATAGAGCTCATCAAGGATTATGACTACTAAATCCACTACCGTCCCGGTAAGGAAAACTAGTTGGCATAAGCTCTAAGTATAACGGATCCTGCATCATTATCAATGATGAGAATTTCAAAGGATCTGATCTTCTTAGATTTGCAAAGGACGGACATTGGAATCATTAAGAGAGGAACATCCTCAACCCTTTCTCAAATGATTTCTCAACCATCCCTCTTGGAGAAAATAAAATTTTCTTTAAGAAAGTATGTGGAAATTCAGAAAAGGGTGGATGTTGTTAAGAATGGGAAATCCTCTGATTTCAAAATTGAAGTGGAAGGAGTTGTAAGATTTGGGACACGATTATGTGTACCATTTGATCCTGAGATAAAGAAGGAGCTATTGAATGATGCACATAGCCCGACCTTCTCTATCCATCCTAGGAGTACCAAAATGTACCTTGATCTCCAAGAACATTTCTGGTGGGATAACATGAAGAAGGATATTGTGTAATATATATCAAGCTTCTTGGTATACCAACAAGTTAAAGTTGAGTGACAGAAGTCCAAAGGTATGATACAGCCATTTCCTATACCCACGTGGAAATGGGAAAATGTTACTATGGAATTTGTCACGGGTCTCCCGAATACATCAGAGAAAATAATTAAATATGGGTTTTGGATGACCCACTCACCAAGACATCCAATTTCATCGCTATTTGGGAAGTTATCTGGCTTGACCAGCATTCAATGGTATATGTGAAGAAAGTGGTGATACTACACGGTGTTCCACTCTCAATTGTCTCTGACCGCGATCCAAGGATCACATATAAATTCTGGAGGAGTCTTCAACATTTTTTGAGTACTGAATTAAATTTTAGCATGGCCTATCACCCCCAAACAGATGGACAATCTGAAAGGACCATTCAGACGCTTCAAGATATGCTAAAAGTATGCTCTCTTGAATTAAAAGGTGGTTGGGATCATCATCTTCCATTGGTTGAGTTCTCATACAACAATAGCTTCCACTCGAATATTCAGATGGCTCCATAAGAAGCTCTTTATGCAAAGGGATGTAGAACTCCAACCTGTTGGGATGAAGTTGGAGAAAGAAAGTTACTTGGACCCGATCTTGTTCAAGAGATGACAAGAAGGTTCAAGTCATCTAGAAACACATCAAAGCTTCTCAAAGTCGGAAAAAGAGCTATGCTGAAAACCATCAAAGGGACTTGGAGTTTGACATTGGAGATAAAGTCTCCCTTATAATATCTCAATGAAAGAGTGTCATGTGATTCGGGAAGAAAGGGAAGCTAAGACCAAGGAATATTGGACCCTTTGAGATCGTTGACCGCATAGGAGCCGCGACCTATCGTCTTGCACTTCCACCGAATATGGCTCGAGGTCATGATGTTTTTCATGTATCACTCCTGAGAAAGTACATACGTGATCCCTCACATGTACTATACGCAGAGGTGGCGCAATTGGAAGATGATCTCTCTTATGAGGAGCAGCCAGTAATGGTTCTGGAACAGAGAGATAAGGTTCTACGCAACAAGACAACCCATATTGTCAATTTTTTGTGGAGGAACCATATGTTTAATAAAGAAACATGGGAATTTGAAGGAGCAATGAAGGAAAAGTACTAACATCTGTTTTTGGCCTAGAATGTAAAATGAAATTTCGAGGGTGAAATTTCTTAAGGGGGGAAGAATGTAACGACCAAAAGTTTTTCAATGGAAATTCCCTTCTTATATTTTTTTTCAGAAAATCACATGAAATCATAAAATAATGATCTATTAAGTTATAAATGACCTTTAAACATATGTTTGTCACTTCTATGATTGGAATATTGAAAATTCGGCATACACGGCTGTGTTCAAGATGTTTTTTTGGAGTCCAATAAAACAAAAATAATTTTTGGTGAATAGCAACCTACTATAATGAATAGTAACATACCCTTATGAATAGTTATATAACCTAATAAATATTGACCTCACCTATGGTGGTATAAAAGTAATATTCAATTTTTAAGTACGATATACCTATATTTTTGAATGAGTTAACGAATGCTTTAAAACTGGTTTTGAAAATAAATTATTATTTTAATTAAATATTAAAATAATCATATTTAGAAAATTATTATTGAAAAATGGACTTCATTTTTGTATTCTACACGTTGAAAAACTGTTAGGGTGAGTTTTTGGGATTTTTTTGAAATACTAGAATTTTTTATGAATAGTAGAATCTGATAATTCACAATTAATGCTAATTAATGGATTAATTGTGTCATCGATGATGTTCGGCTGATGTAAGACCACTTGGTTCGAATTCACATGACCCATTTACTATTCATGGTCATGGAATAATTACTATTCTTTGTATTGGGAATAAATAATAAATTAAGGACTATAATATCATTAAATCCCTCCTCTCCTCCACTATAAAAAACCCTTCACTCCCTCTTCTCTCCACTCCTCTCAACCTCTAAGATATCTCTAAATTATTCCCAAATCTCTCCCCAAGGTCCTCCCCCATATCCAAAACCTCTCAGACTACTCAAAATACCAAAACCTCTCCCCTTAAGAGGTTATCTAAGGGGGAAGTCTCAGGAGGTAAATTCCGCTTTCTAAATTTCTTCTTTTCTTTTAAGTTCTTTTCTTTTTAATTTCTTTCCTCACCTCCCTTCACCATAATAGTATGATAAATACAGTAGAATAAATCTAATGTAATATATTAATTCTAGTGGTAAATTTCATTATCTTCTACTCTTTCCTCATCATTTCATTTGAAATAATTGAAAGCACTGTTTGAGATGGGCTAATTTAGCACATTCAAGGACAATGATTTATCAATTTCTATTATTATATTTAATTCTTCTCATGAAACCATTTTTGTTATGGATGAACCAAATTATTATATATGTAATATATATCCTATTTTTTTTTTGTAATCTTTTGGTACAAATGGAATTATGTTATAAATCAAAACACATTCTTTGTAATCAAACCCACCGAATAACAAAAACAGTTATCACTAAGGTTATATATATAATAATTAGACATCACTCAAAGTAACCTAATTAAAATTAAAACCATGTAATCTAATAGATATGAAATAAATAATGTAACTTAAATTCTGGACAACCACTTTCATCATGCATATAATCCAAACAAGAATATAAGTGAACCCATCTTTTAAATCCAAGTAAACTAACGAGCCCAAACAATGAAATTGAACCTTATAAATAATAAAAAAGGATTTCAATGAAATAAAAATGTTTATAATAAATCAGTTACATATGTAAGGGGTTATGTACTTATGAATTAATAATCCTAACTTGTTTATTCAGGTCCTTAATAACAAGTGGAGAACACCACCAGATTTATGGTAAGGGATCCTCTCATTTTCTCTCTTAATTAAGATTGTCCCCTATACTATGCCTTTTTTATGTGTACTAGAAAATGACGGGGGAATGTTTAAGAACCTCCCCCGTACATCCTTCTGGATTTATAAGTGATGAGAAACCCCATTTCTCTCTCATCAATCCCTCTTGGTCACACCCAACACCATGCCGACAAAATCGTAACGAATTCTACCCGAACATTATTTATTCTTTCGGGATGACTTATCATTATTTAAAAATGGTGTTATATTTTCTATATATGTGAGTCTTATGACTTCTGGTTAGATTTAAAAGATTATTATATCAAGACCCTTTCTTCAAATTCATTCGGTGACATACATGATTTTCAAAGATACCCTCCTTTGAAATATCCGATAAGCCAACCTATTTTAAGTGGACATCCCCAAATTTTACCCAAATTTCAAGTGCACCATATCCTATGTTTTAAAACACCAGTGTATTTATTAAACCAGTATTTTTATTAAGAAAAAATTCATGGTTCAATTCTGGTTTTATATAAAATAATTCCCTCTTTTCTATTTGAAAACCACTAGAGTGTTTTCCTTTAAATCGCAAAGAAATGTTTTAATGCTAATGTTTCTAAAATATATTTTTTGATATGATGTCTCTTATATTTGAAACTACATACCATGTTATATATGTCCATGTATGTTCTAATCCCTTAATTTCATGGAAACATTCATGATACGCCCATTGGATATGTTTTATGTCATGATTGTGGTGCACAATTCTTTCCATGGGTAACCTTATGTTTATGTATGATTATTTATGTGGAATGATTATTTATGTGGTAATAATATTCATGAATATGTAGATATTGGTTCACCCAGATAGCGCTCCAATGCATATGGTAAGGATATATCTCATGATATGTGATGTGAATCGTGATTGGCGGTTAGCCTTGAGCTGTACTTAAATGGGAAACATGATTGGCAGTTAGCCTTCACCCATACTAAAGATATGATTTATGATTCTGCCATATTTATATGAATACATGTTTTTATGATCCCATGATTATATTAAATAATCTCATAAGATTCATTCTTTGGATATCATTTTTTCATGCCTCTTAACTCATGTGCTTGAGATGTATCCTTATGTTCATTTCCTTACTGGGTATATTTAGCTCATCCCTTTGTTCATGTGTTCCCCAGGGTAACCTATGCAGATGTAAGATCTCAAATAATGTTAAAATTTTTTTTATAGAGAAAAAAATAAAGAAGTTTTTTAGTCCCTTTTTTTATGTTATACGTACCTAGTCTTCCAAGACACTAGACTTAACGATACTTGGCTTGTACTCTGATGGTTAATTATGCTTAAAATACTGAAATGTTTATTATAAAAGCCTTGGGTCTCTATATAGGGTAGTTTCTATTGTTGAATATTATATGATGAAATATTGGTGTAATTGTTGGAATTTTGAAATAAAATTTATTATTTCTTTATAAGAATGGTTATAAATTTTAGATATTATATTAATTTTTTTAACAATATAAGTTTTCATTATCATTAAAGAATTAAATAATATTTTATTATCCTTTTTATACTTTGTGACACTTAATTTGATTTTTTTTTTCATGTATGAAAATTTCATCATGAATACTCAATTATTGGAGAAAAAATGCGATTGAGGTGGAAATTGATTAAAGGATGATATAATACATGTATCCTTAGTATATTTAATTATCATTTCATTATATGTGGATAATTCAATCCTCGTATAGAGGGAAATGATCCTGAAATACTAATGTAGTTCTATTACATTAATTAATGATAATTGATGTACTTTTTCACAACGTATTCATTTATGGTTTTGTGGTGGCTTACATTCTCATGATCATTCAATTTCATGAGATCAATGTTCCCTATCCCTCACTATAATTATTATTACATTTTTTTGTCATCCATGTCCATATACTATCATCCCACTAATTTCCACCTATTTTGAAACCAAGTTTGTTTTTTTCTAGGTGACTTTCTTATTTCGGTTTCCCTCAATTTTGAGAATGTGGTATAACCCTTTTTACAATGGGGGGTTTCCTAAATTGTATATTGAAATGTAAATCATTGGATTAAAAAGTACATGTTCAAATTATAAGAGTTTAATTTTTTAATGGAGTAGAATGTGAAACCCCAAAATTTAAAAGGAACATTATGTTCGATTCGATATACCAATCATAACACACATTTATTAAAAAAAAAATTATTATTTTTATATGATCATTTGATCCAAAGAATTAATTTTTTTTGTATTAATAGAATTAAAAACATTATAATAAATATATATAGACATTACCTACTAAATAAAAATTATTTCATTGATTTTCAAGATATAATAATTCTGTTTTTAGTAAATTAATTTTATTAAAGAATAAAATTTTTCATAAAAAATTATTTTCGTTTCATTTTTGGAAAAAATAAAAAATAAAAATATTTTTTAAAATTATTAAACATTATTTGAAAAAATAGTCTTAAATTACCATATGGAGAAATGTTTCAGTTTTACTAAAATGATTTATTTTTTAATGAATACTGAAAAATAATGTTTTTAAAATACTATCATTATATCATGAAATTAAAAAGTTAATTATAGATTATATTTGATATACAAGTTAAATAATATAAATATTATTTATTAAAAACAAATTAATTACATATAAATCTGAAATATTATTATTTTTTATATAATTTATATTTTATTTTAAACATCATTTGACTAAAAAACCCATTCATATTATGAATTAATTATAAAATTACTTTATAAAAATTATTATAATTGAATCATGAGAAATGGATAATATAATTGGAAGTATAAGGTTCATATTTGAAATATTTTTTTATTTTATTTTTCGTTCAAGTGATTTGTAACCAAGGTAATTATTTGTCCCATTCATACGGATAAAATAGGGAAAATATGGTAATACCCTTGATATATGATCTCAAAATATACAAATAGCATAACATTATCATATTATATGGGTTTAGTTTTCCCATTTTGATATATATATCTATTATATGATCACTTGGTTCGATATTTCATTGATGATGACAATTATATAAAATTAATGAATTAATAAGTAAGAAATATCACCATATAGAAATTAATATCTCTAAAATATTGACATAGGGACAGAAGGAGGAAACGATTGAAAATAAAATAATTTTTTAAGAATAATTAATTTTTTATCATGGAAATTTTTTATTATTTTTAGTGAATGTATAATTAAAATAAATTCGGTTAGGAAGCTAATATAATATATATTAAATTAAAAGAATAAAAATAAATTATTTTAAAAATGTAAAAATTATTACATAATTGGTGGATTATCATGTTCCACGAGTTATTAGATAAAACTATAATATTTCATATTTTTAATGGATTACATTGATATTGTTTTTCTATCATGTTGTGTTCAATGTAAAATTACATAAATTGTTCATAAAATTATATCATTAGTATTTAATGTTTATTTTTTTGAATTATGATGAAATTTTAAAAATATTGAAATAAGAAAAAAATGATTTGAAATGGTAACATAAAAAAATTTATATAGACATTTGTTTTCTAATTGAGAACTTATATGAATAATTATAACCATTTATGATTCAAAAATCTATTTCCTCTGCTAAAAATAAAATTGAATAGCCTTGAGGTAATCCAACGAATAAGGGTTAAAATAATTCAAATAATATTATAAATTTCATTGTATGTGGATGTGTAAAAATTAACCTCTCTATCAATTAATTTATATCCATTTTGAATAATTTTTAATGAGAATGACATAATTATATTTTAATCCATTTATAAATTCCATGTGTGTAATTTATGTTTCTTATAAAAGGAACCCCATTTTTCAACAAACCACACCACGTTGTGCCATATATCATTACCTACCACATTCATTTTCAATTATAAACTAACCTAGTAACTATTTTTATGTCATGTTCCCCCAAAAAGACAATTTGAAAAATCCTTAAAATGTAATATAAAATATGTCTATCGAATAAGAGTTAATCTTTATTATTGAATATTTCAAACATCAATCATTTTATACTTTATCTAAATTTGTGTTACTCACCCGAAATTAATATATATTGAATCGTAAATATAATAATATATTATTGTAATTATAGGAAACCCATTTTCCATCAATTTTCTATCTAATGGAAATTAGAATAATAACTTTTTTTAACATATGAATAACCATATACATGTTGTAGTGTAATTCATCAATCAACCCCATATTAGTTTAATTATTATAACGATGTAAAAATTAATAAATATGATCAGTATAACATTATATGAATTCATTAAATATAATTTATCCTATAGTTCCTTACCCTTTCACCCATTAATGAAAATATAATGTCACTCAAGCGTACGTATGACCTACCATCTCCATGATGTGATATGAATTAGTTTCAATGTGAAAAAATAATGAATTATCATAACAATGTATATAAAAATAAATTATATATTTATTATATTATTATAATTCATGGTATTACATCACTATATCATTTATACAAGAACTCAAACATCCATACTAAACACAAGAATAGAAAATTAAATAGATAACACTAGATACCATTTTAATACTGAATGACTGTAAATGAATGGGTGATGATATATCAAAATATGATCATATATAAAATTTTAAATTTGAATATATATTTTTTATAAAATAATAATTTATTTCAAACCATTATTTGGAAGGTTAATCATTATCAATAAAGATGATGTTTTATGTAGGGAATTTCATATAAATTTCCACTCCATAGAGACATATTCGATATTATACACATGTTTAAATTTAAGAGTTGTATATAAATTCACATGGATGTATTGAAAATTAATATATATCAATTCATTCGGATTAATGATTCAATTCAAGTTTACCCTTTCATGAGTGTGTAATTTAATTTTTATGAAAGTGGTAATAATTTATTTTAATATCTCATTTTCCAGATTCACATTATTTTCATTGAATGAATTTTCTAATATATTCATCCTAAAACCTATTTGTACTATTATCATATAGATATTTAAGAAGTATCCTATTGATATTAAATCCTTAAAAATATTTTTAACTTCAATTAATGTAATGAATTTTTAAACAGATAATAATATTTTATTTCTCTTTTTGATTGGGTATATTTTTCCTAATTACCATATTTATACATATTATATCATAAAATTTATTGTTATTAAGTCAAATGAATTTTCAATGAAATTTTATTTTATCCTTCATTTTTTCTTGGTCTAAAATGAGTTATTATATATCATTTCAACGTGTCCATTTTCAATGTTCTTTTGAAAAAGTTAATAGAAATTATTATTTTCATCACATAAGGTTTTAAGGGAGTTTCCCCATTGCATAACAATTTAATGATGTTTAGAGCATTCAGTATGTTTCTATTGGGTATTCAAATAACATTATTTAATGAAAACCCAATTTTATGTTTTTTTCCATTTTATATAATAATCAAACTCTAATAATTTTGGTCCAAAATATATATTTATTAGGAATTGATGGTCATTTTTTACCTCTTATAAATTATATTGTTTTTAAATATATCCTGATAATTTCACTTTACTTTGAAAAACATTAATTGTAAATTAAATGTCACATAAATAACCAAATTATGTGTATTATTTAATATGGTATTTTCTGAAATCATATACCATTTATAAATAAGTTATTTCACAATTGACATTATTTTATTTACTATGGAAATATTGATATTCCATATCCTTCACTCAACACAGATGATTGTTGAAAAATGATATTTTTTTATGAATTAATTTGATCATTTAGTTTTTGAGTAATGAATTAGATGACTTGTGATGGGTTGGTCCATGTTATATAAAACCCCTCACAGCATCGAAAATCTCATGAAAAAAACAAATTGGATGGCCGTATAAAATGTTTTTTTTATTTTTAACTAACCTTCAATTAAATTGTATTTCCACAAGGCCTTGATGGTATAGATATCATGATGTATTATAATATGACTTAAAATATTAGGAATTTCATAAATCCAGAATTCATTCTTTATTTACAAGATATTATTTCAGTGATGATATCCAAAGATGCATTTCATGTTTGGTTATTTATTAAATGACATTTTTATGAGTTATCTACCTTTCAATTTTGATTATTCCTTATTTACTTTTCATATATTAAATATTAAGTATCCCTTAATCAAATTTTTTTCAGACTTATTTTATTTTATTTACGCAATTTATAAAGATTGAACCACATAAAATTTTCAAGGTTATAGAATGTTTACATTCACTTTTATTATTATTTAATATCCAATAAAAATGGGAACTGAGATTTTATATATTTTATAAAGACTAAAAAATTGAACTACCCTTGGTTATGTGATACCTTTGATCTCATAAAAATTTAAAAATGTATACATGAACTCTAGATTACGAGATTTCCTATTTTTATAGATTTCCACACATCCATGTTTTCTAATTCTATTAAAATATTTATAATAAATAAAAGTTATATTAAAGAATTAAAATAACTATAAATGAATATAATTTTCACTATACATGAATGAATAACTAATTAACCAAACAAAACATTATTTTTAGGATCCACCTCAGCAATTGTGATGATATAAGCTCACCCATTCTCCCTTGGCCATTGAGGTTATTCGCATCTGTTACGATTGGAAACCCATCCCTTGGTGTATTTAGTTTCCATATTTAATAATTCTTTGCATTTGAATAATTAGAGAAAGGAATGATGCAATACTGGATAATACCATTCTACCATATAATTGTTGGGTTTCTCCCGTCATCTTTCACTAGGTTTGTGCACATCCTTCCCACAACTTAAACATTTCCATTCCTGTATCTAGAAATTTCTAGTATTCATCCTCCATCACAATTCACTGGTGGGATGATTTAATTTATTTCCACCATGAAATTCAGCCAACAATACAAATTAATTATTCTAAATTCTGAACATAATATATCATAACATGTGAGTTTCATAGATTGATTTATTTAAATTTTGACATTGAAGTAACAACAAAAACCATCTTCAAAACTATCTAAATCACGAATCTCTAAATCATTTCATAGACTCAGCTTTATCCTGGTGAATAATTGTTCAATTTTCATTGTTGAAAATATAAAAAATTTAAGGGAATTTTGTGAATGTATTCAAAAATTTTCCTCATACATCCTAAAGGATTAATTTTCATTCTTCCTTTTCCCTGCATAAATCCCTCTACATTTTATGTCAGGGTGTGTGAGGAACATATTTATTAAAATTTATAATATAGACTAAATTTTTCATAACCTCTTTTATCTCCTCATTATGATTCATATTTATTTTAATGTCCACCATTGATTATATATTCCCTATATGCGGTAGAAAAAAATCATGGCCTTTTATTTCAAGGTTAAATGAATGATTGAGAAGATATTTTTAGTACAGGAGATCCATTTTCACCAAAAATGTATAAGATTACCCTCAACAATCTAAGTGATTTTTCACATAATAATTTTTATTGCATCTTTTTCCACCATTAGTTGATGTGGGGTTTTCACCAAATTAAGGATTTAATTTATAAATTAGGATAATAGATATATTTAGGTCATGATGCTTCTGTATGCCACTCCCATTGTGTTTAGAATCTCATATGGATAGTCGCTAAATTTCCAATCACATTTGGTGTTGAATTGGTTCCACATATTTAAATCCATTGACATAAAGAAATGTTAATTTATTGATGATATTTCATGATAAAAATCATATTAAATAGAAACAATTAATATTTAAGGGATAAATAATTTGTAAATTACATTCTGATACTTATGAAATTCCTTATTTTAACATAATATATCCATGTTTTATTTCAAAACATAGAATATTATCAGCTGGTTTCTCCCTCCATGATAGTTCAAATTGTGATTTTGAATTTTCCAAATAGTATCACCAAGGACTGTCGAGCTAGGTGTGTAACATGAACTCCTATTTAAACACCATTTGAAATTAATGTTAATACCAAAATATCTCTTTTAATGGATATTACCCCAAGGTAAAACTGTGTTAGAGAAACATCCAATTGTAGTATTCAAAAATGGATTTATGTTCCTTGAAACGTAATTATAAATACTTTATAATAATTTAAGAATGGTTTAAATAGTTTATTATTATCCCCATGCCTTTTACTAATGTGTTCTAATATTTATCCCTAGATATAATGAAATCATTATAAGATACGAAATATAAAAACTCTTATAATTAATAAACCTTATTAAATTATTAATTACATAATTATACACTAAATTAAATCCAAAATTATCATATGGAGTAGTTTCATTGGGTAGTAAGATTCATCAGACTATAACATGAAACCATATTAAAAGAAAATTATGTAAAAACAATAATAATCCCTTATATTCGACAAACCATATAACCTACGTGGGATAACATAGTGACATACATAAGAACGAGGTGAGATATAAAGCCTATTATGTGAATAATAAAATCCAATTATTATGATATTAATGAATGTGGGTAAAAATAAATATAAATCTCACATAAATGTATTGAGAATCATAAACATGAACATAGAACCATGTTATAAGATGATAACATAAAGACATTATATGTATCTTGAGACAAGATAACACATGATTTCATAAGAATAAGGGTATTAAAATTCAATATACCTCATAACATAGTGTTGTTTGGATGAAGTCACATTCACTATACATGCTATCTCTATATCTTAAACTGTTTCCCAACACAATGGAGGGAATTATAATCCAAGGATCATCTTTCACATTTAAATAATTTACATGTAATATGGTTCAACATAGATCATGGAAAATCATAATGTCATCCATTACTTTTGATATCATGATTAAGGAAGGTATGATACATACATGGAATTTACCAATAATGTATAGATATATATACATCTAGTTATGTACACTTGACTGGGAATGGAGATATGTATTTACTATTGATATTTTTATCTTCTATAATTGTATGGTAACACTACAACATAACGACGGTACATATGGATTCATAAATGGGATTAATGAGAGTGAAAGTTGGTTTATCATTACATGTTAATAAAATAAACTAGAAACATGAATTTTTAAAATCATATACCAATATGATCAACTTTAAATCAAATTGTATAAAACAATGACTATTATTGAATAATGATGAGGGGGAGATAATTCCATTACAATACGAGAGTTCTTATAGAATCTTAGAAGTATCTTAATATGATAATGGGAACACCATGGGAGGGAAAAAGAGTGTGATAAAAAATATATATTCATGCTAAATGTGTTTATAGAGTTGATTACTAGAAGGTTCTGTGGTTAGTTTAACCATAAGGGGGGGATTATATATTAATTTTAAAATATTGGTTTTGGGTTATATATGAATAAATAATCGAAACAATAGACCATACATTAGTTTCTTATAATTTAATCTTCTATATTGTTGCGGTTTTAAATATTTCATAAGGAAAATAATTGAAAAATTAAAATAATTCCCTTAGTGATGTGAATGTCATTCATGTTCCTAAAGAATTTATTTTAAAACCAAAAAATAAAAAAATAGTTTTGGAAAATTCATTAAATGAAATAAAATAAAATAACATTAAACACATTTAATTGTTAAGGGGTATGATTTTTTTCTGTATTCCCATTATCAAATTTATTTCAATACATTAGAGATATTATGATGTAACAATATATAAGATATTTTTAACCCTTTTTAATTTTCACATAAAAATTTCAGTTTCATTACAAATTATGAAAAAACCATTAGATTATTTCAATTATATTATTTTCAAAATGAAATTTATTTTAATGAATTATTTTTCAAAAATTGGATATTTAAATTTATAATAAAAATCCTTTATACTAGAAAATAATATATTTTATGACACTAACCACTTGATAACTATCCTAAAAACTATATGGATCATAGTTAAATAATATTATAATTTATTTTCTATGAAATAATTTTTAATGATATTTCATGAATATGAAATTTCTTTTAAAAATGCATGAATTTATCAAAATTTGTATTTTAATTGAGAATATATATTTCATAGAAACCTGATTTATAGTTCATCATTAAAAAATATAATTATCATGAAACCCTTTATTTAATTATCTTTATTTATTATTAATAGAAATTGAATAAAAATAATCATTATATTTTTTAGAATAAAATATAAAAAAACATACTCTTAGACTCTATATACATAACCTCCTATTACACCTATGTATGCATCATGGATAAGGAGTGTGGTGGTGTTAATGTTTTATGGTGGTTTAGAAAATAATTATTTATATGTGATCTGGATAATCCTACACATCATTAAAAAATTATTTTGTTCGTGATTCTGTTATTGACTATTATATTCAGCTAGGTTTTGGAAAAATCCATATGTGGCCATCACCCGATGAATCTTCAATATATGGCCTTCAAAGGGTACATTTCTATAATTTTAGGTCTTCTATTCTACTATATATGTCAATTATAATACATCAAAAACCATAATATATACTCATCTTTACAATCATGTTACAAAATCTATATTATCAAAGGTTAACATGCTTAAAAGTATTTTAAATTAAAAAATCAATATTTTATAACACTAAAAAATGACTAAATTTTTTTCAAGTTTTTTCTATATCTACCTTATATTATATTTATTTTATTACGGAATTATTTATTTATTTATTAAAAAAATTTCATCTTATTGGATGAAAACATTAGAATGAATACAATATTTAATTATATACTCAAGACAAATGGTTTGAAAATAAAACATTTCATAATATTGTATGATATAGATTCAAAATATTTATATCTAATAGAATTTTATATTATATTTGGATAATTTAAATAATTTTCTATTTATTTTGACTCCCAGTAAACTTGTTTTAACCTTAACCCTGGAAACACATTTTAACACTTCATAATATTTATTTTGAACAATAAGTATGCTATAATTACTAAATAATATTAATTATGGGTACTAGAATATATAATCAATTTTATAAAATTCTAATCATAAAATTGTAAGTATTTAATGTAATATTAATCTAATTAAATCAGATAAAAATATGTATCCATAAAAATTATTTCCAATACATAAAAATGATTTATTCCAAAATTCATGTATGATTATTATTCCAATAACAGTTATTATATTGTGTATAATTAAATGGAACTAATAAAATATTAATACTCATCAAAAATGTAATGTGACTTTTTAAATAAATTAATTTAATATAAATTTTCCATCAAAGATCAGTAATTAAAAAGATTCATAAAAAAATAAAACACCTACAAAAAATTGTCAAAAATCATCAGAGAGATTTTTTTTCATTTTGAATTCATAAACGTAGAAGAATTTTGTTAATTGTTTTTTATAATTTTAAAAAAATTATTTCTAATAAAACTATACAATAGATGAATAAAAAAATTAATAATTAATAATTCTCTTAGTTTTGACTAAAAAATTTATTAATATTCTTTTAATAAATATAACTCCAAAAATACTATATAATGAATATCTATAATTAATAATAATGATTTATGAAACAATTACATGGGTTTTTATTATATTTATTCCCCTTTTACCTTATCTTTGTCTCTATATGTAAGTCTGTCATCACATTCACTTAGTAATTCTACTCAAAGAAGACTCATATAAGGCTCTAAACCAATTTAAAGTGATTTACATGAAATACCCAATAATGTGCCTGAAATGTGTTACCATTTCCATGTTCCGATAAGGTATATCATTACCACATTATATGTAATTTTCCATATTCTCTTGGATTTAATCATATACTCAACATGAAATTGTATATTTGTATACTTCTATGTGTCTCTTGCGATCTATATTTTGTCCCTCTAATGGGTATATGGGGTGTTGCCTCATAAAATATGGCATGTGGGGTAACATGAATCTTTGAGATGTCAATAAAATTCATTCCTATGTTTTTGGACCCAATGTCACAAGTTATATAGATGTCACACATAACAATGTGTTATTTAATGATACCCAAAACCCATACCTCTAAATGCAGGAGAGTACAATATATGTGTTATTATGAACTACACATAATATAGCAAGGTATCACCTACATTTATTTCTCACCAATGCATATAAAAATTTCTCACTTAACATTATTTATCCACAATGATTTTTACCCATATTCCCAATAATATAATCACACATGAATCTATGCTTCAATAAATTGATTTTCTAGCCATCACCTTTCTTAGATTTGATATCCATCAAATCCCATCAAACTAAATTTCTAAAATAATGAATCGATAAGGTTCTACCATGACAAATATCATCCCCATCATGTCCTAACTACTCCAAAAACAATGATTTTTAATATAAAACCATGATTTGTTGAACAGAGATAATGATTTCAAAATGAATAGTGATCCATGATTATGTAAAATCCCTATTCAAACTAAATATTAGTTATTATTTTTTAGTATAATGAGAGGATGAATCCATAAAACTGAAAATCATGGATTTGTTATCTGTCATTCTATGTTTATTCATATTCATCATTTGGAAATAAGCAATAAATGATGTTTCAAGATAATTAAATATCTAAAATTACTTATTCAAATTCTTGGACTAGATACCAAATTATTGTGGGAAAAAAGATTATGAAGAGAAGATTAATACCTGAAGAAATTATGTAGGTTCTTCAAAATTATTAGGATGAATATAAATCACAAAACAAATAAGACCTACCTTCAATTATTTTGAATAATTGGAGATGGAAGTTCCGAGACATGACACTGCTGATGAATCCTATTGAATTTAATCATCGATCCTTGAATCTATATAGGTATTACTAAAACTTTCCCATTATAATGAGATTCACTATTAATGTATATACCCATGTTATGTGGTTAACCCTTGGGAATTTCCTTAAAATGGGTAAAATATTGGGATTGTTTGGTTTCACATTTAATAAGATAAACAATAAAATACACTAATTTAATTTATTTTTTACTCTTATTGATTCTTTTGTGATTAAAATAAAAAATAACACGGGATTAAAACATGAATTATATCATATCATGGGTAAAAAACATATTTCTTATTTAATTATGGTCATGTTTTTTCAATCTGAGACTCTACATAGAATAAGAAAAACTAATTTTGAAATGTTGTGCGTGGAAATACTAAGGGTACAAAGGGACCATAACTCTATGTAAAATCTATGAAATACACTGAAAAATATTATTTAAAATAATTAAATGATTCAGAAATAAAAGTCAATGTCGTTACATAGATACATAAGAAAACAAGATTTCTAACAAATACAAAACCAACCACATGATTTTTTTTTGAAACATTCTAATAAAAGATATTTGGATTCCCAACATCACTATGTTGAAAGCCTTGGAGAATATTATTATTTAATAGTGGAATAAAAACTAAATAAGTTGGTCTTCCCAATTCATCATGATTAAAATTCATGGTTTTATCCAACTCATTCTTCTCACAAATAAATTATCTTTCACTCTTGTTGAATGATTTTAGATAATCAGCCTTATGAGGATTTTATGTTGAAATTAACACATCCATTATTGGTTTAATGGCCACATTCTAAAATTACATATCATAAAATTAAAACCCCAATAAACTGACATCCATATTATTATCTATATTAAATTAATAAACCCTTCAATGTGTCCAAGATTTCTAGATCATTAGTGAAAAGAGTCATCATAATGGATGCTCAATTTTTCTAATTAAATTTAATTATAATTACACATGAAAAGAATCTTGTTATCCATCAATTCTTTTTTGGGATGTATACACAACATAACTAGGGTAATAAGAATTAATAAATTCCTATAAGGTTTAACTCAGCCCACAAATTAATCTTTGGATCAAAATAATAACCCTTTAGATTAAATATCAAAATATCACATTAGAAATCATATAACTATATCAAATCAAAACTTTATTTCTAAAAATTAATTCATATATTTTCAAAAGATATACCTTACTATGGAATTTCATATTAATCAATATCTTATTTAATATACATTCCAAATTTATGTTCAATATTTCATGCATTATTATTAATATTAAAAAACCCATATGATAGATTTTAAAATAATGAATCCATCTTAACATCAATTTATAAAAACATATAATTTAAAAAATTTAAAAATCTTTTTTAAAAAAACGATTAAAATGTTTCAATACAATTATATTAAAACGTAAATTATGATTTCCAACAACAAACATCAACCAACTATAAGTAGGTAACATTAATGTATCATATTAAAATTTACATTGTTAATTACTATTAAAAATTTATATTCATGTTTTGATTTTCCATTCTATGATCACAAAACACCCAATAGGATCCTCCTAGAAATAATAAACATAAGAACTATATTATCATCAAGTCAATTTAATCCAATCATAAAGCTCTAGTTATCCTTGTATTATTCACCCAAATCATGAAAAATATTTAACTACCAACATGGACACAATAACACTTAGAACATCACTAATCAAAACTTGGGGAATGAAAGATAATTAATAAATAAAATCAAAATTTATGACTCGCAACAATCCATGGTAGATTATTAGCATGATTCATATGAGAATGTTATATATAGACCATATTAAAAACTAAAACTCAATTTTAGCTATTCTTATGTCTAATTTAAAATCACATTATAAATAAAATCTAGTATATGTTTCTATTTCATTTTGATCAAACTTGGTAAATCCCATCCTCATTCCGAAGATGGTATGGGGAAATGTAATATGGGTGTTATTGATCCCCAAGGGCTCGCTACTAGGGCATTTTATTCATGTATTCAATCATATGAATTGTTTCCCCTAATAAAACTAATCAACCAACATTGTAATTAATTATATAAATCATGTACGGTGTCTCTATAAATTTCACTACCATAAAAATAAAATTAATATCATTAAATATAAAACAATAAAACAAGTACCAATAAAGGATGAAAATCATACTCACTTTTTTTATAGCAATGAATCATTAAAAAAATAAAAATTGTCTTTAATAATAAATAGGACAAACTTTTTGAAATATACAGGATACAAGATAAAAACTCAAAACCAAACAATTTACATGACATATCATCCTCACGACACATGGTAACTATCTAACCACATCTCTAAGACCATATCCATTAAAAATCCTTGAGAATATTTCCACATCACTGATATTCAATATATCTCAAACCATAAAATACAAAAGCAACAATTTCTACATACATTCAGTGATATAATTAAGGTGTGAATGAAAATATAAATATGGTGGAAATAATAAAAAATCACTATAGGATTCCTTTTGTAATCCATTACAATGATAATTAATTGAAATTCAATTAATATGTAAAATAATTTTTCATTTTTTGACTAATACAATGAACAAAATTAATCAACTTCATTATTTTCATTACAACCAAAAATAAATTAATTACATGAGTTTCATGACCTCCACTAATATAATTGTAAAAACTATATTATCCTTTATTTAAAATTACATTTGAGGATTGTAATATTTAATACTCTATTCATTTTATCAAATGGAAAATATATTTACAAAAAACATTATATATCTTAATTTTAAATTTTTTACTTATTTAATAAATCCAAAACATAAAGTGTCCATTCCTACGAAGTCACATGTGTAAGAGGAATATAATAAATTCCAGATAAAAATAAATACTAAATGACACTGTGGACAGAGAAGAATATTATCCACTAATGTTTGGAAATGATAATGAAACATAAACTGTAATATCTTACACTCAACAAATATAGATTAATTAAATAATGACAATAGCCATAGAGAAAAAGGTCATGGTTACATACGATCGATAAATATTTTTATTAATATAACCAATCATATCCATCTATTCATGGGCCACCTGGATGGGATACATCACATGGATGTATTTATCCACATCCCACAACAAAGATAAAATGGGTCTACTTTACTCTAACGCATGTTTCGTGGTAACATTTATCACAAAACAATTTCATTTGAATAAACAGATTCATATAATTGTGACTTATTGAAAATTCAACAACCCACCCCCATAATCCCATTTAAATAAGTGGATGTTCTTATTTCTAATGAATTAATAAATAATAAAATTAAATTAAAAAATATAAAAACACATCAAATATAGAAAACAATGATGCTCAAGTCAAGGGTGTAACTTATTTTAGGAAAGTTGTTTTGTTGTATATTGTGCCAACCTGGCTAGTAGCTTTAATCCATTAATCACATATAATCATTCATCCCCCAAATGAAGTATTTGTAAAACATTCATGTTCAATTGCATTTTAATAATATATAACATGTCAAGAACCCATCCCCCTTGAGAGTAAACCTTCTCAGCTAACAATGATAGTATGTAGATGGTGACTATTTGAGTATAACCTCCACTAGTCCACATGATAGAGATTATCAATTATGGTATAATACAATACATATGGGATTTATTACCCCTGATGGAATATGAAAAATTGATAGATATTTTAGTCTAACCAATAGAAAACATCTAAAAAATATAAAATAAATCTCAACAAATGACATTAAATGTCATAATATATTTAAAGAAGTAAAAATTAAAGAAGAATTACCAAATGGTACAGATGAAATTGACCAAAAACACAAACATGCCTTAAAAAACCATGACATAGTAATATCCAAATTGAACACTATAATTATTCATAAAACCAAAATATATTAAATATATATAGTGATCATAATAGTATAATATACATGATCCCACCATAGCATATCATGCAAAAGATAAATAATGCATTCTATATCCCAGTGAACAACAATGAAACTATCTCATAACGTAAATAGGTATGTAATGTTTTTAATTTCACCCTAGATAACTGTCACTGTGTATTAAAAATAAGGGATAATATAATATAACAATGGATCCTCAAGGGTACCCCAATAAAACTTCACCGCTGGTTTTTTGCTCTAGCCCATTCTCACAAATTTTGAGCCGTATCTCTAAAAATTAATCCACCCTAAGGAAAGATATGAGAAGAACCACAAAATGAACGTCAAGAATTAAATCATCAAACCGCATCACCATATAGAGTAACCAAGTAGTTTATATGCGTCACGTAAATCGTTGTGACGTGTATCTTACATCAGGTATTTTACCTCAAGCCATCACATCCCAAACGCTGAGTATGGAACCCCAAGCCATCACTACCTATACAGATCATACATTAATAAATCCACTAGATACTATTTCTATAGATAAATGAGTATGAAATAACAATAAGCCGTCATATCCCAAAAGAAACATATATTAGATAACTATCCATCATTCATACCAACACATGTAAAATGTAAGAGAAGAATGATTAGGTAGTTGGGGTAGTCATCCATACATCTCCCACCAAGATGTTGAGTCAATAAGATTTTCCTTATGAGTTTTACATTGCTTCACACATGGGGGAGATTGTTTAGTAAATAAATATTCCTTATGACTTTAAAATTCCTTCTTGTTTTGAAAATCGAGAACACCTTATCTCAAAGAAAATTTCTTTTTTACCCTGTGTTTTACTTCTATAAGGAAAAATTGCATTCCCTAAAGAAATTTATCCTTACCATGCTTTTATTGTTCATATCATAATTTTCCCATGTGTAAAATTCAGTTTGTAACCAAAACCTTAAAATCCTAAAAATACCTAAATATGAAGCATTCTGTTTTATTATCCGAATTCTCGGAATTCTGGTTACGAACACTTCTGAGTTCTGACTATGAATTCTATGAATTCTTGTTACGAACTCTTCTGAGTTATGACTCTTAATTCTGAATAATAATTCTGGTTCTGAAATCTTATGAGTTCTGACTCCGAATTCTGAATACGAATTCTGGTTATGAAATCTTTCTAGTTCTGACTCCTAATTCCAAATACAAATTCTGGTTAAGAACTCTTCTGAGTTCTGACTCCAAGTTCTCTGAATACAGACTCCAAACTCTTCAGAGTTATTACTCCAAATTCTCATGAACTCTGACTCCAAATATTTCATGTTATGGTTCCGAATTCTTGTGAATCTTGATTCTGAATTTCCTTTAAACTTTGACACTGGAATTCTATATAGTTCTGGTTTCGAATTCCTAGATAACAGAATCTGAATATCCTTGTGTTATAGACTCCGAATTCATTTTTGGATAGACTCCAAACTTTCATTTACATACATTCTGAATATTGGATTTTAGTTATGTAACCATATTTTTGCTTACACTCACTAAGGGAAATATGAATTATACAAACGGTTTTGGCCAAACCATTGGTATACTTCATTAATTTAGACCTATACCAACACTTTTGGCCAAACCGTTGGTATAGGTCAGTTATAGAGGACCGATTCAAATGGTTTGGCCATAACAATTGGAATAGGTCCCCCCTATACGAACGGATTGGAGAAAACCATAAGTATAGGTCCGAAAATCAAATGACCTATACCTATGGTTCTCAAAACCTTTGGTATAAGTATATACCAATGGTTTTGTGAACCGTTATTATAGGTACATGTATTTTTAATGGAATATTCTTATGAAGAACATTAAATAAATAAAAATTTAAAATATATAGTTTAATACATATATATATTTATGAAATCATGTTCACAAAAATCATGTTAGGTTAGTGGTTAGGTCATTCAATCATAGACTAGAGTTCTTGGGATCAAATCCCACCGAATGTTTTTTTTGAAATATGTATACCAACAGTTTTATGGAATCGTTGGTATAGAACTATCCTCACGGCGTACTTGGCCACGGTCTTCCTCACCGTTGGTATAGGCTTTTCCAACTGTTTGGAGGCCTATACCAGTGGTTCCAAAACGTTGGTATAGGGTATTTTTCCAGTAGTGACTTGTTTCTATTATAAAACGATGTTGTGCTTTCATTTACTAACAAACCATTGTTTGGGTGACACATGTACAGGTCCCTCCTAAATTCAATGGAAAATATTTCCGTTGGAAGAGGGAGTCGACCGTTGAAGCTGTTCCTATAAATAGGATCTCAATTCAAAGTTCCTAACAATTGTTCGATGACTCTAGAGATAACATGCAGTTGAAGGGATTTCTAGAGAGAGGAATTTCTTTTCTTTTTTTGTACTAAACTTCTTGTTCAGATTTTCTTTGTGGGACTTGGATTTTTTGTGTGTATATACGAGGGATTCTAGGGATAGGAAGACAGAGGTTCCAACTACATTGAAGTTGAGGTCTTCCTTGCTGAGAAACATAGAGGTTCTGACTACTTTGAAGTTGAGGGCATGCAGGGATAGCAAGACATACTCTGATCTTCGTATCGAGGGCTTACCCTAGTGTGGGTAAGATATACATTCTTGAATGTAAAAATCAAGGGACCTTTATCCAAGGTTGATGGATACCCATTTATTTGGGTTAAAATATTTACTACTTGTTACTAGTTTTGTTACAATTTTGTTTTCTTCATTTGTATTGTTGAGGAAAGTATAACTATCTCATACTTCCTTATACTTGTACTCTGATCTAGTCAGATTATATATGCTTTAAGGTAGAGTCTTCATCATTGTAAACATTCATTATACCTTTTATTTCGATCCTAATTTTTTTATTATAGAGTATATCATACTCACATACCATCTCGACAATTGGTATTAGATCCTTGGTTTAATATGAATTAATCTCACGATTTGATTCAGAAGAGAATTCATCTCATTCTTTTCTTGAATCAGTTTTTCAGACTCGAATAGTTCGGATTCATTTATTATTAGAGATACTCTTTTTATATATTTTCCTATCTTAGGAATATTTTCTTTGTTTAGAAATTTTTCTTATTACATGTTTTTGTGGAATGATTTTTCTATAAGATGGTAGGAATAAATATTGGTTCCATAGAAAATCTCAATCCAACTAGACCACCTATTTTTGATGGAAATTATTATGATTATTGGAGAGATCGCATGAAGACATTCATTATCAATACTGGTATTGATAATTTTTTTATGCTTACTGGAGGATATAAAATCCTGGACATGGAGGTTAGTACCTTCACTATTCAAGAAAAGCATGAATATCAACTGAATTATAAGGTACATAATAATTTTCCTTTCTCCATGACTCGAAATATTTATTGCCAAATTTCATCTTGTGAAGCAAGAAATTTTATTTGGAATAAACATTAAGTTACTCACTTTGGAACTTCCAATGTTATTGAAACAATAAGAGCCATTCTCAGAGCTGAATTTCATGGTTTCTTCTTTCCTTATGGAGAACCTATATGTAAGGTCTATCAAAGAGTCATGACTATTGTGAATAGTATACAATCCATGGGTGAGAAAGGATTAGATGATGAATCTCTTGTTGATAAGATCATAGACATCATTCCCAATGAATGGGAATCCAAGAGGACTTCTATTGATGAAAACAGAAAGGTTACTCAGATTTCTCTTGATGAACTATTTGGGACTATTCTTCAACATGATACTAGAATGAAGAGAGATTCTAATAATGTAAAGAAGAAGAATGTGAATGGAAATTTCGCTTTTACTATAAATTTAAATCATATGAAAGCTACGACTCCTTAGATAATTACCAGATCTAAGTCTAAGATGGTTGTTATCCAATTCGAATCTAGTTGAAGTGAATCCTCGGAGAATTTACTAGAAAATATTTCTCAAAGGATGAACAAGATTTTTGGACAAAAGAACATCCAATTCATGTACAAGTAGAAATAATGTAAAGATAATAATGATTCATAAGTCACGTGTTATGAATTCAAGAGAGATAAGACCATATGGCCTGATTTTCCTATGCTTAAGAGAAATAAAAGGAAAAGCCTTCTGAGAGAAGCAGAAAAAAGTATTACAAGGATAAAGCAAAGAATGTCATGAAATATAATGACACCTGGAGTGATAGTGGTGGTGAATCTTCAGATGAATCTTCGAATTATGAATTTTTTGGATAGAAGAATATTGGTCTAATAGCCAGACTACCTATTGAAAATCATTGTTTAATGGCTAAGGTACACAATACTGAATCAATGACCAATGTTTCATTAAATGAAAATTATAGTAAGATAAATTTTATAACTCTTATAATGAAAAATATTCTTTTGATAAAGATAATACATTACCTTCCTATGAAGAAGATTTTAGCTTTTCCAAACTTCATGACATTGAGAAATCAAAACTCATGAAAACTATTGATAAGGAAAAAACTAGGAATAATATTCTAACTATGGAAATTTCAAATCTTTTTAAAGATCATGAAAAGAAAAATGTTTATTTTCAATATATTTCAAAAAATATTGAGGATGTAAATTCCGAGAAGAATAAAATTTCTAAAGAACTAGAAAACGTAATTTCTATGAAAAATGTTTTTGAGCCTAACTCTAGTTCAAAATCAAATGATTTAGATGACTAAAACATGGTTATCAAACTGAAATATGAAATTGTTTCCTTGAGGAAGTTTTTGTAAAACATTACCATAGGTAAGAAAAAGTTTGATAAAATGTATTCTCAAATATGACCTCTAATTAATAGTTTTGGTTATGGTTATACTGGTTCTAAACCGATTTTTAGTAATAATTATTTTGTTACTCAAAGTGATCCATTCTATACTAAGTGTCAGTGTGGTGGACACTAGGAAAAAATTGTTCCTTAAACAATACCCAGTCTTTTGGATTTCATAAACCCTATTTTTCTAAAAAGATGTGGGTGCCTAATATTTTTCTTTCTGAGATTTTCGGATCCAAGAATGTTTGGATTCCAAAAACCTATATTTTTCTTATTTTCTTGAAAATAGAGAAAGTACCAATATAAATACATGGTACATGGATAGTGGATGTTCCCGGCATATGACTGGAAATAAAAAACTATTTTGAAAAGATTATCAAGGAGAAAGAAGGAAATGTAACTTTTGGAGATAATGCACAAGGAGAAATTATTGGTTTATGTAACACTGTTCTCCTTGGAAAACATTGATTTCAAAAGGTTTATTTATTAAGGGTATTAAGAACAAACTAATTTTTATAAGCCAATTATGTAATGTAGGATACCTTTTGAATTTTAGGAATTAAAGGTGCCTAGTACATAATTCCGAGGAAGAGTTTATTCTTTCTGCTCATAGGCAAGGGAATGTTGACACCCTAAAAATAGAAGACCTTAGGAGCCAAGATCTACCATGCATTAGGGAAATGGAGGATCACTCTTGATTATGTAATAGATGATTAGGAAACTGTAACCTTAAGAACTTATGAAAAATTTCTGTAAAAAGATTAGTTATGGATATACGGGAACATAGATTTGATTCTTCAAAATTTTGTGATCATTGTCAATATGGAAAGAAATATAAAACAGGTTTTAAATCAGTTGGTGAAGCTACAACTACTGATGCATTATAGATAGTGCATATGGATCATTTTGGACCTACACAAAATGGAAGCATTGGAGGCAAGTATTATGTATTTGTATTTATAGATGATTACACTAAATTTACGTGGGTCTATTTTCTAACAAAGAAGTCTGCAGCTTTGTCTTATTTCAAAAGTTTTAAATCCAAAGTTAAGAATAATAAAATCCTTCCATTGAAAACTATTCATAGTGATCATGGTGGAGAATTTCAAAATTCTGATTTTGAAACTTTTTGTAGTAGAAAAGTAATTACTCATAACTTCTCCGCACCCAGAACACCTCAACAAAACAGTGTTGTTGAAAGAAAAAATAGAATACTTCATGAGATAAAAAGAACCATGTTGAGTGAATATTCTGTAGCCAATAATTTTTGGACTGAAGTTGTAAGTACTACTTGTTATACTATAAATCATTTTTGACTAGACATGTTCTTAATAAAACTCTTTATGAGTTATGGAATGGTAGAAAACCTAGAATTTCCTACTTTACGGTTTTTGGTTTCAAGGTATTCATTCTGAAAACTAAAGATAATATACATAAATTTGCACCGAAATATAATGTAGGAATTTTCTTATGGTACTCCACAACTTTTAAGGCTTATAGTGTTTTCATTAAAAACAATTGTACTGTTGAAGAGACAGTATATGTGAAATTAGATGAATCTAATCCTTTTGTTTTTAAATAACCACAAACTACATCCTCAGATGTGTTTTTAAAAATTGATTATCATCCTTTGATATAAGATCCTTCTGATAAGGAAAATTTACTAGAAGATACTTCTGAAACATTTACCCAAGAAGATTTCCTACCCTATGTTGATGAACATGTTCTACAAAATCGAAATCACTTGTTTCTAAAGAATCATCCTAGTAATAGTATCATTAGAGAGGTGAATCAACCTGTTAGGAAAAGATATTCCTTAAGAAATTAAATAGAACATCCTTCATTCCATTCCAAATTAGAACCAAAAACCAATGATGATACTTTAGGTGATGATGATTGGATTAAATCCATGCAAGATGAAATAATTGAATTCAAAAAGAATAAAGTCTAGACATTGATTGAAAGAAAAAAGGAAACATCTTTTATTAGTATAAAATGGGTCTTAAAAAATAAGTGTGATGAAAATGGAATCATTGTATGAAATAAAGCTATATTAGTTGCTAAAGGATATAATCAACAGGAAGGAATAGACTATGGTGAAACCTATGCTCGATTAGCTAGACTTGAATGTATTGATATCTTACATGCCTTTGCAGCATTCTTTAATTTCAAACTTTTTCGAATCGAGGTGAAATGTGATTTCCATAATGGTTATGTTCAAGAGGATGTTTTTGTTGAACAACATCCTAGTTTTGAAGATACAAAACATCCTGATCATTTTTTAGACTTACTAAATCATTGTATGGACTTAATCAAGACCCTCGATCCTGGTGTGATAGGCTTACATAATTTTTTCGTCAAAATAATTATGTTAAGGGAAATGCTGATCCAACTCTTTTTATAATGAAAGATAAGAAATATTTTTTGATTGTTCAAATTTATGTTGATGAAATTATATTTGGTTAATATCAGTTATCTTTCACTGATTCCTTTGCAGATATAATGAAATCTGAGTTTGAAATTAGTATGATGGGTGAGTTTACATTTATCCTTTTTTTCAATTCTCTAAAAAACCAGAAAGAATCTATATATCCCAAGACAAGTATATAAAACATCTTCTTAAAAATTATGGATATGACAACAATAAGCGTATAAGTACTCCAATTGGTACCTCAAACACACTGGATCTTGATGAACCTGGGAAACCAGTGGATCAAAAATCTTTTAGAGGTATGATATGATGTTTACATTACTTAACAACTAGTCGTCCAGAATTACTATTTTTAGTATGCCTATGTATAAGATATCAATCCAATCCCATGGAATCTCATTTAAAGATAGTGAAAATTATTTTTTTCTAGATAAAGGGAAACATGGATTTAGGACTTTTTTATACTTCACGAAATGATTTTGTTCGAAAAAATATTTGGATGATGACTTTGGTGGATGTAGAATGGATAGAAAAATAACATCCGGAACATTTCATTTCTAAGGAGATTCATTAGTTATTGGTCATAGAAGAAGAAACACTTAGTAGAACTTTCCACTACTGAAGTTGAATATGCAGCAGCTAGATGTTTTTGTGCTCAAGTGTTTGGGATGGAGCACACACTCATAGAATATGGTATGAGTTTTACCAAAACTCAAATTTGGTGTGATAATACAAGTTCCATTTCCCTTAGTAAAAACCATGCACACCACTCCAATACAAAGAACATAGATATTAGGCACCACTTCCTCAGAGTTCACACACAAAAAAGAGATATCATTCTTCAATTTATCAGAACACAAGATCTACTTGCAGATATTTTCACAAAATCATTACCCTCTAAAAGATTTGAATACATTAAAAATATGTTAGGAATGATAACCATAAGGAAATCATCCTCATAAACTTTCTGTTGAACCAACCTACTTACAGTAATTAACTCATTTTCATAGGGGCTGTACATTTGTTTGATAGTTTTTCAAATTTCTCAAAATGAAAATTTTCATTGTCAGTTTTTCAAACTTTTTGTGATGAAACTTTTCGTATTAAGTTTTTCAAAATTTTCATAATAAAAAATTTCGTAGTCGTTTTTCCCTTATCACAAATCTTTTGGAAAATTTTTTTATACTTGAAATTTTCGTAATGAAGATTCTCATACTTGAAAATTTTCGTAATGAAGATTTTCATACATTAAATATTTCATAATGATGATTTTTGTTCTTGAAATTTTTCTTAATGAATATTTTGATACTTGAAATTTTTGTAATGAAGATTTTCGTACTTGAAATTTTCGTAATAAGGATATGTGTACTCAAATTGTTTTTTGTAATGGAGGTTTTTGTATTTTTTTTAAATTTAATGTATTTAAAGAAGAATATTACCGATTACAAATAATTTTCCTAGAAATCCGAATAGTATGATTCTTTCTTGAGTTTTTGTAATCACATTTTACTTACTAGTATTTTCTTTTGTGTTTTTAAAATTTATTGGATACTAGTTTTCTTAAATCTGATTGTTTTCCTTTAAAACCTCAAAAGAACAGAACCTACAAAGTTTTCCGTACGGCTATCATTTCAACCTTCAGATATGATAAGAAGAATTCTCATCCATTGGATTGAGTTTGGAAGTCGAATCGGCACATCAAACGCCTATATAAAGGACCACCAAAGGGTTGTCCCGGAACATTTTTAAGCATTTGGGTGCCGAATCATTGCCCCTCTTTCAGAAGCCCGTTCTGAACCTCTCTAGTATTTCTCTAATCTGAATGTCTGGTTAAGTTCCTTATCACGAGATGACTTCTATATAGCCGATTGCGGAGTGGTAATTATACAGATAAAGGATGGTGCATTCAAATTTCTTCGACAAGTATGACTCTATTATCTCCAAGAACATCAAGCTTAATTGATAGGAATGTGTTTCCATTTCTATGCCACGGCTGAAGACATGGTGTATCCGGATCTACTTATTGAGTTCTATGAGTCGATCAGTTTCTTTAAGGATGAAGGGAGAGATATGTTTTCATTCATGAGTTATGGAAAAACCTATGCCCTTTCATACACCAATACAACTAGCTTGGTGTGGCTATCATATGAAGGGGATGCCAAGTTCTGTTCCCACAAGCTTCCAAATTTTCAAGGATGTTTTGTAACGGTGAAGGCTATGAAGTGTCTTGTACATTCAGATGTCAATATAGAAGAGAGTGTTCATTTTTCCACAAAAATAGGATCCTTGAGTTGTGGGTTCAAGGGTTTATCATTCTGAGGAAGGGTGACAAAGACACGCTGAAGAAGAGTGATATGTATATCCTGAATTTTATGGTAAATCTATGGAAGATCAATCTGATGAAGCATATTATCATTATGATAGAGAATATCAAGAATGGGAACCTGAAAGATAAAATTCTTATGTACACGTCCATTCTTTCCATTATTATTTTTTGGTTCTTGGAGTCCTTAAAAATCCCATGCAATTTAATGTCATGGAATTGAAATGTTATGCTTATCGATGATGATACTCTCGAGAGGATGAATGTTGGTTTCTCTAAGGAGACATGAGATTTATATGACTTACCAGAGGAAGAGGCTGACGATGCTCTGAAGGAACAAGAGTTTCTTGATCCATCGAAAAAAGGACGAAAGAAGAGAAAGTTGAAGGAATTGGTTGAAGAAGGAAAAATCTCAGAAGCTAATGAAACTCATTCTGCACCTCCAAATCCCAAGAGGTAGAAAGCCAATCCAGATGAGGATTTATCCAAGTAGAGGGAAGACAAAAAGAATCGTAACGAAGGAGATCCATTGTTTTTCTTGGATCTTGTAGAAGCAAAACAAGTGAAAGAGAAGGCAGGTGATGAGCTTGAGAATCAATCTAAGGAAAATAATAAAAGTAAAAAATGTATGAGGCTGAAATTTTTCAATCCCTTCTGAGGGATATTGAAATAGAATTAGAGAATATCCCTTTCCCGAAATATTTCTTGGATGAACCCTTACCTGAGACTCTGGGGAAGAAGTTTATGACTCCGGAAAAAGCCTAAGAGAAGGTTGTTGAAGAAAAGGAAGCTATCAAAGAAGTGGAAAAAGAAGAAAGTAGTGGTGGAACTAAAGATCTTATTAAGAAAGTTGAAGATTATCATAAAAAGGAAACCCCTTCCGAGAAGCTATCAATCTGAACTTCTGAATCAGAGTCTTCAACGCTCCCAACTCCTTGGAAGGATGAAGAAGGTGAAGATGAAAAGGGTAAAGAAGATGTTAATAAATTGTCTAAGGAAGAAAGAAATAATCGTCACTTTATTCACCTATATGATGCCGAGGATAGAGCTGAGAAGGAGAGGGTTGATGAAGATAGAATTGTTCGGCTGTCTGTCGGTGAAAATGAGTCTCCATATGAAGAGGTTGTTCCAAGAAAAGTAGGGGAAAATAGGTGGTTGTTGATACACCTACCAAAGTTTCTTTATGGAAGACAAAATCTGGTAGATCTCTTAAGAGGAAGCTCGTCGAGCTAGAGGAAGAACCATCAACAAGAAAAGTGTTAGATTCAGAATTATTATTTCTAGGACATGATTTTGTCATTCAATCTCTGAAGAAGAATGTTGAAACCATTCTGATCATTCCGACCATTTACTCTAGATGTCAGATTCTCCAACATAGCTTGAATCAAAAATAGGATTATGTATCCATGGTAATGGATAGGTGCATAAAGATTTTGGATGATTACAAGAACTTCCTTCTCAACTAAGATGCTCATAGAAAATCTTGTATGAAAGTGCTTAGCTGGTCAAAAAATATACTTGAAGATTTGGGAGAGCTTGATAAATTTAAAGAAGATGTTAAGGATGATTTTGAATCTGAATATATTAAAATCAAGGATCTCACAACTAGCTTTGAGGGAAATCTAACTCTTGAGTAGAATACTTGGATTCAAGAGTTCAATGATCTAAATGGGGAGTTTTACTCTGTTGCTCAAAGCTAGAAGAGAGAAAGGGATCTCCAGATCAAGATTGAAGAGAAACTAGTAAAGCAAGATGACTTGTTGAAGGCTGAGATAGAGGCTCTGAAGGCTCAGGATGATAGGATCAAATCCTTAGAGAAGAAAGAAGAGTAAGATCACAAGGATCTAAATAAACTGAAAACCATTTTGAAGAAATTCATACCCAAAGAAAAGGATGGAAAATAAATCTGATCTTTTGTTGTTGTTTTTCCTTGTACAAATTCCTCCATTCTTAATGAACTTTTGGCTGATCGTTTATATTTGAATGATTTGTACTAATATTTTAGGTACTATAATCTCTTTTCCAATCCCTCAAATTATTTTTGTAAATCAGACAGGGGGATAAAGGAAAAAGAATGATAAGTAAATATGAAATATCCCTAAGTAAGGGGGTGTTTATCTAAGGGGGAGTTAGTCGTATTCATCATTTCCAATGTGAAAAGGGAGATAAGTTTTATTTCAAAATCTAGAATTAAATTTCTAATTCTTTAAATTCTTTTTCGTAAGGATGTTTTTTCTTTCTGAAAAGGGGGATATTATTGAGTCAATAAGGTTTTCCTTATGACTTTTCAATTCCTTCACACTTGGGGATATTATTTAGTCAATAAGGTATCCTTATGACTTTAAAATTCCTTCTTGTTTTGGAAATCAGAAACACCTTATCTCAAAGAAAATATTTTTTTACCCTGTGTTTTACTTCTATTAGGAAAAATTTCCCTCCCCAAGTAAATTTATCCTTACCATGTTTTTATTGTTCATATCATAATTTTTCCATGTGTAAAATTCTGTTTGTAACCAAAAGATTAGAATCCTATAATTACTTAGTTATGAAGAATTCTATTTTAGGATCGGAATTCTCAGAATTCTGGTTACGAAGTCTTCTGATTTCTGAATCTGAATTCTCAGAATTCTGGTTACGAACTCTTCTGCGTTCTGACTCTGAATTCTGAATACAAATTCGGGTTCCTAACTCTTATGAGTTCTCACTCCAAATTTTGAATAATAAATCTGGTTACGAACTCTTTTGAGTTCTGATTCCAAAATTTGAATACGAATTGTGGTTACAAACTCTGCGTTGTTATGACTCTGAGTTCTCTAAATATAGACTCCAAAATCTTATGAGTTCTGACTCCTAATTTTCATGAACTCTGACTCCGAACATTGTAAGTTCTGGTTCTGAATTCTTGTGAATGCAGATTCCGAATTTCCTTAAAATTTAGACTCTGGAATTCTATATAGTTTAGGTTCTGAAATCTTAGAAAACAGAATACGAATATCCTTGTATTATAGACTCTGAAATCATTTTTGGTTAAACTCCCAAATTTAATTTTATTACATTCCGAATATTGGATTTTAGTAATGTAACAATAATTTTGATAACACTTGTTTCTATTATAAAACAATGTTATGTATTCAGTTACTAACTAACCATTGTTCGAGTGACACATGTATAGGTCCCTTCGAAATTCTAGGGAAAATATGACCGTTGGAATAGGGAGCCAACCGTTGAAGTCGTGACTATAAATAGGAGCTCATTTGAAAGAGCTTAAGAATTGTTCGAAGACTCTAGAGATTACATGCTGTTGAAGTGATTTCTAGAGAGAGACATTAATTGCATTGTGCGTACTTAACTTCTTATTCATATTTTCTATGTGCGACTCTGATTGTTGTTATGTACAATCGAGGGATTTTGGGGATAGGAATACATTGGTTCAATCTACCTTGAAGTTGTGGTCTTCCTTGCTGAGGAAGACAGAGGTGCCAACTATCTTGAAGTTGATGGCTTGCGAGGATAGCAAGAAGAATATGATCTTTTTATCGAGAGCTTAATCTGTTGTGGGTAAGGCATACATTCTTGAAAGTATAAATCTAGGTACCTTTATCCATGGTTGATGGATATCCTTCTCTTTTGGAAAAAATGATTTAATACTTTTTACTTGTTTTGTTACAATTTTTCCACTGCATTTTTATTGTTGAGGAAAGTATAACTATCTCATACTTCCTTATACATGTACTATGATCTAGTTAGATTCTATATGATTTAAGGTAGAATCTACATCATTGTAATCATTCTTTAAGATTCATTTCTAGAGACATCATTTCCGGAATCACTTTCTTAGAATCATATTTTCAGAATCAATCAAGTGTGTAGAACTAGAGGTTTTGTGAATTACCTTGTTAACCTTGTTAAACATAACCAACATTAAATGTTCCAAAAGATTTTTTTAATGTTTAAAATTCACCCCTCTTTTATATTGAGAATCATTAGAAACTCCATACATTATCTCTTTTATTTTGATCCTATATTTGGTATTATAGAGTATATCATACTCACATAACATCTCAACACAAGATTTTGGGGAAAACACCATCATAGATTCTACTATCTATTTTTTTCCATTACTAACATGCGTGGGGTGGAATATGAAACCACAAATTATAAATAATCAAAAATATCTCACAAAAAATCTATTATTATTATCTAGTCTGAGATACAATTGTATCTTACATTACTGAGACCCTCGGCTGCCTCTGCTAAGACCAAATAACCTATAATCGCACAATCCTCTAAATGAGTCACATTAGTTATTTATTTACCTTTTATCAATTCATTATATTAGTTAATTTAATATTCATTAAAAAACCATTAATATTATTCCAATTTACATTACATTAAACATCAGAGTATAATCCATAAAGTCTATGTATAATCCAATGTGAGCCCCCACTTTATGATGATTACTTTTTTAGCATTTTAATTCCAAAATACACAACCTCGTGCTTTATGAATTGTATATTCATTATTATAATCATTCCATAATCCATGGACTATCGGAAAACCATCCTAAGAAACCACTATGTGGATACATGTATCTGAGTATATCTAGTTACCTCACGCATTGTGGCAGGGAATGAAGGTAAAACATTGAACGTAAACATCATTAGTTAAAATGATTTATTTGAAATCATAAATGTTCTTAGAATCAAATCAATGTATAATTACCTTAGCAACCTATTCCATCGTCTCTCGTCGCTTCCAGGACACCAAAATGTATATCACGATGTATCTTGCCATGAAAAGCATCAATTGTTTCCACATCATCTGAGCCTCCCCACCCAAATAATAACAACCATCCCAAGATCGTGTCACAACTAGTCCCCCTTGCCCCATATCACATATCATAGAAAATATTTCATATGAAGATCATCCCAAAAAAAATTCAGAAACATAAAATAATATCTAACATGGATATCTAGGCCCTAAACAAGTAATAGATCATTAACACACCAATGATATATCACACCTCGAAACTCAATACACTCGTCGTTATAAATAATGAATATATTGTAGGAACTACAAGATTTTCATCATCAAATAGTTGCATATTATTCTATATTGAATTAAATAATCAATTATTCACACATTCCAACTATAGTAATCTTATGACATCAAGATATAAATATCTATCAAAAGAGAATCATGCTCTGAGCATTAAAACCAGATTTCGAAAACTTAAAGAATTATAAATCATTTTATCCAGACTATAAATTAATATCCTTATTCTAATCAAGCATTGTCATTATTAGAATTATTAATCAATTCCATTATCACCTGGAAGGACACATTTAATTACGAATTCACATTGAATAAATTTCATTATCACAAAATTACAAGAATCAATAGATTCTTTAGAAAAATGACTCTTCTTTAATTTTTATTCCTATTAATAAATTAATTTAATATTTGATTCCTTTAACATTTTCTATAATGGAAAACATGATAATACAAATAAATGTAAGACAATATAATGAGAATATCCTAGGGAACACACTCTCTATTAAATAAAGATGAAATCCATTATCATTGTTTCAAACATCGACGAGAGACAATTAAATGTTAATCAAGTCGAATCATTATTATGTTAATTCCATGTTAATAAAAAGGAATAAACCATGAGAACATTATGACTTCATGTAAATAATTATGTGATGGAAATAATCACCTACCACAATGGTTTCAGTGTTATTCTTACATGAATAGGCCAACTCCATAGATCCCAATCAATCCTCCAAGATGAGTTGTGTCCTTATAAATATATTGATCTAAAACTAAAACATAAAACCCCATAAAACTATATTAAACAAATAGATAGAAAAAATAATCACATTTATATAAGAAGTGGATGGATCCAGATTGGTGAACTATAATTGAATAGGTAGAACGAACCTTAGATCACCATAGATTAAATATGGATGGACCAGAATCAATCATTATATAAGGGATTCCAGAACACTTAGAGATAGAGTTGTGGATTTCATATAAATCGAGTGTGATCCATATGGATTTATAAAACCCAAGGAAATGAGTCTTATAAAATCATGATGCACAATGAAATTACATGTTGTGAAACCATTTCTTGTCTTGAATCTATCAATTCCTTATGTAATTCCCAAAAAATTCATCACCTCAGTTGATTTAATAATTATTTATTTTCACTCTCTGATTAACCCCATAATCCAAACATACAAAAGTTGCGAACCTCACATTCATGAAATTGAAACCTTAAATGTAATGAATTCACCATGCTTCTAGATTTTATCACCCAAACATATATACACCCACTAAGGAATCCCCCAAGCACCAGAAGATTTGAAACATGAAAAGGGTGGTACAATATAGAGTAGAGGCCTCACAATACATACATGTAAAAAAATATCATCCTCAAAAAACAATAACTAACCCTATAATGGAAAAAATTAGGCTAATATAAACAACCACCCCATGTGATACATCTAAAGGATCTCACCTTCATAGGAACTCAAGAACCACATTATAGTAACAATATGATACCATGAAATAATAAAAAATATATTCTAACTACAAACTTATATATAAATCTACCAAACATGAGTAATGTTACAAAACATAAATAAGTGGAAAAAAATTTATTATTTTAAAATTATGATGTCCAATAAAATACTACATTACCATAGTATAGCTGAGCATATATTAGATTTGGCTACTTAGCGTGAATCTTCTAATCACCTTCCCATATACACTGTTTTATGTAATTGTACCACTACGAGACACAAAATAGGGGATTATAATGCCCACACAACACTATCTCTTGGTGGTCCTTGACCTCTACATGCCACTCTTCAAAGATTGCATCATCATCAACATCGATCTCCATGAAATATATAACATGATAGTCATCATGAAGATAATGACATAGTCATGGCCCAAGAAGAAATCATAAATTTTTCTCATTTGTGGAGGAAGTGTCTTTTTTTATTCCACTACTCTGACATGAGGAAAAACCTTGAATTTCCCAACAAATCATTGATAAATATTACTCCCATAACAAAACATCCTCTTCCCAAGATGAGGAGTCACCTCCCCAAACACATGACCTCTAAGGAAAAACTACATAGGCCTCCTCCAATGATTTGTATAGGCTTTTAGATGATATTGTGAAACATTTATTCTCTTTCAAATTACCCATTCCATCTATTTTATATTCTATACTAGTTTTGTCTAGGGAAATTCTACATCTACGACTGTGGTCCATCATAGTGAAGAACTGTATTGTTGGCCATTCAAAGCATAAAACTATTTATTACTAATGGTAGAGTTAAAATTATTATTTTAAGAAAAAATGAATAAGGGATGGTTCCTAATTCATAAAAAAAAATATATTAAAAAAATAATAACATTACTTCAATATTATGGATCAATCGCTCTTTGGGACTATCTATTTGCTGTTGAAAAGTAGCCTTATGGAATAATTGAGATAAAAATCTAGACTGGATACCTCTCCACACCATGGAGGTAAAAATAGATCATTCTTAGAGATGATAATTGTTAGGAATACATGGATTGTAATATAATTACAATATAATTCCTCCAAAATATATCTACCAATGATAACACACCAATCTCATTATGGTGTGATTATTTCATCAAATGATCCACTATCACATATATTCCCTCAAAGACTACCTAATAATATATTAAACTCGTAATGAAGTTCATCAATATGTTATCCTACTTCCACTAGGGAATATCAACTAGATGGATCATTACATATAGAAAACGAGGATAATCATTAATCTTCTAGAATATCAATCATCGATATAAAATGTTTGAATCTAACTTCATCAACCTATGACACAAAAACTGACCTCTTAAATCATGGAAAATATTTATTAAAACTGGATATAACTACAATGGTGATTTATAAAATTCATATATAAAAATATCATTCATAAAGTAATGAATGAAAATACTTCTTTCAAACAACTACCAATTATTATATATCCTCTGACCAACTATCACGGGAATCCCCAAAAATTACTTGGTCCCTTCAAAACTACACCACAAAATCACCTATTTGTTAATTGTACAATAGATACACCAAATAAAAATTAAAAATCATCCATAATATAAAACATCTATCACTATCCTCTACCATATCAAGATATGTCACTGAGAGTTCTTCCATCACTCATTGGAAATATCAATATTCATGAATGGCATCACCACATGAAATTATGCATAGATTATTTTCTCTGAAATTTTCAAAGACTACAATATTTTATTTATAAATATCATTAAGTTGTAAGAATTACATACACTGATGTTTATGTTTTTTCATGTTACAATAATTGAATATTGACCTCAAGGTCTTACAGTTGGTAAAAACCACAAAAAAAACTAACTGATGTGTTCAGGTCACCAAAAAAAACTGAAACATAATTACCACCAACTCAAGATCATGTGTGGAATAGTTACACTCATTAGAACATAATTACCGACACCCATAAGAAAAAAATTTATATCTACTTCATAAAAACATTTCCCAATACAATACTCAAGAACCCAAAAAATCTAAACTAACCTCCTTATTCAATAATTCAATGAATTGGGTAACTAAAAAAATTCTCCTTCTAGTACCCCTAGTTTTTGGTATGTAACACTTTATTGATTATTTATGTGGTTTTAATGTTAAGGGTAACCAATGAGAGATTCCGGAGAACATTGAATGATGTTTTGAGGCCAAGGGGAAGTTGCACGGATGGTGCACGATTTTTCTAAACCATGCGTAAAACCATGCATAGTTGGTCTTGTAGGTAGTGGCTTCCACATGAGCTGCACACATTTTGTCTAACCTTGCATCCAAAACATTCATGCAGGGTCTTTCGAGGTAGTGTCTAATGCATGGTTTGTCAAAATGTGCGAGAAAACTGTGTGGCCACTTAAATGAGATCTTATAAAAGTTGATCCTACTCGTTTTTGCCACTAAGTGCCTAGTTTATGATCTTAAGTGGCCATAACTCGGGATTTTTCTTCTCCTAAAGTCAAAGAGGGTTCTCGCATCATTATGGAGGTGATCTGAAGGCTTTTCTTGGTGAATAGAAGCTGGATTCTTCAGGTTTGTGATCGTTCTTCTTCGTTCTTGATCGGTTTCATAGATCTACATAGATATACATCTCCTCTTTTCTCAGTTTCTTAGATCTATGTCAGTTATGGGTGGATCTATGTGTGTGGATTCGAAATATGATGAAATTTGGTCTTGATATTGCTTGGAGAAGATATCTAAGGCTGATTTTTGAAGAATCAACCTGGTTTTCTTGAGCGTTCTTTGACCATTGTGGTTTTTTGTCAAAACCTTTGTGGTATGGGGCATATTTCTCAACTCCACATAGTAGAACTGATTGTCATGCTTTCATATTCTATGTGTGGTGTGGAATTGATTGTGAAAATCATAGAATAAATCTTCTTTATTGATTATTTACGGTTTTAGTGAAATTTTGAAATCTAGGTGAATTTATGTGCAAAGTGATTTCGCATCATGAATTTAAAATGTTGATTTTAAATTATGTATTTTTTGAAATTGTAAATGTTTTTATGAATTATTGTTTTTCAATAAAAATGGGTTTTTATTGAAATTTTTTGAGATTGAAAAGACTTTGATTGAATTGGTTTTAAATAAAAAGGATTTTTATTGAAATGGTTTGTAATTTAAATTGTTTGGCATGAAGTTTTTTTGATGGAAATGGTTTTCAATAAAATTGTGTTTTTATTGAAAGGTTGTTTTGGCATGATTGATGGGAAGATATGATGTGTGTTCATATTGAATTCGGGATGGACAAGTGTTAGGAGTCTCCCCCATCAGTGTTGGGATGGATAACGGTTAGGGCTCTCCCCCGTCAAACATTCATATTGCAATCATGACAGATAAGTGTTAGGAGTCTCCCCTATCAGTGTTGGGATGGATAAGGGTTAGGGATCTTCCTCGTCAAACATTCATATTTCATTTGGGACAGATTAGTGTTAGGGGTCTCCCTAATCAGTTTTGGGATGGTTAAGTGTGAGGGATCTCCCCCATCAAGCAATCATGTGCATTTGGGTTGGATAAGGGTATGAAGTCTCCACCATCATGGTTGGGATGGGTAAGGGTTAGGGCTTCTCTCTTCTTCTAGGTAGCATGCATGCTTGGATGCATGGGTTTTTGGAATGTTTTGGGTGTGCCAAAAAGGAATGTTTGTGAAAAGGTTCTTAAGATTGTTTGGTTATTTTTCTGGAAAAATAACATGCTGGAAAATTGGTTTCAATTTCTCTTGGAATTCCTTTGGGTATGAATGGTTTGGAAACATGTTTATATTTAGTTATAAACATCTCTTTAGAAAATTATTTAAATAAAAAGTTATTTATATAAATGTTTCTAACCTTTCTATCCTAGTGGCGTGAGTTGGGATGTCATTGGGGGAAAGCAACTGAGTTTTATACTCACCCATTCTTTGGCATGTTGGTTCTTTTGCAGATATGGTATTCCGGGACACAGGTAATGGTAAAGCATCTTATTACTAGTGGATTGTGGTGATTCTTGGGAGATGTTGTAGAGCTTGGAGGTCGTGGAGCATGGAGTTGTAGTGTATTTTGAGAGTCTTGAATTGTTCATCCTCGGTTTACTTTGATGATTAGTTTGGTCTTCCACTGTTGTGTACTTTGATGCTTAGTTTGGTCTTCTTCTGTAGTGTACTCTGATGTAGTTTTATATAAATGATGTGTTTATTGGTCTTTCATTTGTTCATGAATCATATAGTGAATGTTTGGTTATGGTTGGTTTATCAGTTTTTTTTTTCTTAAATGGTAAATAATCCCCCACTTCAACTTGAAACCCTTTGGCATTTATTGCCAGCCTTTGGCACCTTGGGGATGTCACTTAAGGCCTAGTAATAACTCATTGTACTCTCAATCCAATGGGAATTGGCAGGTCATTACAAATGGTATCATCTTGTTCGGTCCTTTCCTAAAAGTGGTCATCGATGTTCTTGGTCGTGGATGTGAAATTCAATATTTTATGTTCCTTGGGTCGAAATCAAAGACAGGAGTTGGATTCTCAGAATATGAAATGTGTAGCATAAAAGGACATAGCTAACCGGTTTATGCTAAACTTCAAGTTATGAGTGTGTTTATAAGGCCCCAACCTTAAACCTTACTTAATATTGAATTAAATGAGTAATTCACATTGAGGATCTTTTCAGGATTATAGTATTAGAGAATTAGGACATAACTATTACATCTTAAAAGATTACAAAGTAGTCGCTTCTACTAAAATTTCAATAAAATAAAAGCTCTTAAAAAGAAACATGTCTAGTTCCATGTTTTAGGTAGCATGACTTTCCCATGAACCCATCCTTGACCCTATTCCACACTAAGTCCTGTGAAAAACATTTCAAAAACTTGGGATGAGCATAAAAAGATCAGTAAGGGATACACAAAGAATGAAAACTGTTTGTTTTTTAAAACAACAAGTAAACCATGTATACTTCAACAATGTAATACTTTTCACCTTTTCGAAGTATTAAAAACTCTTCACTAAATATAAGTTCATTACTTACCCTTATATAACCAAAATATTACCATAAAACCCATATAAAGATTACATAACATATAAAGGTAACTTGGGACATAAACATACTTAAGTGGAATAACCATAAGGTCGACTTCCACACATATCACTTAATGGAATAGCCATTCGGCCAACGTCCATACATACTTAATGGAATAGCCATACGGCTGAATTCCATACCCAATGCATTGGAGGTTATAATGTAACCACCCGTCCTGGTATTCACAACACCACCCATCATATTGTTTATCACGTAACCACCCGTAAAATGTCCTAGTACCATTATAAAATAATAACACATAAAACCAACATAAAGGAATGATAACATTTCCAAATTTCAATCACAATATATAATTTAAATATATTGACAAATAGAATCCTTTATCAAAACCATTTTCAATACCAAAATAAAAAAAAGTATATGGTATTTATTTTATTTAAAAACATTACAGCTTGTTGAGGAAGCCAAAGATCAAATAATACTCACGGCGGCAGAAAAGGTCGTTGTCACCGCGTACGTAAAAAAACATTCCTTTCTGTCATTTAGTAAAACTCTTATTATAAAAAATATTCCTTTTGAATAAACATAAAAGTCAAAGGGGTTTATACACCGTATAAAATATGGTTGTGTAAAAAAAAATATGCCTCAATGAATGGAGATTGAGACGAAGACCCTTACAAAGACGGTATCTTTGGTTTAAGGATAAATCAATTGCATAATTATGTGTGAAAAAAGAATACACCAAATATAAGTGGATATTAAGTGTATAACAATCAGATATTATTCACACATATTCATATAAAGACATATTCAAGGAGTACAAGTTTATCCCAAAGAATCAAATTTAGGTTAAGAAGTTCCCTTGCAAAAATTTGACAGCCTAACGGGGTCACATAAAAATTCAGAAAAAGAGTTGATGAGAGATAAAAAAAGTTATCTCATCACATGGACATAAAATTTACATCAATAAGGATATATGAGAACATATCCCAACATAACAAAGCGGATCTTAAATGAAGTGACAAAAAGGAGAGTACTTAAAAATAATGAGAGAGGTTAGATCTCTTACGAAAATTCGGCAGCCTAACGGCGCCACCCAAAACGTCAAAAATGGATTGATGAGAGAAAATAGGTTCTCTCATCATATGAACAATAAAAATAAAAGTATGGGTAATATAAAAGAACATCCCAATAACAAGAAAGATGAGCTTTAAAAGGAATGACATAAAAAAGTGTACCTAAAAAGAAAGAGAGGAGTAAGATCCCTTACCTCGGGTCCGACTTGACTCGATCGTTCTTTAATGTCCTGAATAATAAACATGAGTTAATTTATATTTTCTTAAGAACCTTTTCAAGTTCATTATTAATTTTATATCACTTACTTACATTTTATAAACATTATGTAATCATTTAAATAAATAATGTTTGTTTTGTCAATATTTGGTTCTTAAGTCGAAAGTGAACTTCTTACAATTACATGTTGTTCGTGTTGTCAATTGTTCATTATATCCAGAATGATATTCATGATTTGGATATCATATATATCATATATATCCAGCTTATACATGTATTTATAATATTACAAAATCATTTAGAGGTATGAAATGAAATGCACCGTTCATGGAGACGGTAAGCCGTACGTACACATGAACGCTACTTTCATTTCTTTGTCATATTAATGGAATTAAAACAAAATGAGAGGTATTTATATTTTAATTCCAGAATTATATTATATATATATCCATCATTAATATGTACTTATAATAGTATATTACATTTGGGGATAAGAAATGAAATGCACCCTTCATGGAGACGGTAAGTCGTGCGTACGCATGAACGCTACATTCATTTCGGTCTCATATATTAATGGAAAGAAATAATAATGATATAGAGGTATATTATAATTCCAGTATAACATCATATATAATAACTTTAAATCCATCCTTTATACGTCCCACATATGGCATGAACGAATCACATCACTTTGAGGGGGCGGTAGTCCGCACTTCCTAAAATGAAATTATCGTGTTTACCCACAATGGAGACCATAAAGGTATTCCACAAAAGAAAAATAAAGAAGCTTAAGTAAAACATAAAAATATTATATATCATATATAAATATAGTTACATATTAATGTCCACCTTTAAAGGTGTTATATGAGTATTGAACAATCATCGTTTCGTGAGGCAGAAATTCGCCATCCACAGAAACAGTATGTTCTTTAACCATTAGATGTAGGTGTGTGTAAGTGTAGCTCGAATCCTTCTTATAAAAACATCATATTATATTTAATATACTGTATTTTTTACAAAAGAAATGAATAAAAAGAGTTTAGGGGGTTGGAGAGGCAAAATAAAACAAAAGGACTCAAGTGAAGACATTACCTTAAAATCGGGTAACTCCCTTTGGTTTGAGCTAAAAAGCTTCATTGGGAATACTTCTGCCCAAAGTGTGGCTTTAAGGAGTTAGAGAGGGATGTGGAGATAAAAAAATGGGCAGGGGTTGGTCGAGCCAAAGGCTTTGGAAGTGTGGGTAAAGAGGTAGAGGTGGGGGCCTTTTGTAAGAGGAGAGGAGGGGCACTCTTGTAATGTTACAAAATGTTACTTTATTTTCAAAAGAGTTTCATCTTTTAAAGGTCCCACATTGATGTATTTCTAGGATAAGGTGATAATGGTTCGAAATCCACTCATACAATAGGTTTTGGACATGTTTAGGTCTTAGATATTACATTATCTTTCCATTTTATTTAAATCGTTAAATAATGAGGTCATCGTTGCATCATCATGATGTCATAAATAATTTAATTTATGTAATGTCCAAAAATTATAAAAAAAATACTATGATGTAGGAAATTTTTTTAATCTTTCCAATGACGATTTATATTCAATAATATGACTTGTATTACCCCGTGTAAAAATTGTTTTAGGAAAACATCTCATGTTTGTGTCATTTTTTACTTTAACATTAAATAAAAAGGTATTTATGTCATTTTCCAACCAATGTGGCTCCATGGGGTCCCCAAGTTGACCCATGGATTTTCGTGGTCGGAAATGACACATACAATGAGGGTAGGACATGTGTCTAGGTCATTTCATTTTATTAAAACATTATTCTTACCTTAAACTACACTAATTAACTCTAATCGCGATTAAAAACATAATAAGTTTCTATTCACCAACAAATTATTTTAATCCCATTGAACCATAGTTTTCTTCTTAATGACAAACATTTATGTTGGATTTTTGAAATTCAAAACACAAAGGTGGAAAATTTTCATTTAAATGGAAAATCAGTTTTTATAAGTACCACTTAGTCGTTTCACTATTCATAAAAAATTGAAGTTTCTCAGAATATTACCAAAACTTCACCCTAAGCTATATCTGATATTCCGAATTCAAAAATTATGTCTATTTTAAAAAATTAAAAACATATAAGTTTCATTAATTAATTTAATAATTAATTCCCGCTGTCAAAACAAATAGCGTGTTTTTATGAAACAAAATGTATCAAAAGATTGACACTAGTTTAAGTCAGATTTCAAAGTGAAATTAATCCCAACAACCACTATTGGATTAAATGGTAAAAATATATTCTAATTTAACTTTAAAAACAACTCAAAAGATCATCTAATCATAAAAATAAATTATATTAAAAAGAGGTTTAGAATTAAAATACAACATTTTCACTATTCATTGAAAAATGAACATTGTCAGAAAAATACCAAAAACTAACCAAAGGTAAATTTCAATGTCCCAAACATAAATAATATGTTTATTTTGAAAAATAGATCTTATAAAATTGTCAAAAATTGGATTTAAAAGGGGTTCGCCATCAAAAGGCGGTTAATCGACCTTTTAAAGAATATTAGAATGTTTACGCTTAAAAACTGGATTCATTTGCATTTTTAATCCACTAAAATTTATTGTAAAGAGTAAAAATATTTCAAAAACATATATAATCATTTTGTAGTTAGTTCTTTTCATTCTCGCCATTACAACGGCTAGGCATTAACTACCATTTAAAATAATATTATTTTATTATTAGAGTGCAACGCAAGATTCCCAAGATACTCGTTGTTGCGTATTGGGTACGCCATTGAGCATAGCATCCCCTTTAAAGTAATATTAATATTTTATTCACAAATATTGATAAATATAAAGATGTCATATTCTTTATTTACCTGGGGTGTTACATCCTTCCCCCCTTTTGGGAATTGCGTCCTTGCAATTTTAAAATTGAGCTTGGAAACATCCTTGAAATCCCACATCGGAACAAGAGTCGGTAAAACAATCACTTTAAAATAAAGAAAGACAAGTACAGAGGTCACCCAAGTTAACCCATAATAGGATTCCGTGTAGGAAAACATGGACATGGAAGAAAAAAAAAGGGTCATGTTCTTGAGGGAGAGTGATAGTAAACATGTCTAGAAGAAAGTTAACCATAAGAAAATCACAAACTTGTGATGGGTTAAACGGTATTCGATTCCTCAGTAGGAAAATTTAATAGACAACATTTTGTTTTAAGTTACTTTTTATTGAGGAATTTATTCAAAAGGAAACATAATCACTTATCATGTTGACTTTCAACTTTTATTAGATTCCTTACAGAAACTCATATTTTCTCCAAAAGACGAGTATTTAGGAAGACCTGTTCATATTACGAGTACTATAATAAACTTTTAGAGAATCACCTAATCCACCAAAGTGAACTATATACTTCCCGTGTCTTTATGCTTTAACTAAAACAAAAACAAAAAAGGTTAGTACAATATTAGATAATCCAGAAAAGGATAACCCTTTGAAAAGAAAATCTATACCTAATCTCCAAAATTTGTCCAACAAAACCCAATGTTCAACGAGGACCATCCGATAAACAATTTGTTCATAAAAATTTTCAATGTAAACCAATCTAATATTGAAAACCAAATATTTTAAGGATTTAGTCACCTAGTCTTCCAAGTTAAATCGTAACATTTATCTCCAAACAACATCAGTTGCTCCTAAAGACTCGTATTGAAAATTAATTAACCTAATCACATATCCTCCATGACAGGTTAATCATTTTCATAAATAACCCAGAATCAACTTACTGTTAATTCATAAAATCATATAACTAAAAAGAATCAGTCAAACTAACCAGTGACTTCACGTAGTCCCGTGGTAGGCGATAAATACCAGTCGCACTTTGGTTGTGGGTTCGATTTCCGCACCTTTGTCCGACACGACGGGTAGTCACACGGTCTGCGTGTTGTCCTTTTTCCAAAACTATATAATTCTCAAATCATTCCCCAAAAAAAAGATAAAATCATCAAAAATAACCATAACATAATTTAAACTCAATTTTATCTCATGCCGTTCACTTGAATCATAACATATAGTAACCCATAATTACCTCAAAAGTAAGGATCACATAAACCCAAATGGTTCTTTATAACTATGTACACAAAAGAAAAGATAACTATTCCATGAAAAAAATTTGCATATATTAAACATCAGGGTTACACATAATATAAAAATTCTTATAATGTAACCCCATCATCAAAAGAGACTTAATACTCTTAATAATTTCACCATAACTCTTGAAGCCCTTATATGTTTACATCTTACTCATTCATCATTATTCATGATCCATTAACCATTCCTTTCCAACTTATTCCGAAATACCTCTTTCCTACAAACAAAATCATGAATCATATCCTAATATTCCAAAATAGGAAAACAATAGTCATGAAATAATACATACCTTTGATTGGTCATTGTCAGTTTCTTCTTCCTCAATCGGAATGGCATTAGGTATTGGTAAATGAATATTTGTACGATCTTGGTGATCCCATTCCAGAAACTTCATCATAGGACATGTGTTTGAATAATTACCATGCACACCACATTTAAAACATTCAATTGATCCCTCAGAAATAACTTCTTTCCCTTTCCTCAAGTCAACTAGATGCTTCCTTTTTCCATGGCAGGTTTTTGCTTTATGAACTTCATTTCCACATCTATAGCATATTTCTGTCCCTTTGAAACATTTTCCTAGGTGTTTATTTCCACATCTTTGACACATAGGTTTTTATACACACTTACCTTTATGATTATTACCTGTAGTTCTGTAGGGATTTTTTTCTCGCATATATGATGACGTATAGAAATAACCAATGTGGAGGTGGTCAATCATGACTCCAGATAGTTGGTTGAGGATAAACACAAGAGCTCTCATTGCAGCTCCCATATCATTCAGCTGCTCACTCAGAAAACTGTCACAGTTTCCTTCACATCCACTTTTACTTTGGTGCCTGCTAGATCCAGCCATTTACTAAAACCAAAAAGGGTCAGTGTGAGTATATCAAAAAAAAACATCATATAATAATGAGGAAGATATACTTACTCATTCACTTTATCTATAAACTATGACTCTTTCTGAAATCCTAACTATTACGGTAATGTCCTTATGCTTAAAGAATACCCTAACCTCTAAATTTATCTAAACCGACCTTTGATACCATCTATAAGGCCCCAGCCTTAAACCTTACTTAATATTGAATTAAATGAGTAATTCACATTGAGGATCTTTTCAGGTTTAGAGTTTTATAGAATTAGGACATAACTATTACATCTCAAAAGATTAAAAAGTAGTCGCTTCTACTAAAATTTCCATAAAATAAAAACTCTTAAAAAGAAACAAGTCTAGTTCCATGTTTTAGGTAGCATGACTTTCCCATGAACCCATCCTTGACCCTATTCCACGCTAAGTCCTATGAAAAACATTTCAAAAACATGGGATGAGCATAAAAAGATCAGTAAGGGATACACAAAGAATTAAAACTGTTAGTTTTTCAAAACAACAAGTAAACCATGTATACTTCAACAAAGTAATACTTTTCACCTTTTCAAAGTAGTAAAAACTCTTCACTGAATATAAGTTCATTACTTACCCTTCTGTAACCAAAATATTACCATAAAACCCATATAAATATCACATAACATATAAAGGTAACTTGGTACATAAACATACTTAAGTGGAATAACCATAAGGTCGACTTTCACACATATCACTTAATGGAATAGCCATTCGGCCAACTTCCATACATACTTAATGGAGTAGCCATACGACCCACTTCCATACCCAATGCATTGGAGGTTATAACGTAACCACCCATCCTGGTATTCACGACACCACCCATCATATGGTTTATCACGTAACCACCCGTAAAATGTCCAAGTACCATTATAAAATTATAACACATAAAACCAACATAAAGGAATGATAACATTTCCACATTTCAATCACAATATATCATTTAAATATATTGACAAATATAATCCTTTATCAAAACTATTTTAAATACCAAAATACAAAAATATTATATGGTATTTATTTTATTTAAAAACATTACGACTTGTTGAGGAAGCCAAAGATCAAATAATACTCGCGGCGGCGGAAAAGGTCGTTGCCACCGTGTACATAAAAGAAACATTCCTCTGTGTCATTTACTAAAACGCTTTATAGAATAAAGATTCCTTTTGAATAAACGTAAAAGTCAAAGGGGTTTAAACACCGTATAAAAGAAGGTTGTGTATAAAACAAAATATCCCTCAATGAATGGAGATTGAGACGAAGACCCTTATAAAGACGGTATCCTTGGTTTAAGGATAAATCAATTTCATAATTATGTGTGAAAAACAAATACACCTAATATAAGTGGATATTAAGTGTAAAACAATCAGAGGTTATTCACACATATTCATAGAATGACATATTCAAGGAGTACAAGTTTATCCCAAAGAATCAAATTTGGGTTAAGAAGTTCCCTTTCAAATATTTGACAGCCTAACGGCGTCACTTCAAAATTCAGAAAAAGAGTTGATGAGAGATAAAAAAAGGTATCTCATCACTTGGACATAAAATTTACATCAATAAATATATATGAGAACATATCCCAACATAAAAAAGTGGATCTTAAAATAAGTGACAAAAATGAGAGTACTTGAAAATAAGGAGTGAGTTTAGATCTCTTACGAAAATTCGGCAGCCTAACGGCGCCACCCAAAACTTCCAAAATGGATTGATGAGAGAGAATAGGTTCTCTCATCATATGAACAATAAAAATTATAGTAAGAGTAATATAAAAGAACATCCCAATAAAAAGAAAGATGAGCTTTAAGATGAATGACATAAAAGAGTGTACTTAAAAAGAAAGAGAGGTGTAAGATCCCTTACCTCGGGTCCGACTTGACTCGATCGTTCTTTAACGTCCTGAATAATAAACTTGAGTTAATTTATATTTTCTTAAGAACCTCTTCAAGTTCATTATTCCTTTTATATCACTTAATTAAATTTGATAAACATTATGTAATCATTTAAGTAAAAAATGTTTGTTTTGTCGATATTTGGTTCTTAAGTCGAAAGTAAACTTCTTACAATTACATGTTGTTCGTGTGGTCAATGGTTCATTATATCTAGAATTTTGTTCATTATTTGGATATCATATATATTATATATATCCAGCATATACATGTATTTATAATGTTACATAATCATTTAGAGGTAAGAAATGAAATGCACCGTTCATGGAGACGGTAAGCCGTAAGTACGCATGAACGCTACTTTCATTTCTTTTTCATATTAATGGAATTAAAACTAAATGAGAGGTATTTATATTTTAATTCCAGAATTATATTATATATATATCCATTATAAATATGTACTTATAATAGTACATTACATTTGGGGATAAGAAATGAAATGAACCATTCATGGAGACGGTAAGCCGTGCGTACGCATGAACGCTACTTTCATTTCTGTCTCATATATTAATGGAAATAAATAATAATGATATATTGGTATATTATAATTCTAGTATAAAATCATATATAATAACTTTAAATACATCCTTTATACGTCCCACATATGGAATGAACGAATCACATCACTTTGAGGGGGCGGTAGTCCGCACTTCCAAAAATGAAATTATCGTGTTTACCCACAATGGAGACCATACAGGTATGCCACAAAAGAAAAATACAGAATCTTAAGTAAAACATAAACATATTATATATCATATATAAATATCGTGACATCTTAATGGTCACCTTTTAAGGTGTTATATGAGTGTTGAACAATCATCGTCTCGTGAGGTAGAAATTCGCCATCCACGGAATTTGTATGTTCTTTAACCATTAGATGTAGGTGTGTGTAAGTGTAGCTCGAATCCTTATTATAACAACATCCTAGTATATTTAAGATACTGTAGGTGTTACAAAAGAAATTAACAAAAAGAGTTTAGGTGGTTGGAGATGCAATATAAAACAAAAGGACTCAAGTGAAGACATTACCTTAAAATCGGGTAACTTCCTTTGAATTGAGCAAAAAGGCTTCCTTGGGAAGACTTCTGCCCAGAGTGAGGCTTCAAGGAGTTAGATAGGTATGTTGAGATACAAAATGGGCAGGGTTTGGCCGAGACAAAGGCTTTGGATGTGTGGGTAAAGAGGTAGAGGTGGGGGCCTTTTATAAGAGGAGAGGAGGGGCACTCTTGTAAAGTTACAAAATGTTACTTTATTTTCAAAAGGGTTTCGGATTTTAAAGGTCCCACATTCATGTATTTCGAGGATAAGGTGATATGGGTTAGAAATACACTAATCCAATGGGTTTTGGACATGTGTAGGTCTTAGATATTACATTATCTTTCCATTTTATTTAAATCGTTAAATAATGAGGTCATCGCTGCATCATCATGATGTCATAAATAATTTAAATTATTTAATGTCTAAAAATTAAAAAAAATACCATGATGTAGGAAATCGTTTTAGATTTCCAATTACTATTTATAGTCAAAAATATGACTTATATAACCCCATGTAAATTTTTTTTTAGTAAAACATCTCATGTTTGTGTCATTTTTACTTTAACATTAAATAAAAAGCTATTTATGTCATTTTCCATCCAACGTGGCTCCATGGGGTCCCCAAGTTGAACCATGTATTTTCTTGGTCAGACATGACACATCCAATGAGGGTAGGACATGTTTCTAGGTCATTTAATTTTATTAAAACATTATTCTTACCTTAAACTACACTAATTACCTCTAATCGTGATTAAAAACATAATAAGTTACTATTCACCAAAAAATTATTTTAATCCCATTGAACCACATTTTACTTCTTAATAACAACCATGTATGTCGGATTTTTGAAATTCAGAACACAAAGGTGGAAAATTTTCATTTAAATGGAAAATCAGTTTTTATAAGTACCACTTAGTCGATTCACTATTCATCAAAAATTGATGTTTCTCAGAATATTACCAAAAATTCACCCTAAGCTATATCTGATATTCCGAATTCAAAAATGATGTCTATTTTAAAAAATTCAAAACATATAAGTTGCATTAATTAATTTAATAATTAATTCCCGCTGTCAAAATAAATAGCATGTTTTTATGAAACAAAATGTATCAAAAGATTGACCCTAGTTTAAGTCCGATTTCAAAGTGAAATTAATTCCAACAACCACTGTTAGATTAAATGGTAAAAATATATTCTAATTTCACTTTAAAAAAAATTCAAAAGATAATCTAATCATAAAAATAAATTAGATTAAAAAGAGGTTTTGAATTAAAATACAACATTTTTCACTATTCATTGAAAATTGAACATTGTAAGAAAAATACCAAAAATTAACCCAAGGTAAATTTAAATGTCCCAAACATAAATAATATGTTTATTGTGAAAAATAGAGCTTATAAAATTGTCAAAAAGTGGATTTAAAAGGGGTTCACCATCAAAAGGCGGTTAATCGACCTTTTAAAAAATATTAGAATGTTTACGCTTAAAAACTGGATTCATTTGCATTTTTAATCCTCTAAAATTTATTGTAAAGAGTAAAAATATTTGACAAACATATATTATCATTTTGTAGTTAGTTATGTTCATTCCTGCCATAACAACGGCTAGGCGTTAACTACCATTTAAAATAATATTATTTTATTATTAGAGTGCAACATAAGATTCCCAAGAAACTCGTTGTTGCATATTGGGTACTCCATCGAGCATAGAATCCCCTTTAAAGTAATATTAATATTTTATTCACAAATATGGATATATATAATGATTTCATATTCTTTATTTACCTGGGGTGTTACAGTGTTGGGTACATAAGTGCTTCATATACACAACCTAAGAGCAATCTACTAAAAAACACCTATAATATTCTACCTGAAAAAGGGTTTTTTAACCTATGTCATAATCATTAGAAAATAACAAGAAAAAATCACCTCTAGACTTGAAGGATCCACAACCACAACCAATGAGGACACAAAATGCGACATGAAAGAGAGATCATTAACCCATTACTGACACATAGAAAACATATTGAATATTTTATCAATAAAAACTCCAAAAATAGTGTGGAGATAGTATGTATTTTATTCTTAATTAATTGATTACATAATGCTTGAATTGATGAAAATAATAATGAACATATCCATGAACTCTCAGAACACTCCCTTCATCCACCCCAAGAACATTACTAGATAATTCATCTCACAAAACTTCATCATGGAAAACATATAATGCCCATGATAAAAATGTAAAACACTATTCTAAATAACCTCTTTCTTCACCTTCATCTAATGATATCTAGACCACAATTCTTTTTTTGGTGAACCAACATTATCCATTAATCTAATCCAATATTTTAACTATCCATGAATGTATAGCATGTAACTTCACTATATCGTGCTTCAAGTGATGATCACTGGTTAATTTTTGTTAAATTGAATAATCCATACACATGAAAAAAAACAATTCTCTCCAAGGTGACACACTCTGCCAAAAACCCTCACTAAAATAGATCATGGACCTGTACTCATAGCGCTTACAACTCATATGGTACTATCCCATTTCAAGACATTGAGATGTGATACAAACATGTGCATAGACATATCCCAATCTTGACCTGCCATTGAATGGGAAACAATAAAAACTCTTCTAGAATGGAATCAATGTACTCATCTACAACCCCAGTTAACACAAACATTAGAACTTCTGAATAACATTGTAATAGCTTGGTCTTCATGGAATAAAATGATAGAATATACATATAGCCCATACTATGCTGTTGTTATATAAGGATAGCTACTAAATCCCCATCATCATCATAGAACACAACATACCTATTAATGTAATCTATGATATACTACACCAAATGAAACTAATAAATGGAGATTATGTTATCATGTGGTTGTATTTATAGACAATCAAAATATCATCAAGAGCAGTTCTTCCTCAAAATTAGCTCCCAATATCTACATACTTCATACAAGTCATCTCGACCTCTATCTATGATGTCAATTAAAATTCCATTGGAAGTCTCTAAACACCAGGTCCCAAATAATATATGACTAGAGAGGACATTGTGGAGTTTTTAACTCTTATTTCAAAAAAAACATGAACCCATATAAGATATAATAATATGGTACTGTGAAAGATGTATAGATTACCCATTATTGGAAACACTCAATTGTGAAGCTGAACATGTCCTACTCCATAGTTTCTATATCCCTTCCAATGACCACCACCACAATAACAATATTATCATTGAGGATAATGAGAGTCATAGGACGATACTCTACATACCATATTTTCTCTACATTGATCCCAACATGGAAAACAATGCTTCTATTATCTCAGTTAAAACAACCTCAATAGACGATATAAAATAGAATCACCTTCAGTTTGTTGAGTTGTTATAAATGTTTGTAACTCTCATGATAAATGACTTCTACCTTCAATATAAAGAAATCCATTTGATCACTTTGAATAGTATTTAGATCCTCCACCCCTATTGAATCGAGTTGATTGGGTTTGTGACCAACTTCCATATAACCAAATACTATTATATCCATGAAAATTGGAACTGTGGACCACATATATTCTTCTTGATGAATATAAATGACTCGCCTCATAGGATGGTATAGTTTGTGACAACATCCTCTCTATAAAATCTTCTCTCTCTGGCACCTGAAGATACATCTTCAACATAAATATGGTTAATTAGGATAGGATCTCAGGATGAAAATCTTCATAAAATGTCCACACCCTATCCACCTCAACTAGAAATAGGTCTGAAACATATCACATAAGGGTCTTGAGAATGATCCCAATATCACACAACATGGAACTCCCTTTTAAAATGGTGTAAACATCCTAGATTATGGTTGCCTTTGGTGTTGAGGAGAGTAAGCCTTCTAGAGAAAATTATCAAAACATCTCCTATGAGGCTTCTAACTCTGTGCAATACCGAAGGGACAAGAACCACCACAACCTCACTACTCTTCATACCATCATCACAACCAACTAAACCTTATTCTCCATTATAGCATGGATTGAATTGAATGTTCTCTCTTCCGTGACCAACTAGTATTATTTGGATGAATCTAAAATGAAACACTCATACTAATATAATCACTACTGTTAATCCTCTTAATGTTTCATTCAATTATCATTGTCGTGTACGTGCACTATTCGATGATCTACTGGTACATCCTTCTATTCTTCGTCACCACGAACCCAATGAGGTCGTCAACATGGATCCACTTATATACATGGAATAATGTTTTAGTGCTCATAAACTCGAAATATGAAATAAATAACATTATTTATTTAATTATTTAATTATATAAATATCGATTTTCTATATGACAACATCTACCCATTTCATTTGAAAGAACAAAAAATAATTATTTTTGATCCATTCCAACATCTGTACCATGAAACCAGTATAACTACATTTTATATTCTTATTAAAAATAATATTTCCAGCATTAGAACATAGTGGTACATAAACTCCAACATCCTTGTGAGTCTCCCGTGATTATGTTTTGTACAAAATATATATGAAAACATATCCTTATCAACCCATGAAATATTATATGTTCCTATTTCCAAAGTACATCCAATACCTCTACCAAAACCGTTGATTGCACTCCTTCATGATCACATCCATTCAATGATTACCCCTAACAGGACAAAAATGAGATAATGTAGCTGGTGAATGCCTAAACCTTACCCTTAGTAGCCTCAATGTTTGAGACTATCACTATGGGTATTATAAACATACATATAAGAGTCGTTACCCTCTAAGAGAACATGATGAGGAGGGTAATATATTAGTTAACCAATCAAAACCGGATCATATATATAAAAGAAATAAATTGTTCTTACATTCAATTCCATACAGTATTTAAGCAATTGAAAAATAAAAAACCATTAACAAATGATAAGGATGGAAATGACCATGAATCCTAAATAGCTCTTACAAAAAATGAGCTATTAATATATAGCCTAATCTATAATATCATATTGATAAGATGAAAAATAGATTATATATGTGTTGGGTGATCATTAAATTATATATTGTAGGATACTCCACAAATAAACTCCTATAAAATGAAATTAAATCCTGTTTAATAATAGTAAATAATGGTGAAACTAACTCATCACATTAACATGTATATTGTGTTCAAAGTCTCACTATGGATTACTCTTGTGAAGTCCCACTTACTAGAGAGAATATAGTCTAACAATGATATTTCACACGTATCCCACTCCTACTTCCCTACTAGTTTTTTCACTTCCCCCCATGTCAAATTTCAAAATCCATATCTAATAATAATAGGCCCACAAAAAGACACATTTTAATGGACCTACAACATGCACCACGTGCAGTACATCATCACATCACAACACCATATAAAATAGCTAGGTTTTTTAATGGATCCACCACAACCCATATGACATGTATCGTATATTTGTTTATTAAAATACAATCCATAACCAACAATACACCGAATAAGGAACCTCAATCCATCATATATTATACACATCACACATACAATAGTCCATTTGATACTACATACAGAGATAAATGGTGGTAAAATAACCATAATCCATCCCGTCCCTCTACACAAATAAATTTTGAAACTAAATTATATTCCTTCCTACACAAGTAACATCAATGAGAAGATGATGAGTCCATAGGTTGTCGTTTTCTATCTATTCCTCCATTAGGATAATAGGGACACCAAATTCATATAGTTCACTTGGTGTCATTTTCCATAACCTACATGTTTAGGGTAACATAAGAAATCATACAATATACCTCATATAATATGTCGTACAAAAAAATGTGCTAATAACAATGTCTATGACTCGACTTCATCGAGCATCACTCCGGCTCCCAGATACCACTACCTTCAACAGATATCCTATAAGGAAAAAATAATTTTAAAGAGAAACATTAATTACATATATCTTTTTATAATTATATTTTTTTAATTAGTTTATTATTGATTATATTAACCATTACCATTAAATCACATTCCATTAAATTAATTAATAGAGTAATCTTTTTCCCTCGAGACGTAATTGAAACTGATCCCATGATTTATCATGATTAATATCTTTTTTTTATCATTTTCAATCCAAAAACACCAACCCTAGGTTAATAATTATTTATAAATTATTAATAATATTCCATATATTAGGTACTCCATTACTGCCATCCTAATATACCACCAAGGAGAAACAAGGAACTGAGCACATTTAGCTACCTCATGTTGTGGGAAAAGCAATGAAGATTAAACAACCAACCCATCCATCGAGAATTACATAGATTCATAACTATGAATCCCATATATCAAAATTAAGGAAATGGGTAAGACCAAATTAAAACCCTTATATCATTTAAGGTTATATCTATAACACCCACATTCATATCCTAATATATAATTCCACCATGAGTATCAACTACAGCCACATCATCTAGTCATCCACGCCCACATCACATTAGTCCTCCGGAGAAGTTATATCCCTTGATCATATCCTATCATAGACTTTCCACCCCATATCATATATAATAAAAATTATAACATCTACATCACCACTTAAAAACTTGAAAAATCACGACCAATAGGATAATCTATTCCATAAAATAAGGAATCCAGCATACAGACCCGTATTCACTATCATGGATCTACACTCAAGGAACACATACATATAAATAAGATGGGAAACTCAAGACATGTAAATTATTGTTATCACAAAACCAGTTATTATTCCAACTTAAATTAACTAATTAATTATTAATAGGTTATAACTATGAGAAAACTATTTCAATAATACAAAACAATCTATCAAAAGTTAAACATTACTCTATCATTAAAACTAGTTTCCAAAATCCTAGATAAGTAAAATTATAATTATCATACATTCTCATTAACATCAATATTCTAAATAGGAATTGTAATCATTCACAATGTTTATAAATTCAATAAATATGTCAATGATCAAATTTAATTGTGCATGCACACTACTTCAATTTAATTATTATAAAATTAAAAGGAAAAATAAATTCCTTACAACATGACTCTAATTTAATTATTAATATAAATAATCTACTAATATTACATTTAGTTTCATTACAATTTTATATCATGAAAATTAAATTAATACATATAATCATAATATATTCATATATGTATAAACAAATATCACATTATCATGAAAATACAGAAAAAAACTGTTATAATGGTATCAAACATTAACATATAATTACATAACAAATCACTATTAATACAGTTAAATATTAACTATATTTATACCAATATAATAAAAATGACTAAACCATGGAAAATTTAAAATTTCATGTAAATAAATAGAAGAATAATAAAATCCCCTACCTCAAAGGATTTGATATATTTCACTTTAGAACAAACAAACATCATAGATATTGATCACCCCAGCAACAATATCTGCAACCCTCCAAGGATGTCGCGCCATAATATCACTATCAAAAAACAACTAAAAATTCATTAAAAATATGGATATAAACCAAAATCACATTGAATGAAAAAAATGTGAGAATCTCAGTTGATGAACAAAAAGAGAAGATATAGAATATACCTTAGATGCCACAGATCAAGGATGGAAGGTCAAGAATTAATCCCCATTATATGGATGCTAAAATGAATGTAGATATAAGATATAATCACATGAAAATTCAAAGTGGTATATATGGTTTGAGAAATCCCATGGTGCTTCATCTTATAAATGTGAACTTCATTGTGTATTATCATAGAAGAAAACCCTTCTCATCATTAATTTCTCTAGATTCTAAGTCTCAAGGGAATCTTGTGGCCTCAGAATTTTTAATCCTGATTTATTTCACTTTGTGAAGGACCCCATTACCAGCTATACACAATATTTGACTCTAATATTTAGTGTGTAAAACCGTTTGACATCATGAAATCTACCTACTTATATAATTTAGTATAAAATCACATCTGGAACCAAACTATGTCTGCTCTAAGAATCACTTGCTTAAGGAAATCATATGGTTAGACTACATAGAATCCGGTATGTAAATAAAATACATAATAATTTATTAACCAAATAATTTATTAATCATAATATAAGATATCATGACATACTAAAACTATAATTTGACAACCCATTATTTTATTTTTTTCGTCATAAGAAAATCAGTTTTTTCACAGCTACTGTTAAACACAACGCATATCAAATGTTAATAGTAATTTATTAAGGTAAAAAATGAAATAGATTAAAAGATAACTAAAAGATGCATAATTAGAGATATAAATTATTATGTTAGATTATAATTTTACAAATCATATATGAATATATTTTTTTTAAATGAATTTTATTTCGAATTATGAATTTGTATTTAATTTATTATTTTTTTAGAATTATATTAATATAATTTATTTTAATTTTTCATGAAATTATTATTAGAATATATAAATAGAACATAAAAAATAATTAAGTCACTCTAATGGATGGTGATTTAATTTTTTAGGGTAAAATGATTTTCTTTAAACCATATATATATATATGTTAAAAAAACCCATCTAATTCAATTATTATTATTTTCAAAAAAATAATTATAAATTTATTCTCACAAATATATTTTTTTTAAAAAAATTTGTGGCATTATGCATACCTAAATTAAATTTATTTTTACCACCAGTAATAATTCCATACATTGGAATGATTTTTATTCATATTAATTTTTTTCATTATATTTAGAGTAATTTTTATTGCAAAAAATGGTTTTATGGTAAAATGTACTCTCTATAGTAGAGGATAAAGGAAAGTTAATGGAAAAAAAGGGTTGAAGATCCAAATATCAAAAAAATTATCATTTAAAATGATGATGTGGGAATTATTGAATCCCTATAATCATTATTTATTACTTTTTTACTTGTGTCAAAATTTCATTTCAAAATGAAAAACATGTGCATTATGTTTTTTGTATTGGTGAAAAATATCCAAGAGAACAAGTAAAAAGGGATCACTACTCTACCAAACTCAAATGACAAATGTAATTTTAGTTTATATATAATACGTACGAAAATTCATTAAATCTCATTTTAATTTCATTATTTGTTTCGTTCTAAAATAGATGAGTTCAAATACCTATATTTGTTAGAGGTTTTAAAAGTAGAGATTCATAAATTAATTATATGTGTAACAATCCCTTTAATCACTCTTATTTACTTTGTTTACAACCTAATTATGAATACTGAAACACAATTTAATATTTTTTTCGAAATTGTAATGATACTTTTAATGTGATCCTATTAAAATTGAATAAAATTTTCATACTAATTTAGTCATTTTAACATCTTCTAATTTTGGTCAGTTTTACCACTAACATGATATATATATTAAAATGTATAAATAAATAATGAATAATAAAAAATATTAATTAGATGATGTAATCATGAATTATATTCTTTTGCAAAATTCAATTCTTATAATATATATTGATTAGTAAAAAGAATTTTTTTTGTTGAAACAATTTTCACATAAAATAGAGATTTCTATATGGGATTTGATAAAAATTCAACAATTGTTACATGGAATGGACATGGAAAATAAACTCATAACCAAAGTATAAATCTTCTTAAATTTATATAGGTGATGATCCAATGATCCAGGAAAAAGGAACCGGTCATCCACAAAATAACCTGCATGGAATAATGGAACATCTAACACTCTAATATTAATTTTAATTATATGTTATTAATATATAGGATGTAATGAATTATTAATGAATGATATTAAGTGAAATATGTTTAATTATGGTAAATATTAGCATTAATATAAATGTTCAATTTAATATACAGTGATATATAATGTGTCTAACTATATATATCACCATGCTAAGGGTTTCCATTCCAATCAAACAATCAAACTGTCATTGTCTATATTTCAAATTATTTTTAAGGAAATTATATGCTATGTATTCCTAAAACCTAATCAGTTTTATTCTATAATAGTTAAATCATGTTTTCATATTCCCCCTTCCCATTTCATGACATTTAATTTAAAAACTCACATGAATTGTAGCTTATATTGGCAGATGACCCAATCAATTTTTTGAGTATATTAAAACCTTATATTTCTAGTTCTATATCATTATATTGAATAAGAAATTTTAATATAGAAATTTATAAAATTATTTGAGTTATTTTATTCTTATACTATGAATTCTTTAAAATAAAATAAATGTAATTTGTTTTTATTGTTCTCCAAACATATTTTTTATATTTACATTGTAACTATTTATAAAAATGGGCGATTTATAATTTATATTATCTTCTTCATGAACTCATTCTACAACCATAAATATTATTCCTACTTACGTAAAATATCAAAAAATTCATTCATGTTTTTACAATGTAATTTCCATTCCCATTTTCGTAATATTATTTTCCTTTAAAATAAAATATATCAAAATTCAATGATATTTTTTATTACTAATACTTGAAAGTTTCTAATAATTTATATTTTTTTCGGTATATTACAACTTATTTTAATGCCTTTTATTCTCCACTATAGGTGAAATCTAAAGACACCATTCCCCAATATTGTGGATTTTGAATTTTTTTATCATAATGTTTTCATGAAAGCCTTTTTAATATCTTCAACTAAACTATGATTGAATTTAGATTTGCTACGTGCTCAAGTGGGAAAAAATATATATTATGTATCATTGTATTAGAGGGTTGATATCTGATATCCCTCATCTTAAATTAGTATGAAATTGGATATTTTGAGAATAATGTGAATAGTTGATAAACCTAAACCATGAAGAGTGTTATTTCATTAAATAATGAGTCAAATCCAAAATATATACCTCTCAAATGAAGTTGATAAACAATTAAATTTCATTAAAATACATATTAAATATTATGGAGAAATAATAATCCATTATGGGACTCATTTCACTATGTAATGATAGACCTGGTAGTATGTCTCAAAACATGAATTATTTTATGTTTTTATATATGTGATATTATTTTATCAAATCTCCTTGTTATTAAAACCCTGTATAAATATATCAAGAATCCTTTGTATATAAATTATGATTTGATAATAATTTCTATAATTCCTTATTTTATAACAAAACCATTATTCAATGAAACTTGTTTAATGATCTACGTTTTACTAGGTATGATTCCCATAGATTGTTTACTTATAAATAACATATTTTAGCATACACACATATACACATTATGATTTCATATGAGTATATATTGGTATAGTATATATTTCCAATTAAAAGGATTTTGATCAAACCAATTATAATGAATTAATTCAATTTATTATTAAAATTATGATTATATATGATATTCCTATTAGGGTTTCATATGTCAAAATTATATCTTGTAAAATATGAAATTAATTTGATAAAGTAGTTGATTTATATCCATTATCTATAGACAATAAATGTATATGTCTTTGGGTTTTTTGTTGTTATATTTAAATAATATTCATGTGAAGATGCGAAATATGTTGACACTTTCGGGTTGGGACATCTCAGTTGGTATCATTGCAATATTTTGTTTTATATTTGGATTAGAAGTTCAAGGGTGTGAAGATAGGATTTTAATAATCATCACAAAACATACAGTGTTGTAGAATTATCTAAATATGTAATATGATTAATTTATGATTAAATATATGAGGTAATCATTGGTTGAATTTTCATTGTGTTATTATTGATTACATAGATTATTTTTTCTTGAAACAGAGAATAAACAATCTGTATTTAGTCAATGGTTGGAATAACAAGTACTTTTATTCACATTGATTATGGTGGAATTTTTTATGATTATCCAAACGGAAAACCAAATGGCATGTGATCTAGAGTAAAATATATCATATAACTACTCTCAATCAAAAAAAACATTGAATAATAACATTAATCAATAAAAACAACAATATTGTGATAGGAAAAAAAAGAATCCAATGAGTCCTTTATTCAATAATATGTACACAAATTTAGTGGGTCTTCTAATACAATAATTTTCATTAAATAAATTATTCAAATATATAACATATTTTCGACACATTCGGGATCAATGAATAAATTTTTTTCATGTATTAATAATTTAAAAGGTGAAGTAGAAAAATGATGTATTCTCATTAATAATATTATAAATATTTAATAATTTTACTTGATACTGTAGGAGAATATTATAAATTTATTTTCTAAAGAAAATTATCCCTTAAATAGTCAAAATAATATTAGGAGTATATTGATTGATCTTAAGTAAAATGAATATTAATAAATTTATTCGTATTATAAAAAATTCACAAGAATATTAAGGAATTCTTATAGATTTATCATTGTCCATGAAATAAATAAGGAAGTTTTCATTAGTGGATTTAAATATTGTTTTTTAACAAAAATTAAAATATGAGACATTTGAATTTATCTCGTTTTTTTTTCAATATGACTATATGTTTGGAAGGGAAATATTAGGCCTCCATTAATCATGAAGTCTTCAATATTAAATTGGGAAATTTTATTTTTTGGGAACATAAATGATAAAGGCTTGAGAGGAAATAAAATTTACCATCTTATATGCTAAAAATTACTGAATAAGAATGGATGAAATTTCATTGTTGGTAAAAGAAAATGATTTATGTTTGGAAGGGAATGATATCTATCTTATGAATATTTATTGGATCTGAATTGGAAAACTATTGCATTCAATGAATATAATGCTCTACTAAATACAACACCCACAATTTAAAAACTCTAACATACATAGTATTTGAAGTATATAAAACAATGTCTTAATATAGGGTTTAATGGTTGAAATCCACATTAGTAGAGCCTCAAATGAAATGGATAATGAAAATTCCTATGAAATTTGAAAACATGAAGTGGTTATTGAATATAGAGTGGTTAAAGGTAGACTCATCATCCACTATAGAATTGTAAATATGTTATTTGATTTTTTGTTCTCAATATTACTTAAAAACTTATTAGTTTCTTCTGTTAATCAAATTATAATTCCAAAAAACAAGATATTGAATTACTCATGAAATCATTAGATAGTAAAATTATTTTATCCAATATCATAAACTCATCTATGATATATATTTTAGAGAATGGATTATATTTCAATATATAATGCCCATATTAACTATTCGGATGGAGAAATTACATTTCAATCATCGACTCAAACTGTCATTATATATCAATGAAAGGATGAATATCAATGGAATATTGAATCTAATTCACATTAAGGGGTATGTTTCCATGAAATGAGTGATATATGAATATAATATTTTTAGTAAACCTCAAAATTGAAGTCAAGTCTACTGATTTGGACTATATCAATGTATTTGTTGAGGAATATCCTAGTATTCACATATATCATAATGTTCAATTTCCCATACATATCATTACATATGATACACCAATATCAAAGAGTCATTATCAAATGGATGTAGTTGAATTAAATAATTAAGACCCAACTCGATGAGAAACTAGATTTTGGTTCTATAAACCCAAATACTTCACCCTAATGAACAGTGGTACTAATTGTTAATATTATATATATATTAATGATTATTTTGGTTTATTATTGTAAAAATTTCAAGATTGTGATCATTAAAAATTAGAAACAACTATATATTGATAAACTATTTAATCCATTGTGATGGGATCAATTTTTCTTAATTATTGAAAATTAATATAAATATCATCAATTAATGTTGAAAAGTGATGATATATCATAATCAACATTTTATATATGATATGGACATAATGAATGTGTTGTGATTATAGTGACCATTCATTTTACTACATGACTATTACACAATTTTATAGATAAAAAATATAATAATGTTACAATTACATGATCATGTTGTTTCATGGCTTCTTAATAATAGTCCAATATATAAAATTCTCAAAATAAAACATACTATTTATTAAATTGCTTCTTCTCTAGCTTCTTAGTGGCCTTCACATTCTCTTTTGTACAAGTATTCATATGAGGATATACATTAATGAAATGTGTGAGCTAAAATCCGAGTAAGAGGACGAATAAGTGAAATGAATCATGGGTGGGAATAATCACCATCATAAATAAACATAATAATCATCAATGGACTTATTAGATGATGTCAAGGAATAAGTAAATGCATTAAAATGAAAAATCATATCCTAGTGGTCAGATACCACACACAATAGTGAACAATGATAGCATCATGTTCACACATATTTCACTTTTACTCATGGGATAAATGAAATTACTCAATGTATTAGATTTCAATATAATTAAGTGTTCACACATCATTGAATAAAATTTACATGATCAGTAAAATTCTGATCACACCTATCACATTATATCATTTACATTATCACACATTCCACATTATAAATATATTAGTGATGGACCTAATTTAACCCATGTAATAAAAGTTGAGTCATTACATATAACATACAGTCGTGATTATATTTTTGGGTTCTAAAAAGAATGTGGGAATAACATACATGATAAAAGAACCATCATTCTTTAAGGAATATAAAATAATATCAGAAGAAGTAAAAGATATATTTTGGGAATGACTTTTTATTTCAGAAAAATATTTGAATTTCTTGAAAAAATATCTGAATTAGTAATATTATAGAAACAATAATCTACAGATAGAGAAATTATATTTATAGAACATTAAATGAACATCTATACTGAAATTTTTCATGGAATATGAATAACCCAAATAATGGAATTGGGTATGAAAATCCCCTTACCTTATGTTCGAATGCATTATTTAATTTAATTTAATGGATTATAAAATTATATTCATTAATTAACTAATAAAAAATATATTATAAATGTATTTTATTTTTTATAGTATATTTACGTTCATTAATGGATTTATTTATTAGTTATAGAGTTTAATTTCATCATTTATGGGTGTTTTTTCTCTCGATATTCGTGATCAGTTCACTTGTTTATAAGTACGAAAGTTCATGTGAAATGAGAATGATACTAACGAATTGAAATTATATGTTATTAATGAACATTAATAAGATTAATTGTTCTTATATATCATTTGGTTTAAATATAATGAGGAATATTTATTAGATATAATGTTAATAAAAATTATTTAATGGATTTTGGTAGTTTTTATGACCATTATGACCTTATAACATTTTATTAAACATCCTATTTATATATTGATTCTAGAAAGTTATAAATATTATAATATTTAATAATATCTAGTATTAATAAATATTAATAGTTTTACAACCATCCTTTAAGTTTGTAGTGAAAAATCAAAACTCCCCATCCGCGGTGGTAGTAAATCAACACACAAGGGCTGATTCATCATTTATTGAACAAAGTAGAAAGGGAAGAGATTTTAAGATGAATTCTTCAATTATATTATTAAAAATATAGTATATAAAAGAAAATTTAGTTTTAACATAACTTATATACATGGAGGTGAGGATAAGATAAGAAAATATATTTAAATGATAAGAAATTAAATGAAAAATAATGAGGATTTTACTACTTCAAATTATCCTCCATGATAACCACCATAGGAAAAATGGTTTGGTATTTTAATGAAATCAGGATCACTTAGACATGGGGGGATATTGGAAATAGGATTATGAAAAAAATTAAAAGGCTCAAATCTTTGAAGGTGTTTAGTTAAAAGGCAGAGATGGTGTATTTATATAGGAGTATGATGTTGTTTTTCATTATGATACTCATTAGTTTTAAATATTGGATCGAGGCTATGAGTATATTAATAGTGATAAAAATATATATATTAAAATAATTAATGGAAGATAGAGATCATTATTTTTACATTAGATATGACTCTAGGAATATTTTATTTGACATAAAATTTATCTATATAGTAAATTATGGTATTTGACTAATCACCAAAAAATAAACTATTTTTTTTAAAAATATTACATATTTATCATAACCAGTTTTTGAATTAGGGAATTGAAAAAAGATCCCTACTTTGTGAAAATAATTTTCTACATGGGAGAATTTTTTTTCTTAGAATCGTAATATAGTTGGAAAATAAAACATTTAAAATTAGAACTGATTTTATTAAAATTTGTAAAATTAAATCATTTCTTATAAAATGATATTATAATAATAACACCAAAAAATGTGAATTAATAATTCATTTTTATGAAAAAAAATTCTTTTAAATAACTATTTTAATTAAAAAATTATAAATTAATTTTTCTCTTTTGTAAAAATACCCACACATAAGAAATAATATCTAAAATATATATTTACTTTTACAATGATCTAGTTATATCAAATTATCATTTATAAGAAACCTAAATTATATTTATATTTTCATTGATATGGTTCTATTTTATTGGCTATATTAGTATTCCTAATAGTCACATTACTATTCCAAAGTTAAAGTTACTATTCCATTGGTATATATTTCATAATTCATAGATATAGTTATTTTTTTCATTTATTAATCATTTATAAACTATACATTATTCCTATTATGATTTATAATATATGGAATAATTATAATAATGGAGTTTATATTGATAAAATTATAAGTTATAAAATTATACCCCTTATAAAATTTCTCCCTCAAAATATCGTTTTACATATTATCAGGAAAACAAGTGATGGTACTTATCAATAACTCTTTACCCTAGTTCCCATGTTGACTCCTAATTCCTATAGTTGTTCAATCATAATTTTACCATGGATATATATTCTTATTTAACAAAATAGTATCATTGAGGTCCAAGATCCTCACTGGCTACTCCACATAAAAGACTTCATTTTCCAATTGTACCAACTCTAGATTCAGTACATGTGAGGGATATGGTATGTACATTCTCAGGGGGAATACATAAAATACATTATGTCCATGAGAATTTTATATGGAAGTTACTTTCAATTGTCCAAAGATCCAACATGAACAATAATTTTTAAGGTGTCGATGTAAGTGGGACAATGCATTCCTTTATTCATAAATATCATTTTACACTTCTATAGAGATATAAAAAGAAATAAATTATCTCCATCCATTAACTCAAGGTCTCATTAACAATTTTCTATATAGCTCTTATATCAAAATTTGTATTCCATGATGTGTTGTTCAATGGTTTATAAAATTTCCATTATTTCATAGACAATTTAAGGTCAGAGGATCTGAGGATCACCAAATTCATCCCATAAAACTAGTCTTCTAAATCAATTCCCATAAAGGGCATCATATTGATTCATTTGGATTATCAATTGAAAAATTATATCTAGGAAAACTCATCTTGTGTAAGATGATGGTACCATACTCTTTTTAAGTTCATATAACATGCTCCAAATATTTATTTCCATGTTTCAATAGTTCATTGGAGTTTTCCATAAATTTTAGGATGAGAATTCGTACTATTTTTTATCTTAGTGGTTAGAGAATAATAGAGTTTTTGAGAACATCATGGTGAAGTTTAGATCTCAATCATAATCAACCAATAGTGATAATCCATTCAGTCCTACCACTTCTTTGATGTATATTTTAGTCAGTTGATCTGGAGATATATTCTCTCGAATTGCGATAAAGTGAGTTGTCTTCTTAAGATAGTCTAGAACAACCAATATATCATTGTTTCCTTTTTGTGTCTTATGATGTTCAGTGGTAATGTACATGGGGATGTTATCCCACTTATATATTGATATGGGTAATGGTTTCATCATCAAATTAGACTATTGGATTTCATAATTCACTTGTTTATATACTATCCACTTTTAATTATATTCAGCAATTTACTTTTCTGTATTGTCCCACTAATAGTTCTCCTTGAGATCATGAATATAATTGTGTTCTCTGGGTGAATAAATATGGTTGATCTATTTTAATCATTAAAAATCTCCCTCTATATCTCTATATTCAATGTCACATATATTGATTACCAAAAGCATACAACACATTCCCTATAAATTTTGACCTCTGGGGATTTCTCCTTTCTCAGAGATTCCACCTTCAACTAAAATTCCATATCATTTATTTGACCGCCCATTATTTTCACCATATGGGATGGTTGAGGAATAACTTGATAAATTAGTAATGATTTTCCTTTTTAAATGAATCCTTGTTCATCCTTTTCAGATAAATTAAAAATTTATCCTTTTCAATTATGATTATTTAAAATTTCACTCAATCCTTTCTACATAGAAAATCAAGCACATTATTTTCTATTCCAGGATGGTAGTGCATTGGGAAGTTTTATTTTAGGATGAGTTCTAACCATATTCACTGGATGATATTTAGCTCAGTATATGTGAATATTCATTTTAGGTTCTTATTATCAGTATATATATCACACTTCAACACATAAGGAAAAGGTCTAACAATTTTCCACACAATGATCACATTTTCCAACTCTAGATCATGTGTGGGATAGTTTTTCCATTGAATATTATATTGACATGAGTATTAGGATGTGACCTTTTCAATTTTAACCAGTAAACATCCTAATATATTCATTGAAGAATCTCTATGTACCTAAATGAGTTCCAAAATTTTTAGAACTTAGAGTACTAGAGCAGTTATAAATATCCTTTTTAATTCATTGAAGCGGTATTCACATTCATTGGTCCGAAGAACTATTAACCCTTATGATTCATCTTTGTGAGTGTGTATCTAAACAATGATAAGTACTTGAAAATCACTATTAATACCAAAATAGACAATGAAAATAGAGAATCTCCATTTGAGGTGTTTGTATAACCCACTGTTTGATTTTCTTTGTCAGAGAAGGGTCCTAAGATATTAATTTGTTTATGATAACATTCCCCAAAAATCTTAAATATTGATATAGAATTCAAATTAAATATACATTTAAATTACCTTCTATCTTCCCATAAACTATAGAATATTATTTAAATACTCTTTGTTGGCGCCAAAAATGTGGCCCGAAAGGAAGGAACGAAAAAGACAGCCGGCACGCTGCCTCGCGAAGCACAGCCGCGAAGCACAGCCGCGAAGCCCCGCCGCGAAGCGTCCCAACCTTGGCGGCCCCGTGAAGCTCCGGAGGCGGTAATCCTCCGCGAACCGGTTTGACGTTCGCGAGCCGCCGCGAAGCTCCGGAGGCGGTAATCCTCGGCGAGCCCGTTTGACGTTCGCGGGCCGCCGCGAAGCTCCGAAGGCGGCGCGCGAGCCCTGCATCGCGGCGCCCCTTCCCTATAAATACTCGACTCCCCCTGAGTCCCCAGGACCGACAATCCGACCTTTCGGCTTCTCCTCTCCCGAATCGCGAAGCAAGCTTTGCCCCGGGAATCATGAGCTCTGCGATTTATTTCTACTTCGCGAGACGACTCTTATTTGTTTCGTTCTGAGCCCCTCTTCCGAGAGGGATGCCCTTCGCGAAGCCCAAGGGCGTTCGCAAAGGAAGGGGATTCCCAAGGGAACCCGGGCAGCCGCGAAGCACTCGTGCTTCGCGAAACACCCAACCCATACGAGTAATCCCTATGCTAAGGCAGGGTCGCTCCACTCCGCGAAGTACATTGCTTGGCAGGACCTTGCTTCGCGAACCACTCCTTCTTCGCGAGGCAGTGCTCCGCGAACAATGTTCCACTTCGCGAAGCACCACCCACTCCCACCTATGCCCCATGCTAAGGCCAAGGCACCCCACTTCGCAAAGCACACTCCTCTGCTTAGCGATTCCTCTTTCCGTGCGACCCTCCAGGTTTGCACGATGCGATTTCAAAGTCCCATGGACAACACCTCCCGTAGCGTTGCTTCGCCCAATGCTTCTTCGCATAGGCACGCTAACGACTATTGCTTCTTCGCATAGCCACGCTAACGTGGACCCCTCGATGGTTCCTCCCTCGACCCCCCTTTACCATGGCCTTACTAGTACCTTCCCTTCCCCAAGGACCAGAGGGTACCGGTTATGTAAGCCCTAGGGGTGTGGAGTGAACCCACCTCGTCCGAGCTGCAGGACGTTAAACTGCCAAGCACCACGTCCTCAACACATGACGTTAAACTGTGACCCAACCTCGTCTCCCTCACGAAGGGTCCCCCCAGCTCGAGCATTCATTACACCGCTCGTCTCCACGGGAATGGTAACTCTTCCGCACATGGAATGAGATCCTCCTTGTCGGAGTGGTGTATGTTCGCATGGGAAGGGCTGCCTCAGAGCGTAAGCCCCTAACCTTTGGTACGGATGATTGCACCCGTGCATCTCGGTACTTCCCCACTACCAAGGTCAGTGGAGGACGTGATAGGGAACGAGGCACCCCATTCTGGGCCTCCATCCTGGAGTAAGTCCCGACTCCATGGGCCGCTCAACGCGTAAGCCCCTCTTCGCTTCTCACGGACGCACCCTTCGCGACGTGATCGTCAGGTCCTTGCGACCTCTTGTTTCTCACACCGAGCATGACTCACGTGAGCTTAGAGTGAGCACCGACCCTGACAAACCCATCTGAACTACGAGGTCTTTGATCCATGTCAAGGCATGGTACGTAGGAAGCCTCCATGAGGTTCAAGCCCACCCGTCGCTCATTCACGTCGGGTCCCATCTTCGTCCAGCATGACGTTAAACTACACTTTGGTCCAGTGGTAAGCCATTGCGACCCCCCATCTGAACTACGAGGTCTTTGATCCATGTCAAGGCATGGTACGTAGGAAGCCTCCACGAGGTTCAAGCCCACCCGTCGCTCATTCACGTCGGGTCCCATCTTCATCCAGCATGACGTTAAACTACACTTTGGTCCAGTGGTAAGCCATTGCGACCCCCCACCTGAACTACGAGGTCTTTGATCCATGTCAAGGCATGGTACGTTGGAAGCCTCTATGAGGTTCAAGCCCACCATTAGCAGACCAAGGTCTGCTTTCACGTCGGTTTACCGACAAACCCTTTTGAACTACTAGGTCTTTGATCCATGTCAAGGCATGGTACGTAGGAAGCCTCCATGAGGTTCAAGCCCACCATCAGTGGACCAAGGTCTACTTTCCATTTGAACTACGAGGTCTTTGATCCGTGTTAAGGCATGGTACGTAGGAAGCCTCCACGAGGTTCAAGCCCACCATCAGTGGACCAAGGTCTACTTTCACGTCGGTTCACCGATACACCCCACCCGTCGTTCTTTCACGTCGGGTCCCATTCCAGTCCAGCGGTAAGCCGTTGTGACCTCTTGAAATACGAAGTCTTTGATCCATGTCAAGGCATGGTACGTAGGAAGCCTCCACGAGGTTCAAGCTCACCCGTCGTTCATTCACGTCAGGGTTCACTATCGTCCCGCATGACGTTAAACTGTATTCTCCGAACTACGAGGTCTTTGATCCGTGTTAAGGCATGGTACGTAGGAAGCCTCCACGAGGTTCAAGCCCACCATCAGTGGACCAAGGTCTACTTTCACGTCGGTTCACCGATACACCCCAACCGTCGTTCTTTCACGTCGGGTCCCATTCCAGACCAGCGGTAAGACGTTGTGACCTCTTGAACTACAAAGTCATTGATCCATGTCAAGGCATGGTACGTAGGAAGCCTCCACGAGGTTCAAGCTCACCCGTCGTTCATTCACGTCAGGGTTCACTATCGTCCCGCATGACGTTAAACTGTATTCTCCGAACTACGAGGTCTTTGATCCGTGTCAAGGCATGGTACGTAGGAAGCCTCTACGAGGTTCAAGCCCACCACCCATTGGACCAAAGTCCACTTTCACGTCGGCTCACCGACACACCCACCCGTCATTTCACGTCGAGTCCCATCCTGGTCCAGTGGTAAGCCATTGCGATCATCACCTCCTGAACTACGAGGTCTTTGATCCGTGTTAAGGCATGGTACGTAGGAAGCCTCCACGAGGTTCAAGCCCACCCATCACCCAATTCACGTCGGTTTACCGGCACCATCCCGAACTACGCGGACTTTGATTCCCTGCCACGGGGATACGTAGGAAGCCTCTTCAAGGCTCAAGCCCAACTTCACTGTCGCCCCCCCTGCGATGGTCCCATTTCCTTCTAAATCGTCTCCGCAAGACGTTAAACTCGCGGCATACCCTGTGTTGAACATGGGAAGCTGAGGAAAACCTCAGATACATGTCTATGACATGTAATTCCCCGCGCTCGATGTGGGATGCCTCCGGCTTCCAAGCCCTCGAGAAGCCTTGTGATCGAGGATAATAGACAGACATGCCAGGTACCCCAGCATCCAGACACGCTACTGATGCCTCAAACGTGATTACTCCCCTGACCGAAGGTTGCTGCCCTGACTGGACCCTTTGGAATGTCCCGACAGAAGCAGTGTAATTAACCGGAGTCCATGGAAACATGGCACTGGGAAGAGTTTCACGAACTACGTATTAAATCTATAAGGGAGACCTGGACTAGGTGACGAGTTCTGAGGAGGAATCCACAGGAGGAAGAACCGACATCCCATCATCCCGTTTCGATCAAGGAGCAGACGTAGCTGAATAAGGAACGAATGCCGCCCGCCTTTGGAAAGCGGGAATACGGGGCAACAAAGCCGCGTGTCCCCCTCCCCCGCGGACGGATGCGCACGCGCCCCGGCGAAAGCGTCGGAAACAGAAATGGTGAACCCGACGTGAAATTCTTCTCCTCAGCATGGAGATTAGTAGCGTTCGAGACACCAGTAGATTGACGTGTCACCGGATTCAGATATCCGTTTCCTGGTCCCGCCAAGTAAATGGCGGGCCTGTCGTGCAACTCACCAGAAGTCGGGGTAGTAGAACGTGGGGCGCTCTGCTCCGCAGCGTGTTGGCGTGGATCCTTCTCACAGACATGGAGGATGGAAGAACGCTGGGGCACTTGCTGTCAATCCTTTTCCTCTCAGTACTGATGAGTTGATCCCTTCGTTTGCCAGGAACCAGGTTGGTATTTCAGAGATGCGGTCACCATCCGCTCCTCGCCCGCGCAGGGGTAGGGGCAACACCACTACGGCCACTCCACATGGCGCCACTACCGCCACGACGGCTGCCACGTCACGGGATGCGGGACGACCACGTCCCCTTTCCCCATCAGAGGTCATCCAACGAAGGGTGATCAACAGCCTCGTGCGCAGGTATGAGGAACAAGGGGTCATCCCGACCAGGGATATGGCCCGTTTGGACCTGGAGGCTTCCAGGCCCCGCCGTCAACGCCGCCCTAACAGGCCGCGCAGGGAGCCCCTTCTCCCCACCTCGACATTCAACCGTTTCGGGAGCCTATCCCCAGAATGCCTTGACGACTCTTCGCCTTACGCCGAAGAGGCAGGCGCGGTCCGGCTTAGCCCGCTCAGGGCCCCGACCCAGGACCCCCAGGTGAGATCTCCCGTCCGGCCATGTCAGCGCCGCCGTCCGGCCCCGCAGGAAGAACAGGCAGACTACGTCCCTGCACCACCTGCACCGGCCCGCCTGACCCGACGTCAGCGCCGGGCCCGGGCTGAGGACGCTCGCCTAGCCGCGTCCACGTCGACAGCTATAGTGGCCCGAGCCACCTCCGACGTACATTATGAAGCCCCCGCCTACATTGAGCAGGGGCACCCCTTCGCCCAACCAAGATTGAGACCCCAGCCGCCCCATGGGCAGGCCGGGTTGACTCTCCGGGTTGCAGGCCCCGGTGATGATCGTCGCGAGCTAACCTGCGGTGATGCCACCCCGTACGGAGGTCCTCCCCGTAACACTACTCCACAGAGCGTGGTCCTTCCCTGCCCCGAGGTTCGTCATGGAGGCAAGCCTCGTGCTGCCCCCAGCCTGCAGGAAGACCTGCCCCGGGGCAGTGATGCTCAGCGCAGAAACATTTCCCGCGCCCGTTGTACAGGGTATGAAGTCCATCCTTCTGAAGGCACCGTCCATCCGGTCCTTCGACGTGGGGGCCCCCCCTACGTCCTCTCTGCGACTGGCGAAGGTCCTCCTCGCCCCAGCAACTCAAGGAGTGAAGGTCAGCCTCGCTCCACTCACATCGACCATGGAGGCCTTCCCCATGCTCCTGTCGGTTCCAACAGAGGCCCCGCCCACGTGGGTACTGTTCATGGAGGTCCTCCCCATGTACCCTTTGATATTTGCCCTGGTGCCCCTCGCACCCCTGCTGTCTCAAGTGGGGGCCCTCTCGGCCACGGTGCTAGTGCCGCCCCAGGGCTGCCTGATAGGGGTCAACCCTGTCCCGAAGAGCCACCCAGGGGCAGAAGAGCGGGTCGTCGCCGCCACAAGAAGAATCCTGGGAAGGCCCAGGGGGAGATCAAACCTGCCCGCTTCTCCGATTCGGAAGCGGAATGCGATTCAGCGATGGAACCTTCTCCCAGCTCCTCCGTATCAAGGACTGGGGCAGGAACCAGACGCGTCAGCCTCGTTCTCCCGGAATTTGAGGTCCACCGGATTCCCGTCTCTCTCCGCAGGTACATCCAGGAGGAAGAAATCCTAGAAATTCCGCAGGTTTCGACCGCGCAGTCACCGCCACCGTCACCCGAAGCGCCCTCTACCTCTACGCGGGATCACGAGGAGCTGTTTTGGGGGTCAACGGTGGTAGAGCCACGACATGACCGGACACCGGTAATGGCAATTCCCGTACCCGAAGCAGTGGCTGTTAGCCCGTCCTATTGTGACATTGTGGTCAGGTCACCTCGCTCTTCAGATGAAGGCCCAGAGTACGGTGGCCAGTCTGCTCGCTCGCCGTATTCTCCACCGCCGATTTTGCTATCCCAGAGGTCCGCCTCGGTACCGCTACCGGTCCCTCAGCCACCCCCGGTTGATGAGTGGGGAAATGTAGGGCCGAACCCCGAGGACGAACCCAGGAGCTTCTGGAGTATTCTTGCAGCGGACTACTTCCCAGAGAAGTTTTGGCCCACGGCGGCACTGAATTTCCGCGTACCCGAGTCGCTTACCCCTGAAGAAGTGGGATGCTTTTGTCGGACCCTGTGGGCGACGCACTTCCGCCTCCGTTGGGAACGGGTAGTGTACCCCAGGAGTCGAGAGCACTTCGAGGAGATTGGAAAACAGTGCCGCCTAATTGATTCAGTGGCGCTCCTTGCGGCCCAGCACCCCGAGTCGCCCGGTCACCAGAGTGCCCTCCAACGAAAATGCGTCCAGAGTTTCAAGGCACTCCGAAAGATCGTCAGGGAAGCCACCCCCCATGTGCAAGTCCGTGGTTGGGGACGCTATGCCGCTCTCCTCTTCGACCCTATCCGACGACAGCCCGATTCGCTATGCGACATTGAGGATATGCCCTCAAGAGGGGTCACAGTCCACATGGCCGACATTGTGGATAAGGAAGATGAGCATGAGTTCCTTGATGGGGACTTACCATCCGAGGGCGTACCGCCGCTTCTTGACCCGTCGGGGAGAGTTACCCGTCATCAGAGGAACCTGCTAGGCCTCCCTGTACCCACCGAGTCACTGGGACTCGGTCGGAGCACTGGCAAGGGTAAGGAGCACGTCGGAATAGTCAAGCACTCCGACCCGTCTGCCTCTGTGCAGAAAACGGACGAAGACCCTGAGAAGGCCACGTTGCGCCAGCAGCTTGCTGAGCAGAAGAGGCTGGTCGACGAACTCTTGGCTGAACGCGCCGCGGAGCGACGACCCGACTATGGTAATCCCAGGCCGGGGCAGCAGGGGCAGGAACAATTTCCCCCCAGTGAGATGCCTCCGGGCAACCCTGATCATGCTACTGCCGCGGACAGGGCGGAAGCCGGAACATACGGCAAGAGGGCGCGATACGTCTCGCCAAACCCCCCTGAGCGACGGGGCAATCTGAAGAACCCAACCCGGGTTCCCCCAGTCGCCCAACAGGTCATCCGGCCAGTTGACCCGCGAGCAGCCGAAGCCGTCTACCATGTTGAAGAACCTGGCAATGCGCTTGTGGTTAGGGATCCCCGTCAAGACAGGGACCCCCACCCAGAGGACCTTATTGCGGCACTCACAGCCCGCCTCGAGGCGTTGGAAACACGGTAGGTGGTGGTCCCACCGGATGGCAAGCCTTATCCCGCGTGGGTGGATGATATGCCCGCGCCTCCGGGTTTTGGGAACCCCACATTCTCGCCTTTTAACGGGACAGGGGACCCACCCCAACACTTGGCCCATTTCTCTTCCAGGTGTGGCCCCATGCTGGGGACCCCGGCTCAGCAAGAAGACGCTAAGCTCCGATGTTTTGTACAGACGTTGGAAGGTCCGGCATTCGTCTGGTACAGCCAGCTCTCCATCAGATCAGTGACCGGTTGGGAGGATCTTCGCCGGCAGTTCTTGTACCAGTTCAGCTCCACCACGTGGAAGACCAGCATCACGGACCTCTTTAAGTGCAAAGAGAGGCCTGATGAGCGGGTTGCAGACTTCATCGCCCGGTGGAAAGGACTTACGTATTCTCTCCATATGCCGCTGACTCAGGAGCAATTACTGACGATGTGTGTGGGGAACGTAAAGACAGAGCTAGTACCCTCCTTGATTACCCAGAACTACCCTGGGGGGTTCAGAGATTTCTCGGATAAGGCCCAGCGCCTCGAGGAGGCCCTGCAACAGGCTAGTCAGGCACGTTTGCTGCCCCCTATGATCCCAGCCAGGAGGGCCGCCAGGGCTGAACCCGCCGCGGTGGCTCAAATAGAAGCCCCGAGGCAGTTGGAATTGCTACCGGCGGCACCACCCCCGCAACCTCACAGAGGTCCTCCTCCTCAAGCACAGGCTCCTGCCCAGCAGCGACCGCCTCAGAACCGACAGGTTCCCCCGCGCAATGCGCCACCACCACCTAGGTGAGACAACCAGGTGCCGCCTCCTCGGCAGGCCCCTCCGGCCCCTCGACAGGACCAGGCCCCCAGGGCTCCATACCCGGAAAGAAAGTACCATACCTATTCGTTTAACGAAAATCAGGTCCCTGGTTACTTCCGAAGTGCTCTAGAGCAAGGGATCGTGCGTCTGCCTGAGTGCCGGAGGCCGGCAGAGGCGCATCTCACTGATCACCCCAACTACTGCCCTTATCATCGGATCCTGGGGCACACCCTCAAGCGATGCTATGTGTTTAAAGACTGGCTTCAAGACCAGGTCAACAACAACATAGTCAAGTTGGGCCCAGCGCCAGCGCAGGTGGCAGGCGTCTTTGCGGGATCAGAAATCGGCAGTGACAGCGAGGGTGAGTGGCAGCAGGTCCCTAGCCGCGGGTCCCAGAAATACGACAACTGGATGGCTCGAAAAACTGTCGTCCATGCCCAGGGTATCATCCGGGCACGCCTGAAGCAGCCGGAACCTTCAGAAGAAACAGCCGGTGCCTCAGCATCGTCTTCACAGTCGACCTCTGCCCAAAAGGGCAAGCAGCGGCGACGCAAGAAGAAGCAACGTGCACCGCCAGTGCCGTCGTCATCCCGCACTCTTGGCGACTTTATGCCTCCCGAAATGGGCATTCCTCCCAGAATCCACCCAGCGGTGGATGACTCTTCGAGCGACAGTCAAGGGTACGCTTCGGTTAACACCGTGGAGCTGGTAAAGCCCTATATGACCCCCGACGAGGGGGAACCCCAGGCAGACCGCCCCAATGTTTCCAGCCGAGGTCAACGTCAGCGGAATCGAAATCGCGCCGGTCACCGAGGTATGTCAGCAGGCACTTGTGACCAAGCCGTGCACGCTACCGAGACCAGGCAGCAGGTTCAGCGCAGATCTCAGCACGCGCAGACCCATTCAGCACCCTCGCCTCTACCTCCACTGCCGTTCGTGTTACTGGATCGGGGAGAGCCGCCTCGTTCGTATCACAGTCAGTCTCGCCCGGCGACGGGCCAACCTCCGCTGTCCGATCTTAGCCCGGAGACTACTCTCCAGGCTTCTACTAGCAGGCAGCAGGATGTACCCAGTGCTAGCCGACCGCCAGTTCAACCGGAAGGACCCGCTATGCCTCCAAATGCCGAAAAACCCCCTGTAAGCAGAGGTTCGCGTTTGGCATGCAAGTATGATGTCCTAAAGCACCTAGCCGGCATTCCGGCAAGGATTTCCATCCTTGAGGCCCTGCGCTTGTCATCCGAGATGCGCGAGGCACTTGCCGAGGCCCTAAGGACCCCCCTCCAGTTCGAGACGGAAGTGGCATCCGCGGAGGCCTTCCATACCGAGACGATTGAAAACGCCGAATGTCAGGCGGTTATCTCGTTCTCTGGTGAAGATGAAGACCCTCCTATACAGGGGCACATTCGCCCACTGTATATCACTGGCCACTTTAACGGTGTGGATGTCCGTCGCTGCCTCGTTGAAACGGGTTCTGGAATCAATCTAATTCTGACCCGGACGCTGCGAAAGTTGGGTTTGTCCGAAGGTGATTTGACTCCCTCTGACCTCAGGATTCAGGGGTACGACAGAACAGAGCAAACCCCGGTCGGCAAGATCCGCCTGAAGACCCAGTTCGGTGGCATAATTGCCAGCACCGAGTTCATGGTTGTTTCTCAGGACACCGCCTACAACGCATTGATGGGTAGGCCATGGCTCCATCTACATGCCGCGGTCCCCTCATCGTATCACCAGTGCCTTAAGTACTCGCTCAACGGTCGAGTAGGCGTGCTCCAAGGAGACGCGTCCCCTTTCGCTTCTTGTGAGGCCCGCTATCTGGATGCGGGTTATTACAAAAGTAAGGACAAGCAGATCCTGGTCAGCGAGGATGAGCCCGCCCCAATCACAAGTGATCCCTGGGCGAGCATGGACGACGCCTACATCCTCCCGATCCACCGGTTGGAGGCCACGGCCCCTGACATGGGACAATGTTTCGTTGTTTCGGGTACGCAAGGAAGGCATGTTCCCGTGTCCAAGCGACGGCGGAAAATCACCTCGTACTCCTACATCAACCAGGCTCGGGTCATCCCGGAATCTCCTACCCCTGTACGGTACCGGGACGTCAAGCTCATGACAACGGCGGTGCGCCATACGTGTCTATTTCGCCGGGCTGGAATCAACCGACTCTGGCCGACACGTCACCACTGCTTTGATATCATCAAGCCTGGCCCCTTAGGCCGAAGGCCGGACGGGATAGGGTCAAATGAATTCATTGCTATGGTCTCCACGATGAGTGAGTCTCCTGATGTGATGACCGCTGCTGCCCAAGCCGGCACCAGCTACCCCTCGGGTTTTGAGAGCCCAGAAGTATCTTCCGTCGCGGGAAATCCCCCCACGGCTGGGGAGGAAGACTTGGAGGATGCTCCCCCAGCCTTTGAAGAAGGCGTCTTTACCACGGTCGATGAGCTGGTACAGGTGAACCTTGGTAGTGAGGCAGATCCAAGACCCACATTGATTAGTGCAGCCATGTCCCTCGAGGAGTGGCAGCGGTATGTAGACTTCCTCAAACAGCACCGCGATGTGTTTGCCTGGAGTTACGATGAGATGCCAGGGCTGGATCCCCAAGTGGTCGTCCACCGTCTGGGCCTCCCAGTAAAACATCGTGGGTTTAAGCAGCCTCCCAGGAAAATGCACCCTTCCCATGGAGCTATGGTTGAGGCCGAAGTTGATAAGCTAATCAAGGTCAACTTCGTCAAAGAGGTCCAATACCCCAAATGGCTCGCCAACATTGTGCCAGTCAGGAAGAAGAATGGGCAGATTAGAGTCTGCATCGACTTCCGCGATCTCAATCGCCACTGCCCAAAGGATGACTTCCCACTCCCAGTGACGGAGCTGTTGATTGACGCCACGGCCGGGTTCCAAGCTCTCTCTTTCATGGATGGGTATTCCGGGTATAACCAGATCCGGATGGCCCCCGAAGATGAGGAGTCCACTGCCTTCAGGGCTCCCCAGGGTACCTTTTGCTACCGGGTAATGCCATTCGGTTTGAAAAATGCAGGTGCCACTTATCAGAGGGCCATGCATCGCATATTCAAACCGATCCTTGGGACATTGGTGGAGTGCTACGTGGATGACCTTGTAGTAAAATCATATCAGCGCCAAGACCATCTCAAAGACCTTGAGAAAGTGTTTGGTTTCCTCCGTTCCCGTCACCTGAAGATGAACCCGCTGAAGTGTGCCTTCGGAGTCACCTCCGGGAAGTTTCTGGGCTTCGTTGTCAGATACCGAGGTATCGAGATCGACCCGGAGAAGATCAAGGCCATCAGCCAAATGCCTCCCCTGAGCAACATTCGGGAGCTTCGAGGCCTGGAAGGCCACTTAGCCTATATACGCCGATTCATTGCGAACCTGGCCGGAAAGTGTAAGCCCTTTTCTCGGCTCATGAAGAAAGGCGCTGCCTACGAATGGGATGAGGAGTGTCGGATCGCCTTCGAGGAAATCAAGCAGTATCTGCTCCAACCTCCGGTCTTGATGCCACCCGTCTCTGGAAAGCCGCTGGTCCTTTACGTGACCGCCCTGGAGAGATCCCTCGGCGCGCTGCTCGCCCAGAAGAATAACGAGGGCACTGAGAATAGTCTCTACTATCTCAGTCGCATGCTTCTCGATACGGAGGTCAGATATTCCCTTATCGAAAAGAGCTGCCTTGCGCTCGTCTTCGCCGTGCCGAAGTTGCGACACTACCTGCAACACCACGAGGTGCAATTGATCTCTCGGGTGGATCCGCTGAAGTACATCCTGAACCGCCCCATGCTGACTGGCCGGCTAGCACGGTGGGCGGTGATTCTCCAGCAGTTTGACATCAGGTTTGTGCCTCAGAAGGCCGTTAAGGGACAGGCATTGGCAGACTTTTTAGCTGCCCATCCAACCTCTGCGGATCAATCCCTGGACCTGGATTTCCCCGACGAGACGATCCTCTCGGTCGATCACGCTGTCCCGTGTTGGCAAATGCATTTCGACGGCGCCTCCCGGAGCCCCACCGGTAGAAGGCTCAACGACCCCAAGCTCAACAGAGTGGGTCTGGGTATTGTTTTCATTACCCCGGCGCAAGCCGTCATGCCGTACTCCTTCCTGTTGTCAGAAGGTTGTACGAACAACGAGGAAGAGTACCAAGCTCTCATCACCAGCCTCGAGTTGGCCCTTGAGATCCATGTACCCCATCTACATGTGAAGGGAGATTCTGAGCTGGTAATCAAACAGGTTAATGGCGACTACGTCGTCAGGAAGCCAGAGCTTGCACTGTTGCTGGAGTACACCCTCCTCCTAATGGCCCAGTTCTCTTCTCGGCCAGAGGTTACCCATGTCCCGCGGTCGCAGAACGGCCGAGCGGACGCCCTAGCTGGCTTAGCCGCATCGATCGCAGAACCCGAGCAAGATGATTTGGTCATACACGTGGCCCACCGGAGAGTCATTGCTCCCATCACCCAAGAGGACCGTGATAGCCTGCGGGTAAGTCATCTCACCGCCGGACCCTCTGTATCGGGAGTCCCAGGTTCGTCAGACGCAGTGGTTGAAACGACCCCTGATTGGAGAGCACCTTTTGTCGAGTATCTCCAAAATGGTCAGCTCCCGGACAACCGGGCCGAGCGCGAGCGAATCCGACGCCGCGCACTTCAATTTACCCTCCAGAGCGGCCCCAGTCTTGAGCAGACCCTCTATAAACGGAGTTTTGATGGTGTCCTCCTCCGTTGCATCCAAGGAGTAGAGATACCTCAAGTTATGCAAGAGGTTCACGCCGGTTCCTGTGGCGCCCATCAAGCTGGGCCGAAGCTGTCCCATCAAATCCGGAGGCTAGGGTACTTCTGGCCCTCCATGATCCACGATTGTATTGGATACGCCAAGAGATGCCACGCGTGCCAAGTGCACGCCAACTTCTTGCATCGGCCACCAGAACCCCTCCACCCCACCAAGTACTCTTGGCCATTTGCGGTATGGGGACTCGATGTAGTGGGACCATATCCGCCGGCAACAGCCCGCCAGTGTAGGTTCATCCTGACTGCTACAGATTTCTTCTCCAAGTGGGCAGAAGCAGTTCCGCTCAAACAGGTCAAGGCCCGTTCCGTCGTTGACTTTTTGAGCTCCAACATCATCCACCGGTTTGGAGTCCCTCACGCCATCCTCACTGACAACGGCACCAACTTCCGAGCAGCTGAATTGAAGAAATTGTACGCTAAGTATGACATCCGGTCAAACCATACCTCCCGCTACCACGCACAGGCGAATGGACAGATCGAGGCGTTCAACAAGACCCTCTCTAACATTCTGCAGATGATGGTTGGTAAGAACAAGAAGAGTTGGCCGGACAAGCTCCCCAACGCCCTCTGGGCTTACCGGACGACGACTCGCAACTCTACCCAGGTGACCCCATATTCACTGGTGTATGGAGCTGAGGTCGTCCTACCCATTGAGATCCAGCTGCCGTCGCTACGCACGGCAGTTTATGATCACCAGACATCAGATGAGGTAGCCGAGATCCGTCTAGCTGAGTTAGAGGCACTGGACGAGAACCGGCTTCGTGCCCTGCACAATCTGGAAAGGCATCAGGACAAGATGGCAAGAGCTTTTGACAAGAAGGTTCGTCTCCGCTCTTTTCTACAGGGTGACCTGGTGCTGGCCCTGCGAGCGCCAATGATTCCCGGAAGGAAACCGCCCAAGTTAGAACCCAAATGGGAAGGGCCTTATATCATCCATAAGGTTTACCCCAATGGAGCATACTCCTTGGTGACCACAGATGGAGAGCGTGTAACCCCTCCCACCAATGCCAGATTCCTCAAGCGATACTTTGCCTAGGGAAAAAGTGGTCCTGCATGACCCTAAACTGCGAGAGGGTCCTGCACGACATTAAACTGCATTGGTCCTGCACGACATTAAACTGCATTGGTCCTGCATAACCCTAAACTGCGGCTTGGTCCCGCATGACCTTAAACTGTATCTCCGTCCTCACTGCAAGACGTTAAACTGCAAGTCAGTCAGTTCTTCCTGACCGAGGCTCAGCCTCAGGCCCCGCGGCCTCTTTGGGCCCCTGGCCCCGTCTCCACCGAGGTCTGGCCCCAGGCCCCCCTCGTTTCTCTCCGACTTACCCTCTTACGGGATCGTACGGTACAGTGTAGGACTACGTTCTCACGTTGGGATCATGTACCATGCCGCACACATCCCCGAAAGAGATGCCCCTCGTCCCGCATGACGTTAAACTGCATGTCACGAACTACGTACGGCTTGATTCCCATCTTCATGGGATACGTAGGAATGCTCGGACGCCTTGTCTTGAGCCCAGCCCCATGATTCTCTCTTCCACTATTCCCCCTGGGAATGGTCTCCTTGGAGGATCTTTGTGTAGCAGGGCGTCGGCTTTCTTGGCCCCGCTCATGCAACCCCACTCACGCAAAGATTGTAAAGGTCGCACCATGCGCCCACTCCCGTTCTTCTACCCTCCCACGTCCTCACCGCATGACGCTAAACTGCATGGCCTTCAAGAACTACGTATGGCTTGATTCTCATCCTTATGAGATACGTAGGAACGCCCGGACATTTCGTTTGTTGGCCCAGCCCAAAAGCCAAAATCTTCCCCTTGGGTCAAGACATGGCGGGGTGCACACTTTTGCCCCGACCCACGTCGAGCAAGCCTCGACCCGGCTGCACATTCCCCCCTGGAGGTGTTTTCCCCTTTCGTGGATGGATTCACACCCAGAGGGGCCCCCAAGAACGGCCTGGATACAAAGCCCAAGGGCTCTTCTACCGATACGGGCCAACGCCCCCGAGGGTTTCTCAAGCAACAAATCGAAACAAGTCCCGCGTTGTGAATTTGGTCAGCGGTCAACGCTCATTTGTTGCCCCCATGCGGGTCACCATATGAACGCTGTGTTTCGAATATGGTCAACAGTGATTCATTCTGCCCCATCCTGAGGTGACAAACTTCCCCCAGGTGGTGCTAGTGATCGGGCCCACAGCCGAGGATTCCTCACCCGGAGTGTACGATGTGGTGTGGGACTACGTCCTCATTCACGTCGGGATCATGTACCGTGACGTACGACTCCCCTTCCGAGGCTCAGCCTCAGGCCCCTTGGCCTCCTTGGGCCCCTGGCCCTCCGTCCTCATGTAAGACGTTAAACTACAAACCGGTCAGGTCTTCCTGACCGAGCCTCAGGCCCCTTGGCCTCCTTGGGCCCCTGGCCCTCCGTCCTCATGTAAGACGTTAAACTACAAACCGGTCAGGCCTTCCTGACCGAGCCTCAGGCCCCTTGGCCTCCTTGGGCCCCTGGCCCTCCGTCCTCATGTAAGACGTTAAACTACAAACCAGTCAGTCCTTCCTGACCGAGGCTCAGCCCCAGGCCCCTCGGCCTTTCCAGGCTGCGGCCCAGGACCTATCTCATAGGATTGTACGGTATGGTGTAGGACTACGTCCTCATTCACGTCGGTTTTTCGCCATACTGTACACCTTGCTTAGGGGTATGTTATTCCCCTCCTCGTCCGGTATGACGTTAAACTACATTTCAAGAACTACGTGTGGCTTGACTCTCATCCTGATGGGATACGTAGGACCACCTGGATGTCCATGATTCGGGTCCAGCCCCATCTCTCGGGAATCCACATCCCATCTTGGCCCCTTGGCCTATCCTTCCTCCATGAGGGGATCATATGGTGCGGTGTGGGATTATGTCCTCATTCACGATGGTCTCGTGATGACCACGCCATGCTCCCCCCCCCTGCTGAGTTGTTTCGTCGATCCCTTTTTTTTCGGCAGTTCTCCAATGTGCTTAAGAGTACTCTGGTTCATTACCTGGAATGCCAAGCTTTACTCGGACACGTCCGCACCCTCTTTCCAGGCTTTGCGTATCCCCGCATCAGGGCTTTCACCATCTTTCACACCCGGAGGGACCCCCAAGAACGGCCTGGATAAAAAGCCCAAGGGCTCTCCTACCGATACGGGCCAACGCCCCCCCAGGGTTTCGGATGACAAATCGATAAAATCCCGCGTTGCGAATATGGTTAGCGGTCGATGCTCGTTTGTTGTTCCCACCTCAGGCTAACACGATACAGACGCTATGTTTCCTTCATGGATAACAGTTTTCCTCTGTCGCCACGCCAACCCGTTAAGCCCAAATGCCGGGTACACAATTCACACCCTTCATCACTTCATCGTGTCCAAGTAGAGTCTCGGGATTCTTGGTACTTTTCCCCCGTGCACGTCCGCGCATTGGGAGAACAAGCTACATCAAAGGTGTCCTTCGAAACTCTCTGCTGACTCCCCTTTAATGGATGCCCCAAGTATTGCAATGAGGATCCCCCCCTTGTTTCCCACACCGAGTTTATCTCACGTGGGCTTAGGGATTGGGTTGACCTCTGTGCTTACTCAGGAGTTGTCACCACCCACGGTCCGAGCTCTAAGACCATAAACTAAGACTCTCATCTGGAACTACGTTCAAGACCCCTTGTCTTTGGACCCAGCTTGAGTTCAGAGAATTTACCTCTCTAATCCTGCCTTCAGGACCCTGATCACAGGACTGCGTGGCGCAGTGTAGGATTACGTCCTCATTCACGTCGGGTACGCAATAGCTGCACCACGCACGCCCCCATTCTGAGGTTCAGTCCTCCTATCCCCTGTCCTGCATGACATTAAAAGGAACCCTTCAGAACTACGTGTGGCTTGATTCTCATCCTAATGGGATACGTAGGATCACCTGAATGTCTAAGGTTCGGGTCCAGCCCCACCTCTGGAAGATATCCTGATCTCCCAGTCACCTAGGCCACTTGGACCATCCCTCTCCAGCGGGGGGTGTGTAGGTATGATACAAGGTTGTGGGCATCATGCCCCCCTTCCCCTGGGAATCTGCCATCTCTCGATCACCCTCAAGGTTGAGTCCCTTGGCTCCCTGCAGTGGATCACCCATGTATTAAGAGTACTCTGGTCTAGGACCAAGAGTGTCAGATTCAACTTGGTCAAGTTCATTCCACTTGTCAAGCTTCGTGTTCCCCTCTATTCGGACTTCCATCAACTTTCACACCCGGAGGGAACCCCCAAGAATAGCCTAGATACTACGCCCAAGGGCTCTCCTACTGATACGGGCCAACACCCCCGAGGGTTTCGGACAACAAATCGATAAAATCCCGCATTGCGAATATGGTCAGCGGTCGATGCTCGTTTTGTTAGTCATCATTTCAGGCTAACGCGACAGGATGCTGTGTTGCGAATATGGTCAGCAGTAATCCTTTGTCGTCACGCCATCTCCTTCAGTCCTTGAATGTTGGTTACATGATTCACATCACTTTCCACCCCATCATGTCCAGGTGGAATCTTGACACTTTTGGCATTATCCCTCAGTGCACCTTTTCATGTTAGGGGGACAAAGCTGCAATCTGGCGCCCTTTGGGGCTCCCATGGTCCGAGCTCTAAGACCATAAACTAAGATCCATTCGGGACTACATTTAACTTGATTCCCATCCTCATGGGATACGTAGGACCGCCCAGACACCCTGTCTCCGGGTACAACCCATTCAGGAAGACAGTCTCTCTCCCTGTTTCACCTCTGTATAGGCCCCTCGGCCTAAGGTTTCCCCCTCCAAATGGCGTACAATCTGATGTGGGATCATGTCTCCGTCAATTGTGTTTTATAACACTGCGCACATTTCCCGCCTAGCATCGTCTCTGCTACGTCTGCGCTGCATGACGATAAAATGCATGCTTAGTCCTATCATACGACCTTAAACTGTGACATTATCGTCCTGGCCGCACGACGAAAAACGGCACCGCATTGTGGGGACCTCGCTGTAGAGGACATCACGTTGGGTACTGGACACGCGCCATGCCATTTGTCAATGCCCATCACGGCTTGATTCTTGTGGCGACATCACGACCTACAGTTCTAGGCCTGTCGCTTCACAAAAAAAAACCATTCACCTCAAAGAACAAACAAGATACATCAAATTACGCTTCTTTTAGTTCAAGGGCCACGTCCGCACTTCCCCTTTCCCCTGGCACTGGTACCTTACCCTGCCACCCTCCATAACTACGTATGGCTTGATTCTCATCCTCATGAGATACGTAGGAGCGCCCGGGTACTTCCCCGCGGGCCCAGCCTAACCCTGGTGTTCGGTCCCTCGACTCGAGCTCATTCACGTCAGGTTGTGATGTAATGCGTCCCCTGATCCCTTTTTCCAATCCATGGTCCGAATCCTATGACCATAAACTAAGATTTCCCCAAGGGAAAGGAATCTGCTCCCTCTCTCTAATACGTTTCGTTGACGTATTCAGATGTGTTTTGACAAAAAGCCCGAAGCATGGGATTTTCACAGGGATATTCCCCTCATCCCATGACCAAGCATCGTGAGCTCGCTATTTGGATCCTCATCATCTTCCACATCCAAAAGGACCCTCGGACGACATGGACATTATGCTTAAGGGATCTCCATGAATGCTGGAGCAAAGGGCCCTACAATCGTTTCGGGCCAACGTCCCTGCGGATATTTGACAAAATTTGTGACACGGTCCCATGTTTCGAACATGGTCAACGGTCGAACCTCATTTGTTTGTCCCCATTTCAGGCTAACGCGATAGGATGCTGTGTTGCGAATATGGTCAGCAGTAGTCCTCCATCGCCATGCCATCACCATCGTGATCCGAATCTCGAGCGTCATGATTCACACATTTCCACTCCCTCATGTTCAAGTGGAACTCCACCATACTCGGCTCTTTCTCTTCGCGCATCTAGGTGCGCTGAATGATCGTGTTAGTGTCATTGGGCCGGTAGTCACCGAGCATCCCTTTGCCCCAACCTGCCCCTCTCTGCGTCGGGAAATTCCCACCACTACTACTTGTTTTCCACACCGAGCACGACTCACGTGGGCTTAGTAGTTTTGGCCGGATGTGTACCAACACGGTTAGGCTGCTTCTCGTCCAGTACGACGTTAAACTGCGCTTCCAGAACTATGTGCGGCTTGATTCCCATCATCACGTGGGATACGTAGAGACGCCCAGGCATTTTGCCTAGGGTTCAGCCCCAGGATTCACAAAATCCTGTTCCTCCCCATTTCCAGCCCTCTGGCCTGACCCCTCGGGGAGAACTATGTAGCTACAATTTTACCCTGAACAAGTTCAGGATGCCCCAAGATCCCATTGGGAAGCGATAGTTCCCCTCGCCAGAGAGGCCCTGTCCCAAGAAGGAATGATCCGTGATCAGGTCGATGCGCCCATCTGGCGTACTCCCTCCACGGTGGTGCAACTACCGAGGTGTTGGATCCTGTTTGAACAAACCACCACTCCATGTTCCACGCTTTGCGTGTCCCTTATTCGGACTCTCGTCCTCTTTCATGTCTGAAGGAACCCCCTAACGGCCTGGTCTTGTGCCGCATCGTCTCACCTACCGTCCTGGGCCAACGTTCCGGAAGATCGGTCATGTCTGGAAGGACCCCCTAACAGTATGGGTGTCTGACATATAGTCCACCAACTGTCTTGGGCCAACACCCTGAAAGATTGATCGACAACAAATTGATAAAATCCCGCGTTGCGAATATGGTCAGCGGTCGATGCTCATTTGTTGTCCCCATTTCAGGCTAACACAGTAAGGATACCGTTTGTCCGCCACGGTTAGCGGTTGTCCTTTATTGTCACGCCATCCCCACAGTGTTCCGAATTTGGGCATCGTGATTCACACTTCCCATTTTAATCTGTTTGAACCGATTTCAGCGCCCCTGGTGTTGCCCCGATCGTGCATAAGAGCACGTTGGAGAAGCGGTAATTCGGCTATCCTGGAAGTTCCTCCTCCGATCAAGCCTTCCCCATCTTTCGGGAATCTGGACTGGTTTGAGGGAATTGTCATCAAACGTCCCGCAAACATTGCAGGGATGCAACAAGGCAATTCAACAGTGGATATCGTGCGTGCTACGGAACTCAAAACAAAGGAGAAAGAAAGAGTTGGAGCACAAAAGTGTTAATAAAAGTTTCTTTCGAGTTCACTACAATACTCGGGGGTTGACTTCCCCCATGGACGGGTTGACTCCGTCAAAAGAGCGTTGCAGCTCCGCCACCTGTTGACTTGTGGCGTCCAGAGCCTGTTGCCGCTGATTTAACTACCGCTCCTCTTCAGCAGCGGCGGGGCATAATCCGTCAACCCTGGCCCGGGCCCTTTCCACCTCGGCCTGGACGACAACCATCCTCCCAGAGGTCTGCTCCATATGCTCCTCAGCCTCTGCCAGCTGGGCCTTCAATCGTAAGACCAGCTCAGACTGTGCATCGAGAGTGGCTGAAAGCTCGTTGGCCCGGATCTGCATCTGTTGGACATCGTCTTCAGCCTCCTGGAGTTTCCTGATGCCGGTCGCCTTCCTCCGCTGCCATCCCACGCTCATCCCACGATCATGCTCCCGGATCTTCTCAGCCATGAGGTCTCGGATGAGCACGTGAGGGAGTTGGGAATCCACTCCCCCGACACACAGTTTGCGCAACCGCGAGCGGAGCCTATCCATTTCGGCCAGCCATTGCGCTTGGGGAGTGTCCCTGATAAAGCGCGTGATCAGCTTCCACGACCGGCGGCGGACTATGCTGCTGTCTTCCTCATCAGAGGCTGTTTCGTCCCAATCCGCGCGGTCGGCAGGCTCGTACACAGGATATGCCTGCAGGAATTCCTCAGCGGGATCCGCATCTGGTGTTGAGTCTGGTACGACACCTGACGCCGGCACAGGCACGACAGGACTGGGACTGACCGGTTGATCCTCTTCCTCGGAGTCCACCTCGATGACTTCAGGTATGACCCTGCTGGTGGTCCCGCAAGTGATGGTGTGCGCCGCAGCTGGAGGAGGTGAAGGGACTATCGTCACCATCACCGGCATGCCCCTGGGAGGGACGCCGCCAGACATCCCAACCAGCCTCGCTGCAGCAGCCCATGCCAGTTGGAGAACTGTATGACAGAAAGAGACATAAACGTTAGTTGACATGGCCCACGTGTGGCAACGAAGAGACCGGTGGAGGAGACTTACGAAGATCGACTTCCGAGCGCTGCTCCTGGGCCGGTACTGATGGGACTCCGAGATGAGGCCCCCCGTATACTGTTGGAAGGTCTGGAGATTTCAGAGGAGCCACCTCAGACCCCCTGGTCCCACCAGACGCAGAACTGGACGCAGCCATAGGCGCGGGTTCTGAAGGTCCCGCATCGTCACCCGCCAAGGAGCGAGAACGAGGCCTACGAACAAGTTCCTCCTGCATGACCCAAACATTGGTGAGAGGTCCGTAGGGATTCAAGAACATATCGTAAGAAGAGAAGTTCGGAATGTTACCTAGAGAGCCTCCGCGAAGTCGTCGGATTCTGAGCTTCGGTCTCCGACCTCGCCCTCCTCCAGCGGGTCCCCCCCTCCAGCCTCATCCTCCCGAGAAGAATCCCCTGATTCCTCCGGCAAGGGGATGCGCTCCCTCAGATCGGCAGCCGATAGCGGTGGAGGGACCGTCTGATTCAACAGTACCCTCACCCGGTCTGTCATTGGGCGAGGGACACCACTGGAGTGGATGTAATCCTCCAGCTCGTTCAAGTATTGCTCCGCCTCCGCCGGAGACACCATGAATCCAGCCCGGACTGGGCCTATGCCCGACAGTCTCATCCCGAGGCGATTCAGGTGGGCCCACATCTCAGATGGGCTGAGGAATTGCCGGTTGACATCCCAGACGTCCCAAGCTTCCGGAAAGACAACATCTTCTGCCATGTCAATGTGACGCAGCCGCTTCCCCGGAGCCTGAGCGGATATCCGACGGAATCCCCTCGGTGGCCGCCCCTCCGGATGACCCTGCTCTCCCGGAACCACCGGATCCGCCGCTGCTGCCATACCCTCGGCCGGTGCGGGTCTCTCTGCCATGATAGCCCCGCTGCCGCGGGCGGCCCTAGCTTCCCTCCGACCCCGACCTCGAGATAAAGGGGGCCCACCGTCACCAACCCGGATCGTTGGCTACTTCAGCATCTCCCCGGGATAAGCGGCCTCCCAGCTGATGGCGTACTCCTTCACTAAGCCGAAGGCGGCGGTGGGTGGAGGCAATGTGATCTGCATCTTTCCATCCTCACGTGTGAACATGAGCCACAGCTGCCTCATCACACATGGGTGCTCCTCGTGACGCACCTCCCAGTATACCTGCGGGGCCAGCCGCTGGAGGCACCGGAACTGCCTCGCAAAACGGTGTGGGGTGTACGGTTCACAGATCGGCTCACGATCTATCTGAGCCACCAAAACTCCACCTCGGAAGGCCAGGAGGTAAGCCCGATGCTCTTCCGTTCCCCGTCCATCATCAGTAAGCCTCCCCGTCGGCAGTGGAAAGGGATGAAAGTTGAACTCGTCCGCCCTCCACACCCTATTCAGCACCATCGGAACGGCCAGTTTGAATGGGAAGCTCCCAACTGCGTTCAGAATGGAAGGGCGAAAGTCTGATCCCGGTGGCGAAATGGGGTTTGGATACTCGTAAATCCCCCTGATATGCGCCGCGATCCACCCATACAGGAGGTGGAAGGGCCCGCATATTCTTGGCGGCTTCTTGCCCTCGCTAATGCGCCACAGCATTCTATATAGTTTGGCGAGCATCGGGATCCCCAGGTTGATCCGCTGCCCCATGGCCAGCATCGATGCCATGATGAACGAGCTGGGTCGTACCCCCATGCTTGTATCTCTCACCGGTAGGATCCACCCACAGATGAGAGCCGCGATGAACGCCGCCAGCCTGACTATTGGCTGTTGTTCGGTGCTGACGCTGAAACCCCAAGTCTTCCATTGGCTGTCCTCCAAAACCCGCCAATACGAGTGCCCCTTACCCCACTGGGCTTCCCTCGGACAAGTTCGAGGCCTTGGAGGGAACTCTCGATTCTCTGGAAAGTTCAGGAAACACTTGAACCACCTCTTGAAGTGGACGTCCCTCACGACCTCCTTGTCCTCTCCAGGGACAAGCGCCATCAGCGCTGACGCTAGCCGTGGCATTTGCTCAGCATCTCCCCACACGCTGACAACGGGGAGGAACTCGTCATACATGGCCCCCAAGATCGGGACCCCGGAAATCTGGTGGACATCCCACAGGCTGATGCCCACCTCCCCGTGATGCATGTGAAAAGTGTTGGTCCTGGACGACCATCTACTCAGCAGTTCCGGCATCAGCTGCTTTGGCTGGTAAATGTGGAACTGGGAGGCCCATGCTGCCTCATACAATCCCACTCTCCTCAGCTCGGCCTCGAACTCCTCGCACGAGGCGCCTACCCAATAGGCCCAGGCCCAGTCGTCGGTAAAATTGCCGCCCTGGCGTAGGTCCCACTCATCGGACCATCCCTTCTTCGGATCCTGCAGAGCCGCCTTCAGCATAGTACGGTAGAGAGGAGGGGACGTCTCCGGTTGCAGTGGCCTCCCGTCAATGTCATTTACATGATTGTAGAGGCAATAAACGGTAACGGGTGTGAAATCCTCCCGTGCATGACCATGGGCCGCCCTGAACCATTGGTGCTGGCATGGTGTGCTCCTGAACCAGAAAGCTGGTTCATCCCTTCTTGCCTCAGGGATGAAGACTTCATCCCTCAGCCCGAAGCCGTACAACGGCAGTTTCTTGCACTGCGGGTAATCCTTCTGACCTTCCGACAGCAGGTCTGTCAAGGAAGTATGGTCCGAGTGGCTCCGAATCATCTCCCCCAAACCCGGACGGTTGACCATCTCATCTCGACGAGCAGCGTCTGCAAGGACCCCCAAGGTAGATTCTTGATGGGCCATTTTGACTTTGGACCTCGGAAAAGAATTCTTTCTGACAGATCGCGAAGCTCGGCCACGAAGCTCGACCGCGAAGCTCGACCGCGAAGTCGGAATGCGAAGATCGGTCGCGAGACCAAGCCGCGAAGTCTGGCCAAGGCAGACAGAGGTTCGCTTAGCGCGGACGCGGAATCGGAGACTCGCGGTTCGCCGCGAAGCTCGATTCGCGGAGTGCTGTCGCGGAGTACGCGGAGCGTCGCGAAATCGAGAGCACAAAAGGAAAAGGAAGGCGCGTAAAGACAAAAGAACGCGGACCCCCTATTTATAGGCGCCGACCCCGGAGCATCGCGGCGCGCCTCATCCGCGCGGAGCATCGCGGCGCGTCCGGACCCGCGGCCCCGGCGAGCAGCGCGGGTCCCCCTTCGCGATGACACCTCGCGAACCACCGACAGTTTTTGGCGATTGTCCCTCAGACTTCGACCCTTCGCCCTCCGCGGCTCCAAGTCTGAGGGGGGGCATTTGTTGGCGCCAAAAATGTGGCCCGAAAGGAAGGAACGGAAAAGACAGCCGGCGCGCTGCCTCGCGAAGCACAGCCGCGAAGCACAGCCGCGAAGCCCCGCCGCGAAGCGTCCCAACCTTGGCGGCCCCGCGAAGCTCCGGAGGCGGTAATCCTCCGCGAACCGGTTTGACGTTCGCGAGCCGCCGTGAAGCTCCGGAGGCGGTAATCCTCCGCGAGCCCGTTTGACGTTCGCGGGCCGCCGCGAAGCTCCGAAGGCGGCGCGCGAGCCCTGCATCGCGGCGCCCCTTCCCTATAAATACTCGACTCCCCCTGAGTCCCCAGGACCGACAATCCGACCTTTCGGCTTCTCCTCTCCCGAATCGCGAAGCAAGCTTTGCCCCGGGAATCATGAGCTCCGCGAGGTATTTCTACTTCGCGAGACGACTCTGATTTGTTTCGTTCGGAGCTCCTCTTCCGAGAGGGATGCCCTTCGCGAAGCCCAAGGGCGTTCGCAAAGGAAGGGGATTCCCAAGGGAACCCGGGCAGCCGCGGAGCACTCGTGCTTCGTGAAACACCCAACCCATACGAGTAATCCCTATGCTAAGGCAGGGTCGCTCCACTCTGCGAAGTACATTGCTTGGAAGAACCTTGCTTCGCGAACCACTCCTTCTTCGCGAGGCAGTGCTCCGCGAACACTGTTCCACTTCGCGAAGCACCACCCACTCCCACCTATGCCCCATGCTAAGGCCAAGGCACCCCACTTCGCAAAGCACACTCCTCTGCTTAGCGATTCCTCTTTCCGTGCGACCCTCCAGGTTTGCACGATACGATTTCAAAGTCCCATGGACAACACCTCCCGTAGCGTTGCTTCGCCCAATGCTTCCTCGCATAGGCACGCTAACGGCTATTGCTTCTTCGCATAGCCACGCTAACGTGGACCCCTCGATGGTTCCTCCCTCGACCCCCCTTTACCATGGCCTTACTGGTACCTTCCCTTCCCCAAGGACCAGAGGGTACCGGTTATGTAAGCCCTAGGGGTGTGGAGTGAACCCACCTCGTCCGAGCTGCAGGACGTTAAACTGCCAAGCACCACGTCCTCAACACATGACGTTAAACTGTGACCCAACCTCGTCTCCCTCACGAAGGGTCCCCCCAGCTCGAGCATTCATTACACCGCTCGTCTCCACGGGAATGGTAACTCTTCCGCACATGGAATGAGATCCTCCTTGTCGGAGTGGTGTATGTTCGCAGGGGAAGGGCTGCCTCAGAGCGTAAGCCCCTATCCTTTGGTACGGATGATTGCACCCGTGCATCTCGGTACTTCCCCACTACCAAGGTCAGTGGAGGACGTGATAGGGAACGAGGCACCCCGTTCTGGGCCTCCATCCTAGAGTAAGTCCCGACACCATGGGCCGCTCAACACGTAAGCCCCTCTTCGCTTCTCATGGACGCACCCTTCGCGACGTGATCGTCAGGTCCTTGCGACCTCTTGTTTCTCACACCGAGCATGACTCACGTGAGCTTAGAGTGAGCACCGACCCTGACAAACCCATCTGAACTACGAGGTCTTTGATCCATGTCAAGGCATGGTACGTAGGAAGCCTCCACGAGGTTCAAGCCCACCCGTCGCTCATTCACATCGGGTCCCATCTTCATCCAGCATGATGTTAAACTACACTTTGGTCCAGTGGTAAGCCATTGCGACCCCCCATCTGAACTACGAGGTCTTTGATCCATGTCAAGGCATGGTACGTAGGAAGCCTCCACGAGGTTCAAGCCCACCCGTCGCTCATTCACGTCGGGTCCCATCTTCGTCCAGCATGACGTTAAACTACACTTTGGTTCAGTGGTAAGCCATTGCGACCCCCCACCTGAACTACGAGGTCTTTGATCCATGTCAAGGCATGGTACGTAGGAAGCCTCTATGAGGTTCAAGCCCACCATTAGCAGACCAAGGTCTGCTTTCACGTCGGTTTACCGACAAACCCTTTTGAACTACGAGGTCTTTGATCCATGTCAAGGCATGGTACGTAGGAAGCCTCCACGAGGTTCAAGCCCACCATCAGTGGACCAAGGTCTACTTTCCATTTGAACTACGAGGTCTTTGATCCGTGTTAAGGCATGGTACGTAGGAAGCCTCCACGAGGTTCAAGCCCACCATCAGTGGACCAAGGTCTACTTTCACGTCGGTTCACCGATACATCCCACCCGTCGTTCTTTCACGTCGGGTCCCATTCCAGTCCAGCGGTAAGCCGTTGTGACCTCTTGAACTACGAAGTCTTTGATCCATGTCAAGGCATGGTACGTAGGAAGCCTCCACGAGGTTCAAGCTCACCCGTCGTTCATTCACGTCAGGGTTCACTATCGTCCCGCATGACGTTAAACTGTATTCTCCGAACTACGAGGTCTTTGATCCGTGTTAAGGCATGGTACGTAGGAAGCCTCCACGAGGTTGAAGCCCACCATTAGTGGACCAAGGTCTACTTTCACGTCGGTTCACCGATACACCCCACCCGTCGTTCTTTCACGTCGGGTCCCATTCCAGTCCAGCGGTAAGCCGTTGTGACCTCTTGAACTACGAAGTCTTTGATCCATGTCAAGGCATGGTACGTAGGAAGCCTCCACGAGGTTCAAGCTCACCCGTCGTTCATTCACGTCAGGGTTCACTATCGTCCCGCATGACGTTAAACTGTATTCTCCGAACTACGAGGTCTTTGATCCGTGTCAAGGCATGGTACGTAGGAAGCCTCTACGAGGTTCAAGCCCACCACCCATTGGACCATGGTCCACTTTCACGTCGGCTCACCGACACACCCACCCGTCATTTCACGTCGGGTCCCATCCTGGTCCAGTGGTAAGCCATTGCGATCATCACCTCCTGAACTACGAGGTCTTTGATCCGTGTTAAGGCATGGTACGTAGGAAGCCTCCACGAGGTTCAAGCCCACCCATCACCCAATTCACGTCGGTTTACCGGCACCATCCCGAACTACGCAGACTTTGATTCCCTGCCACGGGGATACGTAGGAAGCCTCTTCAAGGCTCAAGCCCAACTTCGCTGTCGCCCCCCCCCCTGCGATGGTCCCATTTCCTTCTCAACCGTCTCCGCAAGACGTTAAACTCGCAGCATACCCTGTGTTGAACATGGGAAGCTGAGGAAAACCTCAGATACGTGTCTATGACATGTAATTCCCCGCGCTCGATGTGGGATGCCTCGGGCTTCCACGCCCTCGAGAAGCCTTGTGATCGAGGATAACAGACAGACATGCCTGGTACCCCAGCATCCAGACACGCTACTGATGCCTCAAACGTGATTACTCCCCTGACCGAAGGTTGCTGCCCTGACTAGACCCTTTGGAATGTCCCGACAGAAGCAATGTAATTAACCGGCGTCCATGGAAACATGGCACTGGGAAGAGTTTCACAAACTACGTATTAAATCTATAAGGGAGACCCGGACTAGGTGACGAGTTCTGAGGAGGAATCCACAGGAGGAAGAACCGACATCCCATCATCCCGTTTCGATCAAGGAGCAGACGTACCTGAATAAGGAACGAATGCCGCCCGCCTTTGGAAAGTGGGAATGCGGGGCAACAAATCCGCGCGTCCCCCTCCCCCGCGGACGGATGCGCGCGCGCCCCGGCGAAAGCTTCGGAAAAACTCTTAAAATTCTTCCTTACTGTATGAGTATAATAGAATGTAATTGATAAAGAATACCACATGTTTTATGCGGTATCCTATAAATACTATATTAATTATACCCCTAAATATTTTTTTATAATAATTATTCAAAATGGAATCACTATGAACTCATAGTATCCATACATAGTTTCAAATGTATCCTATTGAATATCTTCCTTTTTCACCATTAATTGGTGATACCCCGATTGAAGGTCCCCCAATGAAAAATATGTGTCCCTATATAACTGATCAACCATGTATTATATCCATGGAACGATATACATGTTAATTATCATGGTTTTTTTATCTCATTATAATCAATGTGTTGGCTCATTGACCAATCATTCATATTGATGGGGGGGACTATTTCACCCTTTTGTTAAGCACTCAAATATATTAAACCCCTGTCTAGATTCTCTTCTAATTACTTATTTATTACCTCGTTTTCAATATTTTCCATTTGATAATGTGTATTGATATATGAAGATATCTGGTATTGGAATCAATTGAGAAATCAATCTATTGGATATGAGGAAGACATAGAAAATCATTAGAGAATACATCAGTGTAGTCCCTCAAAATGAGAGTGTCATTGAACATGATTATATGATTTCTCTCAATAATTTGAGATTGATATGATGGATCATAATGAAATAGTATCCAAACACGAGGTTTTTTATTATAATATGGTTCATCACCCTCCTTACACTTGTTCAAAATTTGAGGATGCCATGGGATGTGATATGTGATTTCCCTTTTCTATCATTTGTTGTTGGATTTGTATAAATATAGCCAATACATGCCCCATATAGCATGAATCTACACAAAAGGATGTAATAATTGAATTTAGGGGAGATTAAATCCATATAAATTAACATTCTATATATACAGGAATGTGTATTAGTATAATCAGATAAAAAAATAACCTTGAATTTATAACTATTATACCTATAGCCACTTCACTGCCTGGATCCACCTCAGTAGTAGTGATGAAATAATCTATCGCTTTGTCATTTTTCATTGGTAGATGTTGACAATGATTTCCCTTGAGGACTCTAGGTTTAGTCCACTAGCTTGCATAGAGCCCTTACTCCCTATAGATTAAGAATTTATCCATGGGTGGTGTTATTCTTTTTCCAACCACATTTTTAGCTTCCTCATATATCTGAAACATTTATAAGATTAGTGTCCATCTATCCCACACATGAGGAATTCCCCCACCCCTTTGAGACAATTACCATGACGCTTCTTCCCAATTTTTGACATGATGTAGGTTGATATTTATTCCAACCTTTTTCATTTGATTCTCCATATTGAAAATCCATTTTTTCATTTCACCATAGACATGGTACCATACAACAACCTCTACCTCCAATACGATATCATATCGAACAACATGTTCATAACACCTAATGTCCAAAATTTATAGATAATTTAAATGTATGGTTTCAAACTAATAAAGAACTATAATTTTTTCAATCATTGGAGTTAACCAAACACAATTAAAATCTTGAAAGCCTTTTAAATTTGTATTTGTTGTCCATGAAAGATTATCCGGACTTTTTCTACATCTCTATGAACTCTATCCCAATAATTTTAAAAATAGTTAACTAGAAATTTTTGTTACGAAAAATAATTATTTTTTCCCACTCCATCTATTTGATTTCATTCTTCATCTTGGTTCTCAAAATTAACACCCACTATTAGTTGGATCTCCATCTAGATGATAAACAACCAATTTCACCATATCTATCTCAGAATAGCTATGTATTGAAGATATATTACCCATTGAGTTGAAACACTATTCCAAGATGAGTGGATTAGAAGAACCAGTAAAAGGCAGTGGTCATTTCCACATAAAAGATATGTGGGAAAGATTCTCCCTTTTGGGTGAAGGTAGTGTTCAACATTGTTCTGGTCATCTTTCATAGCCTATGACATCTCAGTATGTATCGACATGATATATTTAATTACACCTCCCAATTCATTAAGGATATCATTTGAGAAATCACTACATTGTCCCTTACAAGGATTTTTGGCCTAGTTTCTCGTTGTTCCCACGATTTTCTAAAATAGAAAATGTTTGAAAAAAAATATTACTCAATAGGTCAAAAATAAAATATTCCTTTTTAAAATTTACTCTAAATGAATATATAATGGGATTCAATTCCTTATCATCTTTCTAAAATAATTAATTTTTAGTGTTTTCAAATACATAATTTTATAATTATGTGTTTCACTAAGGATCTTTATTACTAATTCAAATATTAATTACACTATTCTCAGATACCGACTATAGAAATTATACATTTTTATATATGAATATAAAATAATTTTAAATATTAAAAAAATAACAGTATTAAAAATCAATAATCAAGTTTCCTAGTGTCATTCGAAAATTATTTTTATTAATAAAAAAAATAAAATATAAAACATAAACATTATTTATCTCATCCATCTATTGTTTTTTAGTGTCCTTTTCATTCTCCATAGTATAAGTATTCACCCGATCATATACATAAATGAAAGGGGTGAGATAAAATAATAATAAGAGAATGAATTAGAGACATGAAACAAGGGTCTGCATAATCATCATCATAAAATCAACATCATAATAATGTGTGAAAGAATTTCATAAAGGCATGTAATGTGAAAATTCATTAAAATGAAACACCAAGTCTTAGTTGTCAAATACTATGAATTTTTTTGAAAAAATATGGAATCATTTTCACATATACAACACTATTTCTCATGAGATTTATCACATACACCGATAATTTGGAATAATATACAATTAAAGTCTCACCTGTCACATCATAAAATTTACATGCTCTATATAATTCATGGTGCATCCATCACATCTTAAAATTTACATTATAATGCATATCACATTAAACATATACAAATATTTAAAATAATGTGAACCATGTAATGAAATGGGTTTCATTTCATAATGAATACATTGATAAATAAACATTGCGGTTCAATAAACAATGACATAATAACATAATATAGGAATTAAACATAAATCCTTAATGAAGAAGAATCAATCTCATGGGAACTAAAATATATATTATTAGATAGAAGAGTTTTATTTGAATAATATTTCCATATGTCATAAAATATTACTTGAAACATGTATATTTCTGAATTTATAAGGGACTAATAGTAAAATGATATATAGGGAACAATAAATGGAATGTCCATACAAAAATTTGGCAAGATAGAGGAATATCCTAAAGAAAGAAATTTGGTATTGGGAATCCACTTATGTTATGTATGAAATATTTTATCAATTTAATATCCCCAATAATAAAATAAATATCAATAATTAAAATATATTTGACCTGTTTTATATGATTTTTTTTATTGTTTTATTAGGACCATATTTTGCCTTTTTCAGAGTTAAAGAATTTAATTTCATCATTCAGGTGAGTTTGTTCAATTGGTTTTCTTGATTGTTACACTTGTTTGTAAAAATGGATGTTCTGGTAAAATTATAATTATTTTCCATAATTGAAATTATATTTTTTTAACTAACATTCACCAATTTACATAGTATTATGTATCCTTTTTTATTTTTTTATGAGGAGGATTTATTAGATAGAATATTAATGAAAATGATATAATTCAATGGGAGTTTTTATGACGATTATGTGCTTATATCATTTTTCATAAAATCATGTTTATATATTTGTTATAGAATATTATATAACTTATAATATTTTTAATAAAATATTAATTAATGATAAAATTTATTTACATTAGGTCATTAAGGAGGTAGTGAAAAATGAGAACGCTTCATCCAATATGGTGGTAAACCGACACACCACAGATTATATCGTCATTTTTAGAATAAAAAAATGGTTTCTATTTGAAGATAGAATATTCCATTAACCTAATAAAAATATTTTATATAAAATATTATGGATTTATAATTCCACTTTGATAAGTGGAAATGGGGACACAATAATAAAGTAAATGAAATTGAAAAAAATATATTAAACCAAAATGAAATAGGATTTTACATCTTGAATTTCACCTCCCTGAGAACCTCTATAAGGAAAATGGTTTGGAATTTTGATGAGGACATTCCCACCTGTACTTGTTCATGGGGATTTAGAGCATGATGGTTAAAAAATTGGATAGGGATCAAAGCAAGCTTGGTGTGAGGTGAAGACGTGATGAGGGTGGCATTTGTAGGGGTGGAGAGAAGTTATTTCTTAATATTGTATTCATTGAATTTTTATTTTTTCTCAATACAATGAGTTGTTTGAGAATCATCACTAAATATATTAAAATAATGATAAGGAGTTATATATTATGGATTTTACATTATTGACGAATCAAAGATTAGTGTATTTTACTTATAATATATATATTCCGTAATTTACTATATTTCACTATCCTGAATTGTGTTTCCTGTTTTAAAAAAATACAAGAAATTATCCCTAATAATTATTTTAAATTTATAAATCAAAAATTAAATCCCTGTTATGAATATATAATTTTATATGTGATAAATTATTTTCCAAATAAATCATCAATTACGTGGAAAATGCTAATTTTATAATTATAACTTATTTTATAAAACAATAAATAATTAATTATAATCTCATAAAAATATATTATAATAAAAACACAAAAAAAATGTTAATTTATGAATATATATTATTAAATTAATGTATATTTTAAATGATCTTGTCAATATTAATATTATAAATAATCATTAATTTTTTATAAAAATAACAAAATTTAATTATTATTTTTTAAAATATTTATTTATGATTGTTGTGATATAATAATATCATGTTATAATATATATGACTCCTATATTTTAATTCTAATTTCATATATTAGGTTTCTATTCTATTGGTTTCATTACTATTTCAAATGGCCACATTACTATTCCATGTTCGAGCCATTATTGAATTGGTAAGGGTTCCTTAATTTCATGAAATTATTCTTTTTCCATTTGTTATTAATTTATAATGTTTATATAGTGTCCACTATGTGATTTATTCTATATGGAAAAATTAAAATAGGGGAGTTCCCATTGGTAAAATTTTGGGTTGTTATAATTATTTAATTTTGACATACTATAACCCCACCTATAATATTTGATCTAATTAATAGAGAATTCAAATTTTATATTGATCAATTGGTAGTTGTACTTATAGATTATGTTTTCATATATTGTAAAATAATGGATGACTGGGATAATTATATAAGTATTTATTTGAATACCACTGCAAAGCGTAAATAATATTCAATATTTACAAAATGTGAATTCTAGCTTTAGAATGTATCATACATGGGTTATGTAATTATAGGAGTGGATATATATATAGATCCTTAAATGATAGATATAACTATATAATGGTATATACCATCCACTATTACCAATATCAATATTTTTGTTAATCAATCAAGATAATATCTACATATTGTGAGAAATTTCATATGACTGTCAATTTCAATTACTATGTAAACATGGAATGTGGTCCTGATGATTTTTACCGTTGAATGTGTGTATAATATATTTGGTTCTAAATAAAAGTTTTGTTTATTATGATATATTAAAACTAACAACTAGTCGATAATGTATTTTGATATAGATTACTTCATAAAATAATAGATTTGAATATGTCCTCATGAAAATTTTCATGGGGCTAGAAAATAACTAAAAATAACTGAAGGGAAATGATAAAAATTATATGAGTCATAATTTTTAGTTTTTAGTCATAATTAATTCAATAATTATTTTTTGGAATTGCATATATGGGGAAAAGATTAAAATATATTATTATTATAAAAGAATAAATTATTTATTCACACTGAAAGAGTTACAAATGTGATAAAGAAAATAGTTAGAGATTATTGTTGATTATGTCGAATAAAAGAATTACCAAACTGGGAAGCAATACAAGGTTATTAATTCACTATGTAGAATTCATCTTACTTCCATAAACATGTTGAAGACTGATTGAAAATCTATACTCATTGATTTGAAAATCATAGACCTTGAAATTATAGGGAAGTGGGATAAATCATTTCTATATCAAATGACTACTCAAACATCCATCCATATGAAGATAACATATATATAGATGGAATGTACCAGGCTAAAAAAGAAAGTGTATGAAATTCTATAGTTTTTTATTCTAAATTATTAAATAATATGATTTTAATAAATTGATATATTTCCAAAATAATACAAGAACTGAAGAAGTATTTATTTATGATACTCAATGTTATTCATTCACTATCTATTATAGAAAAACATAAATGTATATATATCATATTAATAATTTATATTTTTAAAACATGAAGAGGGTTATTTCATAATATATATGTCGTTTCTTGGTGTTATATAAATATATAGTTGAGGAAATAAATTCTAAAGGGTGATTCAACGATTTAAAATACATGTATAGTAATAGTAGAATATCAAGATGGATTTTATAGTTTTCATTATATGAAATATAAACAAATAAATTACATTAGGGTTTTAGTGGATATCTTAATTAAGTTAGTACCATTGATTTCTAATTTATAATATTAAGAAAATGAAAAGAATTCCTTGATATACATAGATGCAGTTCTATGGCTACATGAAGCATCATTCTCAATTTTATATTATAATGATTCCTGATATACAGTAATGTTTGGGAGAAGTATTCAGTAATAATTAGATATAGATATGATAGTCAGTTATGATTATTATCCTTAGTCTAATGATCAATCATCATGGAACATTTATTCATTGAATGATATGATGAAATTTTGTTCAATGTACTTCAAACAATTTTGGTATGGACTCGATCGTGATATTGAGTTCTCATATCACACTAGTATACATTATGTCATTCGAATAATAGAGCTTGATTCAAAATGTGACAATTAGTTCAAAACTATATCCTATTGGGTGATATTGGAGATAATACGTACATGGGAGAAAATCGTTCTCAGGAAATATTATATAATAATTAAACAACTAAGTGGTGAAAAAAAACTACTATATATTAGTAGAAGTGTAACACTATAATTTATTAGTGAATTTTGTAATTAATTAAAATAGACAATATTACATTGAATATCACTATAAAATAATGTAATGATATATAAAAATAATCTAATGTTTTGTAATAGAAGAACCGAACATTTCGAAATCCTTGCTTATATAGGGAGGGTATATTATTCTATTTCACAACTAGAAAACTAATATCAATTATATTATGTTATTAAGGTTAAAAGTTTCATGGAGAAAATTACTAACCATTTATATGCAACAAAATCAGATGTCGTAAAGTTGTATCATTATTAATATTATAAGGAAAAACATGTTAAAATCTTTATCATATAAATAATTTCATATGAAATAAAAAAACTCACATGGTAACCATTTTATAGATGAATCATTAAATATAATAGGCAAAATATAAACTATAGGATGTAAATTGTGAAAGGGACTATAAATATTTTCATAATATTAATGGAATTTTATTGCTGAAAATATATTAATTAGGTTTAGGTAACACTCTAGGATTTCAGTATGTATTTATTATCTAATAAATCTCATGTGTTTGATAAATTTTGATCAAAGATAAAATGAAAAAATATTAAATATAATTTAGTAAAATATAATATTAATAACATTTGAAGATGCATACCATAGAAGATAGAATATTAATTATTTAATAAAAATAAAATTATTTTTATTCACTTAATAATGGAAATTTTATTCTAATAAATATTTATTAGATCGTTTATTTTAAAAAATAAACCTATTTTTTTGGGTTATATAAATAAATTTATTTTAAAAGTTTAATAAATTAACATTAAAATGAATAGATAAAATACATTATATTCTTTTTTTACTATAAGGATTAATAATTTCTTAATTTAAGGATAAAAATGATTCCTTAAATGAATTTTTATATTATATATGATATAATATAAATGCACAATTATTCATATTTATAGTATCGATTTTAATTAAAGGAATATATATATATTATAATAAAGCATTAATCAACTTATGATTGATATTTAGTTAGAAAAAATTAATATATTCAATTTTTTTCTTAAAAATACAATTTTTGGGAAAATAATATTTTTTTAGATTTTATAATTCATATTAAAATTACATTTCCTCAAATTAAAAATTTGAATCAATTATTATTATTTAAATATTTTTAATCATTTAATTAATATTTGGTAGTATTTTCATTTTCATTTTTAGTGGTTAATATAAATTACAAACCAGACAATAGAGGCCACAAAAAAATCTCAATAATGGAAAAATGTTTTAAATGTATTTCCATGAGGTCTACGCATTATGTTTTAGATATCCCACATTATATATTATACTATTATGAAATTATTAATTAATTTACATGTTATTTTTTAATAGTTATGATATCCATTGATTAGTTTCCACCTTATGTAATAATATATATTGAATTATTTTAAAATCATTTTCACATGTAATAATTATTTTTCCAAATGTTTTTCGTTTTTTGAATAGACTTATTATGAATTTGCTATCACCAATTTCATTTTTTCCTCCCTCTAGGATATTCGGAAATTTTTTATGATTGAAATATAGAGATATGAATAAAGGAATAATTTTTTTCATAATGAAGTAACAATGTTTTATTTTATTTTTTTCAAATATAATTTATGAATAAAGAATATTTTTATTTTTCCAATACTCCTAAAATATGTGGTCCTTTATAACGTAATCTCTTATATCTAGTACCAATGGAAAAAGGTAACCAATGACTATGGGATGCATGTTTTGGGGTATTTATAGTAAAATTAAAGTTTGATGTATTTATCTAAATCTATGTTTTTTAATGATTATACTATTTGAAAAACATTATTTATGATTATAAAATAATTAAAATTATTTAATTAATGTATTATATTTAATTTTCTATTTTATTTTTCTCAAATAAAAATTTATTATATAATAATTTAACAATCATTTCTGTTGTATTATTATATTATTTTTTATCATTTCCTTATAATTCTTTTGGTATATATATTGGATATATTAAAATTTATATATAATTATATTTTCATTTCATTTACCTCATATTTTAGATATATTTATATTTATCTATGTTTTGAGGTTTTTATAAATGATATAATATTTATAATATACATTACATTTTTTACTTTTCATTGTAATGGTCAAGAAAATTAATAATTTATTTGTGAAAAAATCTATAAAACTAACAAGTAAATTGATTTGATTGGATAATTTTAATTTTTTAGTGAGGGGTATTTTATTGATTATGTAGAGTTAGAATGGGAATTTGAAAAGGTTTTATATATTTGTTATTTTTATTAATTCTATTACTATAATAATAAATATTCTTCATTACAAATAATTTTTATATCCTATATAATCGATTTAAATGTTATTTATGATATTTATAAATAAATATTTTATTGAAATTTTAAATTAAGTATTTATATTAGTGGGTTTAAATTACAATGTAATACATTTAAAAGATTATTTATCATTAGAAAAATAAAAAAAATATGTGTTTATTTTTATTTTTTTGGTTAGATTCTATTTTTTATTCATGGTTTAATTCACTACAATAAAAAACAACTTCATAATGACTTCATTTATTTAATAAGAACATACTATTATAAAGGATGTGTTCAATGCAATATGGAATTTTTGATAGGGCATGTTTTAATATTTTAATTTCACTATAATATTATAATTAAAGTTTAGTTATATAATTCTTGAAGGATGTATATTTTTAAAAGGGTCGCACAGATTCCAAGTTATTAAATAAATATTTTATCATGTTGATATTCCTTAATATTTATATTGTGTCTTAGATATATTATTTTTAAATTTGAAATTTTCAGTTGTAATATTTTTCTAATGATGTTAAATGGAAATATTGAATTTTTATTTAGATATGGGATTGAGAAAATGTAAAACACTTTGATATTAGTTTTTAATATGTAAGACACATTTCTAATAGGTCGGTTTTAGTGCCTAAAATATAATATAAATGTATAGAGTTAGAAATGTGAAAAAATGAAATTCATTTATTTTCATCATATTCATGGTCTAATAAGAAGAATGTATCATTTAGAAAAAAAATATAAAAAATGTGAAACATTCATAAATTAATATAGGGAAAAATGAAAGGGTTTGTACACATACACCGACACAATGAAAACGAAATTTTGTTTCCATGGTAAAAGGAATCATTGGTACACAACCACCAACATAAACATAATTAAATTAAATTTTAATTAAACATAAAATTATTATAACAGAGGTTTAAATTTATAAAAATTTTAATTTGATGAGTTTAAAAAAAATTAAATAAAAAATTAATTGATAATTTGAATTGAGAATAAATGAATCCTTGGTATAAAGGATATCATTACGATGAGTAGTTTCAATACCTAAATGAAAATTTATATCTCAATATTATTATTTGATAAATTTTTATTTTGAGGTTAAGAAATATCTGTGATTTAAATTTGATATACAAAATGTTTTTATTTATTCTGAGTTTTATAAATTTATACCATTTAATCGTAATACTTATGGGAAACCTTATTCGGTGGAAACTATTAATGTGGGTCAATTTTTAAACCCAAATCAAATTTCTGTTAATGTAAACTTTACTAATAGTATATTTTATTGGATAATTTTAAATTTTGAGATTTTTTAAGAGTGGAATAGTATGTTGAATAGTTCTAGGGACCAAACATCTAACCTATGACAATTAATTCTCATTGAGGTGAGTAATTAGATGTTCGTTTCATTACCTAGAGATTATTTTTGGGGAAGATGCTTCCATAATAAACAAACATAAGCATTTTTAGGCCTATTCACCTCGGGGCTTGGTGTAATTAAATTTTAGAATAATATCTATTTATTATTTGATTTATTAAAAAGTATTATAACTAGTGAATTATATTTTGAATATTATTATTCCTATAATTTATAATAATTTATGTGTACTGTGTTATTTTATATTTTAAAACTACTACATTGTGATTATTTTTATATGAGGTGTGGTATTATTCTTAATTGAAAATAGATAAAATTGGATGATTTTACAATTTGGTTATAAATTGGTAATATATAGGACATTGATATTATAAAATGACTACTAGTATCCTATAAATGTTATTATGTTGTTTATTATTATTATTATTGTTATAGTTATTAATCCATATATTTATATAATTAATTTTATTTTTTCAATTTCCAAATCCTAATAAACTTATTACAACTTCAATTATAAAATAAAAAGGATAATACCATATATTATTAATCAGGGGTACGAAAATGTAAAATATAATTATAATTTATGAAATATTTCTATTTGAAATAATATTTTATTAAATAAAAGTGGAATATCAATGCATATATATTTAAACATTGTAACAATGAATTACTATACCTCTCAACATCCCATGTAAATAATATCATTGAGAATCATGGAAGAATTAATGAAAATCACAATAAATATGGTAGTAATGTTTAATGTGGGAATATGATGGATGGTTTTCTATAAGTATTTGTGGAAAAAAGTTCAATATATAAGGGTAATGATATTGATATGTGGTTATTGGATATTATTTCATTAGATATGTACCCATCGGGTATATATATATTCCATGGATTTATTTTACCCTTTAAATACATTAAGTATTTTTTATAGATGTGGATTATATATTGAAAATAATATTTCTGACATTTTTTAATAAAAAATAGAATAAAAAAATTTAATGGTGAAAATATCATCAAATTTCCACATGTATATTTTATAAATTTATATTTTAATTATAAATATATCCCAAATACTAAATATTTTTAATGAAGTATTATATATATAATTATATTAATGGGATTTTTCTAAATAGTTCTGAAATAACAAATAAAACATTAATCATTTCCAAATATATTTTTATAATGAAAAATTTATCTATGTTATTGTTTTTTTAAGAAAATCCTAGAAAATACTTTTTTATGTCAAAAAGATATAGCATAATTCAATTATAATATTAATTGTAAAATGAGGTAAATGTTAAAAAAATGTTAGTAATTATTTGTAAAACATATCACATAAATGTGTGGTTTTAAGAATTCAATACCTATTTTAATTAGTTTTCTATTCTGGAACCGCATTCAAAAAGAAATTACTTTTCTAATACATTAAGGAATGACAATATTGACAAATGTCACTCACGGACTTCCTTAAATGTGTCCTTTATTGTCCTAATTCAATATGCACCTAGTTATGAAAGTCATGCTTTCCCATAACCAAATTAACATTTCATAATGAATATATCATGTTTGAATATCTCAATTTCCAAAATTTATGCCATTTTTCCTCCCAATAGGTAATGTTACGTGGAGGAAAACAACAATCCTAGATTGTAAAAAAAATCATTATCATCACATTAAATTTATTGTATAATCCTAAAAATTCATAGATATTAAGTTTTTTGTAAAAATATCTAAAAAATATAGTTAATATTATTTAATGTTGAGATTTTAAATAATCCACATCATATTATAAATTATAATAAAATTATAGGATAATTATACTAATGTAATCTTTTGTATTTAAATGATTTCCACAATAATGTTTTACCATCAACGAATCTAATAAAAAATATTGTTTATATGATTTTATAACTGTGAATTATTATTGTATTAATATTATTTTCTTATAATTTATAAAAATTTCAAATAAATAAATCATTAATTATTCCTTTCAAGTAAGACATGTACCTATAAGGGGAAAAATGAAAAAAAATTAGAAACCATTACAACATTAGGATTCTATTATATTTACTATTATAGGAAAATTCAGTTCATCAAAAGGTTATGAAAAATGAAAATTATATACCAAAGTATTTAGGGAACAAATGGAACAATTAGCACCCAATGATTAATATTTTATACAAAAATTTAATTAATGGTGAAATATAAATATAAATAATATATATTAAGAATTTTTTTATTAATTAAATTTTCATATGTATTTATTAATTTTATTCATTATTCATGTATCTATGGTCCATTTTCCCAAGAGATAATCTATGGTTAGGTGATTTCATGAATCAATCAGCTTTCAAGGAGCCATGATTTTTCTATAATATTATTATAATATGTTTAACATATAGTACAAGTTTATCTACTAAAATCAGAACATCCTAATATTTTTTATAATTGAAATTTCACTATCTTTATAATAATCTCGAATAATTATACTATTATAAATGTTGATATTATATTTAAAATCCAACCACACCAATTTTTTATTTTTTAACATTTTTATTCATGTTCATTGTTTGGAAAAATAATTATTTATCATATTTAGATATTTGATTATTTATATTCTTATATATATAATTATCATTATTTAAATTTAAACATAATTTTATATATCATAAAAATATATATGGGTTGTATCAATCTATCAAAAAATACAAAAAAATAAATGCCTTTTATATTTCTTAACATTTCTTAAAATTATTTCAATTTTTCTTCTAAATTATACATTATATGTTTAATAGTTCAATTAATGAAAAAATATATTATTAAAATAAAAACTTTATTTTCATGGTGTTTCCATTATAAAGTTATTATGAATGTTGATGATATTGTTTGGTTTCTATAGTGTCACTTAAACATTAATAAAATTATTTTTAATGATTTATCTTCATTTTTACTAATTTTATTTTAATATTTGTCATCTATGACTTTTTTAATTCACATTATCCCAAAATAATTTAATAAATTTTCTAATAATAATTTTCTATTGGGTGTTAATTTTTCAATATATTGTCGTCCATTTTTATATTTCTTTTTATGCGAAAGTTCAGGAAAATCCTTGTAACCCATTGTATTACTGTGAGGTAATTAATATATTATTTTTAAATGTACATGATGATCATTATGTTGAATACATTTACCTGGATATTCTATTTTGTTACTTATTGACATGAAATTATGAATCCCACTAATTAATTTGGTTTGGATCTCATGGTATGATATATATGTAATATGCGACTTCATCTTATTCAACTATGTTATGAAGAATAATTTTCCATTATGTGAATATGGTATTGTCTCATATCTTCATTACATTTAATGATTTTATATGCTTATACATGTGGGAAATTTTTATTTTATAGCTCCTTGGTTCATGGTTATTAATTTATGATTCCATATTTTTTTACCCGAATATATGTAATACTCTTATCTATAAAACTATATATTTTTTCAATAAATATATGATATGCATGGTATAATGTAATGGCGCTGCAATAAATCCCCTCAAACAACCTCACTAAAATAAATATTTCTTGAACAAATTCTATGTAAAATATGGATACCGTTTTTAAATTTACTATTAGATACTATCTTATCTACAAATTTTCTACCAATGTTTCTAGTGTGTCAATTCACCACCCAATTTCCCAATAGTATTCTATATTACATTCCATTATTATTGACTAACTAATGGGCCCCCAAATCACCCATAAAAATTATTGTGAGAATATATGAGTATATTTTGGTTTAAAATATTTTTATATATCAATGCTTCATATTTAAAAGTTTCTTGACATGTCTTGGACCTATACATGTATATACTTTCCTTAAAAATTAAAAGCACAATAGGGTGATATGTCATATCCAAACCATCCACGATATTATAACCACTACCAGTGAATCTATTGGAATAATCTCTTTTATTGTTATGTCTAATTCCTTATATCGGTTCCTTCCATGAAATCTAGTGATTACCAAATTAAATGATAACAGTTCCGTATAATTATTTTCTAGTACCACTAATATATGAAATGTTGGGATATTGGTAATTTCTTAATATTTTCGCATTAAACACAAAATGTTTCCATTAAAATTTCTATATCATGCAATATTATTAGGAAATGATTCCTAATGATCACCATATTTGATTTCGTAATGTTATTCAATTAATATTTACTTTTCACTAATGATAAATATTTTCACAGGTTAATGAAGTTTTGATTATTCCTCTATGAGTTAAAATTATTATAACACTTACTGAGGATCTAGACCTGTTGTCCATTTGTATATTTTTAAAAGCGATTTAAATGAAATAATATATCTGTGAAAAAAATAGTCATTATAAATTTTATTGAAAACATTTATCTATATTATGAAATAATTTTTATTATTTTTTAATCTCTAAAAATAATAAATGTGTTTATTACATGAGAATTTGTTAACTGGAATTATTAATCATGTTAAATGATATGAAATACATGAATTCTTAATTGGAGAGATATAAAATAGAATCACTGTGTGGTTGATTTATTCTAAGGTATTATATTAAATAGAATATATTGATAAAACATAAATCATCTAAGGTTACATCAAATAATTCATTGGTATAATTGATGGAAGGATATGACAACACATTATAATAATTTTTATGTTGAAATTGTATTTTACATTAATTTAATAATATATTATGATTTTCCCAAAAATAAATTGTATTATTATATAATTGGACTGGAATTAGTAAACTTATTTTGGTGTCAATTATTTTAAATTTCAAATCATTTATTATGAAAATATTATTTTCTTACAATCAAATTAATCCTTTCTATCTTTATTGATTTGTAATACTATATAATTTTCATATCAGTGGTTAGATACAGTTTATACAATAAAACACACGGTAGTGAGATGAAACGATCCCAAATATATAACATTACTCTGATCAATATATAAAAATGGTACTTCCTAAAAATATCATATTTATTATATTAAAATATTTTATGGGATGTTATTAATGGATAATATTTTATTATTTATTTCTTTTATCTGTTTTTAACTTTTTCAAATAAAATTTCACATCCCAGATCATTCTAAAATCTAATATTGATGCAATTAGTATTATGAACATTTATAGTAAACAAATTATTCAATATGAGATGTAACTTCAAAAAACAAGTGATATTTTTATCACAAGGGTGGGGATGGGGATGATATTTATCAAATTAAACTTTTGTGGGAATATGTTGGCATACTTCAAAAATATATTCATTCTCCTCTCCTATATTATTAGCTTCGGATATCAAATGATCCTAAAATGAATGTTGTTCCAATATGAAAGAGTCTTTAATGAATATCCATAAACAAATTATATTTATTGAAGAGGAAAATACTAGGGAATTAAGAAATAGGTTTTATAAGATATATCCTCACACTTGGGGTGAACCCATTCTATTATTTATGAAAATAACCTTCCAAATCATCTTTGAATTTATAATCAGAATAATGAAAATATCATAATCAAGAACAATTATCCACAACCATATATTATAGACTAATTTGATAATAATATTTTAATATATACATCTCCAATAAAGATATTACATACCAATATTATAATATATTGTTAAAAAGGAAAAATAAATTAGGTATCCATAAATAAAAGTTATCAATATTAGGAATTCATAGTGAATACCTCACACATAAAAGTGGTTTAACAATATTCAAGTATTTAACAAATAGCTTCAAATATGATTACCTTGATAAATTTTTATTTGTATTATTGATTATTTTGAAAAACCTATTATTCCATGAAATAAAAACACCTTATGAGTTTTCAAAATTAATTTTAGGGATTTAAAATCATCATAGTTTTATAAATAATATTATAATGTTTTTAGTCAAATAAAATATAATTTTATTTAACTACATTATGTTTCCATGAATTCTATGATTCTATATAAAAGTTATATTTAATTATTTTTTAAAGTTAATATGGTAAAATTTATTTCATTATTTAATTAATCATCTCAAAAATACATTAGATTAATTTTTTTTTAATTTTTATTTTTGGTTGAAAATGAAAAATAATATTTTTTTTCAAATATGGTCTTTTTTATGACATTGTTATGACGTATTATTTAATTATTCTACAATAATAAAATAATACTAACTAATTTCATGTTTATATAGTTAAATAATTTTTTTTAAAATATTATATTTGTAGGTTTGGGGTGCAGCGGATGTGTGCATTAGATTGTTAATTAATTTTCTTTTTTCCAAAAATGAGGATGGATCCACGATTTATACTATGGTGAATACCATGATCCAGGAAATTAAGTCAATGAAATATAAAATGAATAATTATGTCATTACCAATAGGGGGTATAATCACATAATATTTGTTATTAATAAAATTAAGTAACAAAAATCCTTATTTGGTATTTTTCTTCATTTTATGATTCTGGTGATAGATTTGTGGTCCCCCTTGTTGTGTTTTCCAAAAAAAAGTGTATATATAATGTATAGATGTTAAAAACAAGATCAACTAGTCTTGAAACATCATGATGGAATCTCTGAGTGCTAGCATGGTAGATCATTGGGCCTATGTTTTATGGTTTTGATCACATAGAGAACCACTTCCATGTGATATAAGTGGTCTTAGGGAGGATGATTTCTCCCCCTTCTTGAAAGTGATCTTTTATATAATAGCTCTCTATGCATGAAACGATTCTACATTATTTTTGGGCACAAAAAACAAAATGTATTTTTCCTCTATGAGAAAATAACATAATTGGGTATTTATATTATTGGGGTTAAAATAAAATAATTCCCCGTGTTTCCTTGTTTATTTAATTTAGTCCTAGAAAACACCCATGTAAAATAATAACAATACTAACACTATTTCTTTAAATTCTCTTACCTTATTAATTATCATTAAATATTATTCAATTGAATAATATTCAATATTTTTTTCATTGGAAATTATACTCGTTCTGCAATTCGTCCACAATATTAACTAGGTCATGAATAATGTATATTTATTTTTTAAATAAATTCCCTAATATAATTTTCCAATAAATAAATAAATATTATATACATTAAAAAAGATTAATATTTATTAAATATTTCAGTCACAATAAATTCTCTCAAATAACCACTAACAATATGAATACGATAAAGCATAAATGAATAATTATTAAACAACATGTGTTAATAATATTTATTCAACATGATAAATTAAAGTTAATTATATATTATTTACCTGAGACTCTATTTTCACATAATGTGTGACCCTCTAGGCCTCTTTATTAATGGCATATGTCTATCCATCCTACTGTCATAGGATAAATATCAATTTATGCTATGGCCCACATAGGGGAGGGTGTTAATGTCATAAAAACACGTTACATTATACAGAAACTTAATGTGTAATATAACCACTTCATCATAATCTCTGTAATCGAGTATGATTCATGCTAGTTCCATGAACCCATATGCTTGATATATCTTTAGTTGGCATTCAAAAAAAGATATACCTTATACATAACGTTGGACCTAAATTTATTAATGCTACATCATTTCCATCAATGGTCCGAAGATATTAAGTCTTGTTAATGAACTGAAGGGATAAATCCTTTCTCGCTTATCCATTAATGAAAGATTATTCATGATGCATCCTATGTATGCTACATTGCATAGACCATCATTCATCATATTTTCCATCAATACCTCAATGTATGTGAATCATAATACTCATTATTAATAATAATAATATCTAAGGACATATACAAAAAACATTATATAGGAATATCCCATCAAACATATAGATGTGGATTTCCAACTGGCGGGTCCCATTATAATAATATCCCACTAGATATTACCGAGGGCGTACAATATTAGAAGGTGCTTCAATTTCCTATATGTCTCCACCCCTGATACATTGTATCATTTATATCCCTAAAATTATATTTTCCAACTATATAATATATATTAATAAATAGTTTCATAAAACTTTTAAGTTCTCATCATAGAGGATAACTAATATGACCTTTTAGTGGGACTGCTACTCATAAGACATTATCATAAACTATGTCACGGAGAAGAACAGTCATGATTTGATATGTAGTTTATTAATATTTATACAATGCCTACATTTTTATCATAATTAAAATAGAAGATGTTTCTAGGAAGCCAACTCCGACAGACTCCTACATTCACAAGATCCAACTAATAATGACCATCAGTTCCCTAGATCTCACATGATACTCATAATTCTAAAGAAATAGTATTTTAGTCATGGGGTTCTCTAATTTATATTCCGTTAGTACTCTATTCACTAAAACCTAACCCCTTTATAAAAATCCCTCAAGAGTTAATACTTTTTTTATATCCTTTTTCAGTTGGTGTGACCTTTTCACTTTTGTAAGAACCACCATTGTGGTGTTATCACAATTAAATGTGATAGGTTCATTACTGATAGGTATCGAATCAAGCTCATAGAAATTATTTTTAATTCAAATGGATTCATTGGAAGAAATAGAAGAGGATATATATTCAGATACCAATGTATAATCATCGATATCAACCTGATTTGAACTCCTCTAACTCATAGATACTGTATTAAGATAACTACAAATCTTGGTTCGTACTTAAAATCATTATGATTATTATAAAAACCAACATCTATATAACTAATAATCATTATCTCCCCATATCCTCCATAAACTAGGAAAATATCTATTGTTATTCTCAGATACATAAGGAAAACATTAATAGAAATGCAATTTTTTTTCTATTGGATATACTTGTAATGATCCTACCATGATCAATGCATAGGAAAAATCTATTCTAATACAATATATGGCATACATGAATAATTATATCACCAAAGAATATGGAATCTTACTAATTATTTCTTCCAACTTTTTTTAATGATACATTTTCATATAAAGATGTAAACCATGTGACATTGAAACAAATACCATTTTCGATTGTTCCATAATAAATATCTTTAGTATGCGGTCAACACATCTACATTGACGTAGTCCTAGAAGCCTCTTCAATCTATCCTGAATGATCATGATCCCTAGATTATAGGCTTCATCACCCAATTCCATCATCGAGAAGAACTTGTTTAACAATTCCTAAAATGATTGTAAGATCGTTATGTCACATATAATAATTAATATTCTTCCAATAATTCTACATTTAATGAAAACTAACTTCCACTAATCCGCATGTAAACACATGAATCACATTCATTTGTAATAAAAGAAAATTATTTTATGGGATCACAAAATTGAATGTTCCATGACCAAGATGCCTAAATCAATGCATAAAAAGATCTTTATAAGATGAAAATCCATTCTGAATAACCCAAAGTCACAAACCCTTCTGGATGTGTCATATATACATCTTCATGAAAGGTCCCATTAATGACTGGAGTTTTAAAATTCATATAAAAAATTTAATTATCATGGTATGCTGTTATGCCACGTTTAATTCTTCTAGATTTAAACATGGAAACTGGAGAAAATGTATCATGTTATTAAATTAATTTATATTTTTTTAAATAATTTTGGCATTATAAATTCTTTATAGGTACGTACATAACATTCCATGTCCAATTCCCTCTTGAATACACATTTTCATCCGAGATGATTTACATCAATAGGTGGATCAACTAGAACCCAAACATGGATCATATACATGGAATCCAATTCACAATTAATGTAATATATCTATCTTTCAACATCTAAGAGTCTACTACATCTATGTAGGATAGAGTTTTATCATTATCAACCAGTGATGATTCTACATCCTTAGTGAATAGAAAACCATATCACTTTAGTTCTCTTACCTCTCATATTCTCCTTTGTAGTAATTTTGTTTCAGGATCTACCTCTTCCATGTGGACATGTGGAATTTATTCCCCAAAATACTCATGTTATCTTGATAATCAATTTCAACTAAGGTAATAGTTCTCCCAGTATTTTTTTTAATATGTGATTCCTCTCAAGAATGATAGTTTCTCAACATACAATCACATTCTTATTTAGGGATTGTATAGGTAGTGTCCCATTATTTCACTAGGATAGCTTATAATGATACACATATTTCCCTGGGGTTCTTTTTTCCTACTCATAATCCCATAACAGTCACCTCACAACCGCATACAGATGTATCAAATTAAAATAGGTGTCATTATACTCTATAACTCGAAGGGAACTCCATTTTCCACTTTACTTGGTACTTGATTTAACGTGTATATCATTTTTTGTAATCCATATCCCATAAAGGATAATGGAAGAACTACATGACTCATCATTGACCCCACCATGTATGAAAATGAATAGTTCCTCCTTTCACTGGCCCTATTCCATCGTGGTGATTATGGTGGAGTGAGTTATGTTAGAATATCAAACTCATGTAAATGTTTGATGAACTCTTGGTTTTAAAAATCATCACCCTGATCAGATGAGTGATAATTTATTTTAGTAAAATGATAATTCTCTACATAATTCATTAATTACATGAATTTATGAAAGGAATTAGATTTATACTACATCAAGAATACATATCAATATCTACTCAAGTCATCATTATAATTTATGATGTTTGAAAATACACCTATAACTTCTACTAGAAATGATCAACACACTTCAGTGTGTACCAATCCTAGAGGTTCTATAGCCCTTTCTCCTTATCCATATAATGGTTGTTTGGTTATTTTTCTTTCTAATCAAGAATTACATCTATCTAGTGGGTTTAGATCAGAAGTTTCAAAATAAACATCTTGATAGCTCTTTTTCAAACACTTATCGTTTACATAATTGAGATGGTGATTCCATAGTTGGGTGTTATATGAGTCTGGTGAACATAGTTCATTATCGATTTCTATCATATGGTTTTGGTAATTTTATACGTAATGTATATTATTTACATGATCCATACCATAACATATGTTATCCTTAGAAAATAAATAACCATTTTTTCATATTTCATAACAATTCCATATGTATATAGTCATGATACGGAAATTATATTTTTGGTAAATATATGTAGTTAATATCTATCTTGAAAACCCCAAATCATTCATATTTTCAATGAATGGTGGTTGCTTCCAATGGATATGGCCTCCATCATGGCTCCATTGGAAGCTCTCAGGTCAACCTCCCCTCTTGTAATATTTCAAAATCTACATGGTTCTAGTATTTCGATAGATATGTATTCTCCCAAAACTATATCTAATACCTAATGTGTAGATATTGAAATATTAGACTCAATATCAAATTCACCATTAGATTCCCCTTTATTTTGGGTCCACTTCCTCTTTAAGTGGCCAAACAATCCAAATGCACAACATATATCCTCCATTCTGAGACCTACCACTACATTTTCTTATTCACAGCATAAAAATGCTTGTTATCTTTAGAATAAAGATAAGTCATGGGACTCTTTTCCATGTATTTTACTATCATAATCACTATAAATACACTGTATTTTTCAATTTCCATGTACTTCCTCATTGTTAGTCAATGTATGATGTTCTGAAAACTATTCCACTCTTGCACATATTTTAATTAAAAATAATGTTGGATATGTTATTGGTTGTAACAAAATTATGATATATATACATGAAACATCTTGTAATTTAATCAATAATATTTGTAAGCATTCAATATATCCAATGAGAATTAATAAAAGAGGCCAACCTAGCGCAGACTCTCCAAGATTAGTTGTGAAAAAATCATTTCAGATCAGATTCCTCTCCAATCTCGCATTCTCTTGATATAGATCCCGAAGGTGATACATTAATATATAGGTACCCATATCCCCTTGATTCATTATAATATCATTGGATGTGGATTATAGCATAATGAAATGAATATATATATATATATATCTTAATTAAGATATTTCTCATAGTGGGATAACTCTTCATCAGTTACCTCATTTATAGGTGAAACTAGAAAATGTTCTTCAAGTACATACAATTTCTATTTGTTGTGAAGGATGAGACATATGTGCCTTTTCAACTCTAGGAAATTTTTACTAGTGATTTGGATTTATGTATCATGTATGGATCACAATGATAAGTCAGATTTCATTTTATTATAGTTCCTAAAAATAAGATCTCTATAATTTTTATAATTCATCTAGTGAAATTTAGACTGACAAGTTAATATTATATCCATTAGTCTCCAAAAATTTAATTGAGCCTAATATCCATCATCATTTTCATTCGAATATCATTTTTGAAAGATATTCTAGAGGAAATTATCTGAATTCCTTTAATCATTACACCAAATATGGTTGGTCAAGTAACTTGAATGGTTCTTGGTAATCATTAATATTCTAACAACATTAAGACATAGATCCATTATCATTTGAGTGGACTCAACAGTCCTGAAATCATTAATTTATATTTCCAAAATCATTTCCTCTCAGTTACACTATGTCTCTTTAGTAGTCAACCCTTGATTTGATCCATGTTAAGGAAACCAAAAACCCCTAATAATTCGAAGCACTCCAACTGTTGATGGTCACCCACTTTGAACTATGTTACGATTTTATCAAAAATATTGGAATAATATAAAAAAATTAATACTTTATTCAGGTATTTTATCCTTTTATGCATAAATTTCCAATTATTAGATTTATCCCATCCTTGTTCACATTAAGGGTTATTACATGAGTGATTAACCATGTCTTACATAATTATAATTTTTATGTCCAATTGTTTTAATTGTATATTAAATGCTTGTTAATTTCATTAATTTAGGTCATTGTGATAGATAATCCATAATAAAATAACCTTTCAACTAACATAAAAAAATTTACAATGAAGCACGAATATGAGCTTCTAGTAATGGCTTGTTTATCTATTGGTTGATCAACTAACTACTAACCTGGAACAAAAACACATTGAAGTAATTAACTTTTGTATTATAGCTTTCCACCTATCCACCTATGTATCTCCTTGGATTATTTTCTCCTCAGCTCAAAACTGAACCACCTCCACAAGAATGGGAGCATAATCTATTACATATTTTGTTCACTCCCAGACTTGTTAGGGGACAATGGGATTAGATAAAAGAAATCATGGTCTCACATTCCCAACATAATGATAGGATATAATAAATGAATGGGAATAATTTAATTTAATAATAAATTTAATGAAACCAATCATATACAAAGTTTCTGGTATAGATCATGATCACCCACATGCATGAAACGAATTACACATTTAATGAAACTAACATTCCAATATTTATCTTTATTATTTAGGATAAATCATGCTCGAATCACTTAATTACTATCTTTTATTAATAAATCCCTTTATCATAACTATCAATTAAATTTTCATGATATTATATCCATTTTTTTTAACATATTAAATAAATGAATTTAAATTTAATTAGGTACATAAATTTACCATGGAGGAAACACGGTGAATATCCATTCAAAACAACTGACCGTTCATTATATTTGTATTGAAATTATTCTCTATGACATTTACGATACATGAATTATCACATAAATTCATGATGTATAGTATCAACATAATGATTAAAAAATTTCAGGGATATTCAGCAAAAATCCTTCAATAATGTTCATAGAGAAACAATTGAATTAAAAAAATCCGTTATATATAGACCTTGAACATTACAAAGATATTGAGTAAAAATTTGTATATAAAATTAGAAAAACTCATCATATGGCATGTAATCTCAATTTAAGGACAACCTGCAAGATCATGTATCAACGATTTCATAATATAATAAATAAAATTTAAATCTACATAATCGAAAAAAATACATGATGTGTAGATCCAATATACATGACATTCATATCTCTCACTATCTATATGATCTAAGCTTCAAGGGGAGTGGTGTATAATATGTGCCTCATAAAATTTGTTGTACATGGCGTGACCAATGGCCCCTACACCATTTGATCATAGAGATACACTGTTATATGTCAGATAGTCTTTGGGTGGATTGCATGTCCAAATTATGTCTCAGAGGGACTACACAGAGTGTATGTCGGAGACATGGTGGGTTTTTTGAATAATAATAAACCATTATATTCTGGAAAACAAATGGTGAATTATGTTTTTAATTAGTGAAATAATCAATGCATGATATTGAATTGATTTCCCTATCATTATTAATGAATTGAACTTGACTACATTGTGTTTAACTATAGTTACATGGTGTGTAGTCTAGTTTTTTATAACTAGAAACCATATCACCATTGAATGAGTTCATATATTTTATTTTTGTTATAAAATTAATCGTTTAGATTAGATTTATGTTAATCTCGTGAGGATGAATTAATATATTTCTATTTGGATTTAAAATTTTTTTAAAATTCAATTTAAAAAAAATAAAATGTTCAAATATCTATTGATCTTTAAATAATTATGAATATTTATATACCTATCATTGATAAAACTTGTTGGTTCTAAGATCTGTCGAATCATTTGTTTAGTGGCGACCAACTTCTATTTTTCCAAAATATCTGACTAATCTAAGATCTATATGATGATGAACGATGTGATCTACATAATTGAGTCAAAGAAATTTATAATAAATAAATATATCATAAAATAGAGGGTGGATAATCATATAATATTTAAAATTAATTTATTTTAATTTAGATTTACCTTTGATTGAATTTATGTTTTCATTTTTGAATATGAAGATATATATTTTATCTATTTTCATTGCTTTGTTGAAACCGTTTTAATATTTCATTTAGTGGGGGATCCAAACGTGTCATATGAATCTCTAGGCATCACCGAAGTAATCTTTGAGTGCTAGAAAAGAAAAATCATTTCACTTCTGTCATCCATATTTGATTTCATCCCGAACATCTTTCAAAGCATTCTCCTCAATCCAGCGGAGGAGGATTCCTCTCAATTCATGCGATCATTCATGGATTTGGGAGCTCTCTAGGATTCACAGATCTTTCTATGATTATTTTTCATAAAAAAAATAATGAATTGGACTTCATTTAGAAAATAATAGAATTTGGTAATAATATTTGTAAGGATAAAATAAAATATAATCATAAGTGCCCCTGATTTTTTTATTTAATCCTAGAAAACCCCAATTTAAAATAATAATAGTATTATTATTATTTCTTGAAATGTGGATAACAATAAATTATAATTTTATATAATTTATTAAAATAATATTCAATATTAATTATTTCACATTGTATGATTAAACCCAGCCTTCCATTAAACCCCAATATTTATCAGGTCTACAATAATTTCTATTTATTTATAACATAAATATCACATCATTTTCTTGTAATATATAAATGATTATTATATAAAATAAAACAAAAATAAATATTTATTAAATATTCTGCTCATAATATATTCTCTCAAATAACTAGTGAATGTATAAATGTGGTCAAGAATACATGAATAATTGTTAAATAAGTTATGGGAATAATATTTATTAAAAATATTAAATAATGAAGAATAATATGTTATTTAATAAGACTCTAAATAAAATTAATGTGTTTCCCTCTAGGCCTTTTTCTCAGTCGAATTAGGAGAACCAGCCTAAATTCAAGGATATAATATGTCAAAATTCCATTGAATCTATAAAGAAGAAATTTAATGTCACAATGAAATATTACCTCATATGGATTCTTACTATGTAATATAATCCCTATATAATAATATATCTAACTATTAAGGTCACAAGCATGTACCATAAACCCATATGCTCAATATCTCTTTCGTTGACATTTCAGAAATAGTATTTTCCTGTAGAACACAATATCCAAAGATTGATTTAGGGTATATCATTTCCATAAAATTGCATGACATATTTTATTCCATTAATTAATTTAATTGATAATAAATTTCTCATGTTAATAATTAATGCAATATTAATCATGATGCACCCAACATATATTACCTCATTGTGAGCATCTATCATTATAGTTGCCATCAATACTTCAATGTCTGTGACTCAAAATATTAATTAATAATATTCATATAAAATAAGTAAAAATACTTATGTTTGATGAAAAGAATATCCAATGACTCATATAAATTTTTATTTCTTACTGTCAGGTCTCATTCTCATAGTATCCTACTAGATATTACCAAGGACGTACACCATGATGAGGTGCATCAAAGTATTATTAGTGTCCACCCCTAATAACATGTAACATTATTGTCTCTTAAATTATATCATCTAACTATATAAAATATATTCAAAATTAGCGTAATATAACATCTATGTTAAGATCATTGTGGGGAACTACTATGACCATATAGTGGGAAAACAACTCTTATTTAATTATGAAATATTGTGTCATGTAGAAGAAAAATCATTTTGTGATTAATATTTTATTAATATTCCAAACAATGAATAATATCTTAAAATAAAATAAATATTTGTTCGTTATATGGAACCAACTCTAACAATATTGAATTTGGATACTAATGCACGCCTTTTATGAATATTATTTATAATTTCTTAAATAAACTATTTTTAGAACAACGAATTATATTTTATGCTTGGAAGGTAACATTTGGTTATTGATTGATATTAATGTAAAAATCCCATAAATTTTTTCTTATATAAAAATTTTAATTCATGGGAATAAAAAACATTCATTATTTCCCTTCAAATGATTTTTATGCCCAAATCAAGCTTTTAACTAAAAGATTGTTGTTCATATGGGTTTTCAAAATATATTAATAGTGATTTACTCTAAATTTATAATTTTGATTTTTTGTTTTTTTTGTTATTTGGAATTATAATATCCATATTTTTATAGTGATTCCCATTTATTTTGAGCTATATAATTCATTTATCATGGAAAAAAAAGTTAATAATTGTTAAGGGTGAATGATATCAATGGTGATTAAACTATGATAAAATGTGTAAAATAAGTATAATTGTTTTTTAAATGTGATCATTTTACATTATTTGGATCATATACACTAATTTTTTAAAATGGGTTTCTAATGTCCCACTCGATAGAAAATATGTAATACTATTAATGAATATAATCAAAAAATTCCAGGAGATCCCATCCCTCACTTATAAAAGGAAACATCATTCTGTAAACTCTTCTCTTTATTTCAAATTGAACATGATCTATTACATAAATTTACCATTAAAAAATATAATATCTATAGGCCTAGTTTATTTGAGAATTATGTACATTACATCACAATTTAAAAAATAAAAACAATATCTTTATTGAAAAAATATTTAACAAGATCGCACATAGAACTAAAATGTTTATTTTGGGGTCATACATAAGAAATGTGTGATAAATAAATCCTATTAATTTAAATTATCATTCAATAACATGAATGGCATAACAATTGTTTAAATATTTTCAAATCAGGGTATCATAAAAGGGTTTAGAATCAAAAACCTGATCAAGAAGACCTAATAATGCATGGTAACCAGGGAAATGTGGAAACATCTTCAATCACTTCATGATAAACATCGGTAAATTATAACTATAAATAAATCATGATGGGAAATGTAGCATAAAAGAAATAGGTTCCCTCCCTATACCGATATTATGTATCATGAGACAAAACATTTCCCAATTCATTATATCACTATAAAATTCCAGGTTCACTTGTCAGATTCATTTAATTCTCATGGTTAAGTCTGCCACATAAATCATAAACCATGGATTCATTAATATGCATATTTTGTTCCATTATCATGGGGTGAAAAAAAATACATGTGTTTCCTAATTAAATGAGTTATAATTGTTAAAAGGTGAACACCTTTGATAGGAAATGTATATGTTATTCACTAAATAATTGTTTTGGCATGGAAAATCATGGTGAAGTATCATTTGTAAAACTACATACATTAAATTTAATTAAATTTTTTAATGTGATAAAATGGGTTTCTCATCATTTGGAAATTAATTTTATTTAAATGGAGATATGTAATAACATATCCTCTCATATGGAAATTAAGATAAAACACATAAGTTAATTAAGATACATGAATAAATATGATAAATAAAAATATATATTTTCAGTGTGGGACTCCAATAGATAGTGAGGAACTTCATGAGAGCTTCAAGGAAGCATTTAAGTACTATAGAGGAGGGTGGTATGAGTATGGGCGTTATAAAAGTTTTTTAGTGAGGTTAAATGGTTTAATGGGTGGGATTATATAGGAAATTAGGGGGGATTTTCTTTATTATTTCATGAACATATGTTCAGGACTCTATACAATAATATAAAAAAACAAAATCCTTATGATGTGTTATACCATAGTTTCTATAAAAAATAGTCTATAAATTATATAATAAGGAAAAAAACCGAACATAATAAAATAATACCCTTTTTTAGTTGGAGGTGAGTTGTATTATAAATGAAATTAATTTAAAATATCAAAACATATTAATGGATTTTGAGGATTCGTAATAAATTTTATAAAATAGATGAAATTAACATTAAATCATATTAATTTAATGTTTAAAAATAATTATGGTTTGGGATACCCTATATAGTATTTTTTAAATCACTTTTGGGTTGTTCTGATGTCATAATAGACACCATTTCTTTATATGGTATTTAATTTTTAACCAAAAATTCAACTATCATAGAATATTATGAAAAATGACCGTTGTATAATATCAACATACAACATCCAAAAATAATATTTATTTTATCAAAATTATTTTCCAAATATTTTAATTTACACTTCAAAACAAAATTATCTGTATGCAAAAAATCTTTGCCTTTTTTACAATTACATTTCTTTAATAAATATTATTATTTTATTTGACTTCATAAAAATATAAATAAATTATATTATATATTTTATAAAAATTATTATGTATTTATATTTTATTAAAATATTTTTTATTTCAAAAGTAGAACAGTCCATATAATTATACTCTTTAAATAAATTTGAATATTATCCAAAATCAATATTTTTTTATTCAATATCATAATCATATAAAATTTACAATGATAAGTAGTAAAAATGACATGTATTATTCTAAAAATAACCTAAATACACATATTTATATGGTATTGATACATATCTCATTAATACTCCATCAAATGACTTATGAGTATGGTGTAAGAGAGTGATATTTTTATGTGGTGGTTTGGAGAACATGGATTACACAATGTTCTCGATTAGCATGAACTCATCCAGTATGCATTTTCACTAATGATTAAGTTGATATATCTCATATATTTATTTTTAGTGGTAAAATACTATAGATGTTATCAACCATGCATGTTCTTCTAAATGGGTGTCATAGGGAATCATCCAACAGGTTGATTTCATCACATCCTTTTTCTTTTTCATCGATTGGTTGAAACCCAATATTTATACAAATTATCTGATCATTGTTCAATAGAACCATTATAAATGATAAATACTCTTAACGTTTATTAATATCTGATAGTTTTTTTATACAACCAATGATGTGCATGTTTTTTTCAATAACCATATTTCATAATAAGACATTTAAAGGGAATTTTTTAAAACAGTACTATTAATTACTCTCCTCTTCTTGCATATTCACAAACAATGGGAACTACATGTCAAGAAACACTTTCCCAAATCCATTTAAAATCCACCTGACTATATTGTAGTTCTATGTGTCTCATAAAAATAAAAATTCATGATGTATTATGGTGTATGCTTAATGTGGGTACTAGAAGAAGTGGTATAACTCCTAATTGAGAGCTACATTTTTATTTGTTCTTAAAAAATAATTTTATTTAACCATTTTGACTTAATAAAATATGTATCCCAAATATGTAAATATTTTATTATAATTTCTTAAAATATCTTTCATTTCATAACATCTTCCCAAAAATTAAAACATATATCATGCATATGTGCTGATTATCACCTTCCAAAGAGTAGGGTTTCATATTTTATCATCATAACATATAGATATTTAAATGATGAAAAATATAATACATATGATAATAATAAAATTATTATTATTTTTTAAAAATAATATACTATATACAATATGACCCATCCATCAATAGAAATTTTATAATATCATTATTGAATATGTGTTGAATACCATCTCAATTAAGTGATGTGATTAGCTCTTAATTTACACAATATAATTATGGACATAATGATAAAAAATGATTAAATATCAAATTCATTAAAAAAATTACATTGTGGAAAGGTTAAATTATATTTACATTATGTATTTCCCACATATAATTCTAAAAATGGAATAATCGTTCTTTTATGTGAATAGACTACTATCAATATGAAATGGAATGGTTCATTTTTCATAACTTCATTAAATTTATTATTTTATAATATTTTCTAATTTATAAATATGATAATTGTAACCAAAATATTATTCTATAATTAATGGAACCATAAACTATCTTACCACTATTAACACATCGATTTCATTTTGAAGTTATTAACCAAATGTTTAGAAAACATCATACATGAAGGAAATATTTTTTTTTAAAAACAATTTAATATAATATTAAATGAAACAATATTAATAATAATTAAATAATCATGAAATATAATTTATAAAATTATAAAACTATAATAGGTATGTTACTTAATATAGTTTACATTTTAATGAAATGACTGGAGACTCATGGTAATGGATTTATAATTAAATGATTAAATAAAATGCTTTCAATTCTCTATCAATCTTATCCTGGTAATTTAAATATTTCAACTAATTATTCACTTATAATAAAAAAATTCTTGTAGGAAATTATTTACTATATTTTAATTTCATTAAAATGTTTTCATAATTAATGATTTTTTCATTTACCGTATGATTCATTTGACTTTTGTTACCAAAGTGAAAGAGATAATGATTATTAAAATATAAAACATTTATACCATTTTTATAAAACATAAATATTACTTTTTATCAATAATAATCTACATAATATTATTTTTTTCAAACAATATCATATAACAACTCTTTTATGATTTTTTTATTCTTATGAGTTTCAAAATAAAATTATATTTCTCTTTAGGATTACGAAAAAATGGAATGTATTTCACTGATGGTTTGAAATTTTTTCTCCATGGGTTAATAAAAAAATGTTTGATTTAATATTTTATTTCCATCATTCAATACCTAAAAATTAAATATTTTGATGGTTCAGTCTGATAAAACTTATGATGATGGGATATCTTAATATGGATCCCCAAATCATTGCATAATGATGTACAATTTTAAAGATAGAATTGTGGAGATAATAGGGATAATTACACATATGAAATTAATAGTGATTATATATTGTATCAATTGTGAAACATTGACTGTACACATGCTATGAATATGATGCTCAATGTTACCAATATTTCCTTAATTATATAGTTTAAAAACAAAATTTTTGATTTCATTATGTAATGGAGGTTTAAATGTAGTAGTTTTTTATTCAAATGAATGTTTTTGTGATTTCCAAAATGCCTCAATAATCATTATAGTTATTTTCTAGGATATTAATGCTTTTAAAAATATTTTCGGATAAAATGATTCATATTATCATGTAAAAACGATATTTTTGTTTTCATGAATTTGTATTATGAGAAAGCCTAATAGCATAAAGGATTTTCATATTTTCATTGGTATAAGAACAGTCAATTATATTTATACGCCTTAATAATATTTTTTTCTCAACCCACGTTTCTTAATGTTTTACAACGGTCCTAAATATAGGTAGGATCTTTTATGAAGTTTGTAACTATATAAATGAAATCTTCCTGGAATAAAGATTGTGTGTCATGAATGAAAAATTAGTGAAAAATAAATAATAAAATTTGTTATGGAAAAATAGAAAAACAAATTAAGTCTTACCAATGAAAGGAAATTATTTTCCTAAATTAAAAAAAACAAATAAACCTAAAAGGTAATGGAAATGTTATAGACTCCATACCTTATCATTAATCATATTAATATAGATAGATTATGATATGAAGTTTTATTGTTGGTATGAGAAAAAGGATTTAGATTATAGAAGAAATTATGTTGATGTTAAATCTAACAATAAAATGATTATGGTTATTATCAATAATATTTATTTATAATACTCCTATTTGGTTAATCTAATCCATATATGTTCATAATGTGTTTCCAATGATGGAATATTAAATCTAAAATTGGAAAGAATAAATGGTATAATAACCTTCATAATCAAAAACACATAAAGATTGTAAAAAATTAGTTTGTAGATATATTATTTTATATAATATATATTATTAATTGTGGCACCCATGGATTTATATTATCTAATTATCTATTAAAAACATGTATTTGGTGGTGAATTTAATAAAACATCACTGTTTTCATTCTGTGGGATCATTTAAACCGGTAATATCTAAATAATGGAAAAAATGATATAACTGATATTATATTTTAGGGATATATAAAATATTTAAGGTTCAATATATTTTTTTTATAATTTTAAAGATTAATATGATCTATGGTGGTCTATGGTTATAAAAAACTAAAAAAAATAACATATTTATTCCTTGGAGTGGATGAAATTAAACGTAATTTTTCCCCGATATATATTTCTTTAATGTTATTTCTCATAAATGAAATAAAAAATATAGGAATTGAAATGTAAAAAAGAATAATAAGTGGTCTCTAGTGAGGAAAAATTTAATAGATTGTTCAAGTATCCACCTATTTAATTTTTGACCATCTGAGTAAATTTTATGTAGTTTATATAGGTCTAAATTGTTTTACGAGGACTCTTTTTGAGTCCTGTATTTAATGTTAATAATGATGTTTTTCATTGTGTGGAGAAATTTTATATTGTGTTTTCCGAAGCATATTCACTTCCTAATAAAATTATAGAAAAGTCCATTTATAATGAAATTGGGAATTATTCAATAATTAAATTGGATATTAAGACCCATTAATTTTCCCAATAATGTAGAAATATGTTTTTATTAATTCAATTTAGAACATTGTATGTGTTATCTATGTTGTAATATTAGTTATTTATCTCATGAAGGTATGTAAAATATTTATAATCTAAAAAAATTGGAAAATAGATTATACAATTTTTTTGGTATGTTTAAGTTAAAATGAGTCAGTTCCTTAAAGTAATGTATGACCAATGATAATTAATTAGGGTAGGAATCAGAAGTATTAGATGTATAATTTTGTTGAAAACTAGGACTATACTACTATAATGGATTATAGATAATAGCCGAATTTTGTGATTAGAAAACAGAAGATTTTTTTATTAAACTAATGTTTTATTTGATTTAGGATCTAAATATTCATTAATTTCTATTAAATTAACAAGTATATCTAAATACCATATCAAGAAAATAATTCCACATTTTTTGAAGAAAATATTCCTAGAATTTTTATTTTAACATGTGTTTATATAAATCCTTATTTTAAAAATTTTCAAATAATTTTCCATTGAAATTTATTTATCACTCCCCTTATAGAAATTATTTTTATTCATATTATGAACTAACATTACCACTCTATGATATACTGAAAATAAAAGGTAGACGTATTCAATTCTGAGTACGAGTTTAATTTTTTTAAAGAATGATGACATGCATATGATAAACTATCTTGATGGCAAGAAATTGATTAATGATAGGAATGGAATTTATCTTTCACTTATTTTTTAAAAGACACATAATATGAAATTGTTGATTTTCTGGTAGAGAATGAATATATAGATATAATTCTGTATGACTTACCTTGAATTATTCTTGATAAGGTGGTATATATTACTATTTATATTTTTCCTCGTGAATGGAAAATTTATGATACCTCCATATCTGATAGATCTGGTTGAGTTATTAGAACTTATTAACACATTAAAAGGGTTACATAATACAGATTTAGTCCCTAAAAAATCACAAATGAGTGTTCCTATTTTTTATTAAAAATATGTTTGGTCCGTGAAATGATTCATTAATTATATTTCAAAAAATAATATATTTTTTATAAAAATTATATTTCCTCATATTTATGACTTGTTTTATTTTCTATAGGGTTATAATTTTTTATCATCATTGAAATAATGTATACCAATCATCATCTTATGGTGTAGGAGAAATATATTGTTATGAAAACATTTTACACTAGTTATAGAAATTATTATTTTCTTGTCATTCAATCATGAAATAAAATCCACATATTGTATTTAAAAATATTATTATTTTTGTATTCCAATACAATATTGAAAAATTAACTATGGTTTTAATTTATAACATTCTAGTTAATTAAAATATATTTTAGTAACATGATAAATTCCAGTGGATTTTTTAATAGAGATGAAAATAATCGAATCACTGTGGATGGTTTAAAAAATTTGGATTTTTATTTTATAAATATACGTTACGAGGAATAATCATTTATAAATAATGAATAAGTATTGATCCTCCTATAAAAGTGGTTTATAAATTTAAATTTCCTGTTTATATATTTGATAAATAATCATTTCTTATTATAATAGGTTATTTTTGATTGTTTTTTGAAACCATCACTTTGTCTTCTAGGAAACTATCTATGAGAAAATAAAACTAACATAATTTCATAAGGACAAATTAATTTGATGAATGCACATAGAAATTGGTTAAAATATTGCATTATGATCCAATGACATAAGTTACATAAGGATGTGCATAGTTCATTATATACAGTGATGATTTATTGAAAGGACATAATTGTTCCTTAAAAAATAATAATGGGGTAACTGGATATAATTCATGGGAGATGACACTCTGTTAGAATAGTATCCCTAAAATTATATTTATCATGAGAATGTGTTCTTTTATTTGAAAATATGCTGGAATATTTTAGAGTGTGTAAAATTTTAAACAAATTCCAAGCATTAGTTTATGAAATATATATTTACTCTAAAAAAACATGGAAATGATAATGGATGATGGCTGTAAATTATTAATGATTATGATAACATGGTTCACCAACACTGGGGTAAATCATAGAATGTGGATGATTACATGAGTAAGAATGATAATGAATCCCAAACTATGTTGTGTTTGTAAAATAATCCTTTGGTTAATCATTACACCAATAATGGCCTAAATATTTGCATACAAAAATTACTTTTTCCCTATGTTTTAGTGTGTGTATCATAATCAGAAATAACCATGGACGAATAATTGAAATATTATTATTTTAAAGAAATAATTTCATCTTGTATGAATGGTATGAATCCTTTGTTCAGTATTAATGAGGAATATTTTATTATAATTTGAAATAGATATTATTTTCTGAGTGATTCACATTTGTAGAATTAAATTACATGTGATGATCATAGATATTCTTTTTTTATTTTTCCCTGAAGAAATATTATATATGCATACCTATACTAATATCATTGATGGAAAGGATTAAAATCTATATTTTTAATATTAAAATGAAATTATTGACATTCTAGAATGTTATTGATGAAATGCATTTAATTAATTGGATTCATCTTCATTTTTCATTTTTCGAATGGAATTAGAAGAACATATCTGAATATTTAGTGGTGGGATTATAATATATATCTTTTAAAAATAGTGTGATTTGGGTTATATTTATCATTTTTAAAATTCTACTCTTTTTCATTTGATTAGCGAAAATAATATTTTGTATCATCGTTATTGAAATTATGTCAAGATGATAGTCATCATACAGGGTATTCAGCATGATATTTTATCAATCTATGTACTAAGTGAAATTTATATACATCTTTTCATCCACAATATGATGAAATATCATTTTGGGTAATTTATAATCAATATGATATGATTTGAGATTACTATTTTCAATATCATAGATGTTGACAAAAATTCGTTTCATTTGATTAATTTTCTTATAGTAACAATTTACTACATAGTAATAAAATGGAACACTTTGAGAAATTATATGAAATGTGGTGTCGAAATTCGATGTGTTGGGATAATGTCTATGAAAGGAAGTTAATGGAACAATAACATTTATAAGAATAAATATAGAAGGTGTAGTTGATTTTTCAGCACATGGGGACTTCTTGATGAATATATAAAACTTTTTTAGATCAATGGATTAATGATTTCACATTTTATATTGGGGATTAAATTTTTAATAAATTATCATCATGAAAATGTGTTCTGAATTTATTAATAAAGTGAATGTATATACTATGGTTAATTAGACCCTATGAAATTCCGAAATTTTCGGATCACTTTAACAAATATTACATTAACCATTGTGTTTATCTTATTTATTAGACATGTTTCATTTTTATTTCCCAAAAACTTATTTATACGATGATTCTCATATTTAGGTCCTAGAAGTAGATCATCTGGAAAAGAATATTTCATCTGGGGAAAGGTAATAACAAAATTTGGATCATACAGTTTATGTGTTTCAAAATATTTTGATTCACCATGTAATAGTTTTATGGATGAATTTAATAATTGAGGAAGCACCATGGTAATAACAGAAATTGTTATAGAGGTAAAATATCATCACTTATTTTAATAATGAATAAAATTGTGGGGGTATATTTTCCTAAGTAGTAAAGATGTTTAAATATAAGGTATTCATAATAATAATAAAATACTATGATTTATATTTATTAATTTCATTTATTTATATTAATCATAGATTTATAAATATTTTTATATTTTTTTTCAATCAAAAAATGAGTAGATTTGTTTAACGAAATAGTTTGTCCTTTACTTCTTGGGGTTTTATTTAAACAACAAATTAATATATTTTAGATATTTTATTTGAAAAATGGACTTTATTTTTGGATACCTCATGTTGAATGTATATTAAAATTATTTTTTTAGATTTTTTGTATTTTTTTTTTAATTTTGGTGAATAGTGAAAATAATGTTTTTTTTTAATTTTTTTATTTTATGGATTTATTAGGATATATCATGAAATAATAAATTGTATAATCCTATTATAAAAAAAACTAACTCTTATGAGTAAAATAATTAATCTTAAGCAACAATTTTTTATTTCGAATAAAATCATCACTATTTGATCAAGAGAAATATATTATTCAAATTAAAAATATGTTTTTGATAATCACAGTTTATAATTTATTTTAACAAAAAAATATTTAAATTAAAAAATTATATATTTTCCTAATACAGTTTGATGAATTTTTCTTACTTATATTATAAATGATTTCATGTACCTATATTAATGTTAGTTTTATAAAGTTGACTCCACATTATAAATTATATATTCCAGTAAATAATTTTAAGGCCACTTTTTTTATATAATTATTTTATCATGGAAAAAAAATTTGTTATTAATTTTAGGCTAAATATAGAATAGAGATCCCTAAACTAAAAGTTAATGCATACATTTTTTTAAAAAAAATCTATAAATGATAATATATGGATTTAATTGGACCATATCCCATCTTATATTCAAATATGGTTTCAATGTGTTTCAAATTACCTTGAATATGTCATAATAATATTTTCAAATATTTCATATTTCCAATAGTTCCCCTCCCCTCACTTATAAAAGTGCGCCTCTTCTTTTTACCATATTGGAAATCATTAAGCACTAAATTTTTGAAAAACCATACCAAAATCCCGTAAAAACTCTCTTAATAATGTCCTACTGTTCCATGGTTATCTGGATGTCCAATCATAGGAGGATTAATGTTGAATAAAACTGATGCTCATTCAAAGAAGAGTTATAATTCTTATCTAACTGTTTATGGGTTATTTCATTATCCACATCGATTAAATTTTCATTCATCATTTAGAAATAAAATTATCTTCCATTTACTAAAATTTTATTATGATTATGGTAATTATCTTTTCCCATTGCTTTTCAATCTAATAGGATATTAAAACATCTCTTATTCATATGTGTGGACAACCACCTCCATAAAGAAATTTTTTATTTATCACAGAAAAATATAAATGGTTAAAATGTTATAAATAATTAATACATATAATAATCGGGAAATATTTCTGATATTAAAAAAATTAACATATTAATTACCTTACTATCCTTTTATCCTTTGGGAATTAATATTGTGGCACTTGTGTACATCTGGAATACCACCACTATGAAGTGATTTGATTGATTTATCATTTCCACTTTATATAGATATTCATATGGATGGAAATAATAAATACATATGATAATTATTTAAAATTTATGATTCCATTAAATTAAAATATTATCTCATTTATTTCTTTTTCATCCATTATAGTAAAAAATTAAAACATTGTTCATTTGTATTTATGGATCACTGTCTCTAGAAAATGATGTGGTTAATTTCTCATGGATACCTTACTTAGTTGGATATAAAGATAAAATAATCTAAAAATATGATAATGATAACTGGTTTATGATTATGTATTCAGTGAAAAAATGATCCATTTTAAAGCCATCAACAAACCAATGTTTTTTTAACATTAAAATAGACTGTCTTGAAAACATTCAATATTAACATAACCACATTAACAAATAAATAAAACACGATAGTAAATGAAATAAAAAAAATATATATATCAAATTATAATCGGAAATTTTAAATAAAATAAATAAAAGTATTTTATTTCTTAATCTGGAGGGTATATATAAACATTATTCATGTTTGGACGGGATATATTGAATTTTTCATTAAAATATTATTTTAACTATATAAAATTATCCTTCTAACATGTTTATTTTCTTTTAGATGAATTTATATTGTTATTATTATGGATTAATTTTATTTGGAATTGAATTTTTTTATAAATTTTTTTCATTAATAACATTAAATGTTAATTTATTAAATAATTATATGAAGAGTAATTTTAATTATTTTCACAAATGTGAAAAATAATGTTCTCTAAAATGTTGGGATGAATAGTAATTTCCTTATATCATAAAATTCATTTTAATATCAAGTTTCCACTAATGTTGAAATCTTTTTTCAAATACTAACCTATATTATATCTCATAAGAATGTTTCATTTTAATTGTTCTACAAAAAAAGTATTTCCCTCTATGATTTTGAGAAAATTGTTGGGTGTTTTTTCTTATAGTTTCAAATGAGAATATATAGGTTTCAATGATAAAAATATCAATGAATAATTTTTATATAATATTTTACATTTTAAATATAGACTATTTTTCATGAGACATATATTGCACCTGAAGATGTTTGAGCCTGATATTGCTTTATAGTTAAATGGGTAATGATGTTAAATTTGAAGTTAAAAATGTGGTAGATAACCAATAATATTTATAATATAGTATTAATAGTGATTTTGTTTTTTTATATTGGTTAAAAAAGATATAAAACATATTATCTATATAACTCCCATGTAACATAACTTAAGATTTCAAATTTGTTTTATGGAAATATTTTGATTTCATGAGTTTTGTAATATTCGAATGGGTTTTTTCAATGGATTTTTTTCTAGTATTCCCACATTCCTAGAGATTCTTTAATTGGTTTCACTAATGTTATTAATTATTTTTAGGGTTTCCATTGATAAATATATAATTTTATCATTTGGATATTTTTTATTTATTTTATAAATGTATAGTTGTGAAAAAAATGAAAATTTCACCATAAGGTTTATTGTATTTTTAAGTTTGATTAACCATATTATATATAATTTTCATCTCTTAATTTCCTTTTATACACATAATAGGTTTATAATTTTTCTTTAAATTGAATATATATGTGTATAAATATTAATAAATTCTACCCCTAAATAATATAAACTTTAGATAAAGAGAGAAAGTGTCTCATAAATGAAACATGTTTGTAAATAAAATAATTTTATTTTTGTTTAAAAATAGAAATTTTTTTCACTATTCCCTATGTAGTTTAATTATTTACGAATTATATAAAATGCTCAATCTAAAAGATCATTTTAATGTAATAATCTACCAATTGTTTATAAATTGTGTAATTAAGGTTTGATTGTGCTATAGGGAGTTACAATGATATTATTAGATATCCCCGAAAAAAAGACAAAATTGAAGAGTGTATTAGGATTGTGATAAATACCATTTGAAAGAATAACTGTATTCCATAATTTAAAATGATTAATTTATCTAGAAAAAATATCATTTTTAGGTGATGTTTCTTTATAAAAGTGTTTGTCTATAGATTTATCATATATATTGGCCAGTAATCATTTTTCTTTATGAAAACCTATAACATATGCACATAACATAGATAGAATAAGAAGGTATTATAAATGATTTCAGAAGAATTTATCATTTTTTTCAAATAAAATAACCATGTCAACTAGATGTGTAATTTATTGTTTAACGAAAAAAATAATGATACCTTCAAAGAGTGTATAAATAGGTTTTTTAGTTGTCCTATACTCACACTACCATGTAGTTGATAAATAATTTTGAAATATAATGATTCATAATATAAGGGATCATGTTTTTTCTTTTAAAATATTTATAGTTGACTTTATATGAACTTCATAAATTAATGAAACTTATGTAAAATTACCCATTGCATGATGTGTGATATATTATTTTCATTTATGATCTGGATATATTATTTATATCGAATGAATTGTAATATATAAATATATGTGAAAGTATATTTCTAAATGTGACGAGTTTTAATGGATAATGTAGGATTTATTAATATTTGATAAATGAATATTATTAGTCAATTGATTATTGTTCATTGAAGAAAAAATGTTGAATATTATCTCTGTACAAAGGATCATGTTACCTGTAAATATATTATTTTTGATAATATTAATGTATAAATAAACTATATTCATAAAAATAATTAATGAATGAGTGAAATACTAACATTAAAAAATTACATTCAACTTTTCATATCCATAAATTTATAAGATAAATAAAAGGATTAATGATAGATTTAGATTAATTAGGTGTAGAATAAATAGATTTCCCATAAATTTGTAGATTTTATTCTCTACAAAGGAAAATTTATAAGGCTTTAAAATATTTAAGTGTATCATCCCCAGAATAATTAGAAAAGGATTAGTTGTATGATATACATTAATTATCATACTTTATTAACTAATAATATCAAAATAAATATTTAAATCTCTAGAGTTTATTTTTGTGGGATAACATGAATAAGTAATTACAAATTATAAATCACAATAAATGTTCTTATATAAAGATGAGAGAAAACATCTTATGACCCTGTGAGAGTTACAATAACCATAGATACAAATATTTATATAATAAAATTTCACCAATATTTTCACCATAGGTTATCTCATGATATCAAAACGTGAAAACTCCATTTGTATTATGGTTGACTAAATTATGAATCCAGATCACTTTATTTAGAGTTAAATGATTTATTAATTCATAAAAATTCTAGGACATACACTTTTTCAGTGTAAATATTGTATGAGATTTAATTTTTTCTTATATTATATAAACCTCCACAGATCTCAAAAATGTAATATATATGTATTCTATAGACACTGGATTCATATTTTATATTCATACACTTCTCATAATCATCAATAAATTATCAATCATAATGGAATATTAAAACATTAAAAGATATTTTCATTCCCCTATTTATGTATTTCAATGTATGTGGGGTCCAAAATCATCCTCTAGTAGAGTCCACATATACCAATATCAATAACACATGAATTTGAATAGACCCATACAAGGATAATTTTAGAAAGATATACAAAAATGAAACATATTAGTCTGATATTGGAGAGAAAATTCTATTAGATCATGATTTTTCTATGAAAATTATTCAGAGAGTCAAAACCATTAAACAAGGCATTAAGGAATCAATAATTTTAGAGACGATTTATGTTGATCATAATTGATCAAATATAGATATTAATGTTGGAGAAAATGTATTTTTTGAAATATTAATATGGGATAGTGTTATAATATTCACGATGAAGTGAAATTTGAGGCATAAAAGCTTCATCAAATTTTGGTTACATTATTAGGAGAGCATTACAACATATTAACTTGTAATTACATTAAAACTACAATGAGTTAACTTGTAACGACCCGTCTCATGGGGCCCATATCGTGACTTCCACAAGCCCGCCTTCCATAGGCCAGGGGCTAGTGACTAGCACCAAAGGCTTAAATCCATGAACTCTGAAGGCATTTCCTTTATAACTGTAAACAAACACATCGTGGTACACAACTAGAAGCAATACACTAAGTAAAACTGAATACAAGAGAAGTGCTGGAAAGTAAAAAAGGGGTCTCGAATACAAGCCCCACATGAAAGTACAAGTACAACTGAAAAACAAGTACAACTGAATAAATGTAAAGCAGCTACTGGGTCGTCCTCCAGGGTTACTGCCTGAATGACAGGTTCAAATGGCCTCCATAACAATCCATGTCCTTCAGTTTTCTCCATTTATTGTCACGCTGATTGGTCCACCTCCAGGTACCATCTAGTCCTGCTACTCTCTGCCTCTGTCAGCGATGTTCGTCATCTGCAACCAAAACAATGAGGTTTGAGAATATCCCTTTTAGGAGTGAGTTTAACGATACTCAGTAGTGACCTTGAGACCCTCATGGTCTCACAAAATCCAACAAGGATAAACCCCAAAGAATGAAAACAACGGATAACCATTACATAGGTATATGCCCATATATAAACTTAAGTTTTCTAGTAAACCATCTCAACCATGAGGAAATCACCAAAATCATTGACTCGGCTTAGACCAGGATTTTAATTATCGAAACCACGACTGTTGGAACACTCCTCCTCTGTCGAGTACAGTGGGACTACTGCGACACTGTGGTGCTTCTCACTAACCTTGGACTATTGAGGTACTCCTTCTTTCAAGTACCGCATGTCTGATGCCAACAACCAGGAAATCCTCTAATGTGGATCTTCCGCCAACTTCAAGCGCTCCCCCTAAAACCCAGCAGGGGTACTCCTCCTATCGGGTAGTGCGCGTCTGTCACCAACTACCAAGCGCTCCCCACTAGGCTAGACGAATCTCTCTGAGTCGAATCGGTCAAGTAGTCATCATGTCTCAACCAGATACTAGGTCTCTGCACTCTATCTACTCATCTCTGGAAGGATCCTCCCCACGAGCGACTGAGTGGTACTCAAATTATTTCAATGTGCCACGAATAAGTATCTCAAAGTGTAACATCCCCAAATGATAAAGGGTTAAATGAATAAATGATATGACTCATGTCAACAAGGTGCATCATTATTTTCAGAAGCCTACCTGATTAGAACTCGACATTTAAACATCCACAGCTTGGAGTAGTAATCAGGATGGGTGACCTTCTTGGAAGATTCCCAGGGTGTGTGTGATTGAGGAAAAAATACACTGAAAGAACATGTGTTCGCATGTGTGGACAGTCATTAGTCTGATAAGAGACCCTAGTGAGTAATAGAATATGGTGTGTTATGAAGGAAACTGGGGTATTACAGGAGACCCATAGGGTCAAATGACAAGGATCATGGCTCGGGGAGGTGGGTCATAAAAAATGGAATCAGAGCAGGTCGACTCTTGAGAGGACCTTGTTTTTCAGAGTGCCCATAGTTATTTTGGGTCGTCATGGTAGAAAGTGAATAATTGTCGGGACTATAGGCATACGGACGAGAATGACATCATGAACCCTTGCTCGCTCCGATCCTCAGGTTACCATGGAATGTTCAGATTTGTTGATGAATTTTGATTCTTATGGTTTCTTTGGTATTGGGAAATGAAATGAGAGTCGGGCACGTGACCTCCGTGTGCTCGTATGGCCTGGAAAGCCATGTGGAGCCAGGGACGTTACCCTAGAATAATCTTAGTGATAGTGATGTGACAGGATTATGGCCACCGACCATATGTTCGAGCCATGCATCATTACTTGTTTCCTCTTGTGGATTTCATGAGTTCTTCTTCTTTCCGAAAGTTGTTTTAAAAAAACTATGTTTGGGATAATGGACTAATTCGGTTGGGACCATGGCTAGAGTGCACCCCCATGATGAACCAACGAAGGATTATAATGTGGTTATGAGTGACCTACCATGTGTTAAACCCTCCATTTGATCAATTAATGGAGTCCCATCATGGATTCAAGAACTGGAATCTATCTCATTCCTTTTTCGGTTGAGGAGATTCTCTCACAATAGACGTATGGTGGGGAGTTGGTTGTAAGAGGATGATATGGATGTTTTCATGAATTATGATTTGGTTGGGACTTGGGTGGAGATCCCTCTCCTATTAACGTTTCCCCTCTATTGTATAGGTCATGTTCAGTGGCGACTAACAGTGTCACAAACTCTTTTATATGCAGTAGTGGATATCGTGGATCCTTTTTGGGACTTCTGTTTTGACGAATTGTATCTATCCTTTAGGAGTTCTGAGCTTCTCGGTTCAGAACGAACATTTCCCCCCTATGTTTCCTTTGTCTTTGCATGCTGTTCAAAGTGAAAATGATTGTGCATGAGCATTTTTAAGTCCATGTTGCAGTAATGTTCCATGTTGAGGAAAAGGGAGTCTTGGAATGTGTTGAGGTCTGTTGGTTCAGCCCGGAATGTGGTGTGATTACTTGTGGAACTAGAAGGAGAACTGTCATTCGGGGGTCTCAAAAGTATGACTTCGAGGCCAGAGATGCTTCAAACTCTAGAGCTTCATCCATAGGTCTCGAAGTGAAGCTGGTGCGTAGTGAGAAACCCCCCTGAAAGGTGTAATGGATATTTGTTTAACGTCTCTATTTTGATTGGTTTGGAGTTTTTCTAATTGGGTCCCTTGTAATGGGGGATTGGGTGTATGAGAATCCCATCCATGTTTTATGTGTCTATCTGTGCTCATCAGTCAAGTTGGGGATGTAGTCAGGTGAACCCTAGTGGTGTAAAAATACCTTACTTTAATCATGGTCCTTAGTGTGACATGATTTGTGTTCTTCCGAGGGAAAATAGATGTTGATATGACGATGGTGGGACCTTTCCCTCTCCCCCTCATGGTGGGGGGTTTATGGACAATGTTAAAAAAATATTAATGTTTGGTTATTTTCATTAGTCCTTATGGTGGGGAGACTCATCGTGGGTCTCGTTGATTTCCGGTGGCTTGATTCTTATGGTGGGGAGTCCGTTCAGGCCTCCCCGCATCAGTGTCAGAGTTTTGCCTCATGTTTTTTGGGTGGTTTTTAATGTGTTCATGTTTTGAGGATGTTTTTCACGTCTTGGGAGTTTGGTGTTCATTTGGATTGATCAACTGGAGGCGCTTAAAAATTTGGGGGTTAGTGAAACTTAAGGAGTTTCTTCGTTGGTGTAGGTCTTTTTGTGGCTTCCAGGGGATGTGAAGTGTTATGGTGTAGAGAATTTTCACACCTCGACCGACGAGTTTAATTTATTTAATTATTTTTTCTACCTTTAAATTCATTTTTTGGGGTCTAGGGTGAGTCAAGAATGAGGTTTATGAGTTTTCGAAACAATGTGCCTCTTGGGTTTGACGTCATTGGATGCACGAGCGGAGTACGACGCCACGCAGCTTCTCCCATACAACGGCGTGTCCTTTCGTTAAATATTATTATTATTATTAAAATGATGTAAATTCATTTACTATTTTTATTATTAAGGTTATTATTATTTTTATTATTATGATTATTCTTACTATTATTTTTATTAATAATTATATTATTATTTTTATTATTGTTATTATTATTCTTATTTTTATTAATATTGTTATTATTAATATTATTATTACTATTAATATGATTTTTTTCTTATTTTCTTACTTTAACTTTTATTTTATTATTATTTTTTCTTTTTCCATTCACTATTTCTTCTCTCTTTTCCCTCCTTCCACGCGGGTGTCCCCTGTGCAGCGACCCAGCCTCATGTTCTTCTCCCCGAACCCTGCTTCCCCATCCTGTTCACCCTTCTATAGAGCAGTATCCAAGATTCCCTCCGACTCCTTGTCATAGCACCAGGCTCTGCCAATCATCCCTCCTCCAACGTGCATAGCCGCAACAGCGCTCCCCTGGATGCGGCTCTCCCCTCCTGCCCGACACACCCAAAAACGTCACCTCCCCTCGGTGTGGTGAAAACCAACAGTGGATTCCCTCCCGTTCAACCAATTCACTCTCGCACCCCTCTCCAATGCCCCCATCTTCTGCCTCCCCCAGCTGGCCAGGCCTCCCGCGCACCGTGCACACTTCGGTCTTCCTACACCCTGCATGTCACCCCTTACTGTGTACCCCCCATCAGTGTGCCTGCTCCTACCATCCAGCTCCAGCAGCCTGCATCTGTCACCTTCCATTGGCCGAGCCCAGCCCTATACATCCTACCTCGCACAGTGCCACACCACCCATCGGGCCTTCTCCCTCATAGCACACATCAGCCGGCCCTTGTGACATGAGAGTAACCTGACCCCCAACGCCACGCTACTGCTGCCCGACGCCCCAGTTCCCTCGTACCCTGCACCACTCCACATGCCCCCCACTGGCCTCATCCTGCCTTTGAGCACCCCTGTAGTGCCTTTGGCCTCCCACATCAGCGCAACTCCCTAAACCTCATCCCTGCTTCGTCCGGTTAACAGTAGCGGACCCTTCCTCCTTGCTCACCAGCTTTCTCCGGCATTGCCTCCCCCATCCAAGAAACTCCCCTACACTCATGGCCTCCCCTTATCCCTTGCTGCAGTGCCAGACAGACCGCCACAATCCCCCTATTCATGCCTCCATTGGCCTGGTGACCCCCTGCATAGCACCCAAGCCACCTCCTTACTCCAGCTAGCGGCTTTCTCCATCGACCAGCGGGTGTGACTCCTCTGTCCGGCACCCTCTAGGAGACTATGCACCCACTGTCTGCACACATCCCATCGAGACAACACCATTTCCTACCCCGCGATGATAATACAATACCCACAGGCACCTGCCTCCGACCTGGGGGGACATCTTTCTGGCCGCCGCGTAACTCTGACCAGCTGGTGCCCTCCGGTCATGCACCTTTCGTCCTATGATAGGCCATCCGATCGGCCACACAGCCTTCCCAGCTAGGCGCCCTCTCTATAGGTTACTTTTTCGGTGCCCTGCAACCCCTCTTCGGTCCTCTTGGGTGGAACGACTATCTCCGTTGACTCCCATGTCACCCATGTTTGCGTGACTAGTCATACCCCTGGTTCACAAGTGGGCGCAAGACGGATGCCGCCGCCAAAGGGGAGCTGTTTGGGTTCACCCTGTTTCCCCTACTACTTTGCTGATAGAAAGTCGGCCATAACAAGTTTAACCGGTTGCGAATACTTGTGTGTGAGTGTGAGACGTGCAACAACATTGTAACTGAGCTACAAGTCAAGGTAGGTCTCCCACTTCTCTCACCTTTAAATTTAGAATTTATTAATTTCTTGATGTTTTATTAATTTTAATAAATACAAAATAATATAATATAATTAAATTTTAAATGATTATTTGGTGTAAAAAGAGATCTATATTTTATACACGACACCCGGGATATTCTCTTAATGAATGGACACCGAGTAGTGAAAGAATACCACTTTGGCCTATAATCATAATTCATGAAATTTCAAATGTGGTTCTGTTTATAAAGAAAAATTATTTCTTTTGAACAAGATATTCAAGTTTTCTTGAGAAACATGGTTTTTCATTAATGTTGGTGAAGGCCCTTTTGGCACTTTAGTGAAACAAATTATTTGGGAAAAACTCACTATGGGGTTACTAAGGGGTGACATTTGGTGTGCGTTGATTTCATGAGTTTTGTATGATATTTGTGCATCGTGACTGATTGATTTAAAATGTGAACACACCCCTTTTTGTTGTATGTGTTGACATGGGAACCTGGCATAGTGAGTGAATTTTCTGAGAACGATTGATGCACTAGTTTATATTAGACACTGGCTAGTGTCCCCATAGCAAGGGAATACTGTGTTATTGCTACTATGGGGATTGGGCCCCTCGGTTAGGCCATACAGGGCTATGCCGAGCGTTAGGGCATTATAACTTCATCGAGTTAGAGCATGCTTTCAGGATGAGTCATATGTATAGTACGTTCTCGATTGTTCATGATCTCCTAGGTTCAACCCATGTTTCCTTTAGTTTTCTTTTGTATGTGGTGGATGATTGAGAGGATTAGTTTAGTTGCAGGCCCCCGCGTGCCACTTTTTCCATTTCATTTAGTGTGTGTTGTGGGTTATGTGTGGTTTCCCTTTTGGCTAAGAACTGAAATGTGGATTTCTAAATTGTTCGGGAAGACGTTTTCAAAATGTAATGCACCATCTCTTTTCAATCATTAAAACTTGTTTTCAAATTAAAAAGGGAAATGGATTGATACTTGTTTTAGTAATGAAAGTGTATGTGGAAACTAATATTTTATATAAATTAGTTCAAACCAGAAATTGGTAAATTATTTATTTAATGGTAGTTCATTGTGAATAGTTTGTTCGGAATTCCTACTAAGTTTTAATACTCATTCCAATAGTGTTTTCTTGTTTTTAGTTTTTCTCTAGGTTTGGCTTGAGCACTCTGATGTGGGTAAGAGTTGGTTTTGGACTGGTGAGAAACTCTCAGAATCCTGATGAGTTTTGGTTGTGGTCAGGTTGGTTAGTTGCTGTTGACCATTCTTTCTTTTTAGTGTCATTTATTTACTTTTTTTTATTCTACTTTTCTACTACTTTATTTATTTTCACTGGTGGAAATCATTCCATCTTTCTCTCTCTTGATTCCTTGGTGCTAGTTCCCATCACGAGAGGATCGAGAACGCCTCTCGGTTCAGGTCACGGACCATCTCGGGTGATAAGTTCAGGGTGAACCCGGGTTTTTATTGACACAATGTTTCGCCACATCATAGGGGTCTCAACGTAACAGAGGGTGCGTCAATCAGACGCCCGATCTGTTAGTTTTTATCCTTTTAGTCGTAGGGGCCCAGTTGGATTCGTGTATGATCCAACCTAACCGTAACTCATCTATAACCGAACTCCAGTGTAATATACTCAATGGGATGGCTACGATCCAAGAATTCCAACGCTGCTGACGGTTCGCCAAACATATATTTGGTGCCAAAGGTATCGCCAAAGAATGTAAAGGGGGCAGTAATGGGTCTGGGCCCAGTCAGACCTAGTCGGACCGACTCGGCCCAACACAGACTGGGTCATCCTGGTGTAGGTCGACCAGGTCAAACCCATTGGGTATGACCCCATCCGTTGGGTGGGTCGGCCCGTTATATTCGGCCCGGTCCGCTGGGGTCGGCCCATCGGACTGTGAGGGCGGTTCGGCCCATAGGTCACCACGTAGGCGACTCAACCGGAAGGTCTGGGCCAGTTCAGCCCGGAACGTTGTGAGGGCGCAACCCGGCATGGATCGTCCCGATGTGCGCGGCTAGACTGGTTTGGACAGGGCATCGCGAGGGTGTCCGGGACACAGGCTAGGCCGGGAGGCTGCGAGGGAGCTTGGACGTCGCAGGGGTGCCGGGCAGGGCGCTCAGGAGCCGGTCAGAGGACGGTAGGGGTTGGGCAGGCCGCGACAGGTCAGGCAGGGCACTAGGGAGCCGGGAAGAGCACGGTAGGGGCCACGGCAGGCTGCGGCAGGGCGTCGCAAGGCGCCGGTGGTGCTGGGTAGGGCACAGCAGGGCGCCAGGCATGGAACAACTGGGTTCCGGGCGCACGGGTAGCACGCGGTGGGGCCGACCAGCATGCGGGGCAGTGCACGGGGGGCGCGGGCAGCGCGCTGGGGCACCAGATAATGAGCAGGGCAGTGCACGGGCGAACCAGTTAAGGCGTTAGCGGGGTCGGGCAGCGCATGGGGCAGCGTGTGGGGAATCACACCGGGGACACTGGGCAAGGTGCCGGAAGGGCTGGGAGGGCCGCGGGTGCGGCCAGCGCACATTCCAGGCAGGGCGCCGGGAGGCCGCGGGATGGCGGGCCGGGCGACGCCCGGCCCACAGACTGCATCCGATAGCACCTGAGCGCCGTTGGGGCGACACAATTCATGGAGTTCATGGGTAGCGTGGCCTTCGTCGTTGCCACCTTCATGGCCTATTGCTTCATCACCAAGATGATGTTCAAACAAAACAAGATAGACGGATGGGTTGGGACATGTTGGTTTGGCCCGCACCCTCCATGTTTAGGGAGGTAACAATTGGTTCTCAACAAAGAAGCCCAATATTTTACCTGTAAAAGATAATCATTTGTATTTAGATTCTGAAAAGAAAAAGAACATGGTACATAAATAAACTGAACCCCTACCATTGATTCGCCGCTCGACGTTCATTGATGGAGTTGTAGGAAGAAGAAGAAGTCTTCCTTCGTCACATCCTCCACACACTTCCAGTTCCAATCTGTGTTTTCCATGGAACACACTCCACATTGGTAGGATCCGAGGGAGGAAGTCGAAGGACGAAATTGTCGTTGGCGTTATTTGCATTCTTTTTTGGGAGAGCTTCTTTCCTCTCTATCTTTCCTCTTCCCACGATCCACCAAATTCCAAATGAAAATAATAGAGGAATGGATTGTCTATTATTTTGTTATCACAACAAATAAAAAAGGTGAAATAAATTATGTAGGCTCCACTAATAAATCCACGAGAGGTTGGCACATTAATTTAAGAGGTTGGCTCTATTTAATTAAAGGGGTTGGCTCTATTTAATGAAATGGGAAGGTGGAGTGGCTCCATAGTTGGTGGCATCATTATGTTGGGAGTTCAAGGGTTCTCCCCACTTAATAAAGAGTTTTAAGGGTTTAATAGTCGGGTGGTCCCCACCTCATTTATCATCCCATGGGAGGTTGAGTTTGGGTGGGCCTCGCCAACATAACCACTCATGGGAGGTTAAAGTGTGGTGTTCCCCATATCCAACCCCCTCTTAGAGGTTTTAACCTCCACACACCCAAAGGCGGCTCAAATAAAATAAATTTGTTGCATACTATATTTTATTATTTTTTTAAAAAGCCAAAAAGTTAATTTTATTATCGACCAACTACCGTCAAGGTGGAAGTATTGTTAAGAGAATACCAGCACTGTGAGTTCAATGACACCCTCTGGATTCAATTCCGAGAACCTATTCAAAATTTATAAAAAACCCTCTCATACGTTTACTAAACCTACCCGAAAAAAACATAAGAAGTTGATTCTGGGCACATCGGGACTTAGAGTCAAGTGTCCTAAAATTTTGCGGACTTGTAAAATTCCCATGTATTTAAAAAAATTACACAAACTTTTCGGGTCTTTACATTCTCCCCACATCAGGGCTTTAAATCCCCATAAGCTACAACTCAAAATATGGAAATAAATAGAGGTACTAAGCACGCATATGAGCCTCCCGCTCACATGTGCTCTTCTAGAGGTTTCTGTGCTACTAGCGAATGAGAACTAGAGGTATCAACCATCCACATAGGACCCTCTCCTTTAGATCGTCAATATCCACTTGAACCTCTGTGAAGGTCTCCCCATCGTCGACATTCAGCTCTCTATGGTCGATGATGTGGGAAGGGTCATGCACGTATCTTCTCAACTGGGATACGTGGAAGATGCCATGCACCTGGGTGCAACTGAGGTGGAAGAGATAAGTGGTATGCCACCTCAGTTACTCTACTCAGAGCCTGGAAAGGTCCGATGAACCTCAGAGATAACTTGTTGACTCAGCCAAATCTCAGTAGCCCTCATCGAGGTGAGACCCATCGAAAGACATGGTCTCTATCCTCGAACTCTAGAGGCCTCTGTATCCTATCATCGTTCGACTTCTTCCTACTTTCTACAGTCTCCATCTGGTCTTGGATGATCTACTCCTTCTCGGTGGTATCACATACCATCTCTGATCCCACTAGTTCTGACTCCCCAGGGTCCATCCAGCACAAGGGTGATCTGCAAGGTCGCCCGTACAATTCCTCGAAAGGTGTCATGCCTATGGTGGAGTGATAGATGTTGTTGTAAGAAAACAACAACAAAGGAAAGAGATCCTCCCGACAATGACCGAGGTCGAGGAAACATTCACATAGCATGTCCTTGAGGGTATGGATGGTAATCTAGGTCGGACCATCTGTCTAAGGATGGAATGTGGTGCTCAAGCGAAGCTGTGTCCCGAAAGCCTCCAGAAACCCCTTCCATAGCCAGGAAGAAAATTGTGCATCACGGACAGAGACAATATAGGAAGGTAATCCATGTAGTCTCACATTCTCCTTCACATAGATGTGTCTCATTCTCTACGCTAAACAATTCTCTCTGTTTGGTAGGATGTGGGCCGACTTGGTGAGTCAGTCGATGATCACACTAATCGAGTCATGAACCCTATATTACATGGAAGACCTGTCATGGAGTCCATGGATACCCCATCAGACATCCCCTCTGGGACCTCTAAAGGCTGAACCATTCCTGCTGGTACCTGGTGCTCTGCCTTCACTAGTAGGCAAGTGAGACACCATGAAATAAACACTGCTACTTCCTTCTTCATACCTGGCAACCAGTGCTGCCGTCGAAGATCCTAATACATCTTTTCCACTCTTGGATGTACCTCTAGAGGGGATGTGTGTAACTCCCTCAACACTTCCTCATGAAGTGCCAATGATAACAAGGTACATCCTCTGAAGATGAGGATGTGCTCTCCGCCTTCAGAAAATCTTTCAGGTGCCTGCCCTGTGGATATTTGGGAACGTCATGCCTCAAAGTCAGCGTCCCCATTCCACGCCTCCCTTAATCGCTGAAGTAGTAGGGCAGTGACCATAAGAGACTGTAGATAGGCTGCTCCATCTCTATCCACGAAGGATATCTGTAAGGCATCCAGCTTCTCTATCGCCTCTCCTGGAAGATGTATATCATATCTTCTGCTGAGAGAATCAGCTACAATGTTTGCCTTCCCAGGAGTATAGACTATCTCGATGTCATAGTCCTAGAGGAACTCGATCCATCATCGCTATAGTAGGTTCAGGTCCTTTTGAGGGAAGATATACCTGAGACTCTTGTGATCAGAGTACATGGTAAAATGATCGCCAATCAGATAGTGCTGCCACATTTTCTGGGGTGCAGTCCACTGATGCTAACTCCAAGTCATGGGTAGCATAGTTCTGCTCGAGATGTCTCAGATACTGAGAACCATAAGCAATCATTACTTACTCCTGCATCAGGACACACCCATGTCTGTTCCCTGATATATCACAGTAAACTACGTACCCTAGGCCCTCATCTGTAAGCCTCAATATGGGGGCACTATTTAGCCTCTACCTCAGCTCCTGAAAGCTCTACTGGAACCTCTCCAACCACACGAAGGGTTACCCCTTCTTTTTCAAGGCCGATAGTTGTGGTGAAACTCTTGAGAAGTCGAAAATGAATATCTGGTAGTATCAAGCCAACCCTAGGAAACTTCGTACCTTCGTCACACTCCGGGGTGGCTCCCAAGAAAGTACCGCCTTGATCATCATGAGATCCATAATTATGGTTCTCTCAGAGTGTATCCAGTACTACCTGCAAATGGTAGGAATACTCCTCCCCAGTAGTCGAGTAGATCAAAATGTTGTCGATGAAGACTCTGACAAAGCGATCTAGGTAAGGATGAAATATCTTGTTTATGAGACTCATGAACACATCTGGGGAGTTGGTTATGCCGAAGGGCATAACCAATAACTCATAGTGGCCGTACTGACACCAGAAGGCCGTCTTTTGCACATCCTCATCTCAAACTCTGAGCTGTTGATAGCCTGATCAAAGGTCTATCTTCAAGAACCATCGTTCTCCCTTCAGCTGGTCAAAGAGGACATCAATCCTCAAGAGTACGAACGTGTTCTTTAAGGTCGGCTAGTTCAGGTGACAGTAGTCAAAAAAGAGCCTCATGCTCCCATTCACCTTCTCGGCGAACAGAATTGGGGAAACCAGGGGAGAAACAATGGGCCGGTTGAATCCCTTCCCCTTCAAGTCCTTTAGATGTACCCTCCGCTCGCAAAGCTCAGCGGGATCCATCTGATATGCTGGAGTAGATATCAGTGTAATCTCGGGGTACATGACAATGCAGAAGTCCACCTCTCTATGAGGTGGTAGTCCTAGAACTTTGTTAGGCAAAACATCTGCGTACTAGTCCACCACTACAGGATAATTCGGACTCTCCACATCAACTGCTCTGAGGGTATGGGAAAACAACTGGCGAGTGATCAGCTGCATCCTCCTCCGTGTAAGTCCATCATATGCTTCAATGGTTTCTTTTTTGCCGGTGAAAGTAATCCTGGTCCCATCCGTGTAGACACACCGCACATTTTACCTAATAAAGTCAATATGATCATGGAATGTAGATATGCAGTCCATACCCAATATGACTTCATAAGGACTCGACGCCGCTATGAGGAGATCCCAGTTGACACTCTCTCCTCCAAGAGTAAGCTCCCACTACTAGCACTAGCGATTAATCGTCAAGTATACTCCCGAAGGGGTCTCTATCCATAAGGATCGAGCCAACGGCTCTGCCAGAGTCTCTGAGCTCTGAAAGAGGGTAGTGGAATTGAATGAGTGACTGAAACCTGTGTCTATAATAATTGATGCTATGGTGGAGTAGACACAGGTCGTACCTTGAATCATCTATGGAGTGTCGTGATCGTATGCCTCACCTGCCTAAAGCTGAGCCCTCCCCTATCCACCCGCTCCCTGTGGTTAAGGAGGACCTCCTGGTGGTGGTGGTGGCAACACCTCGAAACGTCGTCCGCCGCCAGCTTCACGTCCATCTCCTCTTCCATGTCCGCCTCCTCCCTGCGGACCGCATCTATCGAAACACTGCATCTGCCTGGGAGGTCACCCAACTATCCTTTTATCATCAAAATAGCATGTCGGTCAATCACGAACCATGTGACCAAGCCCGCCGCATGTGTAACACTGTCCTCTACTGGCATGACTGGCTCTGTCTCCTCTCTGGGTGACCCGCACAACTAATCCTAAGTCATGATGTAAACCACCAATAGGTCTAGTCCTCTTAGACCTCTGCGACATCTATCTACTATTAGCTGTAGAGGAATCCGCTGAATGTCGGCTACTAGTGAGTCTCGCTTCTGGAGAATGCTAATCAAGGAAAATCTCCATTAGGAGGGATCTCTCTAGCACCCCCTCCTGCGTGAGGAGGCTGAGTGAGATCATTAGAGCTCAGATCTCTCACCTGAGCCCCTGCTCGAAGGTCCGGGTCCTAAAAAATGGATCCCATACCATATCTATGGAGTATCACGAGTGGTTGGTGAACCTCACTGAGTACTGTGCAAATGTCATGCTACCCTGCTGTAGACGCAGTAGCTCTTATGTCCACACTGCTCGAAGTGTGGATGGGACAAAATCTGCCTGAAACAGGCTCTCGAAGTCTGTCCATAGTATCGACGACTCTTCATGCAATTGGAGAATTAGGTTCCACTATCTTCCTACTACTGCTTGAATGAGGCTGGTACCAAGGACCACCATGAAGTCTGCTGGTATCTCTACTATCCTGAAGACTCTCACCACAGCCTCCAGCCCATCCTCAGCTGCATGTGGGTCCGTCTCTCCCCGAATCCTGGGTGGCCTCTAGCATTGGAACTCGTGGAACACGCTCAATCGGCGTGCATTGTCTACTGTTGGGGATAGTGGTATCGGTGATCCAACGGGAAGTAGTACGGCTGGCGCCCCCACTGGTAAAGGGCCCTTATCTGAGGCATCATTGCTTGGTGGGCTGTCAGTGCATACAAATCTCGGGGCTCTAATGGGATGTCCATGGAGAGGAATCCTGAATGTAACAGATGTGACAATGTAAAAATATTTATACCTGGTGAGCTATACTGGTTGAGATGCCATAATGAAAAAAACTTTTGAAAAAACACACGCAATCAGTGTTTTCGTGCACTGAGTCAGAAATCATAAGTTACAGTCCTTGTGTATGGATACATCGGCCGCCCACACCAACACTGGACTCCCTAAACTGAAAACCAAACTTTGTACCCTTAACACTATTTCATCATAGAAAAGAAATTTCAGAGTCCTAAGATCTAAGGTAGAACCAACTCCTTTGATACAAATTTTTCACGACCTATTCCCTAGAGCCCATATCGTGACTACCCCAATCCCACCATCCATAGCACAAGGGAAAACAACTAGCACCAAAGGCGTAAATCCCTAAACTGGGAAGGCATTGCCATTATAACTGTAAAAAACCCCTCATAGTACAAAACTGGAAGTAAAACACTTTGTAAAACGGAATAAAAGAGAAGTGATAGAAATTAAAAAGGGGCCAAAACTACAATCCCAATAGGCAAGTACAAGTACAACTGAAAAAAATTACAACTAGAGAATCGTAAAGCAGCTACTGGGTTGTCCTCTAGGGTTCCTACCTGAAGGGTTAGTACAGATTCCCTCCTCATCACTCCACTTCGGTCCATCTTCTCTGTTTATCATCACATTGAATGGTACAACTCTGTGTACCATCCATTCCTACTGAACTCTACCTCAGGCAGAGTTTTCTATCATCTGCAACCAACACAACGAGTTGCGGGAATAGCCCTGCAGAGGTGAGTATAACGATACTTAGTAGGGACCTGGAGACACTCAAGCTCTCACAATATCCAACAACGATAAACCACAATGAATGAAAACAATGGATAATAATTACATATGTATATCCCCAAACATATACCTAAGTTATCTTGTAACCCATCTCAATCATGAGTAAAACACAAAAGTCATTGACTCAGCTCAAACCTGGATTTTCATTTTCAAAATCTCGACTGCTAGAGAACTCCATCTTTGTTGAGTACAGTGGGCCTGCCATGACACCAAGGTGCTTCTCACTAACCTTGGACTGCTGAGGTACACCTCCTATCGAGTACCAGGGGTTTGGTGCCAACTATCAGGCACTCCTCCACTGTGGGTATGCCGCCAACTAACAGGAACTCCCCCTAATACCCTGCATATGTACTCCTCCTTTCGAGTACTGTGGGCCTGCTACCAACTACTTGGCTCTCTTCCACTGTGGGTCTTCCGCCAACTACCAGGAGCTCCCCACTGGGCTAGTCAAATCACACCGAGTCGAATCGGTCAAGCAGTCATCAGGTCATGACCAACTACTATGTATCTGCACTCTGTCAGCTCGTCTATGAAAGGATCCTCTCAATGAGCTACTAGAAGGTACTCCAACTATCAGAAAGTTCAAGGAAGAAGTATTTCAAAGGTCTTCCACGTCATAGGGGTTCAACGCAATAGATGACATGTAAATAAGATGCATGGTCTGTTAGTTATTATTATTTTAGTCCCGTGGGCCTGGATGGATTCGTGTACGATCCAACCGGGCTGTCACTCAGCTGTATCCTGAACTCCAGTGGGATATAATCAAAGGGATAGCTACACTCCATGATTATTTTCACCGTTGACTGTTCGTTAAACCGAATTCTAGTGCCAACGATATGGCCCCAGAAATTAATGGGGGCAGTAATGGGCTTGGGCCCGGTCTGACCTGGTCGGACCAACTCAGCCCAACCCAAACTGGGCCGTCTCGGTCTGGGTCGACCCGGTCAGCCCTTTATGTTCTGCCCGGTCTTCTCGGTCCGACCCATTAGATTGCGAGGGAGGTTCGGCTCAGAGGTCGCCACGAAGGTGACTCGGCCCAAAGGCCGGGGTCAGTTCATCCCAAAGAATTGCGAGGGCGCGGCATGGCACGACTTGGCCAGGAGGGTGCATCTAGGTTGGTTCGGCCAGGGCAGCACGAGGGGGGTCGAGTGACTGGCTCGGCCGTGTGGTCACGAGGGAGCATGGATGTCATGTGGGCGCCGGGCAGGGCGTGGGGTCACTGGCCAAGGCGCAGAAGGGGCTGGGCAGGCCGCGGCAGGGCACCGGGCATGGCGCTGTAGGGTGCCGGGGTGCCTGGAAGAATGCAGCAGGGCACCGGGGGTGCAGGCAGCGTGCGGGGCAGCCCGCTGGCGGGCGTGGGCAGCGTGCGGGGGCACCGGGTAGCGCGTGGGGTAGCACGCGGGGGCATGTGGCAGCGTTCGGGGGCGTCGGGCAAGTGGCCGGTGGGGTTGGGAAGGCTACAGGTTAGGCCGCGGGGTTGGCCGGGGCACGTGCCTGGCAGGGCTTCAGGTGTCCGCGGGTAGGGGGTCGGTTGCCGCCCAACCGGTGGTGTTCGGTCAGGTGCACCGGTGCGCTGTGGGGGTGGCCCGATCCATAGAGGCCGCGGGTAGCGCGGCTTTCATCGTTCCTACCTTCATTGCCTCTTGTATCATCTCCCTCCCAAAGTTCAAATAAAACAAGATCGGCAGAGGGGTCAGGCCATGTTGGTTTCGCCCACACCCTCCCCGTTTAGGGTGGTACAATTGGTTCTCAAGAACGATGCACAATATTGCACCAGTAAAAGATAATCATCATCATTCTTCGATTCTTTAGAAAAAATAAAATAAAACATAATGAAACTAAACCCATACCATTGATTCGCCTATCGATATTCATTGACAGAGTTTTGGGAAGAAGATGAAATCAATGTTTTTCGCATCCGCCACACACTTCCACTTTCGTGTTGTGTTGGTCGTGGAAGACCCTCCACGTTGGTAGGATCTGAGGGAGTTAGTCGAAGGATGAAATCGTCACCGGCGTTCTTTACGTTCTTCGTTGGGAGAACTTCTTTTCTCACTAGCTTTCCTCCTCCCATGCTTCACCAAATTCCCAACAAAAATAATAGAAGAATGGTATTTCTATTATTTTGATGGCACATGATATCAAAAAGTTGAAATAAATTACGTTGGATCCCCTAATTAATCCACTAGAGGTTGGAACATTAATAAAAGGTTTTGGATCCATTTAATTAAAGGGGTTGGCTCCATTTTATTAAATGGGATGGTGGAGAGGCTCCCAGGGTGGTGGCACCATTAAATGGGGAGTTCAAGGGTTCTCCCCACTTAATGAAGAGTTTCACGGGGTTAAAAGTTGGGTGGTCCCCACCTCATCTATCCTCCCATGGGAGGTTGTGTTCGGCTGAGACCTGCCACCGTAACCCCTTATGGGAGGTTATGGTTTGGTGGCACCCACTTCCAACCTCCTCGTTGTGGTTTTAACCTCCATACACTAAATGGAGGCTCAAATAAAATAAAGTTGTTGTAAAATTTATTTTATTATTTTTTATAAAAATCCAAAAAATAACTTCTATTCTCGACCAACTACCATCGAGGTGAAGTTTTATTAAGCGAATATCGGCGTTGTGAGTTCAACGGTGCCCTCAGATTTCAATTCCGAGAACTAGTTCAAATGTTATAAAAAACCCGATCATACGTTTGCTGAACGTACCCGAACAAAACATCAGAGATTGATTCCGGGCATACCAGGCCTCGAAATCAAGCGCCGTAAAATTTCATGGACTCATATAATTCCCAAGTATTTAAGAAAAAAATTTCCACTGAATTTATAGGACTTTACAGAACTCATGTTATATGGACAACTTCTGATAAAAAACATAGTAGATCCATCAAACATATTAATCATACAGGTAATAAAAGATGGGAATGATATCTCTTATCATGAACAAATGATGGTGATATTGGGTTTTACATATCAACAAATATTATATAAAATTATTCATTAATATAAAATTTATTTAATTACTGACTAAATATTCATAATGAATAAATCACCAAATTATCCAAAAATTCATAATCAAAAAAATAATTGAAAGAACGTAGGTCATAAAAAATAATTTTGAAATTATTATTATTGTACCATTACTATTTTTGATAAGTTCAACTGCTGAATTAGGAATACTGACTATAAACTATATATTAAACATGGGAGAAAAAAATATTAATTTTTTACGAAATGGTTATTATTGAATTAATATTATCAACATATTATAAAAAAAATTATAAATGAATATCACTAAATCAAATTAATAATCAAATATTGTTAAATATAAGAACAATATTTCATAGTTGGTTATATTGTGTGATAGAGAAAGATGGATCAAGCGAGAAAATATAGACATGGAATTTCTTGACTTAATATATTATTATTTTATTACAATTTTTTATTATTTTTTTAATTAAAAATTTGATTATTAATTGACATTAACTTTACATAATATATTTTATATATTTTTATGTAATTTTAATATCCCTCACATAGACTATAGAATTTTTTTTCATTAGTAAATTAGTTGTGGAATGGAGAAAACATTCCCTCCCTATATTTGGTATTTCTTTTCCATATCTATGTATATCCTTTACACATATAATTTTTTTATTATATTTAAATTTAATATTTTATATCATTACGAATATCTAATATTTATCATTAATTGTTTTATTATTTTAGATTCTATTCCCCGTTCATGTTTTTCGATTATATATAACCTCTAGAATTAATAAAAATTATTTCATTTGACATTCATAGAATTTCCCATCATTAGAAACATTTATATTCTATGTTATTATTGTTTAATTTAAAATATACTATTATATAATATTTTATTATAAAAATAAATACTTTCAATTGATTCTGTTTTATTAAGAAATTAATTTTCATGGTGACATATATTATTATTATCACAATAATAATATAAAAAATATATGAAAACTATTCCCATGGTTTCACTTATATATACTTATATTTATATATGATATAAATTGTATATAGAAAAATGTACTTCTTAATTTTACTATTTATCACATATCTACCTCTAAATTCAATTATGTTATGATGTACATGGTGATTATATTTTGGTATTGTGCTTCCTAAATTTGAATTTCTCTTATATTGAAACATATTAATATGTTTCTATCCCATTTTATTTCCATGATTTATTGAGTCAATGATTTTTAGTTGTGTATAGTTTTTCATCTGAGAGATAATCCTATATCATTAAATTATTGGTGTTCTGGTAATTACACATGTATCAAAATTTACATCATATTTATTATCATATTTTTAATTTGGATAATTATATTGTTATAATAACATGTTTATGACGAAAAAGAAGATATTAATTATTGGGAACATGGTTATCCAAATCATTCTGGACAACTATTCATGGAAAAAATGAAACCAATATAATCTATATGATTGGATTCATATTTCATATATTCAAATAACATAATTTTCTATGATTGATCCCAAGTATATTAATTATAACATTTTCAGAGGCTTTATATTTTTAAAATTTTGAATATCACTATACATATTGACGTTATAGTTTTGATTTATATTTTGATGAATATTTTCACCCAAAACTCCAATTTATGATTTTGTTGGTATGAATTGATTTTATATCTTCTTGTTGATGAACATATGGAATCTCCATCAATGGAAGATGTATTTTTTAGGAATGATAACATTGGAACTGAATCAATCGTTGTATTTATATAACTATTTCAACACATAATACTATCGGTATCCCTATTATGTAAAATTTTTATGATTCGTGATATTACAAAGATTTTAGAAGATTATAATTTTCAAAATTATAATTTTTTAATATTATTTCACATGATTGGTATTTGAATGATTCAATTTAACTATGTGACTTATAATTCTCTATATTTGAAAATTTCTTTGGATGTGATTGACCTTGTTCAGTGGATCTAATATCAATTAAAAAATTTCATAAATTCATATATATTTTATACATTATTTGTTATGTTTAAACAAAATTTCACTATTTGGGTGAAGAACTGAATTTTTAAAAATATATTTCATGGTATAAATTCATATTTTTTAGTTCCTTGGAACTTAAGTTTGTTCTTGATTTGAGATGAGATTTGATATTCAAAATATGATTTTGGTTTATTTCAACAGTATTATTTCCAAAAAAATATTAAAATTTTAATTTGATGGTAAAATTTATTTAATAATATTTTTTCATGAATTTATTTACATATCAATAGGGATGTGTGTGTAATATCCCAGGTAAATAAAGAAATAATAAATTTTATTTTTAATTAATATTTTTTGAATTAAATATTAATTTTACCTTAAAGGGGTTGCTATGTTCGATGGCGTACCCGATACGCAACATCGAGTTTCTTTGAAATGTTATGTTGCACAATAAAAATATAATATTATTATTATAAATGGTTGTCAACGTTTAGCCATTGTATTGGAAAAAATGAACAGAACTAAGTACAATATGATTGAACATGTTTGTTAAATGTTTTTAAATTTATCCATTTAATGTTAGAGGGTTAAAATGTGAATGAATCTAATTTTAAGGATAATTTACTTTAACAGGTTGATTTACCGCCTTTATATGGTGAAACCTATTTATATCTAGTTTTGGTAACTTTTATATTTTATTTTAAAATAAAATTATTTTTTAGAATTGGGACATCAAAATTTACTTTGGATGAAATTTTGGTATTTTCCTGATAAAGTTCATTTTTAAATTTAAAGTTAAAAATGTCGTATTTTAACTCAAAACTGCCTTTTAATCTAATATATTTATATGGTTAGATTGTCTTTTTAATTGGTTTTAAATTTTAATTATATTATATTTTTACCATTTAATCCAATGTTGGTTGTTGGAAATAAATTCACTTTGAAAATGGTCATAAACATGTGTCAATATTTTGATATTTATTTTTTCATAAAAACACGCATTTTTTATTGACAGCGGCAATAAATTTTAAAATAATTTATTCCCCTTATTTGTTTTGAATTTGTAAAATCTTATTCCATATTTGGACTCAAGAGGTCCAAATTCTATAAATTGGTAAAATTTATTTTTAGACATTATGAATATTTACGTCAGCAAATATTTTGTTTACAATGGTTAAAGGGTAAATCTAGTAAATAAAGGTAATAAAATATTAGTATAATAATATAAAATTTCCCTAATATGTTTTCTTCATCCTATTGGTTGATACACATCTGACCATGATCATCCTTGGGTCTATTTTTGGGACCCCAGTGATCCACTTAAGTGTAATAATGACACTTTATTTTAATTAACTTAATGTAATGTCAAAAATGACATATTCAAATATATTTTATTAATTAATTTTTTACATAGGGTTATATATGTTCTCTTTTTGACCAGAAATATTCTTTGGAATGATAAAAATATTTCCTACTTCATTTTATTTGTTTTATAATTTTTAGAAATCAAATATATTTAATTATTTTGGACACAATAATGATGCAATGTTTACCTCATTAATAAATAATTTAAATAAATAAGATTATAAAGATTAAAATAATATCAAAACCCTATCCAATAATTTTTTGATGATTTTATTTCAACCATGAGTCATCTTATCTTCGACATTAATTAGTTTTTCCCTTTATAAACCTAAAATCATTATATAAAAAAAATAATATTTTCACAATTTCTTAATGAGCCCCTCCTCCCCCTTATAAAAAATCTCTCACCTATAAACCATTCCTCCCCCCTCTTGTAGAGGAAAAAGCTTTAAATACATGGAAATTACATTTAATTTTCAGAAAACATAGTAAATTTCACAAAGATACACCCAATGACCGTATTAGTTTAGAGTCTTTGAACTTGGAATATAATATACTAATCCTGGTGAAAGATCTTCCACATCTCCTATAAATATCTTACTCTTTTGTTTTCATACCTAAATACTTTCATTATATCATGGGGAATAGAAAACATAAAAATGTTGTGCTTTAATTTCTAATTAAGTGTAATAATGGGGAAAATAAAATAAACAATATACATTTGAACTTAAACACATGAAAAAAAAATTTGAACATCAAAATCGTTGGTTATGAAAATAAATCTCCATAGCACGTAAGGCATAGATCATAAAGGAACATTAATCATGACAATATAGCATGGGAATAAAACATGTAATTGTGGGAAACCATTATGCACATGTTATGATTTCTATAGTAGCCACAACATTTCTTAGAAGACCATCATAGTGGACAATGTCCATTACTGAACTGGGATTTCCTGTCGTTCTAGCCCTGTATTACTGAATTTGATTTACTTATTGTTCCTTCCATGTATATCTTATGAGATATAAATCATTAACAAATGCATTGGAGGGATATATAGGTCCCAGATGTCTCATAATGAAACCATTCTTATTTTCTCCACAAAATCATTAATCATACATCATAGCATAACCCATGTAATATAATGGGATTCTTAAACATCGTACCATCATAACATAATCCATATAAGGTCAGAGGACTTCATAATAATAAATCCATCATAACATAATCTAATCAAAGTAATGATATTTAAAGAAACATAAACCTATATCATCTTAGATTATTATTTTTTGATAAAACACATGAGATGAATTCTTGAAGAAAATGTCATTTCTTCTTTCAAATCATTTTATTTTCTAAAAATGAAGTGAAATGTCAAAAGAAAAGAATTTTGTTGAAAATAATTACGAAATCTTTAAGAGGATGTTTTTTTTTCAAATCATGCATTATGAAATCGTAAAAATCATTATCATTCTCATCATAGGAAATGTCAAAAAGTACCTTGTGTGGTAAACAATAGAAATATTCCTTCAATACCAAATAAAAAAAGTCAAAAAAGGTAAACGTGACTTTAAAAATACATGGAATATAGTAAAAACATTATGAACAGATTTTTTTATTAAACATGGACATGGATGATAATTATAACCCCAGTAAATTTTTATAAATAAACAATATCAGATAAGAACCAGATTGAAATAATTATCCCTTACAATTTATGATCGGTGGAATCATACATTCCATAAAATAAAGAAAAATACATGAATATGTAAATATAACATTCTTAATAATAAAAATCATAAAACATTCATGGGAAGAGTAGACACCATACAAATGAAATAGATGGTGATTAAGGCATAAGTCTCATAGAAATTAATGTGAGACGAAATAATCCCTTACCTTAGGTCTGATTTTGTCCTTATGTGTTCGAAACTCATGTATAATGATTTAAATAAAGTCATTGACTTATTTAATAATCATAGTCACTTTTATGATATCAAATATGATTAACATATGACTTTATATTACCCGTTCATTTGTCAATTCCATGTTGAATCAACTTTTTGGGTAATAATCGTTTCCTTTATCGTAAGTATTTGGACTTTTCATTCTTGATATTATTACTTATATCGTGATTTAATTACTTCCATAATTTATAACATGACTTTATATATCATATATATATATATATTATATATATATAAAAGATTGATAAATGAAATGAAATACACCATTTGTGGAGACGGTAGGCCGTACGTACCCATGAACGCTGTTTTCCATTCCTTATTGACTTGAATTAAAGTAGGTAGATAAAATATATTTCTATATATATATATATACATAAATGTAGTATCATTATTATTTCATATAATTCATTATTATTCATTATATATACTTTATAACCATTCTGGAATTGTTAACATGGAAAATTAATCTAATTGGGTCGTGGAGACGGTAAGCCATACGTACGCATGAGTGATGATATCATTCCCATAATTATTGAATGGAGTTGGAGTAGATGATATAATATCTCATAATTAGTATCATGTTATAATAATCATAAATTGTTATTATTTCCACCATTATACCCATACATGTAAGGTGGTGGTTGAAAAACATATTACACCATGCCCTAGAGACGGTAAGTCGTACGTACGCATGCACGGTGATTTCATTTTTAGTAGGATAGTTTGATGGTGAAATATGGTTGTTTCATATACATAATAAAATATCATAATACAATTGATATTTTATATAGTTATTAATAATGAATAAAATCATATAGAGGAAGTAGAAGATAAAATATGGTTGAAAGAATCAGTAAAGGATGTTACCTCTTCTTCGACGCGCCTCTTCAAATCATCCTCTTAGTGAACTAAAGCTGGTATTTGAAGAATAACCAGAACTATAGTACGTTTCTAGATATGTTAATAAGGGAATTTGGTAGGGTTTGACTGAGTTTTAGAGCTCAAAATGGAGAGAAGAGAAGAGGGAGGAGGCATCCTTTAATAATAGAGTAGAGGGGAACTTTTGGAATCCTCCAAAATTTTAATTTATAATGAACTCAAACCCACATTAAAACATCCAATGTGGCTAAAATTAGAATATGAGATAAGATAGTGTTGTATCCTAATCATCCAATCAAATTTATATATGTTTTGATTTTATTTTAAACCTTATTATTTTGCTTTATCCTTATTTAATATATTTAATTTTATTTGTGGTAATAATTTTATAAATTTTAAATGGTTATAAATAAATACTACTGTGTTGTTAATTTTCCATAATTTGATAATTTATGATATTCTAGTCCATATACATAACAATTCTAAATTTGTAAATATTTTTGTGATTTTTAATCAATTTAATAATAATTTATTTTTATAAAATATCAAGTGTCAATTTTGAGACTATTCATTTATTTGATTTTAAAGAAAATCCAAACAGATGATAGAGTCAAAGATAAATATTTAATTGTTCCCTAACATGTAATATTCATCTAGAAAATTCATGATAAATATTTATTAGTTCATATAATATTTATATTAATATTTTTATTACGATTTATTTGATATTTCTCTTAATGAAATAATTACTACAACATTTTTTTATAATTATTTATTATACATATTTTTGAATAAAAATTAAAAATAATATACTATGATGATTATAAATATAATATATTTTATAATAATACTTTTAGTTGAATTTATCTTCTAAAACAATCATATATTAAAATGTTATGTTTATTAAATTATGAAGGTGACAACTTTGACATCATTTAAAATAAAATAATATAAATGTCATAATCTATTTTATTAGGATGCAAATGGTCCATAAGACTAAAAATGGATGATTATGGTGTAGATATACACGACCAATAAGTTTTTGTCAAGTGTTTGGGCCTTTGGATGGGTATTATTATTTTAATAAAAACAATATTATGAATTTTCAATAAATAAGTATTTTATGTGTCAATAATGTATAAGCTATTAAGGTAATTATATATTTCATAAAAATTAAAAATAAATTAACATGATAAATATAAAATTATAGCGTTAAAATGAGAATTTATAATTGAATTTATATTCGGTTTAACCTTTAATTAAAAAAAATTTAATTATCAATGTTTGAGTGAGACATATTTTACATTCCTTTAAATAAAATAAATTAATAGTCTTAATCTCATCCAAGTGTGTACCAATATATAACATTTCAACCGAAGAATATTTTTGGATGAAATATAATCATCCAATTATATTAAGACAATTGGTAGAGTAATTTTATAATATTAGTATTACCCTAAATTACACGAATTACCTTTAACTATGGTAACTAAAATTTACCATAGTTATTATTCATAATGGAAAAAATAAATGTAGGATATTAACATAATTTGGACCTATTGATTCCAAATATGGAATACATTTTTCCAAATTCAAAACATAGAAGATGCAGTAATTAATTTAGAATTAATCCCATTGTTGAAAAATGGGTTTTTATTTAAAACATTAGAAAATTTTGAAATTTTTTTACGTATGAAGTCAATGTAAATTTAATGATAATGACATAAATTATATTAAATGGTAAAAATATATTCTATTTATACATTAAAACCATTAAATATTATAATTTATCTATATAAATTATCTCAACGGAATTTTTTTTATTTTAAGTAAAATTTAGCGTATTTTTACTATTTATCAAAATATGACAGTTATCATAAAAATATGAAAAAAATTTCCAAAGTAAATTTTTATATCCTGATTCAATATAATTGGTTTATTTTGTCAAATTTAACTTATATACTTGTCAAAATTTAGATTTAAAATGGGTGTTCTATTAAAATATAGCAAAACAACATTTTTTTGAAAAATAATTCCTTTATAAGAAAAATTGATTTTTTTCTCATACCATGTTCTAGAAAATGTGTAATGTGAATTATAATGTTAATAAATTCAAAATGCAGTTAATACTATTCATAACGACTAGTTCATAATAATATTATAATATATCACTTTATAGTGAAACTCGATATTCGTACCATGCAAGCTATCGAGGAAGGTTTCTCCAGTATATAATGCAAGACAAATATATTCTTGCGTATATTGCAAGCTAATATTGGTGTAGAATACAAAAAAAGATATCAATGAGATTAAAAAGAATGGATCTCAAAAAATCTCGGGGTGTTACACATATAAAGAACCTTGGCTCATCAAACCTATGCCCAATTAACCTCCATACATCCATCTAGTCCATGAATAAGACTTACCATAGGCAGAAGGAACTTCAAGAAGTCCTTTTGGTTCAAACCAAAGGGAGTTAACCAAATTAAATGTAACAATTTCTCTTAAATTATTTTGTTTTATTATGTATTATTTTACTTCTCCAACCCCTGAAACTCTTTTTATTAATTTATTTTATAATAACACCAGTATCCTCAATATACTAGCTTGTAATTATGAGAAGGATTTGATCTAAACAGAAACACATCTCCGTCTAATAGGTAAAGAACATATTTTTTCTTTTAACGGAGAACTACTGCCTCACGAAACGATGATTGTTAAAATATCTTCAACCACCTATCATGGTGGTCATTATGATGGAAGAATATTTATATATGATATATATTAAATTTATATTGTTTATATGCTTCTATATTTTTCATTTATAGAATACCTTTATGGTTTCCGTAGTGGGTAAATATGATAATCTCATTTGAGGAAGAGTGGACTAATGCACCCTCAAAGTGATATGACTAATTCATTACTTAGGTGGATTGTATAAATGGTTGAGTTAATGAAATTAAATATAATTTTATACTGTAATTATAATATACTTATGTATCATTATGTTTTCATTCCATTACAATGCGAAATAGAAATTGATTTAGCGTTCATGCGTACATACGACTTACCATCCCCAAGAACAGTTCATTTGATTTCTTATATCCAAATGTTATGTATTATAATAAATAAATTTATAAATTGGATATATATGATTTATATGATATCCAATTAATGAATATAATTATGGATATAATGGACTTTTTACCACATGAGCAAATTATAATTATAAGAAGTCTGTTTTTTGACTCCAGAACCAAATGTCGACAAAATGACCATTATTAACATAAATGATTACATAATGTTTATAACAAGTTAATAATTGATATAAAAGGAATAATAAAATAGAAAAAGGTTCTGAAGCTAGTATAAGTTAACTTTATTTTATCATTCAAAATATTAAAAAATGAACGTGTCCAGTTGGACACGAGGTAAGGTACTTAGTCTCAATCTCCATACATTGAGGCATATTTGGTTTTAATAAACGACATTCCTTTACAAGCTATATAAAAACCTTTTATTTTTCATTTCATTCAAAGGGAACATTTTTCTACGAAACGTTTTACTAAACGAAAAAAAGGAATGTTTCTTTTAATGTAGGTGGGGATAACAACACTTCTTCCACCGTGAGTATTATTTGCTCATTGACTTACATAACAAGCCATAATGTTTTTAAAAGGAAAATAAATACCATATAATATTTTTTGAATTTTGGTATTGAAAATTGTTTTGATAATGGGTTTGTCATTTCAATATATTTATGTAATAAATTGTGATTGGAATATGGAAATGTAATCTTTCCATTATATTTGTTGTATGTATTAGGATTTTATAATGGTACATGGACATTTGACGGTTGGTTACAAGATAAACCAAATGATGGGTGATTCTTTGATAAACCAAGATGGGTTGTTATATTATAACCTCCAATGCAATGGGTATGGAATTCAGTCATATATATATATTCAATTTAGTGATGTGTGTGAAAGTCAACCATATGGTTATTCCATTTTATTATGTTTATGTCCCAAGTTACCATTATATGTCATGTGTTCATTAAATGGGGTTTCTGGTAATAATTTGGTTACAAAAGGGTAATAAATGACATGTTATTCCATAATGAGTATTTACTACTTCATAAAGGTAAAAAGTATTACTTATGATAATTTATTCATGGTTTACTTGTTGTTTTAAAAAACTAACACTTCTCCTTTTTATGTATCCCTTAATGATATTTTTATGCGCATACTATGTTTTTATTATGTTATTTCTAGGATATAAATTGGAATAGGTTCATGGATGTGATCATGGAAAAGACATGATGTCTAAAACGTGGATATAGACATGTCACTTTTTTATGAATTTTTATTTTTTTGATAAAAATGGAAACTACGTAGATGTGTCTTCATATAATATTCAAGTTGTTATGTAAATGGTATGACCTAATTCTCTAATTATCTAAACATGATGATATCCTCAATGAGAATTATTAAAATAATTCAATAATATGCAATGCTTAAAGAGGAGTCCATATAGTTGGCATCAGAGGTCGGTTTAGAAAACTTTAGAAGTTAGGATATTGTTAAATTAAGGTCTATAAATAAATTTATGGTAAGATTGAAGTGATATAGAATTTACAGATTACCATGTTGCCTTGACTAAGATATTTTTGTTTTCAAAATGGTTTTCCACATAGGAAACAAGGAATCTATGTTGGGAAGACATTAGGAGGAATACACCCATCCAAATCAGCAACCTGAGATGGTCGAAATCAGAACTAAATAGTTTGTTACGGTGATGGTACAGTTTACTCAGGATATAAATGGTGGTGGTATCCATGCATGAGATCATCCAAATCAACAATACAGGAACATATCAATAGTGTATCATTTCATGTGGAAAATCCCCCATCATTCAGAGGATCATTTGACGTTGTTCTAGCAGAAGGGTGGATTAAAGAACTAAAGAAGATATTCCATTTTATGGGGTGTTCTAAAAATAAAACGTTTAGTCTTTTTGTTTACCATTATGAAGGTTATGCTAATCAGTGGTGGTCAATGGTGAAAAATATCAGGTATAATGGGGAGACTGATGCTCTTGAATGGATTTTATTCAAAGGTATGTTGCATCAAAAAATATTTTCATAATGTGGTTCAACTTAGGATGTAAAAACAATTCTTGGAATTTAGGCAGGAGGATAACTCATTGGCTACTTATGAAGGAATGTTCATTTGACTGGAAAGGTATGCTCCAAATATCATTCGATATCCTGATAGTAAAATCAACCGTTTTAACTCAGTATTAAATCCAAAGTAATGAAGGGCTATAGATTACAGTGACTTCAAGAGTTAAAAAACTTGTTTGATGTGAAGAGAAGGTGGAAATGGATTTTTTTTATGATCAAGTATTCTTTAACAAACTACATAATAAGTGGTAAAAGTTGTAGGAAAAAGAGAAAAACTCTTCAAAAATGTCTTATAGTATGAAAAATAAGTTTAGAGTTTGTAAAAATTGTGGTAAAAAGAATACTGGGGATCATCTTTTGAATTATGTTCAGTGCTACCGATTTGGTAAAATCGGACATAAGCCTCGTAATTTCACTAAAAATGATCAGGGTAATGTGAAGAAAAAATATGATTTAAAATCAATAAAATGTTTTAAGTGCAATAAAATGGGTCCTTATGAAAATGTGTGACCAATGAAGAACTCAACAGAGGGACGGAAACCAGACTACAAGTAGAAAGGGGTGGTGATGTCCTTTGAAACTACTTCAGTAGATGTTGGGCCATAAAATGAAGTAGTATTAGGTACACTATTTGATTTTTCACACTATGCCAATGTGTTGTCAGATTCTGTGCCTACACATTTGTTCATTTATGAGAAGTTTTCTAGTAAATTTGGAATTCCATCTCAATATATGAATCCTGAAATTATAGTAAATACAACTTGAAGAAATGTTGAAACAAAAAGAAATTATAAGAACCTTCATATCCTTGTGTCTAGAAATAATCTACCTGAAAACCTTATTGTTTTTCATCTAGTAGAGTTTGATGTTAATTTGGGAATAGATTGGTTGTCTGTTTATCAGGATAAGATTGACTGCAGAGCAAAAGATGTTTCTTTTTAGAAAGATGTTTAGTTTGTGTACAAGAATGAACCCATAGATTTGATAAAATATTAGGAATCTTGGAAACTAGTAAATGGTGGGAATTAATGATACCTTTCACATATTTTTGAAAACAAAGGAACTGTTCAGATTAATGACGTGTCAGTGGTAAATGAGTACATTGATGTTTTTATTGATGAGTTTCCTGGCATTATACCTCTACGAGAAGTTGAATTTATAGTTGAATTAGTTCCTAATGCTAAGCCAATTTCAAAACCCCCTTAATGAATAAGTCCAATTGAACTATTAGTGTTAAATAAACAATTACAGGAGTTATAAGATAAAGGTCTTATTCGACCTAGCTCATCACCATGGGGTGCTTCTATCCAATTTGTTAAAAATAAATATAGTTCAATGAGACTTTTCATTGATTATATAGCATTGAATAACATCACTTTTAAGAACATGTATCATTTTCCTCATATCGATGATTTGATTGATCAGCTCCAGGGAGCTCAGTTTTTTTCGAAGATTTACATGAGGTCGGGGTACCATCTGTTGAATGCAATTGTATAAGGCATTCCATAGACCGCGTTTCATACTAGATATGGCCATTATTAATTTTCAGTTATGTATTTTGGATTAACCAATGGTCCTACTATTTTCATGGATCTTATGTATAGAATATTCCTTTGGTTATGGAATTAGTTTTTGGATTTGTTCATTAACGATATTTTGGTAAATTCTAAAAGTAAATATGAGCATGAATGTCATTTTTGGGTTGTCTTTCAAACCTTATAAGAAATGAAACTATTTGGGAAATTCAACATGTGTGAGTTTTAGTTTCAATAAATTTCATTCCTTGTTCACATTATTTCAAAAAATGGAATAATTATTGATCTTACTAAAACAAAATTTGTTGAATAATGGCCAGGACCCACAAATATAGCATAGACTCGTAGTTTTCATTCATTTTCATGTTATTAACTGATTTTTATTGAATCTATTTCATGGTTATCTAGTCCAGTGACTATGTTAACACGAAAAGGTGTTAAGTTCATTCAGACAAAATAATGTGATGATTGTTTTTAGGATTTGAAATGAAGATTGGTGAACGCTCCTATTTTGGAACTACCTTCTAGAAATGGTGAGTTTGTTATCTATAATGATTCTTCATAAAAAGGACTTGGTTGTGTTATTCTGTGGAAAGATCAGGTAATTTCTTTTTCTTCGTGTCAACATAAACCTAATTAGTTAAATTACCTTACACATGACGTGAAATTCTCTATAGTTTTTTTTTTCATTAAAAATTGGGAGGCATCATTTTTATGGAGTAATGTGTGATATATATACCGATAAAAAAAGTGTGAAGTATATATTCACTCAGAAATATTTTAACATGAGATAGATGAGATGGTTAGAATTTATCAAAGGATTATGATTGCATGATCCTTTACTATCCTGGAAAAGAAAATATAGTGGTTGATGCTTTGAGTCGAATAGGTAATGCTTTATTGACCATGTTATGTTTGCAACAAGATCCTTTGGTTTTTTATTTGATTTAAATTGTTATAGAAGTTGTCGGTGGTGTAATTTTTTCAATTTCATTTTACGTGTCTATAAAATCATCTTTATCAGACAAAATTATACAAGCGCAGAAGGATGATAGTGAGTTGCAGAAAATGGTAGAGTTGGTTTAGAAGGGTATGTTTCCTGATTTTAACTATTATAGTGATTGTGTTTTGATATTTGGAATGAGATTGTGTGTTACTTGTGATTAAAAGTTGAAGAATGAGTTTATTTCTAATGTTATAGTTCTCCATTTTCATTTCATCCTTGCAGTACTAAGATGTACAGAGATCTTCGGGAGTATTACTAATGGGATGGAATACAAAGTGATATTGTTGATTTTACTGTGAATTTTTTGAATTTTTAGTAGCTAAAAGAAGAGTATAAATTATTGAAAGATATGCATCAGTTTTTACCATTTCCAGAGTGGAAATGGGAAAATATATCCATGGACTTCGTTGTGGGATTACCAAAGACATCTCGAGGTAATAATGCAATCTGGGTTATTATTGATCGACTGACTAAATCAACTCATTTAATTCTTATTCAAGATACATTGTATCTATATCAACTTTATTATTTTTATGTTAAAGAGATAGTCAGGTCACATGGTGTTCCCCTCTCCATTGTATCTGATCGTGATACCATGTTTACTTCTATCTTTTTTGGAAGACCTTCATAAGTCGTTGGGTACTGAATTAAATTTTAGTTCATCTTTTCATCCTCAATCAGAAGGTCAGTCCGAAAAAAAATTCATACCCTATAGGATATGTTATGTGCTTGTTCACTAGATTACTAGGAAATTGGGTACCAACATATTTCTTTGAATTTATTTTCTTATAATAATAGTTTTTATTCCTATATACAGATGGCTACATTAGAGGAAGTATATGGGAAGCAGTCTCAAACACCAGTTTTTTTGGATGAAGTTGGCGAAAGGAAGCTAATGGGACCATAATTGGTAGATGATATTGAAAAAAATATCATTTGATTCATAAGAATTTTAAAACACCTCAGAGAAAGTAGAAATGTTATACGGATAACAGGAGGAAGGATCCTTTTTTAGTTAGGTGATCAAGTCTTTCTAAATGATTCTCCATGGAAAAGTGTGATGCGTTTTGATAAGAAAGGAAAGTTGAGTCCAAAGTTCATTGGACCTTATGAAATCCTAGAGAAAGATGCATCAGTTGCATACAGAGTGGCATTACCCCCAAGTATGTCCCAAGTACACAATGTTTTTCATGTTTCAGTGATGAGAAAGTATATGCCAGATCTATCTCATATTTTGATCCTAGAGGCAGTTTAGTTTGTAGAAAATCTCTCTTATAAGGAACATCCAGTCCATATTCTGGAACGAAGTGAGAAATTGTTGAGGAATATGATAATTCACCTTGTAATACTTTTGTGGAAAAACCATGTGATTGAAGAGGGAACTTGGGAATCTGAAAATGCTATGAGGTATAAATACCCCCATTTATTTGATAAGTGAATAAAATTGTGAGGACACAATTTCCAAAAGGGGGAAGGATGTAACATCCCAGTAGAATAAAGAAATAATAAATTTTATTTTTAATTAATATTTTTTTAATTAAATATTAATTTTACCTTAAAGGGGTTGAAATGTTCGATGGCGTACACGATATGCAACAACGAGTTTCTTTTAAATCTTAATGGCACTATAATAATATAATATTATTATTTTAAATGATAGTTAATGCATGTTGTTGTGTTGGAATAAATGAGCAGAACTAACAACAATAAGATTATACATGTTTGTTAAATGTTTTTACATTTATCCAATAAAAGTTACAAGCTTAAAATGTGAATGATTTTAATTTTAAGCGTAATTTACTTTAAAAGGTTGATTTACTTCCTTTTTATGTCAAACCCTCATTAAATATAGTTCTAGTAAATTGTATATGTTTTATTTTAAAAAATACAATACTTCTTTAGAATCTGGGGTTCAAAATTTACTTTGGATGAAATTTTGTTATTTTTCTGATAATGTTCAATTTTTAATGAAAAGTGAAAAATGTGGTATTTTAATTCAAAACTGCCATTTAATGTAATTTATTTATAAGGATAGATTATTTTTTTAATTGGTGTTAATTTGTAATTATATTATATTTTTACTATTTAATCCAATTTTGGTTATTGGACTTAATTTCATTTTTAAATTGGACATAAACATTTGTCAATCTTTTGAAAGTTATTATTTCATCAAAACACACCTTCTGTTTTGACAGTGAGAATTAATTTTAAATTAATTTCATCCACTTCTATGTTTTGAGTTTGTAAAAATGGATTCCATATTTGGAATTAGGATGGACAAATTGTGTAAATAGGAAAAATTTATTTTTAGGCATTATGAATATTTATTTCAGTAAATATTTTATTTACCACGGTTATATATTAAATATAGTAAATAAGGGTAAACAAATATTAATATTATATTATAAAATTACCATAAAATATTTCATAATCTTATTGGATTATACACTTACGACCATGAGCATCCTTGGGAAATTTACGGGACCCCAATGATCCACTTAAGAGTGATAATGAAACTTTATTTTAATTAACGTAAAATAAAGACTAAAATGACATAAACAAAAATATTTTTGAAAATTAATTTTTTAAATAGGGATATATAAGTTCTCTTCTCAACTATAAATAAAATTTGTTAATATAAAAATATTTCATACATAATTGTATTTTTTTATAATTTTTATACCTCAAATTAATTAAATTATTTATGACACAATATCGATGAAGTGTTTACTCCAATAATAAATTATTTAAATAAATAAGATTATAAGGATTAAAATAATATCCAAAACATGTCCAATTCTTATTGGATGATTTTATTTCGACCATAAGTTATCTTACCATCACCTATAATTTGTTTTGGATCTTTAGAAATAGAAAATAATTATATAATAAAATAATATTTTCACAGTTTCGTAAAGAGCCCCTCCTCCACCTTATAAAAATCCCTCACATCTAACCCATTCCTTACACCACTCAAGCACCTTGGCTCATCCAACCTCATCCCTATTAAGTTCCATACATCCATATCATCCACCTATAAGCCTCAAATTAGGTATAACACACTTCAAGTGGTCCTTTTGGTTCAATCCAAAGAGAGTTACCCAAATTAATGATAACAGTTTCTCATAAATTATTTTGATTTATTTTGTTTTATTTTACTTCTCCAACCCACTAAACTCTTTTTATTATTTATTTTATAAAAAAACAATATCCTCAGAATACTATGTTGTTTTTATGAGAAGGATTTGAACTAAAATTACACAAAACTCTGTCTAATGGGTAAAACATTATGTTTTTCTAGACGAAAAACTACTGCCTCATGAAACGATAGTGGGTAAATACGATAATCTTATTTGAAGAAGTGTGGACTACCGCCCCCTTAAAGTGATATGACTCGTTCATTCCTAATGTGGAACATATTAAGGGTAGATTTAATTATATTATATAGGATATTATACTAAAAATATAATATACATATGTATAATTATGTGTACATTCTATTACAATACGAAATAGAAATGGAAGTAGCGTTCATGCGTGTGCACGACTTACCATCTCCCTGAATGGTGCATTTCATTTATTATATCCAAATGTTATGTAATATTATAATTACATTTAAAAACATGATATATATGATATATATGATATCTAAATCGTTAATTTCCATATGGATATAATGAAATTTCGACCACATGAAAAACATGTAATTATAAGAAGTCCATTTTTGACTCAAGTACGAAATATATAAAAAATGACCATTATTAACTTAAATAATTACATAATGGTTATAAAAAGGAAATAAATTATATAAAAGTAATAATAAACTTGAAAAAGGTTTTGAAGAATGTTTAAATTAACTTTATTTTATTATTCAAGAGATTAAAGATTGAATGGGTCATGTCGGACATGACGTAAGGGACTTCATCTCAATCTCCTTACATTGAGAAATATTTTTTTTAATAAAAAAATTTGTTTTAAACACTATAAAAAAACCTTTTATTTTTAATTTCATTCAATGGGAATATTTTTTCTACGAATCATGTTATTAAAGAACAAAAAAGGAATGTTTCTTTTAACTTAATCGGTGACAACAACTTTTCCACCACTGTGAGTATTATTTTCTATTTGGATTCCTTAACAAGGTGTAATGTTTTTAAAAGGAAAATAAATTACATATATTCTTTTATATAATTTGGTATTGAATATGGTTTTGATAATCTATTTTTTATGTCAATATATTTAATTGATATATTGTGATTGAAAAGAGGAAATGTTTTCTTTCATTTATATTTGTTGTATGTTTTATGATTTTATAATGGTACTTGGTCATTTGATGTGTGGTTACATGATAAAAAAAATGACCGGTGGTGCCATGAGAAACCAGGATAAGTGTTTACATTATAACCTCCAATGCATTGGGTATGGAATTCATCCCCATGGCAATTCCATTTATTGATATGTGTGGAAGTCGACCGTATGGTTATTTCATTTAAGTATGTTTATGTCCCAAGTTACCTTTATATGTTATGTGTTCTTTATATGGGGTTTTTGGTAGTATTTAGGTTACAAAAGGGTAAAGAATGATATTTTATTCAGTGAATATTATTTCCTACTTCATAAAGGTAAAAAGTATTACTTATGATAAATTATTCATGCTTCACTTGTTTTTTTAAAACTAACCGTTCTCCTTTTTGCGTATCCCTTACTAAGATTTTTATGCTCCTCTCCGGTTTTTGAAATGTTATTCACATGACATAATGTGGAATAGTGTCATCAATGGGATCACGGAAAATTCATGATGTCTAAAACATGGATCTAGTCATGAATATATTTTTTTCAACAATTGGTTTTTGACGAAAAATGGAAAGTGGGCAGATGTATCTACATATAATATTCAAGTTGTTATGTATATGTTATGACCTAATTCTCTAAATCTCTAAACCTGAAAATATCCTCAATGATAATGAATATAATAATTTATAAATAAGAAATTTTTAAGGCCTAGTCCATATAGTGTATATGGAGAAAAATGGTTTTTGTGAGACCAGATTTTAAAACCTCTATGTTTCACCCAAAAGGATATGTTGGTTAATGATCATGTGTTATGGTAAGAAATGATTCAGGTAGTTGTGGATAAAATTATTCCCTCACTATATCATGATTTTTTATATATTAAGGTGTATTAATTTTTTTGGTAAATAAAAATTAAAAGGAAATTATATAAAAAATTTATTTCCATTGGAATATAAAAGGTCAAAATTTACAATGTTCAAAAATATCTTGGATGGGGGATGTACTAAATTTTTGTTTTCAATTATATTATTATAAAAATATTGATTTTTATAATATAATTTGGAAGGCCTATATTTTTGAATTATAATTTTGATGAAATCATTGATTTTTCATCGATTGAGAAATGGGTTATTACTTGGAATTTTTTGAGAATTGTTTTTAAAAATTAACGATGTTTTAATAGATAATGCATTTGTTTTATATTATTAAAATCCATGTTTCTAATTTTTAGTTTCATAGGATGAGGAACAATTTATAATTTAGAATGGAATAGTTGGATCAAAATCGTTTTTTTTGAAAATAATTTTTAAAATAAAATGTTGGGATTTTAAATAATTTATAGTTTCCATAATTGATTAGAAATTTATTTTTTAATTTATAATGAAATAAACTATATTAAATTAATTTTTAAAATGTTATTATATTTTGAATCATTCCATGCATATACTCTATGATGGAGATGTAGATATGATTTATCAAGATTTATGTAAAGTAGAGAAATTTCTCCTTTTCACTAGTCATCCATAGTTTATTTTATGATTTATTGAGGATGATTTTTTGGTAAAGTGTTTAAACACTTCATTAAGTATATAATAGTTTTTTTCTTAACTATTTTCTTTTTTAAACAAGTATAAATTAATCATGGTATATTAAAACAAATCTAATTGGGGGAATTTTTCATTTCCATGAACTATATCAATATTCTTTTATTGATGAAATATTTCCCATGTAATATTAATTTATTCAACAAAAAATCTATCATACCTTTCATAATTGAAGGAATCACTTGTATCCTTAAATAAATCATAAAATGTTCTTGGGATTCATGATTTATTATGGATTGTTGTAAAATAATATAATTCATCGTATTGAATTGGGTTTAAAGTGTTCATTTTAATATTAAAAATTGGAATTCCTAGTTTCATTATAATATAATAAAATATGTTTCTAAATATTTAACTAAAACATTAACTTTTATTACTGTTGAATTAAAAAATTTACTCGAGGAGACCTTGTATGAACTCTTTTCTATTTCAATAAACCTTTATTTTTTGAGACAAGAATGTTTTCATACATCACATTTGGTGTGATATGTGATTCATATCACAATGTAGTTTGGAAAGAAATGTCATTTTCATTCAATAAAATTTATTTCCAATGTACAATGTTTTTGGACACACAAAAGTTATTTCATAATTGAAAAGCTTCCATAAATTTGATTAAACAATTTAGTGAATAGTTGGGATTAAATAATAAAATGGAATTGTATTTCACAAAAATGATCTATGAAATTTATAATTTTTTTTATTAAATAATGTGATATTATATGGATTAATTTTGATATTAAAATGCAATTGAAAAAGAATAAAAAAGAGAGCTATTTGGGAACATAGAGGAGAGGGTAGATGACTAGAATACAATAGTAAACACTTAGTTGGAATGATATATTTGGTAGAATATATTGTTGTTTTATAGGATTCTAATTATAATTAACTAAGAATAGATTAATGATCCACAAAATTTATAAGCCTAAACATCATTCATTGACAAATTATTTTTTATCAACACAAATCCTGGTGTATTCAGTAAAGATAAAACATATTTTTAAGAATAATTATAATTATACTAACATAAATATCATGTTGCATACTTTTTAAATTGAATTACCAGTATGGATTTTATGGTAGTGTATTAAGGAAAAGTTATAGCATTGGATATTGAGAGAAATAGATTCTGAATTTCAAAAATTACAAATAAGACAAAAAAGATATAAATATATTAAGGGATCTGTATTTTGTGGATATCATAAATGGTATTTTTTCTTTTTTATAGTATATTTTGATATTTTATGTTGTTTTAGAAGACTATATTTTTCACGTAGGGAATGAAAACATTAATGAGTAGAGGTCCAAGATTCAATTATGTCCAAAAATATAATCCATTATAATTTAGCTAAATATATAAAAAAAATAGAGGCGATTACTATAACGTATTTATTGTAGGTGAAAATGAATGATTCATATAATGAATTTTGAGTCTAATAGATGGTGGGGGGATGTTAAGTTTGAGTATATTTAAAAAATGATGATTGAGGTATATTCCAATTTTCAAAGGAAATTAGAAAAAAAATTTATTCATTTTAGTAACATGGTGAACCCAAAATTAGGAAAATAATTATTCACTGATCTGTTGTCAATGTGAAAATGTGTGACATATAAAGAATTATTATAAAAAAAATTATTTTCCAGTAGCGGTGTTATGTATAAAAAGTTAATTAATTAAGGAAAGTGGTCATTGAACCATGTTGGGATTAATGGTGGTCACACGGAAAATGTGGTTAGTCTTTTGTTGGATAAAATATGAATATACGAGATGATTTATAATTAACTCATCCAAGTTTTCTATGAAATTTTTTTAATTGATTATAATGTGGGTTTTCATAAGATGAGATGAAAAATCTTAATAAAATCTCATATTAGTTGGAAATTATGTGACACTATATCCATAACATTGTTTATCTATGTGATATTTTTTGATAATATACAGTGTCATATATTGTTTATGAAATATTTTATGAAAATATACACCCCTCAAGCTGGAAGAAATGAATAGATATTTAAATACCCATGTTTATCGATCATGATTGTTATCATTGAATTCAAATTGAATAGTATGGTAAATGAGATAAAAATATATATCATTATCATTGAAAATGAATTTTTTATTTTATTTTAATCCCAAATATAATCTTCTATTCAATAAGATAATTATAAATCATTTTATGGGACTATGTAAACATTCAATGGAGAGTGGGATATTCATGGATGTAGATATTGAATGATAGATAAAATGGTGTGATCATAATCCGGTTATTTATATAGTTTTCTTCTAATATACTTTCGGTTGAAGAACACACCAATGTTTCCAACGATTGTGTATTTATATCTAGTTGTATTCCAAGAATAATTACAATGATTAACACCATGAATGTAAACTGAATTCTCTACCGAAAGGCTACCTAGGATGGACCTAATTACATTTATATCTTTTCGAATTTGATTCGTAGATTCATAGTGGTAAACTGTACTAACGAATGACCATAAATAATAGAAATTTTATTTAACCTATTGTGTCTCTTTATAATGCACTGGGTTTTTAGTCAATTATGATTGTATCTTGAGGTTTCATGTGTATTACTCCGATTTTAACTAACTTATGTTTTAAAATATCATTTATATTCGATTTATGATTTCCATGACCTATTTAAGGAATATATTTGGCATTATATGATGGGAAAGTGGTATAGAAAATATATATTAATTATTATATAGAATGCTATTATGACATATCTTTATTTTTTATTCATTTTTTCAATTAAAATTTATTTAAATGAATTTCAGAGTTACAAATGAAACTATAGTTTTTAGGGATTTGATTTTAAGGAATATTACTTGAATCACACAACTTCTATATAGATGATGTACACAAATAACCCTAGGTGAAATCTATGATCCCTTGGAAATGGGAACCAGAGACAAACGACTTAAGATTATGTTCTGGAGTGATTTTTCAGTAACAATTAGGCATCTAAAAAATAAAAAAATATACATATTAAATTTAAATACAAATTAATCAATTTGAATCCTAAGAAAATGTCAAAAGAAATCCTAAAGAGGGTACTCAAAACAAATTTATATGTTCTATACATAAATAATAACATAAAACATCAAATCCAAGAGGAATCTAACACATACCATCAATATATACCATAATAAGAAGAAAAAATCCCTATGATCATTGAATACCTATAGCTTCCATCAAAATTGATTAGCAATATTCTTGTTCATTGAAATAAACAAGAAGGGTGACATCATAATATATTTAATTGGTTTCCACCATAGTTCGAACACGTATAAAAGACTCTCAGGTGTAGTATTTATATTAGTTTAATAACATAAAAATTATTCATAAAATTAGTTTAATATTTAAACAAAAATAACAAAGGAATTCATACACATAAGAAGAAAATACATAAAAAAAATATAAAACAATTTACTAATGGTACAGTGACGATCATAATCTTAGGTTAAAAATATTGGGAGATACCTATATTGATGTAAATATAGAGGTACAGAAATCTTGTATTTCAACCCATTAAGTATGTATTTGGCTAAATCATGTAATCCATACCATCTGTGTAGAAATATATATCATGTTATGGAATAAGCATGTCCCAAAGGGAAAACAGAAAGGTTATGGGTTTTTGGAGACATAATCCATTATTGTTAATAGGATATGGGATATTCATATTTAGGTATGTACATTTTCACCCCAACACAACCATTAAATTAATTTTTTCCAACATAAAATAATATAATGAAACCATGTACACATTTTAAATTGATAAATAAGTAATAAGTAAAAATCATGATCTAGTGTGTAAAAATTTATAACAGTCAACATGGTTGTCAATATTAAAAAAATAAATGATCAATTTTACTCTTCCTACTATCTAAAATACATTTAATAAATAATAAAATTATAAAAATATTGATATTTTAATTTCCTAACACGTGTATAAGATATATATGAATAAATTCCATAGGTGGCATGAATTATTGTTGATAAATAACTATCCTAATACATTATTATTCAGTTTAAAGTGTATATTCTATACTCTCCTTCCCAATTGTGGTTGTAATTATGGTGGTAAATTCACAAGTATGGACTATATGTATATCACAATCCACAATATTCTATCTATGTATGGATTAGTCTTGTGCATTGGTAGTAATTAGAATTAACTGATTTAATACTAATCATAAATACACATATAGTACTTCTCCCTACTAATACAAACCCATAGAAACATGAAAATGAATTATTAAATATATATGTTAAAATTATATAAAATTTCTTCCAAATCTATACTGTAAATAGAATAAATTACCTATACATGTAATTTATTTTAACAAATGAATATGTTGATTCCAATTGATATTAAATGATATTAAATTATCATATTACTTTAGGATAAATTAATTTAAGATATATACCAGAAAGTGGAATGATTGGTGTAAAAATGGTTATTGAAAGATGTTTTATATTAACGAATAACTTATCATTGAATTTATAAAAAAATATATAATTGAATTTTAAACAAATAAATTATTCATTTTGAGTTGAAACTCTTTTAAAAGAAACCTTATCTAGCATTCACACAATTTTATTCCAACATAATAAATAAAATTAGTCACTATACCATAGAGGAAATACATAAAATATGTAAGGTTTATATGATTTACAAACAACACAATGAGGTTCGTTAAGGTAAAATTCGTTACACCCCATGATTTTATGAGAATTATTCTTTATAATTTTTTTTATGTCTTTTGTTGTACACCTCACCAAGATTAGTTTTCACTAAACGCAACACTGTATTAGCTTTTAGTATACGCTACAATATTCTTGGCTTGTGATGCACACAATTTCAAGTTCTTTTGAATAAAATTTATTTCAAACAACACCAAATCTATATTTTTTTCAATATATAACTGAACTATATTTTGATTATTTTATACACAATACCAATGGAATCTATCCCTACACGCAACCCTGACTTTCCTTGCATTACACACAAGCGATACCTTCCTCAATAGTGTGTGTTGTACGCAATACATAGTTTCACTAAACAACGATATATTGTTGTAATATTATTATGAACTATCCATTATGAATGATATTAAATGAATTTTCATTTTATGACATTATAATTTATCTTACATATTTTATGGAATGAGGTATGAGAAGAAAATAAATTTTTTCGGTTAAAAGATGTATTTTGTCAAAAAATGCAGTTTTGTCGCCTTTTGATGGCGCACCCATTTTAAATAAATTATTTGAAAAGATTATAAGTTCAATTGTAAAAAATAAAATTCTTATTTTGAATAAATATATAAAAATTTACATTGTATAATTATTTGATATTTTTCTGACAACGTTCTTATTTTGATAAATAGTAAAAACACGCTAAATTTTACGTAAAAACAACAATTTTCATCTAGATAATTTCTATGGTTAAATTATAATAGTATATTGTTTTAAAATATAAATAGAATGTATTTTTAACTTTTAATATAATGTATTCAATTAGCATTGATTTTACATTGAATTCATATGTTAAATCAATTCAATCTTTTTCAACGTTTTAATCAAAAACGCGTTATTTTCGACAACAAGATTAATTTTAAATTAATTACTACAAATTTTGTGTTTTGAATTTGGAAAAATGGAATCCATATTTTTAATCATTAGGTCCAAATTATGTTAATAGGAGACTTTTTATTTTTGGTCATTATGAATAGTAACTACGACAAATTTTATTTATCAAAGTTAAAGGTAATTTAGGTAATTAAGGGTAACAATAATATTATAAAATTACCATAACACTTTACATAATATATTTGAATGATTATATTTCGTCCTAAAATATTCTTGGGTGGAAATGATATCTATTAGAAACCACTTTTATGTGATTAAAACCTTTAATTTAGTTTATTTAATTGAATGTTAAATATGTCTCACTCAAACATTAATAGTTAAATTATTTTTAATATAAAGTTATACAGAATATAAATTCGGTTATAAATACTCATTTGAAAGATAAAATGTTTTTATTTATCATGATACTTTATTTTTAATTTTTAAGAAATATATAATTACCATAATTGCTTATAAATTAATGATGCATAAATTATTTATTTAGTGAAAAATCAATAATATAGTTTTTGTTAGACTAATAATATCCATAAAAGGCCCAAAAACCCAAAAAAACTTATCAGTCGTGTAAATATGTACCATAAGTATCCAAAGGAATAATGTTTTACCTTTTGGAGTTTTATAAAAGCGATTATGATGTTTATATTTTTTTATTTTAAATGATTTCAAAGTTGTCACCTTCATAATTTAATAAATATAGCATTTTAACATTTGTTTTTTTAGATGATAAATTAGACTAAAAGTAATATTATGTAATATATTATACTTATATTCATCATTGTATTTTATTTTTATGTTTTATAAAGAAAATGAGTATATTAAATAATTATAAAAAAATGTTGAAGTAATTATTTTATTAAGTGATATATCAAATAATTGGATTTAATAATATTAAAATAAATAGTGTATGAACTAATTCACATTCTACACGAATTTTCTTGATTAATATGAAATTTTAGGAACCTATAAATTATTTTGGTTTGAATATATTCTATGTGTATATTTTATTTAAATTCAAATAAGTGAATAGTTTCAAATTTACACTATTGGTATTTTATAAAAATAACATATTATTAAATTATTTAATGATCAAAAAAATATTTAAAAAATTAAAAATTGAAAACTAAATGGACTAAATGTTTATAAAGTATATATTTATTGGAAATTTACGACATATATTTCTTTATTTATAACAATTTAAAATTTATAATATTATTACCACAAATAAGATTAAATAAATTAAATAAAGATAAATCAAATTGATAAGGTTTAAAATTATTTCCCAACATGTTTAAAATTTATATAATTATGAGATTAAAACCATATCATACCTCATATACTAATTTGAGTTACTTTTTAAGTTTTTATGTGGAGTTTTATTTTATTATTAATTAATTTTTTTGAGGTTTCCAAAAGTGCCCCTCTCCTCTCTTATAAAAGGGAACCTCATCCCTCTCATTTTCACACCATTTTGAGCCTTCACTCTCGGCCAAACCTTACCCATTTCACTTTCCCACTTCGCTAAAAACCTACTAGTTGTCCTATTCTTCATCCAATACCAACATTAGTGCATTAAGAGGAGGTTAAGAGGAGGCGCGTCGAAGAAGAGGTAATCTCTTCTACTGATTCTTTCAAGTTTCATTATTCTTCTACATACTCTTATTTAGTTGTTTCATTATAAAGTAATAAAACCAGTATAAATAATATACTGACATTTCATTATAAATATTAAAGAGCCATATTTTACCTTTTACCCATCCTATGAAAAATGAAACCACCACTTGTGCGTACGTACGGAATACCATCTCCATGCCATAGTGTAATCTATTTTTCCACCACCACCATAATTGGATGGGTATAATGGTGTAAATAATAACTATATATGGTTATTATAACATGATTATCATTATGAGATATTATATCATCCACTTAAAGACCATTCAATTATTATGGGAACGATATTATTGCTCGTGCGAACGTACGGATTATCGTCTCCACGACGTCTCCATTAACGTTTTATTTCATTCCATTTATCTATCTATTATATACATATATATCCAGAATATATATGAAATTTAAATCATTTTTTACATTCTGGATGTACATAAATCTTTGTATAAGTAATAATAAAATCAATAACAACAAGTCCAAACACATACGATAAATGAAACGATTTTACCCAAAACACTTCTTTAACATGGAATTGAAAATAAACGGAAATATAAAGTGTCAATGAATCATATATGATATCATAAATATTATTATGGTTATGTTACTAGTTAATAATATGTTTAAACCCACTATACAGGGGTCTCGGACATATATAGAAGAAATTTGACATAAGGTAAGGGATAATTTTGCAATCTCATTTTTATACGAGATTACTAATACGTAAGTATTTACTGGGGTTATATTTTTCGTCCATGTACATAATTTTTTTTTTCATATATTGTTTAATATTATTCCATGTTTTTTTAAAGTCATGTTTACCCCTCTTTGACTTTTACTTTGTGTTATAGAAGGAATCATTCTTTTTTTACCATACATTGTACTTTGACTTTTCTGCTAAAAGTACGAGGAGAATGTTTTTTTTAACTTATATGGAATGAACAGATTTTTATGGTTTCATAACACCTTATTTTCATAAATCCTACTCTACAATATTTCATGAATATTTTCAACAAAATCCTTTTCTTTTAAAATTACATGGAATTTTGTGAAAAAGAAAATGATTTTCAAGAAGAAAGGATATTTTCCTCAAGAATTCATTTCAAGTGTTTTATCAAAACCATTTAAAATCTATGAAGACAATATTTATTATGTGTATGTTTCAAGTATAATGTCACTATGATATACATGGTTTCAATTTTATTATGATGAAATTATATCCATTTGTTTTACATGGATTATGTTATGATGGGATGATGTTTATGAAACCCATTTTATTCTTTGGGTTATGATGAATGATTTATGTTTATTTTGTGGCACACGTAAGAATGATTTCATTATGAGATGGGTGGGACCTATATCTAACTCCAATGCATTGGGTATAGATTAATATCTCACGTGATAGACAAGGATAGAATTGAATGTAAAATCCGGTTCAGTAATATAGTGCTGGAAGGAAATGTTAACCCAGTTCTGTAATGGAATTTGTCCACTATGATTGTCTTGGAAACAATTCCTTGGCTACTATGGAAATCAGAACATGTGGTTAATGGTTTTCCATTATTACATGTTTTATTACCATGCCATATTATCATGATTAATATTAATTTATGATCTATTCCTTATGTAATGTGAAGATTTATGTCATTTCTCATGATTTTGATGTTTTTGGTTCTTATTTTTACGTTGAAATGTTTGTGGAATGTTTTTATTTTCTCAATGTTTACCCTTACTGAGAATTTTAGCTCACCCTTTTTATGTTTTCTCTTCCCCATGATATAAAGAAAAGTTTTTAGGTAAGAAAATATAATGGTAATATATTTATGGGAGATGTTAGAGATCTTTCACCATGATTAGAAGATTATGTTCTGAGTTTCCAAAGACACTAAACTAATACAGTCTTTGGGAATATGTTTTTTTCATGTGTTATATATTCTGAAAAATTAATGTAATGTCTATGTACATCAATCAATGGGTCTCCATATTTGTTATCAGAGTGAAGTTTTATTTAACCTTAGAATCTAGGATGTGAAAACATTAGTGAGATCCCTATATATAAGTCTATGGTATGTCTAGGGATGTCCCTAAGGTTTAGTATAACTGTATGTTACACTCCAAGAATTAGGATGATGATCATGAATAAACTAGGGTGAACCTAATGTTTCATGGACAAAAGAATGTGTGATAAGTTATAATTTTTATGATCATGTGGTTCCTCGTTACTTTAACTATTTCTAACACCATGGTTTTTGGTTTTAGTCAATGGTGGGAACTAGAAGGAATTGGGTGAACATTGAATCCAATTGATAAATTGGTGACTATGAGCAACGAAATTACATAATTACTAGAATGAAAGACATTGTGATTATTTCAAATCATTAATTGCGATATATGAATAACAAGGTGAACTTTAGTGGTATTTCTAATTCATAAAATAAGAGGAAGATGGAATTTTATGCATGTTCGCATGGTGAGGAGCTTAGAGAAATGAAGATTGATATTTATAAAGAAGGGAAGAAGAACCATAATGAATACATAAAATGGAGGGTAATATGTTATTTATATTGGGATATAGTTCATAGAGTGATAGACTGTTATGGAGTTTAATGTATTATCTTTGGAGAACATGGGAATTACCCAACTAAATGCCCTGACCAATGTGGTTACTTCTAAATAAAAGAAGGACATATTCCATGACAGTCATTGAAGGGGATGGATTGATGTGTTTATGTATTGGTATTCAAAAATAATGTTATTGAGGTAATTTTACGGTATTTTGGAATATCTGTATATTGGTCCATTGTGGTTTTACATAAGAATATTGTATCGGTAACCATGAAAAGTGATTTAAATACTTTTGGAAAGCAAGTGATATGCGTATAATGAAGGGATAATGATAAAATAATACGTTTGATGTTATTAATGCTCTCATTACATATATAAGGACAAAGTTATATCATGGTTTGAGTATGTAAAAATTTTGGGATTTTGGTATGTGGAAGAAGTAATCTTTTGAGAGCATTCATTTTTTCACTAATGTTCAATGGGTTTTCATGTTTCAATAGAATACATGATTAAGGTATTCACATTTTTTGAATGTGACCAACAAGCTATATCTTATGATATATGGGAGATAAATGATGGTATTCACATGCTTGGTTGATTAAATTTCTAGTAATCATTTTCTTTATACGATAAGTTTGGATAGAAGTATTTGGGATAAACATAAAGATTTGAAATGTATTACATTAATCATAAGATAATATTGTTTTAAGGATAAATGATTATTCGATATTATTTCTAGAATGTTATAATAGTTTAGTATTAGAAAAAGGACAACCTGTAGGACGGGCGACAAACCATCGTGTCGGACAAGGGTGGGGAATAAAACCCACAAATGAAGTGCGACATGCCTTTATTTCATACCACTGGCCTACAAGAAGTCCCTGGTTAGTAGAATGTAGTTTTATTTTATTAATAGGTATGATAGATGAAGTATAAGTCCATTTTTGGGATACATATACGATTAATCTCACCATAAGATGGACTTATTTATATAACTTTTTCTAACCATAGGTTTGAGACAGATGGAATTACCTATCATTCTATCACATGATATGCTAACACTTCACAGAAGACAAATACAACTTCATTTCATTAAGAGATGAAGTGGAAATTGTTCAATGCACAAACAACAACGAGATTGTACAAAAATCAAGTTAGTATTTATTTCAATTCAAAAATTCTTCAGCATTGGGGAAATGATCTTGAAAACGAAAATTTTGTCCTAGTTTCCTCATATCTGATGAATCAGATTGTAACTTAGATCATCACAAATTTATGGATTTGTGATTGATGGCTTTTTCATATCCATGTTCTCTTCCACTCTTAATCCAAACATGATGGTTAGATTTCTATTCTATATCCACATTTTCACCTATGTTCTCCTATGTGGAAACCAAATGATGAGTTAATTCAGGTAACCGTTATGTTTCTTACTCTAATTTTTAATATTATGTTTTATTATTCCTTTTTACGATGTGGGTTTCTTTTAATGAAATTTCAAGTAGAAAACCATTTATAACCGTGACGAATTTTGAAGGTGAAATTCATTTTAAGGGGGGTAGAATGTAACACACCAAGATTTTATGAGAATTATTATTTTTAATTTCATTGAATTTTGTTGTTGTACACTTCACCAAGATTATCTTTCACTATAAGAAACACCATTATAGCTTGTAGTATACGCAAAACTATTGTTGGCTTGTAATGCACAAAATTTCATGTTTTTTAGAATAAAATTCATTTTACACAACACCATGTATAGATTTTCTTCAATGTATAATTGAACTTTATTTTTAAAATGTTATACGCAACACCAAAGAAAGCTTTCCCCACACGCAACCCTGACATGGCTTGCATTCCACGCAAGAGCGTCCATCCTCAATAGCATGTGTTGTACGCAATACAGAGTTTCATAAAAAAATGATATATTGTTGTAATATTTTTATGATCTAGAAATTATGAATATTATTAACCAAATTTTTAATTTTATAACATCATAATTGATATGACACATTTTCTGGAATGTGGTATGAGAACAAAATCAATTTCTTCGGTTAAAATAAATATTTTTAAAAAAATGCAGTCTTGAGCCCTTTTGATGGAGCACCCATTATAAATATAATTTTTGACAGGTTTATAAGTTAAATTTTACAAAATAAACTTATTTATTGAATCAAGATATAAAAATTTACATATGATAAAGTTTTGATTTTTTTCTGACAATGTTCTTATTTTGATGAATAGTAAAAACATGCAATATTTTACTTCAGAACAACTTTTTTCATCGAGATAATTTATATGGTTAAATTATAAAACCTAATTTTTTAAAAGTAAAAATAGAATAAATTTTTACCATTTAATATAATTTATATCAATAGCAATTATTTTACATTGAATTCGTATGTTATATCAATTCAATCTTTTTCAATGTTTTACACAAAAACCCATATTTTTCGACAACGAGATAAATCTTAAATATATTAATGCAACTTATGTGTTTTGAATTTGGAAAAATATATTCAATATTTGGAATAATTAGGTCCAAATTATGTTAATAGGATACTTTGTATTTTTGGGCATTATGAAGAGTAACTACGGTAAAATTTCTTTACAACTGTTAAAGGTAAATTATGTAATTTAGGGTAAAAATAATATTATAAAATTACCCTAACACATGTTTTAATATAATTGGATGATTATATTTCATCATAAAATATACTTGGGACGAAATGGTATCTATTAGAAACCACTTGTATGTTATTAATACCTTTAATTTATTTCATATAAATAAAAGTGAAATATGTCTCACTCAAACTTTTATAATTAAATTATTTTTAATATATGGTTATACAGAATATAAATTCGGTTATAAATACTAATTTAAAAGATAAAATGTTTTTATTTATCATTTTAATTTATTTTTAATTTTTAATTAATATATAATTAATATAATATCTTATACATTAATGATGCATAAATTATTTATTTAGTGAAAAATCAATAATATAGTTTTTATTAGACTAATAATACCCATAAATTTCCCAAAAAACCTGAACAAAAATTATTGGTAGTGTAAATATGAACCATATACATCCTAAGGTCGAATATTTTACCATTTGGAGCTTCATAAAAGAGTTTATGACATTTATATTTTTTTATTTTAAATGATGTCAATGTTGTCACCTTTATAATTTAGTAAATATGTCATTTTAAATGTTGGGTGTTTTAGAAGATAAATTAGACTAAAAGTAATATAAGGAAAATTATTATATTTATATTCATAATTGTAGTTTATTTTTAATTATTAAGAAACAAATATGTATATTAAATAATTATAAAAAATTATTGTAGTAATTATTTTATTAAGAGAAATATCAAATAAATGGTTTTAAAAATATTAAAATAAATAATATACAAAATAATTTACACGCTACATGAATTTTATAGATTAATATGATATGTTAGTAACCTATTAAATAATTATTTTATAATATATTATTTTTTTGTATTTTATTTAAATTCAAATAAATTAATAGTGCAAAAGTTTACACTATTGGTATTTTATGAAAATAACATATTATTAAATTATGTAAAAATCACAAAAATATTTAAAAATTTATTAATTGAAAATTATATGGTCTAAAAGGTTATAAGTTATAAAATTATATGAAATTCACCACATATATGTTTGTATTTATAACAATTTAAAATTAAGAATATTATTACCACACATAAGATTAAATAAATTAAATAAGGATAAATCAAATTGATAAGGATTAAAATAATTTCCCAACATGTTTAAATTTGATTGGGTGAAAATATTACAACCCTATATTACCTCATATAATATGATTAGTCACTTTGGATGTTTTTATGTGGGGTTTTATTTTATTATTAATTAATATTTTTGAGGTTTCTCAAAGTTCCCCTCTTTTCTCTTATAAAAGGGTACATCATCCCTCTCATTTTAACACCATTTTGAGCCTTCATGCTCGGAAAACCTCAGCCCATTTCACTTATCAACTTCTCTAGAAACCTATTAGAGGTCCTGGTACTCTTCCAAGACCAAATTTAGTTCACTAAGAGGATGTTATGAGGAGGCACGTCGAAGAAGAGGTAATATCTTCAACCGATTCTTTCAAGTGTCTTTATTTTTCTACTTCCTCCTCGTTAGTTGTTTCATTATAAAGTAATAACATCAGTATAACTAATATTATGATATTTTATTATGACTATTAAACAACCCTATTTGACCTTCTACCCATCCTACAAAAAACTATATCACTGCGCGTGCGTACATACAAAATATCGTCTCCACGATGTGGTGTAATCTTTTTTTCCACCAACACATTAATTGGAAGGTATAATGGTGTAAATAATAACTATATATGGTTATTATAACATTATTATAATTATTATATATTATATCATCCACTTCAAAAACATTCAATAATTATGGGAATGATATCATCACTCGTGTGTACGTACGGATTACCGTCTCCACGACGCGATGAGATTCATTATCCAAGTTAACCATTCCAGAATGATTATGAAGTATATATATGATAATATTTATGAAATAATAATTCTACTATATCTATATATATAAATATATATCATCTACTTACTTCCATTCAATTCAATAACGAAATGAAAACAACGTTCATGCGTATGTACGGTCTACCGTCTCCATGAATGGTGTATTTCATTTCATTTATCCATATATTATATAAATATATATTCTGAATATATATGATATATAAATCATGTTTTACATTATGGAAGTAAGAAAATCATGATATAAGTAATAATAAAATCCACAAGAACAAGTACAAACACATACGACAAATGAAATGAGTTTACCCAAAACACTACTTTAACATGGGATTGACAAAATAATGGGTAATATCAAGTCGTAAGTGAATCATATATGATATCATAAATATTTTTATGTTTCTGTTACAAGTTAATAATATTCTTAAACCCACTATACATGGGTCTCAGAAACATAAAGAATAAATTGGACATAAGTTAAGGGATAATTTTTCAATCTAATTTTTATCTGAGATTTATTATAGGTAAGTATTTACTGGGGTTATATTTTTCATCCATGTTCATAAAAATTTTTTTCATAAAGTTTTTTATATTATTACTTGTATTTTTATAGTCATTTTTACCCCTCTTTTATTTTTTACTTTGTGTTATGGATGGAATCATTCTTTTGTTTACCATACATGGGACTTTATGACTTTTATAATAAAAGTACAAGGAGAATGTTTTTTAAGTTATATGGAATGGATGGATTTTTATGATTTAATAATGCCTTATTTTCATGATTCATACTCTACATGATTTCATGAATATTTTAAACAAAATACTTTTCTTTTAAAATTTCATGGCATTTTTTGAAAAGAAAACAATTTTGAAGAAGAAAGGATATTTTCTTCAAGAATTCATTTCAAGTGTTTTATCAAAACCATTTTCCTTCTATGATGACATTATTTCATATGTGTATGTTTCATGTATAATGTCTCTATGATATATTTGGTTTCACTTTTCTTATGATTAAATTATACCCATTTATTATATATGGATTATGTTAGGATGAGTTGATGTTTATGAAACCCATTTCATTCATTGGTTATGATGATTGATTTATGTTCATTTGTGGCACACGTAAGAATTATTTCATTATGAAATGGGTGGGACCCATATCTTCCTCCAATTAATTGGGAAAAGATTTTTACCTCATGAGATAGACATGGCTGGAACGGCAAGTAAAATATGGTTCAGGAATACAGGGCTGGAACGACTTGTAAACCCTGTTCAGTAATGGACTATGACCACTATGATGGTCTTGAAAACAGTGAATTGGATACTATGGAAATCATAACATGTGAGTAATGGTTTTTCACAATTAGATGTTGTATTCCAATGCCATTTAATCATTATTAATGTTCCTTTATGATCAATTACTTATGTACTATGAAGACTTATGTCATTGCTCAATATTTTGATGTTTGATGTTCTTGTTTTTAAGTTCAAATGATTATGGATTGTTTTTAGGTTCTCAATGTTTACCCTTACAGAGCATTTGAGCTCACCATTTTTATTTTTTCTTTTACCCAGGATATAAAGAATGGGTTTAGGTAAAAAAAAGGGAAGATCTTTATGGGAGATGTTGGAGATCATTCACCATGATTATAAGATTATGTTCTGAGATTCCAAAGACACTAAACTAATATGGTCTTTGGGAATATGTTTTTGTCATGTATTAAGTATTCTGAAAAATTAATGTGATTTCTATGTACGTCAAGCTATGGTTCTCTACTAAATTTTATTCAATGAAAATAACATATAAATCGATAAAAATGTATTATTTTTATAAAAATATAGACACATTAATCATGCTACTAAACTTATCGCACAATTGTTGTTATTATAATATTATTATTGATACATAAGGTTTCAAAAAATAATGAAATAAAGTTCTGTAGTTTGTTTAAATATTTACATCCTATTTTTTGGTAACCTTTTATAGGTATACTATAGTGCCTTCTCAATAAATAATATTTTCATTAGAATCCAATCTAAATTTCATAATGTTTATAACATTTTATATTGAATTAGGAACTCTATATCCTCTTAATCACCCTAACATTTCATCCAAGGATCATTTTTACCTCTTAAAATACATGACAAAAAATTTAATTATTACACAATATATTATATATTTTATATTACATCTCTATATATAGATGAATGTGAATGATAATATTTTGGATATTACATAATAATAACAATAAAAAATATATTAGAATTAATATCTATATATTTATGTCCAAAAAATTACATAATTATATTTATAACAATTGAATTTATATAAAGGAATTGAAAAAATAATTTAAATATATTATAAATTTTTTGAAAAATAATTATGAGGGTATAATTAGGTTTCCATTGAAAAATAATTTTAAAATAAATATATGTTTTTGATGAAATATTATTAATGTATATCTATAGTAAATAAGAAGTGTTTGAATTATTATATTAATCTAAATAGTATAAGATGAAACAAAAGTAAATCCTATGTAGTTTCTTATGGATTATAAATCATATAGTTCTTATAGCCATAATGAGTCCATTAGTATACCCAAAAAGAAGATAGAAGAACCTAAAAAACTGATATTTGTGAAATATATTGATATTTGTCAAATGACTTATTGATATTTGTGAAATATATTAAGAATTTTTTATAAAGTAAAATTAGATCAATAATATCTCAGTTAATTCAATTTATCTATTTGGAATAAATTTCTTATTTAAATTCTATATATAAAAATTGTAAACTTTTTCACACTTTTTATTTAAAATCCTTATTCTCATCGTGTCAGCGATATTAATTTTAAATTTAAATTTTCTACTTCATAGAGTTGAATATAGAATAATAGGATTCTAAATTGAGAATCACAATCACATATATTTTATTAATGTTTATACTAAATTTTTGCAACCAATGTAATTAGATAAAATATTACAAATTATTTACAATAGTTATGGTAAAAATTAGATTACAGATATTTTAAAATAAAATGATAAGATTTTAATTAAATTATATAATTTTATAAAAATAATGTATGCCCATATTTCATCCATATTAGTTATTGGGTTTTATATTGAGGCTTGTGTCAATTTTGGATTGTAAAAAATGAGGGATGAGGTTTTCTTTTAAAAATATACAAATGTTTCACTCAAAACAGGTATAATACGCCACCACTTTTCATCTCATCTATAGACCATTATATAATTTTGGATAAAACAGTAACCATAAAAATAACATCCCACCATCATTCCACTCTTCCTAGAAGCATTATTTTGGACATACTCTATCTATGGAAGACTTTGGGAGATTTCCTAAGAAGGATATCCACAGAAGAGGTAACATTCATCAAGGCACAATTTTAATTTATTTATTCCTCCACCCCGTAAATTATTATTAACACATTATGATATAATAACATCATAATATTACATATACATATGTTTTTCATGTTATTGTAATTACTAGAAACTATCTCAACTTCTATCAAATGGATTACAAAATAATCATTCATGTATCTGACAGACTTCTACCTCACAAACCGATTATTTTTATATTAAAATTCTAACCTCGCATGGTTGGATATAATGATTGATATATTTTTTATATATTAATTTTATGAAATAAATATTCTTGTATAATTTTTTTCACACACTCCTTTTTTATTACCATTTTATAGGAATATGATAACATCTCTCCTTTTTACAGTGGATTTCTGCCTCGTGAAGCCATGTAATTAGTTCACACAATACATTGAATAAAATATGTATTATATTAATGAACAAATTTAATATATATTACATAAAAATTATTTTTTAATAATAATATATCATCAAATTTATATTCTATTATTCTGATATGAAAATTGAAACAACATTCATGTGTACACATGGCCGACCATCTTTGTGAATAATGTATTTTATTTTAATCAATAAATAATCTGGAGTATTGTAAATTCATAAATAAAGAATATATATGATATTAATATCATGGATGTTTTTGGATATTATGAAACCCTAATTAAATAATGGGGTCTAAAAATAACAAATCAAAACAAGAAAAAAACAAAAGTAGTTAATGATTGAAATGTGACATTACTGTGGAATTGTTATTAAATAGATCATAAATGGTCATAAGTATATTGTATTTGTAATGATATAAATCTCTATAAGTCTTTAATATATTTGAAATAAATTTATATATATTATAATTTTTTTATCTTGTAATATAGAACTCATGAATTATGGTAATTGATTTTCATCTAACTAATTACTTCTTTGTGACCCATGCCATATTGGCAAGCTATTAATTTTATGTGGTGTATATAGATATCAATAATTTATTTTATTCATAAAATCCTGAAAATTATAATAATTTACATATCCGTTTTAGGATCTCTCTTTTAATAGTTTTATGGTTCAACTGATCCAATGTAGTATGAGATATTTTCCTCAATTATCCATTATGAGGAATTTTTTATGTTATGCACAGATACTCTTTCAAAAGGTTTATGAGATTCCCATTTGACATAAAATATCAGAAATTTATTTATCCTCATGATATTTTATGAACTATTTTATTTTATTCCTTCTTATTGTATAAAATTTAATGATTCCAAAGTGGTAATGATTTTATGTTTCAATATCAATGTTTATCATGATTATTTTTAATTGTTTTTCAAATTTAATATATTATGAACAATATCTAAATAAAACATGAATTTTTTATCCTATAGTTACTAGTTATTTTTTCTTTAATAGTACCATTTTTTCAACTCTATTTCCCTTTATAATAATTCAGAAAAAGTTTCAAATAAAATCCATAATTAGTTCCCTTTTCCATCATTAATATTTTTTCCTCCAAAACTATTTAAAAAATGAAATATTTTTTTCGTATTATACTATGACTATAATTTTAAAATTTTACCCATGTATTATCCTATTACAAAAAATTTGGAATGTAATATTCATGTTTATTTACCAAAAATTTACTATTGGGGTTTACTAAAATTCTGAATGAAATTTTTTTAGTTGTAGGGAATGATTAAAAAATCCCATCAACATGAATGTTATTTTATAATAAGATTAAATTAAATTTTTCTATTTTTATTTTCCAATAAAAATTTAATGAATGTTTTTATGTTTTTAAAAGTCTCTAATAAAAATGAAATTAAATTCTCTTCATGAAATTTTTTAAATTGATCAATCTAAAAAATTTTCAAAACATGAAGACATGCATTGGTGTTATATATACATTACTAGATATATGTTCCATGGATACCATTAATATCCATTGTTTGGATAGTTTACTTTTATGATGGAATGATGTTAATGAAACATTTTAATAATCAACATGATACACCATGATATAATATTTATGAAACCCACTCCTTTTTTTCAATGAGTATTGATAATATGAAATGATGACATTATTATGAAACTTTTATCCTTTATAAAGGTTATTATGTGATGGAATGATTATTAAACTCATTGCATCTGATATGATTGGATATAATGAATGAAATATACTATTATGGAATATATAAATATTGTTTTTAATAATAGATGTGTGGTAACTCAATCTACCTCCAATGAATTGGGTAATTATTTATATCTGATGAGATATACATAATTGTAATGGGGAGTGAACTAGGATCGGTAATGGGAATTTTCTTATATGATGGTTTTTGTAGTGAACCCATTCCACCCTGAGAAATTAGATAACATTGGGGATGGAGGTGTGTCCCATCAATGATGTGTATCGACCCATGGAGTTTCAGATATGTTTGGGAAATGATCCATAACTACTAGGGAAATTAGTTTCTATGGTTATGTGTATGCCTAAATGTATGTATTATTCACATATTATGATCACAAGGCTCATGATATTTGATTACCTTACGATTCATGTATTCTAAAATTACAATCTTTATTCCGTGGTTCATTATTATTGTTTTTGATTTTCATGTTATAGTTTTGTATTTTATTCTCATATTTTAAAAACATTATTTTCACGTTAGATTGATTTATTTCAATTATTTTCACTTTCTAATCACTTGATATCACCCTTTTTACAGTTTCTTTCTTTAGCTTGTTAATAATTTTAACATATAGGATAGTTCTATGAATATTACTAAATGTTAATACCAATATTCCAAACATTGAATATACATCAATATAATAGAAGATTATTTTCCATGTTTCCAAAAGTAGTAATTTATTATGGTCCACATTCATGTGTTTGAATAATTTATTTAATATTCCTCGAAAATGATGTAATATAAATTTAATAGAATCATGGGTATCTGTAATTGGTTTTATAGGATAGTTATTCCTCTCCTTTTTCTACTACAATGAGTAAACATTAATGACATCCCTATAGAAAATCTAAATATATTTTTTAGGATGAGATGAAGTGAAGGAAAATGTTGATGAATTTTTATAAAGTTTAGAGTGAACAGTTTCTAAGAAATTAATTATGCATCTTGGTATTACAAGTGGACATATCTCTAGAACAATGGTAGCTATGGATAAAAATGTCGAAAAGGGAGATTTGAACTAGAATAGATTCTCACCTAGTAATTGATAATGTTCCTTGCTATAATAATATGTGGTTCTCCCAATATTCCTCAAACATAGGTTATTTAGACATCTGATATATTATAACTATTTGATAGATTTTTCTACCAATATGATAATAGTTTTTCTCACAGTGATGTTTAGGTTTTAGTCAATGGATGGAATTATAACTAATCTTTTTAAAAATGAATCTAATGGAATATTTGATGATTATGATTGAATAAGTGGATAATGAATTGGTAGATAGTTATTATGAATATGTATAATAAGATGTCACCAGATATAATTAATAATTTTAACATCGATGTGATTTGTGATGTATGAAATAAGAGGAAGATGATCTTCTATGAAAGTTCATGTGGGTAAAAACACGTAAGAATGACGATTTAGATTCCTTCATGTCAAAAAATCTAGAAGAATACCCTAAAAGTATATATCATATTGATGGTATGATATTATATATATGCAAATTATGGTCTTAGAGTGAAAATTTATTGAAGAGTTCAATAAACAATGTGTAAGGAATATTAGAATTGTCTAACTCAATTCTCTAACCCAAGAAATAACGTATATACCATGAAAGGACCTATTCCGATTCAATAATTGATGTTGTAGGATTGAAGTATTTATGTATTTGGATTCGAGTATTATTTTTTAGATGTATTATCCCATAGAAACATTTTTTTGAATAAATCATGAAACAACTAAGGATTATGATGATTTTGAAAACATATATTTAACCATGTAAGATTAATATAAGATTTATGCATTCAATCATGGGATTAAAAGTTTTATCATTATTATAAGTTAATGATTTCATAATAACCTCATGAAATTTTATGTAATGAGAGTTTATCATGAATAAAATTTTTTAAGGAGATATTTATGGTAATACAGCCATAGCGTTTGTAGGAGGAATGCCTTATTACAGCCATATAATTAAACATATCAGTATCATGTTAGGTTAATCATATCATTTATGTTAATATAATTATTGTTTATTTCAATTTCTGAATGTTCTAATAAAATATTTTTAGAAAAATAATATCCCAATATAGGGTGACAACCAGTTGTATTCATAATTTCCATAAGGTTGTAATAGAATACCGAAGGGAGATAAGGGTATAAAGCCGACCACTAAACTGTATGAATTATTAACTATAGAAGATAAATATAAAGAGATAGATTTATAAGTATGTATCTTATCATTTTGTATGTAAAAAAAGTAACTTCTAAGATCTAATCATATAAAATGTTACTATAACCATTATCCATTAGAAAAAGGAAGTGGGAAGACATCAATTTGGGTTTTGATGTTAGACTCCCTAGAAAATCTAAATGATTAGAGCTATATGGGTTGTAATTAATCATTATACATCATCTGCATGATATAATATTTATCATGGTATAAGTATTATGAGATATAAATTAATGAATTGTTAAGTATTAATGAAGATCCACATTCAATTTTATTTGAATGGAATGTCGAGTTTACCTAAATGTTTTGGTGGAGAATTCGACCAAACCATTGTATAAATGTGATTTCCATCCATATGAAGGATTTACTATTTGAAAGAACAATTCTAACCATACTTGATATGATAAGCGAATGATCAATGGATTTCAAAGGTGGTTGGGACCACACATTCCTCTATTTGAGTCTCCATACAACACTAGTTTTGAAATGAGAATTTAGGTATTTTTTTATGAATCCCTATATATATACATTAATGAAGATTCCTAAAGAAATATTGTGGGGATTGATATAGTTGATGTCATATAAGAGAAGGATATATCTATTTAGAAAAATATAAATAATAAACATTTCTGTAATAAATTTTATGATGATAATCATTGACATTATATTGAATTTTATGTTATTTATAAATCATTTCTATTAATTTATCTATGGAAGAAAAAAGGAAAAAAATAAGACCCAGATATGTCTATACTACTGAAATAATTTAACAAATCAGGACAAAATCTTCTTTATTATGCCTCCACCAAACCATTATCATGTTCATGATGTGTTCTATGTCTCACTTTTGTGTATGTAAATACTTGATCCATTAAATGTATTGTACATAGAGGTCTTACCAGTAGTGTATGGTCATTTTAATGTGGAGGAACATGTACAGATTCTAGATTGAATGAGGAAATTTATAAAAAAAATAAAATCAAAATTTGAATGAATTACAGTGAATACACTAGCATGGGGAATTTATATGGCAACCTTAGGATTTAATGAGGGATAAATATTCTCATTTGTTGTTACTAAAGTACATAATTTATAGTTATAAATTCATTTTAGTGGTGAAAGAATGTAACATGAAATGAATTTTTAAAATTATTTTTTCAAAAAAGTTAAACATTTGATATTTTACATTTTATGTATCACTGAGTATATATTTCATTATACAAAATTCATAGATCTTCTTGCGTTACACACAAGAATGTTTTTTTCTTATGTCATGAATGACATGCGACACCCAATATCATTGAACCCCAATGTATTATATAACCATTATAACCTATCTTATAAAAATTTTGGTATGAATAGTATTAAATAATTTATGTAATATATATTAAATGTTTATAATAAATTTAATATCTTTATTCAATTATTTAGAAATAAGTAATCAATTTTTTAGTAATGTAATTATAATCATTGAAAAAAGCCTTCCTCCAAAATGATATGTATTGTTTTATAAGAAACATGTTGTAATTACGTTATACAAATTTTAAAAAATATATTCATTTAAATGTAACTAAATTTTAAAATATTGTTATCAAAATTAACATGTGTTGAAGTTTGTGATTTTTTTGGAAAATATTGATATTTTAGTGAATTGTGAAAAGTACAAATAATTTGTAATTTTTTTGAAAGTTGGTGTCTCCATCAACGATCGAGACACAATTTATTGAAATGAGAAGGTAATTACATAATTCTAAGATATGGAATCTAATTTAAATAACTTTTATAAAAATTAAGATGACCAACAGGCAGATAATCCTTCCATGTAATGCTCTGGTTGATTCCCTTGTTGGCAAGACCATCGACAACAATGTTCACTACACAAAAGGTATGAGTGACAATGTAGTTGATCTCTATAAGAAAATCTGAGAATCTTATCCCAAGGGTAGTAACGGGCCATGTGATATGGACTATGCCAATCCAAATCACCTGGTCAATGGTGGTTGAGTGACTCTCTATCCAGATGTTGTTCCAACCCTTTTGTTTGATGAAATCCATAGTATGAATCACACCCATCATTTCTGCCTACAAGGATTAGGTTGTACCACAACTCCAAAGGAAGCATCTCTTGAATATCCCAATAAAATCTCTGAAGATAGATCCACATCCATCTATCCCTAGATTTCCTTTGAATGCTTCAGAAACATTCACTTTAATCAATCCTAGAAGCAGAGTTTGTTGGAACACTTCAAAAGTGAACCTTGGTTGCTTGTATAGACCATCAACTCTAAGATGAAAAAGGATCTATAAATCACCAATGGAGTTGACACAATAAGATTTTCAGAATGAAGAGGCATCCGTAATGGTAATTATAATTCGTGTCCAACCTGCATAAAGACATAATGAGCAATTGTTGTGGATAATGTCATTTATATCATACTAGATCACGGGGAGAAGCACCGCAACAATTTCTAGGAAGATGTTCTTGATTTTCAGCGAAAAATCAAGCTCCACACAATGATTTAATTGGGAATTAATAGTGTTAAAGAGTTATCATATTTATCCCAACAATTAAGTAATTTAATTCCAAATAATTGAAGTCTTAGCACAAGAAAAACACAGATGGTTTGCATATTCTTTATGCTGGTGGAAAAAGTGGCACCTAGAGAAAATTTTGATTCCATAGGATTCAAGAAAAAACTCAGTGGGAAGATTGCTGTGAGAAATATTCCAAACTAGATGGAATATTAATGGATTAATGGATTGATTTTCAAAAGAAGTTAACCAATCAATGAGGAGATCCGGAGTTGAGAGATAGTGATTGTAAAATCTTTTTGTGTAAAGAACCTCATTATGAGCATGCTCGCCTATTAAAAAATCATCAGAACTAGCATAGGAGTAATAATCAATAATATAAATGATGTTTTCAAGAACATTGAAGTTACTAGATTGTATGATTTAAATTATAGTACAATTGGTGTTAACCAGGGAAGAGTTAAGAGGTAACATAAAAATTAGAGGGACACCCATCAAATTATCAAGCCTAACATTCATAGAATAATATTCCATAACCATCCATATACAGTTAACCATAATGTTTTCAAAGGATTGTCTAATGGATAGCTAGATAGAATACTAGATATAGCTCAAATTTCCTTTCATATGTTTTTGAAGGAATCTTTTTCTATGAAAATAAATGGATTCTGAGTTGATATTAATCAGTCTCCAAGTAAGTCTAGCATGAAGTGCATTGGTAATGAGCCAATGGATTATTATACCAAGACCACCTTTATCTAATAGTTTGTACCATGTAGACTAAGGAATGGCCACACACTTTCTTTCATGAATGTAGTCAGTCCAAAATTTTTTTTGATGTAAACATTAATTTTATTAACAAGTAAAACCCGATATTTAAGGATCATAAATCAGTAGACCTATTTAGACATAATATTAGATATCACTAAACAAATCCTTCCAGGCATGGAAATTAATTTACCCTTCTAGGTGGACAACTGGTTGATGATCAGGTTCACAATGGTGTAAAATAATATGGATTTAGACCTTCCCCAGAATATAGGAACCCCTAGGTAGGTGAAGGGGAATGATCCTTATTTGATATCAAAACTATTGATAATTTCATTTTTTCTAATATGGTTAAAAATTTTTCTAAAGAAAACAAAATGTTTACTCCAGCTTGGAGATTGACATGAGATCTCTTCATAATGATCCAAGGCATTTTCATTATTTGGAATATTTCTTTTATCACCTTGTAAAAACACAATGATGTCATCGGCCTAAAAAAGATGTGTAGGCAAACATATGTCTCTAGCCGCCCGAATGGGATTAAATGTCCTATAATTTTTAAAAAATAACATAAGTATTCTGTAGTTATATTTAATTTACTTGATTAATTATTAATCAATTTTATATTATATATAAGTATATATTTTTTTAAACGATTTTTATGAAAACTTTTTTATTGTGTATAATTTCTAAACATATTAGAAAATAAAAATAATCTATAATAATGAATGTTTTAAATAAAACATATAGATTATATGATAATAAATATAAATTAATTTTTTTATTTTTTGACCCATAACCACCTTATACATTAAATAATTTATTTTGGATCCATTAGAAAATGAAAATGATTTTATTTTAAAATAAAATTATCATTTTTTCCTAAGGTGCCCCTCACCCCTCTTATAAAAGGGAACTTCCCATTATCCATAATTCACACCTCCAAATCCATTTGGATCGACCAAAATCTGCCCAAATATCCCCCAACTATCCTATATTCATCTTAGAGGGCTTAATTTGGCCAGAAAACTAGCCTATCGGGCCCTTTTAATCAAATCAAAATGATGAACCCGAATAAGAAGTAATGATTTCACCTCCCTCTTTCATGTTCTTTTCTTCTTCCTCTTTATCTTTCATTGTTATATACATTTTAAAATAAGAAATTATAGATATTATATATACTATGATGTTATTATATAAATTTTACATCAATATTAATAATTCTATCCATCCTATAAATGACAATGTCACCATACGAGTGTACGTACAGATTACTGTCTCCACATCCTAGTGCAGTATGTTATTCAAACATTTCATTATTTTGATGGCTATAATAATGATTATAACTAATTTAAATAATAAATATTACATGTCAATGATTCTTTAAATATGATATACAATCCAATTACATATGATTTTTTCATCAATGTATTGATATTGTCTCTTGTGCGTACGTACGGATTACCGTCTCCATGACGCGATGAGATTCATTCCCACGTTCACCTTTCAATGATGATTATAAAATATATATCATTAATAGGTATGTAATGTATGAAATAATAATTCTACTTGTATATAAATAAATATATATATATATATTTACATACGTATATCTTATTCAATTAGTTTTGTGCAATACGATATGAAAATGGAAACTGTGTTTATGCATACGTACGGACTACCGTCTCCATAAACTGTGTTTTTCCATTTCATATATATGTCCATTATACGTATTTATATTATAAATATATATGATATATAAATGATGTTTTATATTATGGAATTATTTAAAAATTGATCTAAGAGATACAATCGCGAGTAACATGTTAAAACACGTACGATAAAGAAATCGATTATTTCCTGAAATGTTAATTTAACATGGAAATTTTTATTATATTGGTAGTAAAATGATATAAATGAATCATGTATGATATCATAAAAATTAATATGGTTCTGGTATAACCTAATGACATACAATTTTCATTACACAGGAAGTTAAACATACACTCTACTAATGGAAAGTTCAATGTAATGGGTTTTCATCTCAGTCCATATTCCCGTGAGATTCATGCTATATTGAAACTTTTACCTTTTTGTGGTGTATGTACTGCCCATAATTGTATAAATTGTGTAATACACTTTAATTTATGTGTATTTACATATTCATTGTATGGTAATTCTTTTATGGGGTTTATTTTTTGTATGATACCAAATTGTTAGGGGCTAATTTGACAATCTCTTTATTATCCGAGGTAGTTTTTACGTAAGTATCTTCTGAGACATATTTATTATCCATGTCCATGTTTCATAAAAGATTTTTCAGAGGGATTATTTTTACGGGAATTTTTACAAAAACATCATTATATATTTTTTAAATATTTATTCATTTAAATCGTTCTCATTATTGTCCATGTTTTCAAAAAGGGTTTTAAGGATTTATTTATTTGGCCATGAATATTTTTAAAATTTTAATTCCTTTGAAATGTTTAAAAGTGGTATGGGACACTTTTATTAAAAAATGTTTTTAAATTTATTTCTTTTTAAATAGTGTTACTTCTAAATGTTTTCATGGAAAAGTGATATTTCTCTCAAATATTTTTACAAATCATTTTCATCTATGTCTACATACGTTGATGGATTTTAATCTTGTTTGAAGTTGATTTATTATGATACAAATCTTCCATACTGTATTGAAGGGTTTGTGATATGTTTTACTGTGGATGTGTTATTTTTATAGCATTCATGGTTTTTGGATAAATTATTGACATTTTTTTGCTAGATTTAATATGAATGTTTATGTTATGATTTAACCTTTTGATATGAGGAATACAGTGGACTTAGTGAGTGACGAGTAGAGCCCGCTATAGCTCTTCGATGCATCAGTATGTCTCATTAGACAAACTAGTGTCTTGGAAGAAGGCGTAGACAAAAGTTTTATTAGTAGTTTTGGCACATGTCCTTGACTATGTGGTAATTATTTCCGACGTTTGGAATTCCCTCATTATGAAAATAGTTATTACATTTGATTATTCCACCAGTAGAATATCCTTGTTCTTGTTTATATGATAATGTTTGAATTATTTTTTCAATATTATTTTTTCAAGTTTCTGTTTGAAAGGCTATTGTTTTTATTACAATTCTTGCCTTAAAGGTTTATAGCTTCCGCTAAATTATTTACCATTACTGAGCATCTGAGGTCACCCCATTCTAATTTTTTTTCCAGGATCCCATGAAGTGTTTTATGTTTGAGATGAATGGTTAAGATAAGGGAAAATGGCATTCTCAAAGTATTTTTTTGTGTTGTATGTTAGAAAATATAATGTATTGCTCATGTATGCAATCGATTTTCCAAGACTACTAAACTGATTGATCTTTCAGGACTTGATTCCTTGTAATCATGCCAACCTATTAAAATAGCGCACCAACTCTGGGTAACTAGTGTTGGGGCATTACAGTTGGTATCATTGAAAGATTAGAAATAACCTTGGAACTAGATTTAGATAAACTGTAATTAGAGAACATTATCCTAAGATAGAATTTCTGGATTATTATAGAAGAACATCCAAGAATTTTGGTAATGTAGAAATTTTGTGAGTTTTCCATGAAAATACACCCCAATCTGGATACGAGCTGGTAGAGGTGTCTCTAGCACAGATGTACATAGGTGTAAAACGTGAAAAACCCGCATTGACCTAGACTCGAATGGGAAAAGGTGCATGAAAACAGGCCTTGATTCACTCTAGGTTACAACACTCCTAGGGGATATGTATAGGATAACTATAATTTTCATTACAAATCATTATGAATAATTTACAAATATATACCTACTCAATGAAAATATTTCTATGAATTGGATTATATCTATAAACTGTACAATTTAAGTTAGGTATTTTAAATGATTGGGATTATTCATTGCATTTCATAAACTGACCTAGTGTATGCCATTTTATAGAAATGGCACCCAGTAGAAGGAATGTGAACTCCATTAATACGTATGATCCAAAGAGTAATAAGGATCATATCATTCATGGTTTTAAGCCAACATTTAGAAGGGAAATAGTCTCCCATGTATTCTAAACCTATAAAGAAATAATATCATATGTTAATAAGACATGTAAATAATTCTTTGTCTCATATGGCTTTGAATGGATGCAAGTGAAGAAAAGGATGGTAGAGAGAAATATGGATAAAGGGAAGAAGGGAAAAAGGATTTTCCTATATGTGATAAATGTGGAATGAATAACCTTGGTAAAGTATTGATGGGAATGGGAGTTTGTTATATGTGTGGAGAAAAAGGACATCAAGTACGTGATTGCAGGGGTATGAAAAACGTTTCAAATGTAAAATGCTTCATCTACATGGCGTTGGTACACTACATGAATAAATATTCCTGTCATCAGTGTATACCACAAATGATACAATTGGATAGTAATAAAGATTTGATACTACCTCAGATGAAGAGGAATGGCTAGTTTTCATATGTTGTTATTATAAAATAATTTCATTTGAGTTTCTTATAAATAGAATACTGGTTATATAAATTATGGAGATAAATAAGGATTGAACTACCATACTATTTTATTAGGGATTTGAGATTATATGGTTCTATGAAAAGTGACTTAATAGTTAGCTACACTTTGGAATAATAAATGGTTGAAGGAAATTTATTCTTTAATATGGTCTTCATAAGGAGGTAGTGATTTTGGAACAAGATTAGGTTCATTTGGATAAATTATATTGGATATTCTTGAGTTCCTTGGAACTGATTAATAGTTTGTTTCATCATTGTTGGAATATTAATTTTTTTTGGATATAAGGAATATATCTAGTAAAATATAAAGTATAAGGGGGAATGAATGTAATAAATAAGGATTCATGGTAATTCAGGGTGTTACTATGTTTTAAAATAATACAATACGATGTTTTTAACATGTTATTATGTGGAAAAAAGGATCTTCATTGTGTTTAACTTCCTTATAAATTTTGGACAGTGGGATTGGGGAGAAGTATTTTTTATATGACTAAAGGATGGATTGGATTATGTTTAAAATTGGATAGTATTTTTAAGGTCATTTTTGGATTGTTATAAAAATCACAACACGCATACCGTCTGATAATCCGTCACATCAGTCAAAGCTATGGGAATCGAACCCACAACCATAATGCGATTGGGATTTATCACCTACAACTGGTCGACATATATTCCCTGGATTATATAATCTAGTTTTTTGAAAGGTATGATAGGTGAATCATAAATTCATTATTTTATTTTTGGAACCCTATACGATTATGATAAATATAATTTTTTTCCAAATCTTTTGGAGTGAAATATTAGTTTGTTGTTGAAATTAGTTGAAGAATGAAACTCTATTTGTCAACTATATATATATATATATAATTTTTCCCTCTTCTAATATGGGTAAATTAATTCCTAAAATTTAGTAAAGGTATCTAAAAACCAAAAATGTATTATAATAATACATTATATTTTGTTGACCCAATGGTATTTTAAATCATCAATGATTGATGGATTTGAGGCCCTCAATTTTACACTTGTTTGTGATTGATGAACTCAATCACTCCCTATAAATATTTTCATTTTTCATCCAATTATGTGTATCTAATTTCCACAAATGTTATCTTAATCGAGATCATAATTTGATGGTCACCCTTTCATTTCCATTTTCCTCTTATTAAGCCTAAATTTTATTAACCCAATTTCTGATGTGGGTTTTCCCACAAAGATATTTTCTATTTTAAATCTTTTATTTTTGAAAAACAATTTCAAATTGCGAGGGAAAAATTTATTGTAGGTGGAAATAATGTAACACCCCAAGATTTCATAGTATGTTATTTTTTCAAAGTAATTCAATAACTTTCAATACACAGAACACTGAGCTCAATCGCATCACGAAATACCAAACATGCCATTCAAAAGAGGTTATAAATAGTATTAAATAAATTTTGAACTTTATATAATCCTTATAATTTTAGAATCCATATTATTAGTTTCATAGACATAATTTAGAAAAAAAAACAAATTCATTTTTTAGATAAAAGAAATATTTTTTAAAAAAATGCAATTTTACCACCATTTAATAGAGATCCATTTTTAAATCAAATATTTGAAACTGGTATATATTAAAATGTTCCAAATAAACCTCTTATTTAGAATCAAGACATAAGAATTTAGTTTAAATTATTTTTTGTGTTTTTCTGATAATATTCATCTTTGGATGAATAGTGAAAAATATATATTTCAACTGAAAACAACTTTTTAAATCAAAATAATTATTAGTGTTAAATTATACATTTTAATGGTTTGGAAGTATAAATTGATTATATTTTTACCATTTAATCCATTTTTGGTCATTTTATGTAATTCGACTTTGAAATTGGACATAAACAAGTGCCAATCTTTTGATAGTTATTAATTCATAAAAATACGCATTGTGGTTTTGACAATGGGAATTAATTTTAAATTAATAAATGAATATTCTATGTTTTGAAGTTGGTAAAATATAATACATATTTGAATTTTCAATATCAAAATTATCTTAGGGTGAATTTTTGGTATTTTCCTGAAAACATTCAATTTTTGATGAATAGTGAAAAACCCTGAGTTATTATTTAAAACCGACTTTTTATTTAATTAATTATTTATTTTATATAAAATTATTTTAGGTCGAAATAGATAAATAATACCTATATAAATTCAATTCAACTAATTTCAATCATTTTATAATAAGTTTAGATATATAAAAATTGTATTGAACTTTTTACTGTCTTTTACCCACCTCCGAGGAGAATTTGCAACTTTTCATAAAACATAATTTTACAAATTCTATGAATTTAATTTAAAAAATTCAAGAGACACTGTTGATATCATTAAGTGAAATGTTTTTCAATAAGATAAAAATAATGTTTGGTGAATAGTATCTTTTAACTTTTATTTAGCACAGTTAAAAGTAAATAGGGTAATTATAGGTAAAATGATATTATTATTATCCAAAAAAATGTCCTAATTATATTGGATAAGTTTTATTAGACCAAAAACAACCATAGGAATAAAATATTATCCTCTAGGTCCACTTGGGTTAGATTATGACCGTTATTAGTATTTAATTAAAAGAAGTGTTAAAAGTGTTAAATTCATGTTTTCATAACTAAAACTTTTTAATATTAGGTTATACATAAGATAAATTCCAATATAAATATTAATTAGAAAGATAAAAGTATATCCTACATAATTTTATTTTATTTATAATTTTTAGACATTAAATAAATAAAATTATTTATGACATAATGATGATGTAGAAATTACCAAATTAATGAATGATTAAAATAATTGACATGATAAATATGAAAATAAATGAAATATGAAACTTTTTTTAAATGAAAATAATTTATAGGTTAATGTGAGATATTAGGGTTGGTTAAATGAGTTTTCATCGAAGTAATAATACCGTTATGAATTTAGAAAAAATTAAATACAAAATTGTTTCAAAATTGACATAAAAGAGATTATAAAACATGTATTATATTATTAATTTATATTTTTTTTCTAAAAAACATAGGTTCGGCCAAAAAACATATATAATAATAGGTGTATCCTTAATTAACTACTTGGGGTTTTCTTGGATGTATATAGTAAGTTTATTAACCATATAATATTAAAATACAAAGAGACATGGTTAATGTCAAACTATTTAACAATGAGTTAAATCTAAATGTTAAAGTTAATATACTTACCCAAACTTGTCTAAAACCTATTTGTTGAGTGGTTTTCAACCAATACCCACATTATACTTTAAATAATTAATTTCTTATCTATTATAAACCTAAAATAAATTTATTATAAAATAATATTTTAAAATTTTCCTAAGCTGCCCCTCACCCCTTTTATAAAAGGGAACTTCCCCTTCTCTCCAATTCACACCTCCAAAGCCATTTTTCCCAGCCATACTCTTCCCAAATATCATCCCAACTATCGTAAATTTATCATATAAAGATTAATTTGGTTAGAAAGCCATAATATGGAGCCCTTTTGATCAAATCATAACAAATAACCCGAAGAAAAGGTAATGATATCACCACCCTCATTAAAGTTCTTTTATTGTTCCACTTCCTCTTTATTTGTTTTTTACATTCTAAAATAATAACTCCAGTATCTTCTATATATTGTGATGTTATTATAAAAATGGTACAACCATATTCATAATTCTAACCATATTATAAATGAAAATGTCAACATACGTGCGTACATACATATTACTATCCCCAGGTCGTGGTATAATTTGTTATTCAAACGCTTCATTATTCGGATGAGTATACTAATGAGTATAACTGATTTAAATAATAAATATAAAATTTTATTGATTCTGTATATATTATATACCATCTAATTACATATTATTTCACCATCTATATAATGATATTGTCGCTCGTGCATTCGTACGGATTACCGTCTCCACGACGTGATGAGATTCATTTCCACGTTCACCATTCAACAATTGTTATAAAATATATATCATTAATAATTATTTAATATATGAAATAATAATTCTACTGTTGATATAAATATAAATATATATATGTATATTTACTTACATATATCTTATTCACTTAGTTCTATGCAGTACGATATGAAAACGGAAGCAGCGTTTATGCGTACATACGGACTACCGTCTCCATAAATGGTGTTTTCCATTTCATATATATGTCCATTATACATATTAATATTCTAAATATATATGATATATAAATTTTGTTTTATATTCTGGATGTATTTAAATCTTGATCTTAGTTATACGATCAAGAGTAACAGGTTTAAACACGTATGATAAAGACAATGATTATTACCCGAAATGTTAATTTAACTAGGAAATTATTATTAAATGGATAGTATAATTTCATAAATGAATCATTTATGATATCATAAATTTAAATATGGTTTTGTTATAATCTAAAAACATTTAATTGTCATTATACAGGAGGTTAAAAGTACCCTCGACTGAAGGAAAGTGCAATGTAAGGGGTTTTCATCTCACTCCTTATTCCTGTGAGATTCAACCTATATTGTAACTATTAGCTTTGGTGTGGTGTATGTATGGAACATAATTGTATTTTATGACTAATAAACTATAATATATGTTCATTTACTTATTCATTGTATGATACTTTTTTCATGGGGTGTATGTTTCGCATGTTACAAAATTTGTAAGGGTTAATTTCACAATCTCTTTATTATTTGTGGTTGTTTTTACACAAGTATCTATTGGGACATATTTATTATACATGTCCATGATTCATAAAAGTGTTTTCAAAGGGATTATTTTAAATGAAATTTTGAAAAAACATCATTAATTTTTTTTTAAATATTTATTCTTCTAAACTGTTCTCATTAATGTCCATGTTTTCAAAATGGTTTTTAAGGATTTATTTATATGGACATGAATGTTTTTAAAATGTTAATTTCATTGAAAAATATCAAATTGGAATGGGAAACTTTGATTCAAAAATGTAATTAAATTTCATCCTTTTTAAATAGTGTGACATTTAAATGTTTTCATGAAAATGTGATATTTCTCTCGAAGAGTTTTTCAAATCATTTTCATCCATGTCAACATCAATTGATGGATTTTAAACTTGTTTGAAGCTAATTTATTATGATAAAAATATTTCATATTGTATTTAAGGATTTGTGATATGTTTGACTATGGATGTATTATTTTTATACGATTCATGGTTTTTGGATAAAGTATTGACATTTCATAAGCTAGTTTTTATGCGAATGTTTATGGTATGTTTCGACCTTTTCATGGGAGAAATGCAGTGCACATAGTAAGTGACGGGTAGAGCCCACTATAGCTCCTCGATGCATTGGTAGGCCTAATGAGCCAAACTAGTGTCTCAGCACAAGGGCTTGATAGAAATGTTATTTGTATTCTTGGAAGAAGTCCTTGACAATGTTGTAATGATTTCCGGCATTAGGTATTCCCTCATTATGAAATTAGTCATTACATGTGATTATTCGACTAGTGGAATATCCATGTGCATTATTATATGGTAATGTTTGATTTTTTTTCCATATTATGTTCACATTTATGTTTGAAAGGACATCACATATTTCCTTAAAAGTTTATAGATTCTGCTAAATTATTTACCCTTACTGGGAATCTGAGCTCACCCCTTTCTTATGTTTTATATTCCTAGGATCCCCTGATGTGTTTTATATTTGAGATGAAGGGTTAATCTATGGGAACAAAAACATTATCAAAGGATTTTATTGTGGTGTTTGTTAGAAAGTGTAATTTAATGTTCATGTATGCAATCGATTTACCAAGACTACTATATTGATCGGTCTTTCGGGTCTTGATTCCTTGTAATCATGACAATGTATTAAAATAATGCACTAACTCTAGGTAACTAGGCTCTGGGCGTTACAGTTATTAATCCTATACATGGGTTTGTTATTATATTATATCTATCAAATATATTTTATGAATATAAAAAATATTTTATTAATATATAACATATATTTTACATTAATATCACCCAATATTGTAAATTAACTTAATTTAATATAGTAAAATAACTTTTTAACTGTAAATATATTAATAGTTTCCATTATATTCAATTTGTTTTCATATTCTTTTCTAATTAATTGGTATCTTATTAATTCATATTATATTTTTTACACCATATATTTACATGAATTACTTATCACTATTGATAACTAAAAATTTAATTTATAGGTTATATCTTATTCTATTGTTTGATAATAATTAAAAATATACTATTATTTAGTAAAAGTCACTCATGTGTGTTACGCAAGTAATTTAAAAATTCCATTCATTCCAAGGATTAAATCTCAAATTTATGTTCCATGTATACATATATAAGATTTATACTATGTGGGGTTCATGATTAAGAAGGTTTTTCATATAATTTTATCCAAACATAGTACTTTAATATAAAATAAATAGTTATCTTTGTTATGTGAAGTGAAAAATATCCGAAATATTAAATTAATTAGAATAAAATAATTCTCAAAATATCATCATGTTAATTTATCTCCCCTCAAATTTTTTATCCCCCTTGAAATTCATTTTGGTAATCGAAGGTTTAATAATTGAATGTTTTATTCATAGAACCCCACATCATAAAATGGATACTAAAACATCCATTATAAAGGAACGGTTGGAACATAATGGTTACCCAAAGTAACATATCACTAGGTTTCAACATAATAGAACATAGGTTTAGAGGGACAATTGGACAAAGAGAAAAATTATAAATTTTAATAGGGAGTCATTGAAGACATCAATCATAAATAAGTGAATGATAAATGAATAGTTTATGATATAAAATTAATAAATCTCTAATGATTTTAAAGGCTATCTGTAACATCCCAATCTTCCATGGTACATATCCCTTTGAATAATGCAATAGCTTTTGATGTACGCAACATCGAGATTTAAACACATCGTTACCAAACAAACTAGCCGTTATGATCAGTAATACTCACATTTTGAATTTTTGATAAATTCTATCATTAAAAATGGACTTCATTTTTGGATTCGGAATACCAAAATTAGTTTAGAGTGAATTTTTGGTATTTTTGATGAAAACATTTAATTTTTTATGAATAGTAAAAATACAGTAAGTTATTGTTTAAAACCGACTTTTTTATTTTAAAAATTTTTTATTTTATTAAAATTTATTTTATTTAAAAATAGATACCTAATACCTATATAATTTCAATGTAATTCATTGGAGTTTGTTTCTAATAATTTAAAATATATTAAATTTTATAGAACATTTTACCGTCATTTACCCACCTCCTAGGAGAAATTGGAAATTTACATGAAACATAATTCTGCCCCTTATGTGAGTTGAATATCTATAATCCAAGAGACACTGTTGATATTATTATGTAAAATGTGGTTCAATTAAAAGAAAAATAATATTTGGTGAATAGTAACTTTTTACTTTTATTTACCACAGTTAAAAATAAATACGGCAATTAAGGGTAAAAATGATATTATTATTGCCCTAAAACATGTACTAAATCTATTAGATAACTGTAATTAGACCAAAAACAACCTTATGAATAATATCTTATCCATTTGGTCCACATGGATTAGATTTGGACATTTATTATTATTTTATTTAAATAAGAGTTAAACGAGGTAAAATCAATGTTTAATAACTGAAAAATTTTTAATATAGGGTAATACATAAGATAAATTCGACTATAAATATTCATTATAAATAAAAAAAGATTTCTTACATAATAATATTTTATTTATAATTTTTAGAAATTAAATAATTAAATTTTTTATGACACAATGATGATGTAGTAAATACCTAATTAATGAAATATTAAAATAATTGATATTTTAAATATCCAAATAAATGTAATTTGAGGATTCATAGGAATAAAACTAATTTTATAGGTTAATATGACATGTTAGGGTTTGGTATATGAACTTTTTTTAAGTAATAATGTTGTCATTAATTTAGTAAAAACAAAATACCAAATATTGTCAAAATTGACAAAAAATAGTTTTTTAAAAAATATATTATATTATAAATTTATATTCTATTCATAAAAAAATATGGTTCGGACAATGGTATTAAATAATATAATATATGTCATTAATGAACCACTTTAGGTTCTCTTGGATGTTTATATTAAGTTTATTAACCAAATAATATAAATATTCAATGAGACATGGTAATTATCAAACTATTTAACTAATAATTAAATGTAAAAGATAAAGTTAATACAGTAACCCAAAACAGTATAAAACCTATTATTTGAGTGTTTTTTCGACCCATAACCACCTTTGAATTTAAATATTTCATTTTGGAGCCATTATAAACTTAACATTATTTTAATATAAAATAATATTTCTAGCTTTTCCTATGGTGACCCTCACCCATCTTATAAAAGGGTACTTCCCCTTTTATCTAATTCAAACCTTCAGTTCCATTTGGCACAGCCAAATCCAGCCCAAATAATCTCTCCAGTGTCCTCCATTCATCACAGGGGCCTTACATTATTCAGAAAGCCACCATACGGAGCACTTTTGATCAAATCAAAAGGAAGAACTCGAAGAAGAGGTAAATATTTCGTCACATCTTTTAGGTTCCATTCTACTTCAACATCCTATTTATTTGTTGTTCCCATTCTATAAATATAACTCTTGTATCTTATATATACTGTGATGTTATTATAAATATGGTACAACCATATTCATTATTCTATCCATCCTTTGAATGACGTGTCACCATTCGTGCGTGCGTACGAGTTACCGTCTCCACGTCATGGTGTAATTGTATTCAATACATTATTATTTGGATGGGTATAATAATGATGTGTCATTGATGAGAATAATAAATATAACATGATAATGATTCTTTATATATGATATACCATCCAATTATATATTTTATAATATCAAAATAAGGATATTGTCCCTCGTGCGTACGTACGGATTACCATCTCCACGAACACGATGAGATTCATTCCCCATCATAATACATTCAAGAATAATTTTCATTAGATGATTAAAAATAATGATTAAAGACTTAATATAATTAGGAATATGAATAAGATACATCCTATTCATAACAAATACTACTTTTGAAACCAAGAATATAAAGGAAAACAGATCAATTAACACCAGAAACGATGATAATACTAAAATATTATTAAAAATGAAATATTAAAAGATCATATATGATATCATATTAATGTATATGATTCTTCTATAATTTAATAAAAATTATTTCACCATTACACGAGAGGTTAACCTACCCGTGACCAAAGAAATGTACAATGTAAGGGGTTTCTTATCTCACTTTAAATTCTATGAGATTTACATTGTTCCCCACTTATTTATTAAATGTAGTGTATTGTGTAATTTCATTTGATATATATATTATCATGATTCTCTTTATATTCATGGTATTCTTTGATTTAATTGTTTATTTTTAACTTTTGTCCATATGACTCTATTTATTACAACAATTTAAGGGTTTTCATCTCACTTCCTATTTCCGTGAGATTCATGCCATACTGCCACTATATCTTTTTGTGTTGTGTATGAACTGCCTAGTGAGATTATTGTTTTTGTAATATACATTAATTTGTGAGTAATTAAATATTAATTTTATGATCCATATTTCATGGAATGTATGTTTCGTAAGCTACCAAATCGGTAAGGGAATTACAAATTTTAATTTCCACTCATTCGGCTTTACACATGCTTCATTGATTATTTTATTCCATGATTATTTGTGGAATCAATATTTATTATTTGTTTAGTAATTTCCACTCCTATATCTATGGGTATACTTTTGATACACATAATCACTCCATTGATAAATTCTCAAGTCGTCGATATGAACTTGGTAAGAGTAATTTTAACTCAATCTCCATTTATTGAGTTAAATGTACAATTCATTGGTGTTCTTTTTACAAGAATGTGTTTGAATGTCCTATGATTGATTTACATTGAATATCCAATAATATTTTGTGTATTTATTTTTTATACACATAATTATGTCATTGATTTATCCTTAACTTAAGGATATGGTCATTAAAAGAGATTTCATCTCAATTTACATTCCATTGAGACTTCTTTGTTGTTATACGCCAATTAACATTTATATGGAGTATATAATAAACTTTGAAAAAGTATATCATGAATGTCTTTATTCCCATGATAATATAATGTTTTTATGACATCAATTATTTTTATTCAATTGTCTCTCTTTTGATTAGGAACTCTAAATAAAATATCATTTTAAAATGTTTTAAGGATTTATTATTCTAAATCTTTCTCATTAATGTCCATGTCTTAAAAATGTTTTTAAGGATATATTTATATGGAAATTAAAGTTTTAAAATTAAAATTCATTTAAAAAGTTTCAAAGTGGAAATGGACACTTTGATTCAAAAATCTATTTTAAACAGCTTCTGGATAAATAGTGAGACTTTTAAATGTATTCAAAAAAGGGGGATATTTCTCTCAAATAGTATTGATGATTACTTTCATCTATGTCAATATCATTCATTTTTCTCTATTTAGGTTGATATATTATAATAAAATCTTCTATATTGAATTAAATGAGTTATGTTTGACTATGGATGTGCTATTTTTATACCATTCATGGTTTGTGGTTAAAATATTGACATTTCGTATGCTAGTTTTAATACGAATGTTCAAATTATGTTTCAACCTTTTCATATGAGGAATGCATTGGACTTAGTTAGTGATGGGTGGAGACCGCTACAGCTCCTCGATGCGTCGGTAGGTCTCATGAGACAAACTAGTGTCTTGGCACAAGGCCTTGACAAAATATTATTTTTAGTCTCGGCACAAGGCGTTGACTACGTGGTTATGAATGTCTGGAATTATGCGTTTTATCATTATTAAAGTGGATATTGATATTATATGTAATTATTTAACTAGTAGAATATCCATGTGAATAAATAAATGGCATTATTTTATTTTATCGTTTCCATATTATGTTGATGTTCAAGTTTAAAAGGATTTCGTTTTATTCTAATACATTGCCTTAAATGTCTATGCTTATTTATGAAAATTTAAGCTATATTGTTATCCTTACTGAGCATCTAAGCTCAACCCATTCTATGTTTTATTTTTCCCAGGATGCGAAGAAGTATATTATGACTGACCTACAAGGGCAGTCTATGGGATCTCTATGTTGTCTATGGAAACAATGTTGCTGTATTTTTCCATTTTATGATGTAATGTAAACCTTAAAAATTTATATAGTACTTAAAAGGATACTAAACTTATCGGTCTTTCAAGAAATGATATTTTTTGATCAGGCCAATGATATGTAATAATGCACCGACACTAGACTTCTGGGGTTGGGGTGTTACACCATTAGTTTAAAAAATATAATGTTTTAGAAACACACATTTCTTATTATTATCATAGTGTTCATTAATTCTCTTATTGACCATGAATGTGAAGATACATAGTATCATGATATATTTCAAAAAAAAATTTCATTCTATTCTTTGGATTTTATATATTTTTAATTGTTCCATTAAATTATGAAATAAATGTCTAGAAACTAACTTTAATGTAAGATGTATTAAAATACCCTTTTACCAAAACATTATTCCCTTAAAACAATGCAAAGTATAACTATTTGACTCTAAATATTCATCAAAATCAATATGGTTGATACTTTAATAGGTAATCATAAGATGTAAATAAATTTGTTCATCAGTAATATTTATTAAACATAAATGGTAAAAATTATCCAGGACATCACATATGCCAATGGTAGGAGTGAAAACATTATCACTCTTCAATTATGGGTTCAGGACATGTGGCATATCTAGAAATGATAGGTTGTCACCCGATACAAATGAGGTGTTTTTTTAGGCCCACAGTTATATAATTACCAAAATAAATATGATGTAAATACTTGAAATATTCTTAATCACTAAAAATCCTTCAAATTTTTTTTCTAATACAATCTCCATAAGTAAATACTTCATTCAATGTTAACATAAGGTTTTCATGAATGGATTACCTTATAACCCTTCTGAATGATTTAAATCGAAATATTGAAAAATATATTCATGACATCATCTTAAAATGTATCCCCCATATAACACAATCTACCAACTGTATTTAACATTCCAAAAATGTGAATACCCGCATAATATAATCTATTGAAATAAGTGAATGACCTAAATTACCATAAATTCCCATTGAAAAGATGTATTCTACATTATTACAATGATTAATAGATATATTCCATAAATCCGAGAAGTTGTAATCTTCTTCCATGATAACATAGAAATTTTTTCAATAATTAGATCCAGAGTAATATATATTGTTCAATTTACATATTCATATCCAAAAAATAATAATCCTTGTATCATTATCTCAATTTTGAGCATTAATTAATGGTTCACTTTCATTAATCAAAATATTAGTTTTCAAGGAAGTCACTTTTCTTTGTCTTCATCTGAATTATACAAGTCCTTTTGAATAATTAACTAAAACTTATCCAAAAAATAATTACAAATTTCCTGATTTGTATAACATAATATTTTAATTCCAAAACATAAATACATTATTAATCCCACCTTATTCTTAAACCATTTATAAGGCCTCACCAAATTATTCCATAATAATCTTTTTCTAGAATACGAAATATGTATCATTCATATGGATCCTCAACATAAATCTAATAATTCTTTTTATTGTTAATGTAAATAATAATTGAAGAATATCACATACCTTTCACTTGTCATTTGTGGTGTCATTATCTTCACATGCATAAGCAATAATCATACCAACTATATGTCTATCATTATTGTATTTCCACTTGGGAAATCAATTTACATAATGAAGATACCTTCTACATATGAAACATGAAATGTTAACCATGTTCCTTTTAGTTACCTCCATTTACTAAAACAAAAAAGCATATTGCGAGAATCTTGTATCATGTTTGGCTATCATATAATCAAGAGTAATTACTTATTGGGTTCTTAAATCATGGCTCATACATCTTGAATCTATGATACCTTATGTGTATCCAAGGTTATTCATAGTTATCCTCTATTGAGATCCATTATGACAGTTCATAATTAATTTATAAATTCTTAATGCATATACCCAAGAGTTTCAAACTAGGAGTACAGTATGGCCCATTTCTATATACCACATTTCACCGAGTCAGGACTGGTACATCTTGTCGGAGTTGATACACCTAGGTACATATAATCCTGTGACACATCCAATTGTAGTATGTAGATCAGGATTTATTTCAAGGTAATAACTCACTAAATCCTTTACCGAAATTCAAATACATTTTCCTAAACTTTAACGACTCCTTACACCATTCTTTAGAAACATCCCTAGACCTATCCAAAGAAATATACATAGAGATCTCACTAAAGAATTCTGATCCTAATTTCTCAAGTATGATTAAATCGTAAATATGATAACAACAATAGATACACATTACTAAAATACATTGACATTACATAAAATTTATGAAATACATATATCATTATACAAATGTATTACCAATGATCATATTAATTTTTCTCTTTTGGAACCATGGATATTTAAACACTAGAACATATGAATGCTATATTATCTCCCAATAGGTTCTCCAAGAATAGATATCATTTTATTTTTATCATACAATAAATATGTCTTTAGAACATGTAGAAGGAAACATATAATGTTGTGAGTTTAAATGGTCAGAATAGGTAGACAAGTGAGACATATAAGAATAAATATGAGCATATGGGTATGAGAACATTACCATGAATATAAAAGTTCATTCAAACATATCAATGATCAGATAAATTAATAATGGTATAAAGCGTGGAAATTCATACAACATGAATCAGATGGAAATAAAGAACTAAATATATGAAAGTATAACATATGAATATTACCTGAAATTTTGGTAGACACATAAGCATATACAATGATTTTGATAGTAGTAAAAGAATCACTTATAACGCTATATAGTGGAAAATGTCCATTACTAAATTGGTCTCAAACCCTGTTATATTGTTCTATTACTGAACTGAGTTCACTCCTCATTTTATTCCTGTAATATACAATAGATTTCATTTCATGCTCCATGTGTTCCTATTTCATAACATTTACATCGTTACCCAATGCATTAGAAGGGGATATTTGTCCCACCAATCTCATAATGAAATCATACATTCGTGATCCACAAATTCATTAAAAAATCTGATCACAACCCATTAAATTAAATGGGTGTTCGAAAAAATTAATCATATCATAACCAATAAAAAATGATAGGTTTCGATATAAATTAATTAAAAACAAATCCTCTGAAGAGAAGTGGGTTTCAAAATCGTTTAAATCATGCAAGAGAAACAAGTATCATAAGTATCATTCGATAATAACATAAATCATTAACGAATGAGTAGGAATAGAACCTTCGGATTATTTTTGTTAAGGTAATTGACTAAAATCAACATATGTTATCTTATATGAAAAATAAATAGGAAAAATATTTTAAAATAATTTAATGTTACAAATCAGAATTCTTATTTGAAAAAAGAGATTTAATGAATTAAAACCATTTGAAAACCATTTTCAAGAAAATTATACTGAAATATTATAATTACATAATTAAAAACATTTTAGATGTTTTTTATTTGAAAACATATAAAGAGGTCACGACATCATTTTTAAAAACATTTTCATTAAAAATAATTAAAAGATCATAAAAATATTTTAAAAATTTGTTCCCTGAAAATAATTGTATAACTTATTAATAAATATTGAACATAATTGGAAAACAATTTAGCATGATACCACATAAAATATGATTGAAAACATTTTGAAAATAATTTTCTTTGAAAATATATAAAATAAGCATGAAAAAATGATGAAAAAAATATTTCTTAACAAAATATAAAGTATTCTTTGAAACGTTTTTTAAAAAAACATTGGAAAAATTATAATTGAATTTTAGGGTCCCTTTGAAAAACACATTCAATGAAAATTTATTTTAAAACATATGAATAAATCTTGACAAAAATTGAAAAAAATATCTTTTAATATTTTTTTAAAAATAATTCATAAAAATGAAAATTTAAATCATAAAAAGTAATTCTCAACAAAAGTAAAGCATGGTAAATCTATACGTACCATAAGATGTGAGAGGAGCATTCATTTTCCATGTTAATTTTTTTTAAAATGATTTGTTATGGATTATATATGGATATTCTTTTAAAAAAATTGGTAAATGGATAAAGGTGAATATTACATTTAATTATTATATGATAATATGAGAAAAGTCATGAAAAATATTTTTAGAAATCATTTATTTTATGGAACACGGATTTTTGATCGAATAGAGGGATATGTCAGGATTTTTTTTAAAAAATATTATTAACAATCCCGTGTACCAAATAGTAAAAAATGTAAATAATACATTAATAAATAATGAATAAATATAGTATAATAAAAGTTATGAATGTTCATGATAGATGGATCATAATATTTCATCAAAGGAATCATAAATATAATCAATCCCTAAAAGCGATTTGATTGTTTCAATAATCTCTTACCACCTACTAAATTCGATACATACTACCTTTGTAAGAAAATGATATTTAATTAAGTTATAAATATCAATAAAAGAAATATATTTGTGTTATAAAAAATTAATGGAAATTTTTACACCTAATGGAAAAATATTTGTCCAAAACATGGCATGTGTCTCAAAGAATGAAAATTGATAAAAATTTACACTACCAAATTTGGTATCTTTTGAAAAATAAATACAATAATATAATATTCATAATATAGATATGTAAATAACAATAAATATATGTATAATAATCATATAAGATATCCATTGGAAGTATACCCACCACACAAAATAAATGGGTGGTGAATAAACCATGTATCTCCTTGAAATATTAAAAAGTGTTGAAATTCCCTTACATTGCAACTTGACTCTTGCCATGCGCATAAAAAATTTATATATATTAAATATATGTTTATTATAAATTTTTATAATGACCAAATTATTATATCTTACATTATATATTTTTGTATTATGACTTTATATTACTTCATTATCAACAATTCTATGTCAATGTCTCACTTCGGGTAATATTCTCTTTGTTTTTCGCATGTGTCTTAATTGGTTATATCTTTAATCCCTATGCTTATTTAATTATTTATATATTATAAAAAATAATATGAATATTATTTATATGAATTATTTTTTTATTATAATAAATATAGATTATTGATGTATGAAATGGAAAACACCATTGACGTATAGGGTAGGTCGTACGCACGTATGGACAATGTTTCTGTTTTCATTGCCGTATTGAAAGAAATAAATAAATGGATATATTTTTATATGTATATAATTATATTATATTATAACTATAACTATATATTTATAATATATGTTCACTTAACAGATCCTTAATAAATTCAATGTAATGTGTGAATGAATCATATCATTTTCAGTGGGATATAGTCCACACTTCCTAAATCGAAATTTTCATATAAAAAAATGGAATATATTATGATATGTGTTGTAAAATAATTATTTATGATTTAAAGAAATATTAAATATAATATATTATATATAAATATAATCCCCAATATAAATCCTATAATGTGAGTTGTTAATGGAATAATGAGCAATCGTCATTTTATGAGGCGCTAGTTAACCATTCACAAAAATAGCATGTGTATTACCAATTTTATGGAGGTTTGTAAAAAATTGTTGGTTGAATCCATAGAAAAAATCTCAGTATATTGCGGATAGTATTTTTTTTATGATAATGGAATAAGGATTGAGAATGGGGTTGACAATGAAAATAAGATGTTTGAGGTTGAGGGAGGATGTTAACTCATAATCATGTAACTCCTTTTAGTATACTCCAATGGGATTCCTTGGAGGTATTTACTAACAAAACAATTCTTAAGTAGGACTATAGGTTTTATAGGATATAAATATAATAGTTCCAAGTCCATAAAAAGTGGCTTTTGATGTGTATGGCAGATGGACGAGAGGAGGAATTTTTTTATTGGAGGAGGAGAGGCACTCTTGTAATGATTCAGATATGGAATTATTCCCACTTCTTCCAATGAAATGTGGCTCCCATAATGTACTAATATATATAATGGATTATAGGGTAAAAATATTTCCAAAAAATGGGTGATGGACTTGTGTATAGGTCATTTGGGCCCTTAATATTATGGTTTAGTCCCCTATTCAGCTTAATTTTCCACTAACTATTGTAATAAATTTTAAAATCATTAACAAATCCTTTTGTTAACAAACTTTGTTTAGTTACATAGACAATAAAAATTATTCATATTTTAAATATGAGAACCCATTTTCCAATTAACAATGATATATGTGGAATAATTTATTTTTAATATTATCCAATTAATTGTAAGACAATGTAGGTTTCTAGAATAAAAACAATCAAATGTTTTCTATGGATTTATACATAATTTCAAAGTTAAATTGGTTTTAATGACCTGAAAATTGATTAATTGATAATAATATACTATAGTTAAATATTTAATTAAAATTTAAATGTAATTTAACATTATAAATAAATTAGCTGAAAAACCACTTTGAATGTAAAATATGGTATTTTCACTATTGATTAAAAAATGAAACCTTTGAAAAATATAGGTAAAATTTATCTTAACCTAATTATTACATTCCTATATAAAATATATTTTCTATTATATAAATTCAACCAATTAGAGTTCATGAAATTAGATTTAAAATTGGTTCACCATTAAAAGAAAGTGAAAATACCTTAATACAAATAAATGGTTTATAACAAAAATTGTGGTTTCTTCTTATCTTACACCTATAAAATCATTTGGATTGATATAAATTTATTTATTGATTATATAAAATATAAATAAGACTAATATCACTCACTAATTTTAATAAATTTAATTTAATATGTAAAAACAACTTTGAGACCATACAAATAATAATAATTTCCATTATACTCAATTGGTTTTCATATTTATTTATAATTAGTCATTAACCTATAAATTCATATTATATTGTTTAAAAGCATATATTTTCCTAAATTAGATGACACTATTCATACCCTCTAATTTAATTCCATGGTTATATCGTATTCAATTAAATACTTATTTTAATGACGTATTATTTCTTGGTAAAACTCAGCCATCTATGATAAGAAATCCTTTCGATATAGTCATAGTTGCAAGTAACACAAGAAAACCTCTGGTTTTATATAGAGAAAGCTAATATTTATGTTTCATGCAGTGCATAATGAAATCATAGTTTCTTTTGATAATGAGTAGTAGAGGTAAGAATTACCACAAATATCATGAGTGGATTTCTTATGTCCACATTGATATGGATGTTGGACTGGTATGAGTTTAAGAGGATGAAGTTTTGGTGGTTATGACGGAGGTTTCATGGCACCAGTTACACCAAGATAGTAAAATAATACTACTATGGGATGTAATGTTATGGAACATGAACATAGTTCATGAGTAATCTTTTAAATACAACCTACCCCTTAGAATCTATGTGTTGTATAGTCCACAGTGATAGGTATAATTATAGTAGCCTCTACTTATGTAACTAACATTTTTGACACCTGTGAAACACAAAACATCATATCCATATCTATTTTCAAGATTTATGGAATCATGATACTATTTTTGATGGTGTTCATGACACATGGTGCTATATTAAGGACCAGAAATGATATTGTACAATAGTTCATGGAGTTACTCTTGAGGTTGGTGGGTGACACTTCTTCTAGAATTGTAATTTATTGATTATTACTATGTTTTACATCAAAGTTGAGATGTATTTTCTTGTGAGATATTAAACAAATGTTGAAAAATATCACCAGATGTTGATGTTCAATGTACTATAGGGTTCAGTTTATGCTCAGAATGTGGAATGCGATTTATAGGTGAGTTGAGCTAGACCATAGCTTCGTGGGATGGGCTAGATGACAGATCAAATTTCTAGTTTGTAGCTAAATGATACGGGAACACAGCATGAATGATTTCCTCTATTGGTTGATTATTTTAATGATGTTTTCATACAAAAAATTACATTTTTACCTCTTGATAGAGAGATTGAGTACTCCAACTAGCTTGTTCAATGATATTCAGTTGTAACTCTTCCTCCTTAAAATATAGCTATGATAGGGTTATAGGATCTCTAGAAGAAGCTACAGGATTTGGAGCCAAAAGGGTTTATTTTACCCAAAAAATATCTTATGTGGTTCTCTGATCCATTTTTCAAAAAGTCATATGGTACCCTTAGGCTACACATAGATTATAAAAAATGGAAATATCTAACATCAAGGAGCTGTAATCCCATGCCAATAATTAAGTCTTGTTAGATCATCCTCGGGGAGCTCATGTGATTTTGAAAATTGATTTATGATAAAGATATCACAGTTACATATTCAAAATGTAGAAATAACTTTCCATGAATTTAATAGTATGTACAATGTATATGAGTATCTGGTAACTACATTCGGTCTCAAGAACAAACTTGTAGTTTTCATTGCAATAATGAAACAAGTATTGAATCCTTATCTAGATTTATTTGAGCTGGTTTAAATGGATAATATCATGGTGTATTCACACAATCATCCTAACCACCCTAGACATCTGAATATAACTTTTGTTACACTGAGAGATCATTAGTTATAATCTATTATCCCAAATATCCACTTTTAGATGGATAAAATTCACTAATTGTGTTTTATTATCACCTAAAAATCATATCAGTGGACATAAAAAATGTCAGAGATGTAGTTTACTGGGAACATTCCTTGAATATATTTTAAATTCAATGATTCTTGGGGATGTCTAAATATTATAAGCATTTAATATATAACTTTTCACTCGTAGAATAACTACACATGGGATTGGGTAATAGTGGTTTTATGTTTCAATGTAACGATCCCTATGAGACAACTATTCTGGAGCTAAAAGAAGAAAAAATTTACTAGAAGTCCTTAATTTTCAAGAATGGGGCCAAAGAGATAGTATTTATTAAAAAACATCAATTATCCGTCTAGGAGAAGTTTTGATGTATATTGATAGAATCATGGTGTAAGGGTCACAGTATTTGATGCCACTCAAGTGGAATTACCCTGTGAACAATCTCAAGTCAGCTTCAGTTTTTCTTGATTTTCTATATGGGAGAATTTATTACTGGGAGAACATTTCAAGTGTGAAATAGTCTAAATAATTCTCAAGTACATATTTAATCTTCTTTATTTGAATCTGAGGTAGTAATGGTGGTTTGAGTACACAAAATCTTTTAACATTTATCTTGACTACATGTTTTGGAAGAAAAATGTAGTTGTATATGCACTGAGCATGAGGAATCATATTCAGAAATTTTAGAAGGCCATTATCGAATGATAGATTATGGATTTGTTCTATGATATACAATCGAAGGTGCTGGAAAATTATCAGTATATTGACCTTTCATCCTCAGTTATGACCTATAATCATCTGAATTGAGTAATGATGAGGTAGCTATCAGATTCAGGGGTCCCAATCATATGGGAGAATGTATTGGGTGATGAACCACATTTTTATTAGATTAAAGTTGAGGATGATATCATACACACCCCATGGAATGTATTGTGTTCTCCTACAACAATTGCTTTAAAGATATGATAGTGACAAAATGTTTTTAGGATTTTTATAGTCGGCCATTCCGATCACCTTTTTCTATTCTATGGAATTTGAGTCCACTTTACTTTGACCATGTCAAATGTAAGAGATTACTATGTTAATCCATTGTATCAGGTAATTGATTCCTCCTACCAAGTTTCAACTTAAATTGAATTTTGATCATCAAAGATGACCTCTAGAGTTTGACATCAGGGATTTGGTATTTTTATTAGTTTCATCCAAGATGTTAAATAGAAGGATTAGTAGAGAGGGTTATATTTCACATCGATTGGTTGGGGTGTTAATGATTATTTTGAGAGTTAGGATGGTAGCCTAACAATTGGAGTTACCATAGAGGTACTAAGACTTGCACAACGTCTTCCAAGTATCTCAGATTCCCCATTATAATTCAAACCCATATCATTATTTTCATCACAAGGAAGATGATTTATAGGTATATGCATCAAATTGGGAGCACTAAATTATTATCAATGATAGGAGGAAGATTATTCTCCATGTTCGATATGTTCCTATAGTATATAGTCTATGAAATTAGAATTATTTATAGGAAGAGACTTGGGAGAAAGAAGAAAAATATGTGACCAGTGGGAATAATTTTTCTCTGATGAATCTAGACCACCAATGGGTGGGAAATTCTGAGTTGAATTTCATTAAAGGGTAAATACCTTTAGAACCTGCTATTTCTAATGAGATAAGATTCAAATTTTCAGATTAAATGCTTAATTAAGACATAATGTTAATACCCAATGACGTGATTGGTGTATCTGGTGTGTATGAGGCCGGTTCAAAGCTCAAAAACCTACTTTTTGGTGAACTATGTCTTGCGTATAATAAGTAGAAATATTTTGATATAGCATGTGTGGTTACTTCTAACCATGAGAGGATGGATACAACTATTACAATAACGAAATGGTGCGAAAATACAAGTTATTTGGGCCACATGGTCATGTGAAAACTATAGTGTTTTCTACATAGGAGTTATGCTTGATTTTATCATGGTTTGTCATTCATTTATTAGTAATAATGCAGGGTTACACTTCTTAGAGAAAAGTAAAACCATTTGGTGCAATATTAATCGTGTGGCCAAACCATGAAATATATTTTTTTTGCGAAAAATTAAAAAATAATCATTAAAATATTTATAATATTCAATTTTAATTTAATTGTTTATCTATTTGAAACCATACATATTTTGGATCCCTCTATTGAAGCCAAATCTAGGAATTTAGAGATATTATTTGTCTATGATTGAACTCGAGAGTTGTTCATATCTTTTTATCCACACCAGTGAGTACTCAACTCCATTTTTTCTATTCCTCATTTCATTTTGTATTCGGTATTATATTTATAGGCCAAAAATATGTACTTATTTTTTGATCAAACTACATTATTATTTTATTATATTATCTACGTTGAATTAAGGGTAGATACTTCTTGAGCACTCTACTACGGTTATATGGAAGGTGTTTTATTATATTACTAGTAAGATACAGCCTTATAAAATTTGAATTGAACTATGTTCCTTGATTATGAGAGGGGTTAACTCTATAAAAAGTTTAGGCTATGGATTATATAGTTCATACTGATTCTCAGTTTCATAATATCTTATTTATAACTTATTGAAATGGGTGGGTAAACTCAAAGGTTGTAAATTCATTAGAACTGATGAATGAAATATTATTAATTGAATGGTAGTTATGTTTTTGGTTGGTAAACCTTTGATCACAATTCAATTAGATCCCATAGATGTTTCTCCTTTGGGACTCGAACGTGGTAGTTGATTCCATCAATTGAGATTTATCCTTTGTACTTGATTTCATGGGATTCCTTGGCCTTTTTACCCCATGGATCTAGCTTGTCTTGTGCTCGAAGAGGAATCGATTGGTAGAAATGCTCGAGGGACCACAACTCAAGCATAACTATGTTTCCATCATGATTCTCCGAGGAATCAGTTAAGATTCCTTGGTCTTCTACACCTTGTATTCATCCTTTGATGGATTAAAAAATTTATTATAAGTCACAACCATAGTGAATGTGATAGGATTGGTTGGATGACTCAACCATGGACATCGTCACACACAAGGTTATAAAACATGGATATTGTTGATTGATATAAGGATTATATGGAATGTTCTTGGTAGAAATACTTTTTGTCAGTATACTAAAAGACCATGTTATATAATTATGCATCATATATAACATTCTTGTTCCCTGGGAAGGAAACTTGTATTATTGTGATCCTTGATAGGCAATTCATTATCGCTGGGATCATAGTACACATACCATGGGATTTTTTTACTTTAATAATATATACCTACATTTCTTTTCACTCATATTCATTTTTTTATATGGAAAACAATTATTTTTCATATTCCTTTTGAGATTACTTAATAGGATTGTATCTCACACCCTATTTATGTCACTTCTGGGTACCAAAAGATACTATTTGGATGTACCTGAGGATCGGGGAAAGAATCAACAGTTTGATGTTGAATTTTGTTTCAAGCATAAGAAAATGAAACTTGAAAATTGGGATGAGTATCCGGATTTTATACAGAGGCTTATTTTTTCTTTTCGCTATTTTAATGAATGTGTTGTATTGTACTACTATATACCCAAATTTCCTTATGATAGTTTTTACATATTTTAGTAGCTTTGTAGACATGTTTATCATCATCTATATATATATATATATATCTGATTTTCCATTTTAAAATATCTCATCAATATCCATTGATTTTTTATTGTATTTTTTGAATATCTTCATCTTCTTATTAACTACTATTGTTATTATGTTGTGTTACTCTTTAATAATGAGATCATAGTATCCCTACAGTCACAACCCATGCCCTCACTGCTTCTCAGAATCCATTGGAATTTGGGGAGATGTTCTTCATTCTTTTACTGAATAAAGATTAGAGAACTATTGATTGGTATCCCAGTTCTGTACATCACATATGTCTCTATGTACATGACTATTCTATGGTATTAAATATTGTGATTTTTTCTTTATTTTTAACCAAGAAATCATCATATTTTTAACTCTATTCCATTAATTGTTGCACCATCAAAATCCAGACACCCCTATATAAATATTTCATAGGTAAAACATCATTGAATACTTTACATTTCATGGTATCATGATCATATTAGGGACATGTGTTCATAACCAAATACCTCCATGGAACAGCGTCACCTTAAAAATAATAGATGGAATTAGTTAGATTTTGATGTTTCAAATGTCCCATGACTTTAAATATATTCTCCATAGAAATGATCAATCCTTCGTCTACCACGTCCATAGATGATCCATTCAATGATTGGGTATATTACCTCATGATATTTTTCACTATAGTTTTATTCCATAGTGGTAGATTGGGATCCTATCTTGAATGGATTCCACTACTATTTATACAATATTTCAAATGATCAATTACAACAAAAAACTATTCAGTTCCAATTCCAACCATATAGGTATGCTAATTTGGAGGGTTATTTTCCCATCAGTGACTACCCATTAAAAATTTCTTATTTATATTGTAGAAAACCATTCTTAACAATAAAACAATAAATGAAGAAACATGTAAATCATGATATTTAATATCATTTAAAATTAAACATACTATTAAATCTTCTAAGGTAAGGCTATTAACACTCTCTCAACCACAACTGTTATCTAATCCTTTCAATTGATTACAAATATAAGGCCCCGACCATAAATATTGAATTATCATTAATTTAATTCATGAATTTCCAATATTTAATGGTTTGGATCTTTTCATGATTAAAATTTCAAAGAATTACGTCTTAACTCATAAATAACTAGAATAATTAAAAATGTAGACACATCATATGAGTATTAATTTTTACATAATTTAATTTCTCTCAAATAAATAATGAATTCATTTCAAGAAAAATATCCACACATTTTAACATGAATTATTAATTTTCATTACCCATCCCTAAACCCTTTTAAAACATACTAAAAACATAAGATGATCACAAAATCATAGTAAGTGATAAAAAAGAAAACATTAGTTCAGTAAAAACATGAAAACCAATAAAAAATTTAACATTGTATTCAATGTTTTTTGAGAACAAGAAAAAAACATCCAAGTGAAGAAAATCACTTTTTTCTCAAGAAAAATCATTAAAACCCATAAATGTTATTAAAACTCCTTTAATATATATAGAGATACATATTAATAAAACCCATTAAATCCCATTTTAAATGTAATAACCATAGGTCCAACTTCAAAAATTATCACTACCAAATGCAATGAAGATGTATAATAGGCACAAACCTTCATATTATCTATACTAGGCTCACCCCTGACCAATAATGGGTCTCAAACCATTATATATGATATATCTAGCTCACCCAATTCTCATTGCCAATAATGAGGATCGACCATTCATATAAGTAAATCAGTATCACCCTAGACTTAAAACGGGTCTCAATCCATTATATAATCTATATTAGGCTCACATATTTCATTAAATGTTGAAGTACAATATCGGGAGTAAACAATGAAATTATAAACCCATATAAAAAGTATATTCAAAACCATATGAAAACACATTCAGATTATAATACCCTTTTATTTTGAGAACCCATATTCAATACCAAAACACCCTTTAATTTATAAATCCATTTTTAATAAAAAAATACAAAAAATAATAAAGGTTTAAATTCAATTTATGAAACATGAAATAATTAAATGGATTCCAAGAATAAAATAATGTCCATTCTGGTGAAAATTTTATCTCTTATATGTACGTTATGAATAGAACATTCATTTTTTCATTTATTAAATCATTCCCCTTAAAATACAAAAAAAATAATTTTGAAATTTTTTTATGGAAATTAAATATATATATATAAATAATAATTTATAATAATTTTATATTAATAATAATATATAATAATATCATGAAAATTGATATAGGGGAAAAATTTGGAATTAAATTTTAAATTTTTTATTAAGATATTATTAAATCAAATATTCACAAACCACTATGAAATAATAGTATCAAAAAATCATTAATAATAATATTAAAATTTTAAATATCCTGCTAATAGGTACAAGTCATGATATAACATTTCAAAATGGAATTAGATATGCCACATAAAATAAGTATGTTGTGAAAATGACATTGGTCTCACATATGTAAAAAGTGAGATAAAAATAGTATACCTTGAGTAAGAGTTATCACATGTGTCATTATGATCCTAAATAATAATATTGTGTTAATTATATATATGATTCAGAACATATTCCATGTTTATAATTAAATTTTTTAAAATAATTATAATTCCTTATATAATTAGATAATTAATTTTGATTTCATTATATGTTTTCACTATATTCAGCCGATATGTCAAAAAAACTAAATATGGGTAACTATTTTCAAGGGGTTATTATTAAAGATATACATGATTATAATTATTACCTAATAATAATATTTACACATCACTAATAATTTTAAAACCAATAATAAAATATGGTTATAAAAAATTGACAAATGATAACATCATGGAGACAAAAGGGTATAAATGTAAATGAATAATGTTCCATCTTTCTATTTTTCATTATGGAAAGAAGGTATGTAACATTTATCAATAAAAATTATAATTAAAACATAAATTAAATTTTATTTAATTATATTAACATATACACGTAATTATTTATATGTAAAATTAATCACATCACTTCGAGGAGGTGGTAAACCACATTTCCACGGAATGGCGTTATCACTTTTTCACTGTGCGAAAAGTAATCAATGAAAATGATATGTTGAATTTCAATAATTGTATTTATTTAATTAATATTAAATATTTATAATTAAGGTCACAATTTATTAATTAAACCCATACTTAATACATTTCATGCAATGTACGAACATATAACATCACACTGTAGAGTTGCTTGGCTACACTCCCAAAAAAAGTTTATCATATTCCCAGAAATTAGAAATCCTGAATGAATGTGTATATATAATTTTAAAATAGGAATTAATATATTTATAATCTCATATATATCATATATAAATTGTATGTAAATTATAATTCCAAAAAATTTGATGTTTTATAAGAAAAATGAATGACATCTTTTTACGAGGTGATATTTCATCTTTCACAGGATTAGTGATTTCATTTCCCATTTGACGGGAGTCTGTATAGGGGGTGATCAGGCCCATAAAATAAATCATATAAATATATAATATATATACTTATGTAATTATATAATAATTGTATAATGAGAAATTATTTGAGTGGATAAGGGAAAAAAGTTATTGTGGATGAACATTACCTCTTTTTGAGGTAACCCCTTTTGGTTTTCTACAAAGGACACAATTACATGGATTTATGTAAAGACCTGTAAATTTCAAGGAAAATTTTTTCTTAAATTATTTGGGATTTTACGAGTACGCAGATTCTGACGGCACCTGATTCCGAGGCCCGGCGTGACCAGAATGAATTTCCGAAATATAGCTCGGGTACATTCAGTGAACGAACGAGTGGGTTTTTCTTACTTTTGAACCGGTGCTAGGAATCAAAATATGAGGGAACCGATGAAACTGCAGCGCCGGTAATTTCTTAAGAAGACCTTTACTGGAGTTTCGTTTTCTCAGGAAGAGTTGTTCAAAATTGTGATTTAAGTGTAAGTGAAATAAATTTGTGTTATGAATTTTATTTCTATTTTCTAAGTGTTAGATCCTAGGTGTGGGAGTCGGAGTGGGACCTACTGGTTATTAACTTCCCATAAGAGGTTTAAAGGTGAGGTGGGGCCCACATGAGCCCCCACCTTTTCAAATTCCCCATAACTCTCTAACTCCTCTAAACCCCCCTCTTTAATTATGTGGCTCTCCCTCTCTTTAATCTGGCAAACCTAAACACTCCATTTAAATTTTACAACTAAAGATTAATTAAATGAAGTAAATTCAATTTTGAATCGTGGAGTTTTTGAAATGCATGGCTTGAGTAATAAAATAGGAGGAGTCTTATTTTATTTGGTTGGAAGCTTGTTGTGTTAAAATTTTGGAGAGAATACTCTAATTCTTGGAGATCTCCATCATCCCCGTTGAAGAACGTCAAGACCACGACGAAGAATGTCGTCATCACAAGGAGATATCAACGTAACATTATTCTCCTCTCTTAAGACGATGTGAGACGTCATCCCCTATTTGGACGCACGTCAATGCCGTCATCAAAATCATCCCTACAACGCTAGGTTCTGCGAACTTCTTTTAAGTTAGGGGTTGTTTCATCATTCAAGTTTTATTTTGACGTTCTTCATTTTTATCGGCCACTTGATATCAATATAACGGGAGAAGGTCGGACCGCACAAACCCGGCCGACCCTCCTCCCCTTTTGATGTTGATCACCATCGTGGTTTGGAACGGAGGCGGCGCGGTGCAACGACACCGTGTGGGAACAAGGGAACCGCGACCGGAGCGGGCCGCGACGAAGGAGTGTGGCGCCGTCGCGTCCCACTGGTGAACCCGAAGGAAGTCGAAGCCAAGATCGGGCCACAGCGGAGGGGCTCGACGCCGTCACGCTGCGCCGGAGCACCATGGAGGGCCACAGTTGGGGCGGGGCGCGGCAGAGGGGCGTGAAACCGTCGCGCCTCCGCCTAAGGCCACGGCGATGCAGAGGAGGCGGCCAAACTCCACCGGCCACTAGTTCATTGGAAGGCGGGACCCATGGGGGTCCCGTGGAGGTTTACTGGCCGGTCATTACAGCTGGCCTCTTTTGGAAGTCCGGGGTCATAACCCCTGGCCGCGGGAAAGGGCGGGCCCCCCAAGAGGGGGCCGTCGATTCAAAACAAGGGGGGAAGCCCCCTCCCCCCCGCTCCGCATCCAGCTCCGCCTCGAGCCGAGCCGTGACCCGCGCCGGGCCGGACTGGCCGCGCCGATCCGGACCGCCCGCGCCTAGCCCGACAGACCGCGCCGGGCCGGACCGCCCGCACCGGGCCGGGCCGCGCCAGCCGGGCGGGCTGCACCCTAACGGGCCTGACCCGGACCCGGGTCGGGTTGACCTGGTTCGGGCTGACCCAGGGGGTATTGGGCTGGGTCGGACCGGGCCAAAACCCCCTATTTTCGGACAGATCCGTTCAAATGCCCATAACATGGGCTACAGACCTATAATAAATGCACTGTCAGTTGCGTTGGGATCCTTGGATCAAGATGGTCGTTTTGGTATATTACACACCAGGTTTCGGAGAACTTTGGTTATGGCCAGCTTTGTTCGAACATGAAACCAATCGGGCATGCGGAGCAGAAACACATATAACTTGAGCTCCGGACGTCCGATTGACGTGCCGTCGACATTTATAGATTCCAACTAGTGGGAAGGTTCTTATAGATTACTCCGCTCGTGGTTTGGATGCAGCTGGAGTATGGCTGGGATGGTTTTAGATTAAAAACCAATAGGGACCCTGGGACGAAAAAGCTAATAACTCTCAGACCGAGAATACGATTGATGGGCCGTCTGTCGCGTTGAGTTCCTATTTACGAGATGGAACTTTGTGATACATCAACTGAAGTATTCTTGATAGTTGATGTATCAACCCCTGGCTAGTGGAGCGGACCCTCCTGGAATCGAGCGTGCTATGTGCAGGAACACTAGAGTTGGTTGTGATTACGACGATGATGACGGCTGTACTTGGATCCTATGTGGGTTCAGCTGTGAGGACGACTATACTTGGATCCTCCGTAGGTTCGGCAACAATGACGACTGTACTTTGATCCTACGTGGGTTCGGCAACGATGGTTAATGTACTTGGATCCTACGTGGGTTCATCAATGATGACATCTGTACTTGGATCCTATGTGGGTTCTGCAGTGGAGATGATTCAGAGGCTACATCAATCATATCCACCCCTCTTCGTGGATAGTATACCTGTGTGAGCCGAGTCTTGACTTTAAATAATTATCTTCGATATTATTGACTGGATTTCTTGTGTGGATTGGGACATACATTCCTATCTGTATTGAGTTATACTTTCCTGTGTGGACTGGGTTGTACTTGAGCTCATGAGTTGGAACAGAACTGGAATTGATGACTTAAGTATATGTATGGGGATATACCTAAGTAGTTTTGGGTGATACATGTTTTTGTATCTTTCATTTTTGGTTAATCCATTTGGGATTCTGGGAGACCTTCAAGTGTCTCGAGGTCCTTATTGAGTATCGTATACTCACCCCTGCATGGGAATCACCCGCACAACATTGTGTTGGTTGTAAACGACAGACAACACTGATCGGGGTAGTGGCTTGAGGAGAGGGACGGTACCCAGAGGTGGTCTAACAGGTGGGAAGTACACAATGAAGACAGCTGGACTCAAAGAGCCGACGAGACTGACTGTACTCACCCTTCAAGTGGGAGTTTCGTAGGATGACCTGGTGGTTGCTGCTTTCTCTTTCAGTTGTTGTACTTTACTTTTCAGTTGTACCACACATCAGTTGGGTTTGTATACTGGCCCATTTACTTTCCAGCACTTACCTGTGTTTTCAGTTTACTTAGTGTTTACTTCAGTTTGCATACTCTGTGGTGTTTGTTCTCTTTATAAATTCAATTCCTTCCCTTTTATCGGGATTTACGCATTTCGTGCTAGTCGCCAGCCCCTGGCAAATGGGAGGCGGGCTTGGGGTAGTCACTATACGGGCCCCGAGGACGAGTCGTGACAATTTAGGACCAAATAAAGGGTTATAGTATTATGGGAGGGATATTGGAACCATATTTGTGCAATTTTAAGATTTTTTAAATGTCATTATAGGTGTCAATTAGTTATAGGATGAGTTTCCTTTTATAATTGTGTGATGGGACACATTATGAACTTTTGAAACTAATTTAGTTTTCCAGACATTTATACCATCCGAGATTCATTAATTATACCTATACAATGATAAATTTGGGTATATGGTTTTATAATATCCATAAAATGATAATTATGCAAGTTCAGTGTCATTATACACCTAATGTTTTAATTTTATGAATTAAGTAATCTCATTTTTACATTATTCATAATGATTAATTATATATTTTTTCAAAAAACAATTGGTTAAAAAAATAATGTTAACTTATTAGAAATTATATATTATTACAAATAAAAATATTTAATCCAATTGTTCAAATTCTAGTCACATAAGTTGTGGAAATTAATGTTAAAATACTCAATTAGACGAGAAGAAACAATGGCCTTTTAAAGGAAATGTTCTTATGTCTGAATTGTTTTTATATACAATATCATTATGAAATTAATTAAAATGAACTAATTTAGATTTATTGATATCTTACTGAACTAATTTTCCAATAAAATAAATGTTGAATATAATTTAATAATATTAATAAATGAGTTTAATATTATATTTTAAATAAAAATTTGTTGTCATTCACTATTAATATGAAATATGAATGTTCTAAAAAAAGTATAGAACATTTTCCCAATGTAATCTCAATATTTAAATTTTAAAAAAATATGTCTATTTTTTAAAATATAATTTATTAATGAATAGAAATATTTTTTTAAAATAATTTCATTAGAAGGAAGTAAACTACCTTTTAGAAAAGTATATTTTTTCTTTATAATATTTTATTAGTTCTAATGTCATATCAATCATATATTTGGGATTATTTTTAAATATATTCATTGAATATATTGTAAATACAAATTCAGTTATTATTTTTCACCAATTGTAATTAATTTTAGATTATTAAATGAATCCCAAATTCTTGTAATAAAAATAATTTTCATAAAAATGAATCATTAAATTCAATTGGTTTATATTATAATTTACAAAAAATGTCCAAGAAATTCATTTAATAAAAATGTGTAAAATATATTATCTAAATTTATTTATTGTCAATATTTTCCTCCATTCCAATGTATAGGTGATAACTATAATGTTAAAAAATATTAGTATAGTATTTATCTAGTAATAATGGGGATTGGGTGTAACATATGTCAATAGAAGAAATCAAGGATGTGTATAATACAAGATAAAAATTTTGTTTCAGAAAATAGAATCTAAATGATTTATTTTTTGGAAAACAATCTATCGATATTATAAATTAGTTTTAAATATAATATTCAAAAAATAATATGGATTTTACACATATTTTATATATTAAACCCTCCATAAGAAGAAGTCTTAATAAAATTGGGAACACAATATATAAATATAACATCATCAAAAAATGCAACCACTGCCATGATGAAGATCAGAAAAAAACCATATAAAAAGTTCATATCATCTGCATAGTATCCTCCATCACTTCTGGTCCCATGAATCTAGAACAACCACCTCCTTTTAGAGGATCATTCCCTCTACCTAAACCTGGAAAAAGAAAATATTAAAATGCATGAAGGAAAATGTACGGTGTGAGGAATTATCCCAATATGATAAATCTAATGATAAGAAACACTATAACCAAAATAATTTAAGATATTAATTTGAAGGTCCATAAAAACAACAAATAATGCAAAGTATTTATATACACAAATTCTTTTTTCTTTAAACTAAATTCAATGATGATATATAAAAAATTAGTAAATGAATCATTATATTTTAAACATTTATATAAAATAGTTTTTCTGTATAAAATAGTTTCAATATCAATTATAATTATAATAATTAAAGAAAACATTTACTACTCTAAAAGTCCATGAGTTACACTAGTTTATAGAAATATGGTATTCACACTTCTCAATCTACAAAACAACTAATTGTATGTATTGAAGCTCACATTAACAACCTTATAGGCGAACTGTTATGATATGTTAATCTACACCACATTAGGGGACCCCTCATGGGAAATCATTTCAAACATGATATACAAATTATTATCATCATAAATCAATTCATAGAGATATGTATTTATTTTATTATTATCATAATCACATGTAAATACCATTTATATAATATTATTTAAATAATAAATCAATTATTATTGGTAAATGAAATCATTATATATCATTTCATCATTCAAAGTTCCATTTTACAAATATTAGTTCATCATTATTTTTTTTTATTTTACAAACCAATCATTTTATTTTATAAAATTCATTTTCATTTTGAATAATATTTTTATCAATTTTTCTATGATTAATTCCTCCTCAGCTATCAAAATTATTAACATAAAAATCCATATTTTACCAAAATCATTTAATATAGATAATCCACAAAAAAGATTACATTTATATAATTTATTCCTTTGACAGAAATCATCAAAATAGTTGAAAAATAATATTTTATTAAATTGATTAATTATGATTTTAATTTTACAGTAATTTCATGTTGAAAAAAATATGAGAAATCAAGTGAACAATCAGATTCAACTTCCATAATAGGATCTCTAAAAGGTAATTAAGTCAAAGAATCTCAAGGTAGGAATCCATAGAAACATCATTCCATAAAAAATTGATTTAAACCATCATTTAGTATGGATTTGACACTATCAAATAAGGAGTAACATAATTATAGAGGGTTATAAAAAATCTTGAGATCACTTATCATATATGAATCAAATACATCCATTAAAGCATTGATCTGATAATAATGGATTCTAATGGATCGATAACACGTCTAGGGAGACTTAATGAAAAAAATTTCAAATGATTCATTATTATTAGATGATTTTATTTAAGATATCTCATGTAATTTATTTCAGGTATAAAAAACACAGCTCCAAATTCTAAAAACCTGGGTATTTAGAAAAGGGTAAAATCCCAATCCTGTTTGAATTATTGACTGGTTTCTGACAGGTCTGGAAAATCTGGCCAGTTTCTAGAAATTTCCAGACTACACAGCGTGTACTCAATGTACACGACTTGTATGTCATAGGCGAGTACCAGCCGTGTGCTCTCCGAGTACATGTCGTGTGTTGACTGTGTATAACTTTCTTACTATACAACATGTAGTTTTAGACATTTCATGTACCTGTGACCATGTGGAGTCCATACATGTCATGTAGACCTGTTGGTTGGGTAGAAATAAGTGCATGCTGTGTTCCCCATGGACACGCCCTATAGGCTAGTAGTGTATGAGGGATGTACATGGCGTGTGGGTAAGTCAGTGAGGAAGAGAAGAGAAAAAAAGTACACGCCGTGTACCCCTAGGTACAGTTGTGTAGCCAGTCGACAAGATCTCAGCTATTTTTTAGCCGCCTTATGAATAATAAAATGATACACGACGTGTAGTCCAAAAGTACACGCCGTGTATATTCTTTTTTTCTCTAAAACGGGTAGTAGCCTCATTTTTTAGGCAGAACACAAATTTCTCGTTGGGTTGAGTAGGGAGAGCAGGACGAACCTCTCTTCTTCTCATGTTCATCCGCCCGAACTCTGATTCGAATTGCGATTAATGCGTTGGAACCCCCTTGGTAATGATTTGATTTCACTGGAGCCGTTTTGTATGATTTCTGTTGTAGAACGGGATATAGGGGTTTGAGCGGTTTTGAATATTTTTTAGATCTATCGCATTTTAGTCCGAATTAGAGGCATTTACCAGAGGAGTAGCATTGTACGAGTCTCAAGTGGGTGGTGCATACCTTATTTCATGTTTTCGAAGACTAATGGGGGTTGCGACCTTCGGGCTCGATTTCGGGTGTTGAGCGAAACCCTGTTTATTTGCTTTTATTTAATTATCTGCATTGTGGGATGCCTCTGGGTATTCCTTGACCCTGTTGTGATTGAGCGAGGCAGGGTTAGAGGTCGTTGCTCATTTGGGGCGATTCGGCCGGGGTGCTGAAAGGCGTGTGAATTGGACCATTGTTTAAACTGTTGTGTTTAGACTTATTATTGAATATCTTGAGTTAAACTGTTATGTTTAATTGTTAAATTATGAATGAGTTATGTGCTAGTATGAGACATCACAAGTTAGTGAAATTTGACTATTTAGTAATTGCCTGTATAAAGTGATGTTTTCAAGTATGAATATGAAATGTGTGATATTTCCGTTGTTGAATTGTTTGTTGTGTTGCGTGTGGGCCGGATATATATATATATATATATTGTTGAGTGATGGGGATCATAGGATGGGGCTTTTTCTCAGGTTAAATTTGGTGGTTGCTGCCACGGGATTGGGTGTCATGGATGTCGGCTTGAGGCAGTTAGACTGTCAGGTTGTGCTTGGCCCGGGTTACTTGGATGTAAAGGCCATTAGACATGAGCGAGAGGTTCACAGGGACACAAGGTGTCAGAGATTTTGTGGCTTTGGAACTTATTGAGGTGATTACTGCTCACCTAGTACATTTTAGTAGTGTGTAGACATATAGACTCCGAGATGAAGTGGTACGACCTCTAGCTTGGTATAGGCCCCCTGTAGACGCGGTTATGTATGTTTGGTTTGGGGGGATTTCCATTGTATGCCATGTGGAAGGTGAGGAGCCTTCGGGAGACATCTTTGAGGCGGTCAGGTTGGGGGGCAGAGGCTCGCCGTGATTTGAGGGCAGATATCGTTGTACCTCCGGTTATCATTTGATGACAGATATCATTGTTCCTCCAGATGTTCTGCCATGGGCTGGTTGAGCTTCCGAGCTTGGTTACGATTTTTGGGCATGCCTTCAAGATGCCTATACTTGAGACACATGGTATCAGGTGGCACGTGATGCTGGGCTACAGACTTGAGATTCCGGTGTTGGCTGAAGCACGTGACACTTCCTGGTGGTTGCTGAGCACTAGTGAAGTTTATGTTTACTTTTTGGCATTGTATTGTTTACTACTTTTATTATATAAGCATGTCTGCCAAAACGCTTACATTAGGTACACACCGTTTTGTGGTATCCAACTGAGACTTGTCTCACACCCTAAACGCCCATCGGGGCGCGTGTAGACTTTATGAAATTGTGTGCAGGTAGAGGTTCCACCTCTAGAGATAGACTTTATTGCTTTTGGAATGGAGACTGTTATGGACCATGAGGTCATTCCTTGCTGGAGTTACTTTGTTTAGTTTTACTTTTTGTATCATCATTATGACTTTATTTTGTAGCTACTACTGGTTATCCATTGGCGCTATTATATATATTGTTCTGTATGACTTTCTTTAGTTGCATGACTTGTTTGGTTTAAGTAGTAGTTGCTTCTATTTTTCATCATGATGTTTTGTTTACTTTCCTCTACTATTGTTTTTATAATTCATATCCTAGTTTATCGATATTGGATATGCTTCATCTCTGCGGGTCTGGTTTGAGTATTCTGAGTAATTTATTTCCCCTACATATTTTAGTATTATACTAGGAGTTGTACCATTTATTTACCTCGAGAGGTTACAGCCTCCCCACTACACCTATTCAGACCCTCTCTTCTAGTCGGCAGCCTTTGGTTTTCAGGGGAGGTGCGCCTAAGGTAGTAACACCCTACCCGTTTGGCATTGTTCGGATGGATGTCCGGGTTCCGGTCGTTACAAAGTGGTATCAAAGGGGATCTTGACAGGGATTTAGTAGCAGCATTTTATTGGATACTAATGAGATTTAGACTTCTCTTTTTATTAAAGAAAGTTTTACTATTTGGGATATGGTAGATTGGAGATAGATTGTTGTTGGAACTTGATTTTCAACTTATACCTTGGTGCCTGCAGCCCCATGTACGAGGGACAGATTGAGTTTTCGTGGGTGGGAATTGTTGTCTGCTTCTGCTCAGATTACAGTTTATATGATTTCCACCTTGGTGGCTCACATGATGTGTGATGTTCTTGATTGTGAAATGTGTCCCTTTACACAGGTTAGGGAAGGGCGGAGATATACCATGGCCCAGTATGGAAAGACATAATTACTTGTTTGCATGGCTTTTTATAGGGACATTTTTAGGGTATTTCAATTTCATATCTACAAGTGTGATTTGTGAAGTGATAATACCATGTGAATATAATAAATTACCATGATTTGTGTTCTTATAAAATATGAATAGGTGAAATTACTAATATAATTTCCTTGTTAGTTGAAATATGATATTCCATGCTTTTATATTTGTATAATTTCATGTTTCATGATGTTTGGGTCTGGATATTATGAGAGCAGACATGTACTGCGGTTTGAGGGAGTGTAATAGTCAGGATTGGGTGACATTGTTGTTGGATTGAGGCAACTTGGTTTTCGGGATAGGCATGGCCCAAGGTACTAAGGATACATGGCTCTGTCGAGGGCGAGTAAGGAGGTCGTGAGGTCGGGAAGCCGAGGGAATGGGTTGCGATAGGGGAGAGTAAGGGTAGTTGTTATACACTTCCTCTTTACTACTTTCATTATCTGCATAGAATATATTGTTATATATATATATATGGGATGTATGAATATTTATGGAAGTCAGTGGGTTACTCCTTTATGACTCAAGGGAGCATCAGGCAGGTAAAGATACAAGGCCGCATGATCAAGTTCTGAATCAGTTGCAGGAAGAGCATGAGCCGCAGGTACAGTCTCAGGGACATGATCAGGTTCAGGATCCAATGAACGAAGGGCCGCAGCTGGGTTTGGCAGCGTTCGGACCATGGCTGGACGTGCATCTCTGGACAATCCTGGTACGTGTCTTGTAGGGGATTAATAGAGGAGTGCAGGGTACAGAGCCTTCTATGGCATATCTGACACAAGAGTTTCAGTCATAGAACCTGCCAATTTTTCAGGGTGAGGGTGGTCCACATGCAGCAGAGAACTAGATAGAAAGCATGCAGATGTTCTTCGAGCAGCTCGAGATGCTTCTAAGGAGGAGGGTCAAGCTAGAGACGTACATGCTAAGAGGACCAGCAAATCATTGGTGGGAGGTACATGTACATGCTTGTAAGCACGAGGGGCTAGCTTGGAAGGACTTCAAGGACAACTTCTTTGAACACTTCTACCCAGGGTAATTGAGGGCAGAGAGAGCTCTAGAGTTCATGAGTCTTCAGCAGGGAGATATGTCTGTCATGGACTACGTAGCTACTTTCACAAAGTTGTCTCGATTTCCACCTGGTATGGTAAGCGATGACGCAGATAGGGGGAGGCAATTCAAGGAAGGCTTATGACACGCCATTCGGGTCCAGGTGAACATCTTTAGGCTTGGTTCCTTCTCCGAGGGTGTGAACCAGGCAATTATAGCAGATGAAAACCAGAGAGATAGGCCCCAGTTAGGCAAGGCGATAGCTTCGGGTGATGGTTCGTACAGCAAGAAACGAGGTAGAGATGATTTCTAGTAGGGCGGGTAGGCCATGGACTCCGCTAGGCCACGTCAGGGCGATTCTGTAATGGTTTGATTTCAGTGTGGGTAGCCGGGACATGTTCAGGATTAGTGCGATAGGCCTCCGAGGGAGTGTTAGGCATGTGGATAGGTTGGGCATCTAGAGAGGTTTTTCAGGCCGCCTTCTCAGACAACAGGCAGGCAGGGACTAGGTAAAACTGTTGCGTCAGGTGTTGGTTCAGGTTCGGTACCAAGAGAGGGTAGCCGAGGTTCAGCTGCACGTAGAAGACGTGATAGAGACATCACGATCGAGCTGAGGGGTCAGTGGCCGGTGACTGGAGCATCACCGCAGGGAGGTCAGGCATCATGCAGTCGTACATCAGGCCAGGTGCACGCTGTGGAGCAGCCAGGGACTGAGCATGCTGGTGATCTGACGATGGTGGCAGGTACACTGTGGGTGTGGCCATGATTTTCTTTTCAATTTTTTAGAATGGCCTCTTGAAGCATGTCTGGTTTAGTGTATGAGTTGCATAGGATACTTGTGGACGGACTAGATGCTAGTTAGTGGTATTGGAATCATATTAGAAGCCTTATATTATATATATATATATATATGAGATGGGTAGCATTAGGAGCATCGAGGATGCATGTTACTTGAGGTGTTGTGGGAATAGGGGCATCGAGGGTGCAGGTTACTTGAGGTGCATGGAACCAGGTTTGATTTGAGAATCTATTAGATGTAGGACCTCTTGGAGGCGGTCACCGACGTGGCGAGGGATACGTTTGGGTGTCTGAAACGACACAGGAGCACCGAGGAGGTTCAAGGGTGACGATGCATCACAGGAGGACCATGGGGCTATAAAATAGGTCATTTTTCCTTGTTTTTTTATTTTTATTGCTTTGAGCCTTGCTGGTTGAGACCGAGTAGTCAATTCATAAGGTGGGGATCCCTTTTAGGAATTCAACTAGAACCGTGAGACCGGGGTAGTCTGGGTTGTTTAACCGGGATTGTCATGTTCAGTTCCATCTTCTTTTTTCGTTTGGTAGATCGGGGACGAGCTACGTTAATGTGTTGAGATTGTAATAACCCAGGTTTTTAGAAACGGGTTAAATCCCGATCTTGTTTGAATTTTTTACTCGTTTCTGAGATGTCTATAAAATCTGGGCAGTTTCTTGAAATTTCTATACTACACGCTGTGTACTTTGATTACACACTATGTATGTGGTAGGTAGCTACCGACCGCAAGATCTCCGAGTACATGTCGTGTGTTTACCGTGTAGAACTTTCTTACTACACGGCATGTAGTTTTAGACACACCATGTAACTGTGACCATGTGGAGGCCATACATGGTGTCTTGTCCTGTTGGTCTGGTAGAACTAAGTGCACACCATGTTCCCCTTGGACACACCATGTAGGCTATCCATTTATGAGGGATGTACATGGCATGTCTGTAAGTGGGTGAGGAAGATAAGAGAAACCAAGTACACGCCGTGTACCCCTAGGTACACGCCGTGTAGTCATTCGGCAAGATCTCGACTATTTGTTTGCTGCCTTTTGAATAGTATAATGATACACGACATGTAGTACAAATGTACACATTGTGTACATTCTTTTTTCTCTAAAACGGAATGTAGCATCATTTTTGAGGCAGAACACAAATTTCTCGTCGGGTTGAGCGGGGAGAGCCGTCCGAACCTCTCTTCTTCTCCCGATCGTCCACCCAAACCCTGACTCGAACTCTGATTGATGCGTTGGAGCGCCCTCTGTAAGTCCTTGATTCCTCTTGATGCATTTTGTCTGATTTATGTTCTAGAATGAGATATAGGGGTTTGAGTGGTTTTGAATATTTTATAGATCTACCGAGTTTTAGACAGAATTAGAGGGTGTCTCTTGCAGCGGGGATTCGTTGTGTCTGATATGGTCGATTTGGTCGGTGGCGGCAGGATGTTCAGAAACCTGGTGTTTCTTTCGGTGACGTTACTTGTGCGGTTTGATTCAGTTTTTGGTGAAATCTCTTTTGATTTCATAGATCTAATTTTTTCCAGTTCGAATAAGGGTTCTTCTCATTTCATCTCATGTCATGTCGGGGTGGATTTTAATTGCAATTTCCTTCTGATGGATTGGGAGTTCTTCATTTCTTTTTGTGAGGTAGTGAAGGTGTTAACCGCAACTGTATACATGGTTGTATGTGGCTTGAATGTTTTTTTTGGTATTGCGAATGGATGACCAGATAATGGGTTGTTTTGCTGAAGTTGACACTGAGGGGGATTACGGCGGGCTCTTCCAACATGGTTATGTTGGAATACTAAAAGTCCAGGAGATCACATTTCTGGTTTGATCCTCCTTTGGATGCAATGAATATGGTGGTCTATCCAGTTCATCCGGAGACCTATCCGACAACCTGAATGGATGGTGGCACATGAATATGGGATCACGGCTCGAGGTGGGTCACGTGGTGTACGGTGGAACGTGGTGGGTTTGAATTTGAATTTTAATATTTGCTGGATTCTGTATGAAGGGTTGGATATACTTGTACAGTTTCTAGTTTTCCTTAAACTGGTTTGGGTTACATGAACCCATAAACCAGCCTCTGATAATGGGAATAAATGATTTTCAGCATCGTACGAGTCTCAGGTGGGTGTTTCATGCCTTCTTTTCGTGTTTTTGTAGAGTTTTGGTGGTTGCAACCTTCGTGCGCGACGTCGGGTGTTAAGCGAAACCCTTTTTATTTTCTTTTATTTAATTATATTCATTGTGGTACACCTCTGGGTATTAACTGACACTGTTTTGATTGAGCGAGGTTGGGTTAGTGGTCATTGATTGTTTGGGGAAATTCGGATGGGGGTTCCGAAATGCGTGTGAATTGGACCCTTGTTTAAACTGTTGTGTTTAAACTTCTTATTGAATATCTTGAGATATACTGTTAAGTTTAATTTATAAATTATTAATTATTTAGGTTATGGTATGTGAAATCACAAGATAGTTCAATTAGACTGTTTATTAATTGCCTTTTTAAAGTGATGATTTCAAGTATGAATATTCAATGTGTGATATTGTCAGTGTTGAATTGTTTGTTGTGTTGGGCGTGGGATGGATATATATATTTTGTTGGGTGATGGGGATCATAGGTTGGGGATATTTCTTAGGTTACATTGGGTGGTTGATACCACGGGATTGGGCATCATGGAAGTTGTCTTGAGGTAGTTGGACTGTCAGGTTGGGCTTGTCCTGGGTTACATGGATGGTGAGGCCATCAGACTTGAGCTATAGGTCCGCAGGGACACAAGGTGTCAGAGATGTTGTGTCATGGGAACTTATTGAGATGATTACCACTCACAGGGTACTTTTGAGTAGTGTCCACACAAATAGACTCCGAGATGAGGTGGTATGACCACTCACTGGGTAGAGGCCCACGGTAGACGTGGTTAGGTATATTTGGTCTGGGGGTTCTTTCCATATGATGCCACGTGGAAGGTGAGAAACCTTCTGGAGACAGCTTTGCGGTGGTTAGGTTGGGGGAATAGGCTCGCCTTGATTTGAGGGCAGATATCACTGTCCCTCAGGTTATCATTTGAGGACAGATATTGCTATTTATTCGGATGTTGTGACATGGGTAGGTTGAGCCTCCGAGCTGAGTTACGATTTTTGGGTTTGCCTTCGGGACGTCGGTTCTTGAGAGAAATTGTGTCAGGTGGCACGTGGTGCCAGGCTTCAGACCTGAGATTCTGGGATTGGTCAAATCAGGTGACACTTTCTGGTGGCTGCTGAGCACCAGTGAATATTATGTTTAATTTTTGGCATTGTACTGTTTACTGCTTTTCATGTATAAGCATGTTGGCTGAAACACTTATATTAGGTACGCACACTTGGGTGGTATCCTACTGAGACATGTCTCACACCCTACACGAGCCCTTTGGGATGAGTGTAGACTTTATGAAATTGTGTGCATGTTGAGGGTCCTCCTCAGCAGTTGGAATTTAATGATGTTGGCAAGGAGACTGGTATGGACCTTGAGGTCGTGCCTTCCTATAGTAACTTTGTTTATTTTTCCTTTTCGTATCAGCATGGTGACATTATTTTGTAGCTACTGCTGGTTAGCCATTGGCGGCGTTATATATATTGATCAGTATTACATTATTTATATGCATGCCTTGTTGGGTTATAGTAGTAGTTTCTTGTATTTTTCAGCATGTTGTTATGTTTAATTTTCACTGCTATTATTTTTATATTGCTTACACTGGTTTATTGATATTGGATATGCTTCAGCTCTACAGGTCTGGTTAGAGTCTTCTGAGTCATTTAATTATGCTACACTTTTTAGTATTATACTCGGACCAGTTCCATTTATTTCTTCCAAGAGGGTATAGCTTCCCCACTATACCTATTCAGACCCTCGCTTCTAGTCGGCAGCATTTGGCGTTCAGTGGAGGTGCGCCTAAGGTTGTAACACCTGACCCGTTTGCAACTATTTGGTTGGCTGGCCAGGTCCGGGTCGTTACACAAATCCCCACATAGCCATGGTTTTGTCCAACTGAATTTGGATAAACCACATGCCATCCACCCCATCCAACACTGCATCCTCTCTCCACGAAATGGCCTTTGAGGAAAATGAAAAAGATATACGTTACATGGGTAAATGATATGACATATATAATACAGCAAACAGTATGGATGTATATATTGGTAGAACTGACCAAATTCACCCCCCGTACCCATTCACTACATAAACCTCCTCAATACCTCATTTATTGATGATAAAACATTTTCCTTGAAACTAGAAATTCAATAGCCCGATGGACCGTATTTCAACCCCAAAACTCCACACCATAGAAACTACATATAAAACCTCATCATTTCAAAGTATGCACCCTCAAAAAATAAATTCTATTCATTCAACAGCATACAAATCACAAAAAAATGATTTTATATATTATAAATCATATTGAATAACAGTTTAAAAAATTGAACTCTATAATGAATAATTAATGAAATATGTGGATTTCTCTAGAAATTAAGGAACATGTACCAATGAAACAATATATTGAACTTTTGGATTAATAATATGACCCTTAATAATATTAATTTAGCCTATTAAATAGTAAAATCACATATGAATGTATAAATTAACTTTAGGCTTGTTATAAATGAAAATACTATTTAATATTATAATTTTATAGGTAAATAAATTTTTGAAATTGATAAATTGTGTGTTTGTGTTTTTAAAAAAATATATATTTTAATAAAAATTTAATAATTAAAATATTGGTATAAATTTATATTTATTTTTAAAAAATTATCATAATTTAATATTATGATATCTAATGATTATAGGGTAATTTTTTAAGACCATAATTAAATTTTCAAAGTGTTGTAAAATCAGTTATGTTAATAAAATTTGTATTTTTTGAGTTAGTAATGAATATAAATTATAAAATTCACTTATTAATATAATTAAATTCATAAAATAGAGTTCCTTTTTTATTTCAACGCATATAATAATCGATAGGTTGAATTTATTGTATTTTTCTAAAAGATTTGATTTTTGGTGAATAGTAAAATGTGGTAGTTTACGTTATAAATATATTATAAGATTAATACACCGTTACATGAGTTATGGATTATTTATAAATCATTGGTTTAACCCCAAATGATAAAATTACTATCTTTATTAATAAAAATCATCACTCTTTCTTTTCCCGATCCAAAATTATAATATAATGCATAAAATATTCAGAAAAAACACCCGTATAATCCAATACAAAACCACCCATTGAACCCCTTATCCCCAAAAATCCATACACTATTTGTTCTCTTATATTCTAACCATTTACTCTCAAAGACAACACATAGATGTTTTGGTATTTCTGGTATCATCATATGACCATTTCTATGTCTCTTAAAGAGGTTCTCACAGAGAAGAATACTAGAGGTAAATCCTTTTTCTTATCTTTCAATGTATTTTTATTTATTTTCTTCTGATTATATCCATAACAATTTACTATAAAAAAATGATAATTCAAGTATCATATATATACTATAATGTTATTTGGATAATGTAATACTCATCATCAAACCCATTATATTCTACCTTTTATTCTAAAAAATCAAAATATCATTCATGGGGTGCAGATTTACCACCTTCATGGATGTCATTTTTTATTTTTCAATTACATCATCAAGGCTGGTCATAAAAGAATTATTATAGTTAAAAATTATTAAAATATATGTATTATATCTGATATAATGTCTAAAAACCAATATATGTTCATAGATTTGATAACTAAACTAAACTTGTTCACGATGATTGAAATAATGCCGAAATAATGTAAATGTTAATCCCTATCATTTGTCTAATGATTCATCGACATATAATATAACCAAATAAATATATAAACCTAAAATATTATTAATATTCATTAGTAACAAATGACTTCAATTCTTAACAACAATCCTCATATTAACCGATTTTTTATTCATATAAACAAGTGAACTTATCATTGAAACCAGGGAAACAAATGATCCAAAAAGATAAATTTTTTTTATAACTGAAAAAATAGAAATAAATAAACCTTTTAAAATTATAATAAATCAAATAAATTTATAAAATGTTCTGAATTAGTTAATTAATGGATATATTCAAATTTTCAACGACATTAAGATCAACCGAAAAACACATTTGGACATAATGTAAGGGACGTCATCTAAATTTAAATTTCATTGAGACTCATATGGTATTACACATCGATTAAATATTATGTGGTTTATCTAACACATCATCGAGGTGATTATATATTTTAAATTATTTTCCCCTTAAATATAAATATTTTCTTATATCAAGGAAATTATATTTTCAATATCATATATCATTTTTATATATGGTATTTACTTTGAATGTTGAAATATTTATAAATCTGTAATTACTACCCAATATGGATACAATTTTAGGGAATATTTTTCATGAACTAAATATATTTTTGTAGAAATCATTTGACCTTCAGTGATAGGTGTGGTATGTTATAAATAATCGATGCATCAACAGGTATTGTTGGACAAAAGTGTTGGTGAAATACCTTTCAGGATTTTTTCAAAAACATAATCTTATGGGTATATACCTGTATATCTAAACAAGCATGAATGTATGTTGGTTCATGCTAAAGATACATTATATTCAATAGTTAATCATTATCTTCATTTATCATTAATTTATGATTATCTAGAGAATTATCATTATGTGAAAAATCTATATATGAAATTTCATTCTTTGTGTATTGATGGCACATGTTTTCCATTTTTATCCATGCCATATTTATTATTCATAATTTATTATGATTGCCTCGTTTATTGGTTAATTTTTTCTCTTTATTCAACCCATCCTTTTTTACTTGAGTTGATCCTTTCATATTTTTCATTCCCTGGGTCTTGAAGATGAAATCATTGAATAAAGGACAAGGAAGAAGATTATTTTTCCTTTATTATAATCTATGGTAATTTTTTACAATATAAAAATTTATCTATGTTTTTTTCTAGTTATTTCTAAATTACTAATATAATTAGACATTTGTGACATTATCTATTGTATCTATTCCATTTTAATAAAATGCCCCTGACTTAGGGATACTGTAGTTATGGTTGTTATAGTCAGTATAAAAGAATTTTTAGTATAATATGATGGAACATGATATAGAAAAATTAGTATAGAGAATGAAACCCCTAGAATGAAATTAATGATGATAATAGAGTACCATCCTTGAATTTTGGAAATATTGAGATTATGTGGGTATTTTAAGAAATATATTCTTTTCTAGATAAAAATGAACATGGTTCCCACATATATGTCCCATTAGGTGTAAAATCCCATAAGGTGTGTTTAGATAGATTCAACATAACCTGGTGTATGGCTCTATGCCTTACTACACCCTGGGTTTTACACATTTGGAAGATATTCTTAGGTTATTTCACATTATCATTACAAACCAATATGAAGTATTTAAATTTAAATATGCACTGAAAGAAACAATTATTGTGATTATGTGACTACCTATGTAATTTCTATTTAGTATTTTTCTTCTATAAAATAATGAATTATGATTCATAACCATATTTATTAAATTTAATTGTTTAAAAATGGAACATAATGGAAGGTACAAAATCCCTACCTGTAGAAAATTTAGGGATTTTCCAATTGAGCAGGTGAACACATTTAGTGTTGGAGTTGAAAAAATCATGACCATATTAGGAAAATATACATGGTTAATGAAAAATAACATTACTAAAAATATGTTTGATAATTTCATGCTTTAGAATCCCCAAAATTCTAGTACGGCTACTAATCCTATGGTAGCTGAGTAGTGGACCAAGTCCCCTGAAAAGATATTTCAATAATTGGGATGTAATGAAAATGAAATGGTTGTACTAGAGCTATATTTTCTCACAGGAGATACTGATCAATGGTGTTTCTTGATCCTAAATACTAATGTTGAATATATAATAGATGAAATGGAATGGATAACATTTAAAGAAACATTCTCTAACAAACACATCCTTCACATGAAATGAACTAAAATGACGAGACAATTCATTTTCGTAATGAAAATGTATGAATATAGTGTTGTGGAGTATGAGGATATCTTCACATGATGAGATAATTGTTCTATAGATTATATATTTTATTTGGAAGGTAATATTGATAATATCATTGAAGGTCTTAAACCAACATCAAAGGGAACTGGAATTTGAAACAGTTTCATCATATGATGAAATATTATTATGTAACATCAAAATGGTGAAGGAATTTTCTAGATCTTATGTGTTCAAGGTAAACCAATAAAAAAATAATTTTTCATAGTTCCATGAAATAGTTTAATCATCAATGATGAAGAGGGGAATTATGAAATTCCTATAATATAAAAATTGATAAAAGATGCATCATGGTTATTACTTGAAATCCATATGAGTTTGTTATAAATATGGGGATAAGGGACATTGAGATAATTAATTCAAGGGAAAGGAATAGATAAACGACATTAAAATAATCAGCTGTAATGAAATTGGTTTTTATTAAGATCAATGTCACAGGAGTTAGTGTAATCTACCATTGAATATAAAAATGGGATATGGACATGATTATAATATCAACATATCGAAGTATTAAGTCCCCAATATTTTGGAGGATGTTATATTTTTATTATCTAAAAATTTATCAAATGATTTATTTGGTTTTGGATCATCAGAGCCTATTATATATATCAATTTTCAAGGAAAATTGTACATTTACTTTTTGATTTAATAATGGATTTATTAATTAAAACTCTAAATAGAAGTCATATTCCAATAAAACTGTATCTGTAAGTAAATTTTCTAAAAGGTAATCATGATTTATTTTATGAACTTATCATCATACACGTGACATAATTTGACATAATGCATAGTATGGATTGAATTTAAAAATATAATGTGAATTTCTATTGAATGAATAATGAATTTATTTTTCTGTGGATGATGTATAATCCCTTAACATTAGAGAATAAAACTAATCATCTGATTTGTGTCAGATCCACTACTAGTATCTATACTTAAAGAAATTATTAGTGTGTAAGAATATAAAACTTTTTGGGTTGATAAATGTGATATTATAATTAAAGATGTTCCAATTTTACATGAATACATTTATACAAACTCACATAGACCAATTACATTATTAAGTCACATAAATCATCACTATTTATTTTCTTGATCCACTATAATAAAATAATGAATATAATATCTTATAAACACATCTCTCCTCAACTATAAATACAACCCATCACCACATATTCTCCCCAAACATTGAAATCCAATTTTCTTTCCAATATTCATCCCATTTCTTCTCCAAAACCTCTCCCCCAGTATTTGTTCTTTATGGCCGAACCAAAAGGCCAATTCAATGTCCTTTAAGAAGATTTCAAGGGGTTCAATTCAAAGGGAAAATCATTTTTCGTCTCATCCAATTTCTTTTAATTAATTTCATTATTATTCAATATGTAAAACTTTAAACCAAACATGCATGATAAATTCCATATATTATATATAATATAAATTTATTTTGATATTTAAATATTTAGTATCAAACCCCTTATCATCTAACTATTATTGTAATATTGAAAACATCATCTCGGAGGTTCCGATTTATTGCCTTCGTGGGTGACATGTTTTTTTATTCCATTACACTATAAAGGATACTAATAAAAGAATTATTATGTTTAAAATAGATTATCTTATTTATATAATGACTTTTATAATGTTTTAGATGAAATAAAAATACAAATTATTAATTAATAAAAATTCTTGTTCATGATGATTAAAAATATTCCAAAATTATTTAAACAATTATCAGTATCTTTTTATATAATTAATCATCATCGTACCATGTAACTGAATTATATATATACCCATTCAATATTATGGATTTTAATTAACTACAAATAATTTGAAATCTATACCACTATACTCATTACACTTGATTTTCCATAAATATATACATGTAAACCAGTCATGAAAAATAAGAAATCAAATGATCTCGAATTGTAAAATTGTATATTATAACTCATCAAAAGGCCATAAATGAATACAATTAAATTATAATAAATCAAAAAATATATATAAGATTTCTTGAATTAAATAATTAATATATCTAATTGAATAAACTATGAAATTAATATCAAGTTAAAAATTCATTTAGACAAAAGGCAACGGGCTTCCTCTCAATTTCATTTTCATTGAGACTCACATGGTACTGTGATACTGTTCATTATTATGTAGTTTTTCTAATACCCATTTTATGTAATTATATATATGAAATTATATTCAGATTAAATATAAATGTTTTATTATACAATGAATATGATTATTTTTCAATCTGTATTCCATTTTTACATAGTATAATTACATTGAAATATGAAATATTGATAAATATGCATTTTCTACTAAACAAGGATATATTGTTATGGAATATTTTTCTTGAACTTAAACTATATATGATTAATTATTTAGAATTGATTTGATTGGTGGGCCCCATTTTAGAACTTTGATGCATTGACAGGTCTAATGAGACAAATTAGTTGGTGATAAAGCACAAAATTTTGTTTCCAAATGATAATCATAAAATTATTTATCCACATTATTAAATTTCCTTAATGATACGATGGTTCCTATGAGAAATATAGAATAGATAATAATTAATAACTTCCTTTATTTAGAATTTCATGATAATTATACCATGGATTTTTTCCATAAAACAATATTTGGATTAATTTTCCTTCTCCGTGTATTAATGGAATTTTTTTTAAAATTATTCCCCATTTCCTATTGAATATGTATAATTAATTGGGATTCAAATATTATAGATTAATTTCTCTTCTATATGTAAGCCTTTTAGAGAAATTGAGATCACCATTTTTTTCTTTCCCAAGGTTTTGAAGATGAAATCATTGAATATGTGATATGTAAGTAGATTATTAATTCATTATAATGTTCTATGTCCATTTTTTTCTAATATAATAAGGGAACCATGGATATATATAGTATCATCAAGAATAAAAAATTGAGCAACACACATTTATGTGATCTCTTGTAAATATTCCATTTAAATAAAATGACACCTAACTCAGGGCTATTGAGGTCAGGGTTGTTACACTATAGAAAAAAACATATTAATTAGAAACAAATAATTCTCCATCTAATGATCTGATGAGAGTGAAATGACCCATAAAATCATGAAAATTAAAAGGGAAAACAGGGGAAAACGTTATTGAATGTCGTAATGGGGTGGTATATAAGAAGTATCACCTATAGTCTTATGAATATTTATATGAGATCCCTAATACTATTAACTACATATGAAACCATAAACTATAACTAAAAATAAATATTTTTCCTCATAATTCATTTCCAATGAGAAAATTAGAAAATGAATAAAACCTCACAGTAAAGGTTAGAAATTCACATTACAGAAAAATTATATGAACAGCTCCTTATAAAATCGTTACGATTAAGGTATGAATAATTATAACATAACCACCATAATTTTTCACTAATAATAAAATATCTATAACTAAAATAAAATCATAAAATTCATTGATCCTCTACATTTACTAGGACCCCCCCTCAAATAAACATCCTCACAAACCAATTATAAACAGATTGAATTTAATAGAAACATAATCCATTACAGAAGAATGACTCAATTATAGTTAAAAAATTATTATATTACAATATATCATAAATGAAATTAACTAGTCATTAAATTATTATAATTTTATATGGAACATATAGACAAAATTTCCTATGAAATATAGAAAAGAAAAAACATTATACTATGTTCTAAATCATAGATCAATATAAAATATTATCAAATTCAATCCATACAAAAATTACCAAGACAAGAATAAAAAAAATCATATAATGTTTCTCACTACAATTTCACATAACTATAACATATATATATATAACACCTTAATAGATTACAAAACTACTAATTTTGTCAAATAAATTTCAACATCTATTTCAATGTCCTATAAAAACATCATTGGAAACAAATTTGGTTTAAGAAAATTTATTTTATAGATATCCCATAATTAATAATGACTGTTGATGTCCCCTTATAAATACAATTTCCAAATATGTTTATATAACAAGATTTATATTATAAAACTATTCTAATTTCCATGCAAATAATGAATAACCCATTCTATTGAAATTAACATTATTATCAAGGAACGAGAATATAATATCATAAAATCATATAAAATTCATCATAAAATGGGATTTTTATTCAATTAGAGTAATCATTGGGTTTTATAGAAAAATTATGAATTAGTGAACATATATAAATTATTTAATAAATGGTCTAATCTGATAAATTATAATTATTGACATTGACACAATTTTATTAAATCGGAAAATGAATTCTTAAATTTAGTAATAAATTCTAGGAAAAGGAATAATAATAAATTATTATATCAATTATTAATAATGTTACTAATATCATAATAATTATTAATAATGATACATTTAAAAAATTACTTGAAATTAAAGAAAATTAATTTTTAAAAATTTATTCAGACTATTTTTTATGATCAATGATAACTTAATAATAAGTAATATATTTATATAGGTTTACAATTTGTCGATGTATATTTTATGGTATGTTTAAAATAAAACTATAATTTATCCCATTTATAATGTACTCAATCATTGGTAATGAAATTGCTTGTCTAATTTCCCTAATGTTCATTCCCCAAACATCAACTTATTATATGTGACCTGCAATATAATATGGATACCTTCTAATTCCTATTACACATTACATGCTCTTACTAACTTATAGATAGTGAACTAAAATTGTTACCCAGTTCAAAATTATTTTTCCGATCAAAATACTCAATAATCACAATTAACTATATATTCATGTTTAAAGAAGATCAAAATACCATTTGATCAGTTAAATTTGAATTCTAGAACTTTTTAGTTCATGTCTACTCAGAATGTAGACCATCCCAACAACAATATATTGAATATTATATCATTTATGAGTTAATTGATACTATTTTTTATAATGACCATGATCCAAATTACTCTAATGTTAGCAATATCAGGTCACCACATAACCTTTGGAGTGATCCCAATTCCCTTTGAGGAAAACTTACTAGTTGTTCTAAAGGTATTGTTTGTGATCAATTTAATATCTAATTATTAAAAAATTAAAAATGATTGAAAAAAGAAATTATGAAAGAAATGAGAATATTAACATTCAAAGCTTACAACAGATAAAATTAAAATTATATCACATGGATAGTCCCTTATAAAAATGGATATGTTCTATAAAAAAACCCTATAATCCTTCACAACTTGTAATTAGTACTCAACTAATATTAATAATGAATTATTCCATTATAACATACTATCCCAATAAATTGATTTTTTATAAGGGAAACTAAAATTTAGTAATTGAGGGTTTCTATCTATTAGAGATCCCATGTAATGCTTGAAAATACCATAATCATTATGAAACTATTAATGTTCCAAAATATATTAATTATTCTCAAGTGTGTTCCATAGATCAATCAAGTCATTTATATATGTATAAATTTTAACATTATTATAAATATACATTTATTAATTGGACATCAATACACAAAATTAGAGGGAAGACAAATCGAATAAAAAAATTAACACCCTATAAAATGAAGATACATACAATAGATTATGAACATAATGATATCCCAATATTGAGATGGTGTTAGTGGTTAATAAATCATTTAGCATATCAAACCCAAGTTATTGGTAGGGGTCACAATTTTCTCCTCCCATATATATAGAAAAATAAACGATGTTATATTATAGACCAAACCCTAGGGAAAGGTGAAAAATAAAAGGGTATACCATTTCATGGACGTAGCCTGTCATAAGAAACAAGGGAAGGGGTATACATTTTTAGGGATTAACTATCCCATATTAACTCTAATATCAAAACACTTATGTTATTTATATAGAAATTATATAAAGCACTAACGTACAACTTAAATTATTCTCAGAAGATATTATGTAAAAAATATAGATCTCTGTCCAAAACATCTTCTTCATATTTTTTATAACAAATATAGTAACGACATTCTATACTATAACGAACATGAAAAAATAATACACATTATAAGAATATTGATATCATAAATTCCAATGACGTGTATGAGATATAAGAAAATTATTCAATATGAATCTCAATATAATAAGGGAATCATAAATATAAAACATAAAAAACTTTATAATATTTATTTTAGGAATTATAGAATCCTTACAACATGAATTCATTGGATGATGAATAAGAGAATGAAAAAATATAGTATTTTTCATTACCAATACATACCCAAAGTGTCCCATATAATATATTAATTTGGTATATGTTCAAAATTTTATACTTTTTTTCAAAAATTAATGTCCTCTAAAAATAACATCTCCTATGTGAAAATTAAATTAATGAAATAAAAATTGGTGTTGTGATTATATGAATTATTTTTCATCAGACTTAATACATTTAGATATTTTAATAGAAAAAAAATATAAAATGGTAAAATGGTTTTATGAAATATAGATAAGGAAAATGGTTTTTTTATAAAATCAGAAACATTTCCAAAACATTATGAGGAATATGTAAGTTATTATTTTCAAAAACACGTATCCAGTTGGTGTTGATATCAAATTTATAAAACCTAAATTGTTTAGGAGACATTTCACATATTAATTTTGATTCTCCAACCTAATGTTGATTGTGCATCATTTCATTATAAGTGATGAAAATTGAAGAAACAGGTTATAGTTTGAATATTTATAATAGTTCAAGTCCTAAAAATGGATGCCTCAATATTTTTATAGAAACAATGCCCATATTTCCCAACATAAAGAACTGAGGTGAATATTTTTATATCTAATATTTACAAAAATGGGTTTAAGAACAAAATAAGGACATTATGTTGTAATGTAAAATCACTTCATTATGTTTTTATAACAATGTAATATTGGTATATTATAAGCACATCTAGGAACATAATAGATCTTTTAAGAACCCAAAATAAATATATATATGTTGTGATTCCCCAGAATGAATTTTGATTCCACATTCCACAAAATCACACTTTTATAATTTCAAAGGATAAAAGTTACCTATAAGTTGTAATGACAAAAAACTACACATATTTGGAAACATGTTATATTATTAACATAATATTTCTTAATTAAAATCAATATTAATGATATATATTTCAATAATTAATCATGTATAATAAGAACCAAATTATAATAATTAATTTGTGAATATGTAAATACAAAAAACATTAAATGTATACTAAAACAAATATATTTATTATAAATAATTTAAATCATAAGATACGTAATTTGATAATTCATTTCGAGATATAAATTTTAATTTTATGGAAATATTAATTGAATTTAAAAGAAATATATTCATCGAAAACAATATAATTATATATTTTTAAATCCACTAGTGTATTATGTACTATATTAAGAAAAATAATGACAAAATTTTCAAATAAAATACTATGGAGATTTATAAGCATCCAAAAACCAAGAATTATGGTTATCTTAATATTCAAAACATATACTCTAATGTGACCATGTCAACCCATCTAAACCATGAAAAGATTATCAATTTTAATTTATAATTAATTACCAGGGAATCTAAAAATTAAATCATTAAAAAATATGAAATATTAGAAGGATCTTAAGAAAAAAATACTAAAAATATTTATGATTGAAAAATGGAAATAACCAACTAAAAAAGTTCATGGATACCATATATCAAATATTGAAACTAATTAAAACCCAAATAAATGTTAACATGAGATATTTAAATAAAACATTCATGAAAAAATGTTATCCCATTATGATTAATGTTGAATAATAACACGAAAGTTCAAAAAAGATATGATAAGTGGTAGGGTGGTTAATATATTATTTTTCATAAAAACAACAATTATTACATAATTATTGATAACCATTAAAGGGGAAGAATATGATAATAAGATGAAGATAATAATAAGATATCTGCTAGACTGAGGTAATGAAGGTCAAATAATAAGGAATAGGTTTTTAAATGGGTGAGGTAGGAATATAAAATGCAACTCCTCTTATAGAAAATAAATATGAATTTATCAGGTAACCCCCGAGATGTGAACGTGTACCATGAGCCACATTAAATGTTATTACTAAAGTTTTTATCACCAACAACCTTCCCATACATAAAAATGATATCAAAAAACCCAAAATATAACTCTAAACACATAGAGTATCCTCTCAAACCTAAATTACAATGATTGAGAAAAAAACAAAAAAACACCTCAACATAGTGAAAAGATTTAAATTACCAATCAATTCAACAAATTTTTTTTTTCTAATAAATAACTTCCATGTTTATGTTCATTATTTTGTTGAATTGGGTAATCCAAAATTATAGTCACTCATTTTTTGAGAAAATGGTTAATAATGCCTTTTTATATTTTTCAATATTATTATAGAAACCAATAAATTTTTTCCCAAAATCTACATAAACTGATTCCTTATTCTAAACATTTTAATTTATTTTTTTGATAATATATGTAAATTTACAAGGTTACTCAGATTTATAAAAATTAATTTATATAGAAAAATAATGGATTATGATGATGACGTCTTCTAATAGTTAAAAAATGGATAGAGATTTATCATATTAAAATGATGTTATTAGGGACTCTATAATTATTTAGAAATTGGTATTATACTATACTGCCATAATTTAATATTTGAGTTAATCTTAAAAATAAAAGTAAACAATAAGATGAATTTTTACTACTAAAATGTATACATTCTTCAGTTCCATTCATGATTGACTTAGAGTCTAGAGTATAAGGACTCATCCTTAAAAATTACTTATTCTAGTGTTTTTTGAACTATAATTCACATGAAAAGATCTTTTTCATTTTATAGTTTGATAGAACATTAAAAAACTCTAACAATATAGACCCACACAATACATGTGGATATGGATACTCAATATCCACTTTTTCCACCAATGGAACCGATTAGAAATTAAACAATTCTTCTATTGAAGACACATATTCAATTCATTGTTCATGGAATATTCATTTTACATACTAATATTAATACTTAAGAAAAAAATTTAAAAATGGGATTAGCATAAAAGATCATTAATGATTACCCGTTAAAGGAAAACTATTTGTCTTTTGAAAACTTGTAAAACATGAATACTTTATCCTAAAGTAATATATTTCAACATTAATAATTAGTAAATACTATACTGAAAAACATTTCTTACCCCTATTATGGACATAATATTACTCTAAAACAAATAGATAGAAACATATAACATATAAAGATAAGTTGAGGCATAACTATATATAAAGGGAATAACTATACGGTGGAATTCAATAAAAATCACTCTTATAAATGCAATAGCCAAACAACTGGCTTTCAGAGCCGATGAATTTGGCTTATAATAATACCACATGTACTTTGATTATAATTGAACCATAAATATTTGGTTTATCACGTATCCACCAGTCATTGGATTATCTCTTAACCACTCATCAAATGTCTAAGTACCATTATATAATCATAACACATAAAAGATTGCAATTCTCAACATTTCATTTATTATATTTCATTTCCAATCACTAGAAATAATTTAAATATATTGAAATCGTAAATCCACATTAAAAACTATTTCAATACTAAAACAAATAAAAAGGGAATAAGTAATTATTTTCTTTTTAAAAGAAATTAATTCTTATAGAGGAATCCAAATATCAAATAATGGTTATGGCAGTGGAGAAGTCATTATCACCATATACAAGAAAAATATTCATTTTTTCATTTTGTAAAGAATGTAAAATACTTTGTATTAAAAGTTTCAATTTGAAAACATTTATTTAAATTCATGATAGAAATAAAATGTTCGATATTATCCATTAATTTCCATGTAAATAAATAAGTACATTAATAAGATGAATAAAAAGATATGACAATTAAATCTTTAAACGTTCATGGAATTCAACACCACATTGAATAGTTAAATCATAATATCTATTAATTAAAACATTTCAAAAAACACTACATAACATTATATTATATGAATAAATGGTATTAAATTTCATAGATGTTTTATAGACACCTTATAAAAAAAATAATTGTGCATATTATTAGGAAAGACCTCTATTAGAGGAGACTGAGATGAAATCACTTATCTTATGTCAGACTCATCACATACAATATTTATCATCATGAATAATAAAAATTTCTTAATTATTTGATTTAATAAAAACCATTATAATGTTTATTATACCTTTTACCTGACTGTTATAATTTCATAACAATTACTTAATTATTTATGTTCACATTGGGCATTTTGTTGATATTCAGTACTCAAGTTGAAAATGGACATGGTAGGATATAAATAGACTTAGAGGTCATTAGTACATCATATCATGAATAATAATTATGGAATTATTATCATTATTTACACATAAGTTATACTCTTAAATAAAACCATTAAGCATTGTTAAGAAAAATGAACATCATTATAATTATGTAGATGGTAGGTGAACATACGCATGAGTAACATTTCAATTTTCGATTGATAATTATAAATATAAGGTAATTATTATATTATCATTCCATAATGAACATAAAATTATCAAAATTATAATAATTATTTACACACACACACACATAAATATATATATCATATAATTGGTGTGTTGAAAAAAATGATTCACATCGCTTCATGGAGGGGATAGTTCACACGTACACATGAAGGATGTTATCATTTTTATATTCCCATAATGAAAGAATCTAATTTATATATTATTATATTATGATGATTAATATTTCATTTATATAAAATAGGAAAATTAATTCCATAAATATAAACAGAGTTTAAAGAAGGTGATTAAAAAAGGAATATGTCGGTTTACGAGGCAGTAGTCTACCGCACACACAAATGAAAATTTTATTTCCCATTTGATGAAATTGGTGATCGATACAGGTGATGATATTAACAGAAAAACAACTATGAATATTTATTATACTTGAGTTATTAATACATCTTGTTTGGAGGAGATTTTAAGGAAGTGGAAGAAGAAATAAAACTAAATTTCTTAAATAAACACCATACCTCCTCTTGTTTGATCACCGTTGAAGAACACCCTAACACCTCTATGGAGGGTGTTATTCCAATGATTAGGCGTAAAAAATGTGTGGGGTGTGATTTTACGTTGGGTTTTGTGAATATATTAGTTCACCAATTTTTTTTAATTTTTATTATTAGAGAAGAGTGGGTTCCATTCATAGGTGTAGGGAGGGGCACCCTTAGAAACTCTAAAATTATTAAATTAATATAAATTAATTTTTAAATAAATATTATTTCAACTTAAATTATTTTTATGATAATATGAGTAATATTCTAAATCATCTCATAAAATAAATTTTTTTCATCTATTGATTTTATTTTATACATTATTTTTTCAGTTCAGATGTTATTATTGTATTTCAATTTTAATTGTGGTAACACTATTTTCAATATAAAGAGGATATAAGGTTTACATATATGGGGTAAATTTCCCATAAAAGGACAATTTATGTAAATTTAGACTTTATCATAGTCATTTGTAATTTTATTATAATTTTATGACTTTTAAATAATTCAATAAAATAATATTTTTATAAAATATCAATACTGTCAATTTTGAAAATATTCAATTAATTCATTTTTAATAAAATCCAATTGAGAGATAATTTAAATAAAACCATTTATTTGACTCATAATATGTCATGGGAACCTATAAAATTAATATAGTACAATAAATAATTAAAATTTTATTTTTTTAATATTTCATTTAATAAAATAATTAGTTTATCATTATTGTGTGAGTATTAATGGTAACTATTTAATCTATAAAATTAAAAATAAATTCCCATGATCTAGAAAATTTCATTATATATATGTAAAATATTTATTACCCCGATATATCATATTTATCACTATATTAACATTATTATAATTATAAGAAATAATAGGGTGAAATGTTGTTACTCTTTTTTGTTTTAGTAATATTTACATCACCTTTAAAGTGTAATGTACATAAAATGAGTCAATTATAATACTATGGTATTAATATTCATGTTTTATTCATCTTATAGTAATTCATTAGGTAAGTGTGTAATTCTATAATCCTTATCATTTTATTTGTTTCCTTAATTTACCTGTTATACTTTTAGCTATGGAGAATAAAAATTAACAAGGTATTATTTATAATATCCATAAAAAGAAACCTATTTATATAATTTTACTCTCACTGGTATAAAATATGGATTCAATTTTCCAATATATTGAACAATTAGTTTTCATTAATTAATTTAAAATTAATCCCCATCCTCAAAACAAGAAAACATGTTTTCTAAAAGTAAAAAACCATCAACAGATTGAAAGTTGTTTATATCAAATTTTAGTCTAAAATTACTAAAAATGAAAAAATTTGATTAAATGATAATAATATAATCTAATTATATTTTAAAAAGAAATAAAATTATTATTTATAAAAAAAAAAAAAATTATATGAAAAATAAATTTTGAATTTACTTGAAGTATTTATCGCTATTAATTAAAATGTGGGCCTTTCAGAAAAATACCCAATATTTATCCCAACTACACATCTCTGTCTTTATTCCAAATAAAAAGTTTGTTTCCTGAAATTGATCATATAAAAGTGTCGAAAACTAGATTTTGAATGGGATCTCCATCAAAAGACTGAAAAACTGTTTTTTTAAATAATTCTTAAATCTGAAAAATTGTATTTGTTCTTATATCGTGTCTTGAAATAATAGTAGAGGAATTTAAAAAATTAAGTTTAATATATTACATATATATATTTAATTAATAAAATCCATCAAGATGGATTTTATTGTTTTATCAAATTAATTTTTTTTTCATTTTAATAGTTTTTCAGAAAAAGTTTATACTTTTATTTAGAAGTGGGTTATTAGCATTTATAAATAATTGTTCAAAAAATAATTAATCATATACATGTTTAAACCATTTTTGGTAAATCAATTAACACTTATCATTACCTCAATTTTAACATCTGGGTTATAAATAAACATTTAAATATTAATATTTTGTTTTTCACCTGTATTTCATGTGGAAATTTATGTATGCTATCGAACATATTGTAACATTTAAAAAAAAGATGCCACATTTTCCACATTTTTGGAAATTAAATCCTCCCAATTTGAATTTGGGGTTGATAACAAATCTATGAATTTTTTATATACCTTTATTGCAATCCCACATCAAAAAATGGTTTAATTAAACTACATATTTAAAAGAAAGAAAAAATAGTACAATGTTTACATGAGATAACACATATAAAGAATCCATTTAAGAAAATATGGATATGGAAGAAAAAAATGAATATGGAAGAAAACCTAACCATCATGTTATGATGTATAGTGATAGAAAACATTATTATGAGAACATTATCAACAACGAAACCATAATTTTTTCACTTGTAAAAAGGTCATTGATTTCATAGTAGGAAAAGTAAATAGAAAACATTTTTGTCTTATGATAATTTTCATAATGTTGAGGAATTATTTTACTACATTGATTAAGAACATAAGGACATATAGTTACATGAAAAGTATAGTTTAGATAATTTAATTAAATTCCACTAAAAAACACATATTTATTATCTAATGATGAGTATTAAAGATGAATCAACTTTTACTGAATCACATAATTCACATTAGATTAACTATCTATTTATCATGTCTTGAAACATTAACCAAAATAAATTTGTTTACAATAAGATAATTTCCCACAATGGAAAAAACATTTAATGTTAAAAATTACATTAATCTCCCAAATTCAAAATTCATACCCAATGTTTAACATAGACCCATCAACAAGTAACTATTATTTAAATTACTCAAATAATACAAACAACGATTGAAACCAAAAATATAGACGAATTTTATCACAATATCATCCAAGATAATTTTTCATTTTTCTCTAAATAACATTATTGACTCTTAATCTCTCATACAAAAAACTATTTATCCTAAAAAAACATTTCCAAGATAGTTTAATCATTCCAAAACATAACCTAATTATACATAATTCTATAATGAAAATCATAGATGCTTCTAATATATAAATAAACCATAAATACTCAATTAAAATTCTATAGTATTATATTTTTATTAACCATATAATGTTCTCAAAATAGCTGACACATCCCAAATAAAACTTCACACTTAATTCCCAATTAATTTTCCAATAAAAATGATATATAATTGATAAAAAATATGTTCTCCAAATCAACATATTTTTATCTGATAAACACATTTAACTAAAAATAAAAATTCATAATAACAAAAAAATTCACGTAGTCCATTGGTAGGTGATTCACCCTTATCGCCCTTCGATTGTGGGTTTGATTCCCATGAACAAAAATGATATTACAAGTTGTCATCAATCCTATTGGTTTTCCGCTTTCAGAAACTATATAATTATTATAACATTCTAGAAATATTATAATGTCCAAAAAATATCCAAATCATATTTTAACCACAAAGGTTAGTTCAAACTTCACATTTTTGATCCCAAAAACTAATAAACCCTAATTTATTAAAATATAAATGTATCCAAAAATACCATTGGTCCCTGTAATATTTAAGAACACAAAGAATTAAATTGGGACTCTAATACAATTAACTTATGGTCAAACATGAAATTATAAACCCATGATGATATCCCTACTCTTTAGAAATCATCTGAATTTATAAAGCTATCCAAACCATCCTCTGATACCAAATATTCAGGAATCATCCATATACATATCATATTCTAGTGTATGTGAACTATAAGTCAAATTCTAAGATATTTTTAGTTTAGAGTTATAGTGAATTATGAAATAACTTTAAAATTTACACTCGTACATTACATGTGTATATTTATACTTAGTATCCAATTTTTCAACAAAATAAACCCAATTTAAAATTAAACATAACATCTCTTCGAGAGAAAAATACAATACATTCTTGGGGACATATTCATTTTCCATACCAATACTAAGACCATTGAAAAAAATTCAAAACATTGGATAAGTAAAAAATCTCATTTTCCTTTTTACAATGATGTAAAACAATAATTCTTTTGAAAACATTTAAACCGTGAAATATTTATCACAGTGTAATATTTTTCACCCTTTAGAAGTAGTAAATACATTATTTACAAAAATTACATACCATTTATTTAATCATAGTTTTACCTTAAAACAAATATAATGAAATAGATGGGGAAAAAAGTATCTTTAGACATAATAATACTTAAATAGAGTAACAACATAGTCAACTTCCACAAATATCACTCCTACAAATTGAATCTTTATACATCTGTCTTTTATACCCAATGCATTTGAAGTTATAACGTAACCACCAATCCATTGTTTATCAAAGAACCTCTCATATATTTTTATAACGTAACCAACCATCAAATTCCCCAATACCCTTATATAATCATAATAATTAAAAGATTTAAATTATAAAATTTTCACTCATTGAATTTCGTTTTCAATCACTAGAAATCAAATGAAGATTTTAATTTAGTCAATACATATGGAAAAATATTTTCAATACCAAATCTCCCAAAAAGGTAATAATGAATTATTTTCCATTTAAAATATTTTAAGTCTTATATGGGATGCCAAATATCTAATAATGTTTACAAAATAGGACAAGTGGTTATCGTTGTATACAAGAAAAATAGACTTTTTGTCATTTTTTAATTTATGTTAAATGCTTCATATAAAAATATTCCCAATGAAAACATAGATTTTAATTCATGATACACATAAAATATCATTTATAATAATTTAATATCTATATAAATAAATATGTAAATTAATATGATCATGAAAAATATTTGTTAATTAAATTATTAAAAGTATAAGGTGTCTCTGACCACTTAGAATATTTAAAACCTGATCTCCATGAATTATTAAATACAATAAAACATAAAATAAAATTAGTATATATAATATATGGAAATAAAATTTAATAGAGGATGTATATACAAATTATAATATTAAAAGGGTGTGTATTATCTTGAAATTCCCCATTAAAAAGAGAATGATACAAAATCTGTTACCATAAGTCCTACTTTTTTATACAATCATTATCTTGAGGAATAAAAATAATAGGCTAATAATTTACATGCTTATGAATGTTTATATGTTTTATTATTCATTTTATATGTCTATTATCATGTAGAATCAATTACATAATTACTTACATTCAAATCGGGCCTTTTGTCGTTATTCGGTACATGAGTCAATAATGAACACGGTAGGATTACAAATGTCCATGAGTTTATATGTACTTGATCTATATAATATTATTTATAGAATTGTTATGATTTTTCATTAATCAATTATAATTTTAAATCAAATGATTAAATATTGTTTTTAAAAATGATCAAAAATATAATTACCGATACAGTAGGATGTATGTACGCAGAAGTAACGTTTCCATTTTTCATTAATCATTATTGAAATAAAAAATATATAATTCTATTTTCCCATAATGATCATAAAATTATTTAAATCATAATAATCATTTAAAAATACCTATATATATCAAATAAGTAATCTGGTGAATGAAAAAAACTCACTTCACATTGTGGAGGTGATAAATCTCACGTACACATAAACAACATTATCATTTTTATGTGCGTGGAAATAAATATTGTAATTGATATATTATTATATTATAATTATAGATATGTCACTAATATCCTATATTAACATTAATTCAATCATTATAACAATTGTTTTTATGATAGTGATGAAAAACCAACTTTATCGGTTCGTGAGGCGGTAGTGTGACATACACAAAAACGAAAATTTTATTTTCCTTTTAATTAAATTGGGAATGGATTGAGGGTGTGATATTAAAATAATAACATCTATGTATATTTAGGATAGTAGAGTTATTAATTAATCATGGTTGAATGAGAACTAATGTATGTGGAGGATGAAATTATTTTAAAATACTTAAAATAATAACTATATCACTATTGTGTCAGTAAATAATGTTATTATTTAATATCGTAAAATTTTAAAGAATTTCTAATGATGTACGTAATTTAATTAGATTTCTGGAAACTATTTTTTATTTATGTTTTATCAAATTTATCAATACAGTAAAATTATTACACTTATAATAAAAAAGAGGTAGAGATGTTGTCACTTTATTTTGTTTTAATAATATTTTCATCAAATTTCAAGGAAAAAGTCAATTAAATGGGTAAATTATGATCCTTATGATTTAAGGGTTTAATGTTATTCATTCAAAATGATTTTAGTAGGATTTAGTGTAATTTTACTATCCTTTTTATATTATTTTATACCACAATTTAACGGATATACATTTATCTGTGGTAAATAAAAATTACCAATGATACTATAAATAAAATAAAAAAAGAACCTATTTAAATAATAATGAAACACTGTTTACAAATATGGACAAAAATTTCAAAATCTAAAACTTATATGTTCTGGTAACTTATTTAAAATTAATCCCCATCATTAAAACAAGAAAATGAGTTTTGTATAAGTAAAAACCATCAAAATATTGACATATGTTTATATAAAATTTTAGCATGAAATTACATCCAATGAAAAAAAAGTATTAAATGACAAAAAATTAATCTAATAGTAATTTAAAACCAATTACAATTATAATTTAATAATATATATAAATTAGATGATAAACCATTTCTGAATTAACATGCAATATTTTTCACTATTCAATAAAATATGAATGTTATTATAAAAATACAAATAATTTATCTAGACCAATTTTTATGTCCTTATTATGAATAAGAAGTTTAATTTTTCAAATATAACAAATAAATGTGTCAAAATTATACATAAAATGTATTCTCCTACAAGATTTGGAAAATCTAGATTTTTTTTGAAAAAATACATATTTTAACATAAAAATTTATTTAGTTATTATATCATGTATACAATAAATAGGGTAAATATTAAACATTAAATTAAATATATTGAACATATATATTTAATTAATCTATTCCATCAATATTTATTTTATTGTTTTATAAAATAACTTATTTATAATAAATGTTTTTTTTCAGAAAAACATTTCCTTTTATTTGAAAATTGTTTTCTTTTCATTTATAATTATTATTTCACAAATTAATTAATTAATTACATTTGTAAACCATATTTTTATAAATAATTTAATATTTTTAATTACTTCAATTTTAATCTATAGTCTATAGGATTATATTAAAATAGTAATATTTAGTGGTTTTCTTTTGTTCGATGTGGCCTATTATGTTTGATATCAAACACAATGACTATTTTTTAAAAAACATGGGATAGTTAAAGTTTTTAGGATTTAAATTTATTTTAAAACCATTGTATTTATTATTGGATTTAAAATTTCTCATGAGTACAGTCGGGTCATATAATTGAATGTACATTAGTTTTCATGAGAAATTGTTTTGTACACATGAATTAGAATTAGCTATTGTTTTTCATGTTTGGAAGAGTTCATGGTATTTTTTATTTTTTTATCTATTTGGGTTATATTTGTATTATAATAGTTTTAGATACATTTTTTCATAATATAATCTCAATATATATATAATCTTTAGAAACCCAAGCCAGTGTATCCCATAGTCGGTGGATATTTTATGATAATTGTATAGATACAAGAGATGACATTAAGCTTGATCGATCAATTTAGTAGTATTGAGGAACTATATATATACATGGATCCACTTTTAAAATTGTAATTACTCATAGAACATGACAATGGAAATAAAATTCTTCATTAACACTTATTAAATGAGTCCATCTTCATAACATGGGGATGAAAAATCAATAAAAGTGTTAGATCAAGTGATCATTAAAAGTTACACACAATTAAAACATGAATCAATAATATGATAATAATAAAAAAGGATTCATAATAAATAAATAAAGGTAAATAAATGAGAAAAATATGTCATTAATAAAATGAGAAATAAAATGTCTCCATATTTTTTTTTCCAAAGTCAAAATCTCATGGATTATAAAAATTGAATTCTAAAGAATGGAAATGAATAATTATTTGAGGTCTTAGTTTTGTAACATAAACCACTACCGTTAAGAAAATTCACAATACAGTTTTTGTCTATGGGTAGAAACAAATTAATTCTTCATCAAAATAAATTAAAAGTGTACATACCAAAGATTATATGGTGTATATATATATATATATCATGAAAATTAATTTATTCGACATCATTATTCCCAAAAAACACTAAGCTCAAACGAACAATAATATATAATTAAAAATCATTATTTTAAAGTGACCATTATAACCTAGCCATTAAATTTGAAGTAATGAAAATTAATAATGAAGATATATATTATATATTTTTTCAAATGTTTTTATATTCATCATGATGAATTTTAGGCATAATATAAAAATGAATCCAAGCTTACACATTAAAAGGATATATATCTATAAACATACTGTGACCACCTTTTATTGGAGAACATCTTTTAAAACTAATTTTTGACACTATTATAATTTTTAAATGAAATAATAATCATTATTTTTGATATAGTAATAACAAAAAAATTATATTATTGTTGGAATTTTTATGATAAAATACATTTTTGATAAACATTAATGCGACTGTTGAAATAATAATGTTAACATTAGGAATAGTTATATGACCAATTGAATAGTATACTTCCCTATTATAGTGTAATTATAATTTATGGATCTTGTTAATGAAGATATTATATAATTATATCATATTATAAGTAAATAATTTATTTTTAAAGTCATAAAATTTTTGTTGATATTTTTATAAAACCCAAAATTTATATAAAATTTCTTAAATAATATAATGAATTAATATAAAATTTATTTTCATAAAATATAATCCTAAGATAATCATTTGTGTTCATGAAATTTTAAGTTAAATTTTTGAGTTCTTAGTTAATTTATCAATGTGTTATAAAATCAATTATAATTTTAATATTATTATTTCTTGAATAAATGATGATTTTAACAGAATATTATATTTCCCATATCTATAAAATTATTTTTTTGAAAAAGGTGTATATTTTTTAATTGACCATGTCATAAAATAGTCTGCGGTATTTTTATAAATTGTCTAAAATAGTGGAATTTTAGGTGTATTCTAAAATAAAAAAATCTATAGTATTAGGTAAATAAATCAAGAATTATGTCTTGGATGATGTTTGTATGATTTAATAAAAATTGGTTCTAAATGACATGATCTATTTACTTTATATAGTCATTTAATTATCCAGGTTTAATTTATTCATCAAAAATAAGAAATTAATGAATATAAAAATCCCTAAAACATCCCTCTCCTCCACTATAAATACCACCTATCAGTACTTCTTATCCTCACAACAACAAATCCTTGAATCTTTAATAATTAAAAAAAACAAAATCCAAAACCTCTCCACCACATCTAATATCCCTATTCATAAAAAAATTAACATATCAATTTCATTAATGTTATTTTCATGGGGATGAATTCAAATGTTAAAACATTTATTTGTTCTATTTTAATTTCATTTAATATATTTTATTCTTATTATACCAATTATATTCTCTAAAAAGTAACATTATAACAACAATATCTTATACACACAGGTATGTTATTTTATTAATGGGAAATACAACATCGAACCCCTTATCTAACAATTTTTATTCTAAAAATGAAAATATCATCCATGAGGTGTCGATTTACTGCCATTGTGGATGAGAAGTCATTGAATTTCAATTATACCTTCAAATATGGTCATAAAACAATTTTAATGGATAAAAATAAATATAATATGGGTATTAAAACTAATTTATGATTCTAAACTTGTATATCTACAAAATATGAATTCATAATTCATAACTAATTCATGATGATTTAAATAATGGTAATGTAATCTAAATGATTATCACTAACATTGTATATAATTATTCACAGTCATACAAAATACTCAAATGAAATATATAACCATTTTGTAATCTGTTAGTGAATTATTAATATATAATATATATTCTAGATAACAATTATCATATTTCCTAATTTTACAGACATGAATACAATTAAACTGATCCTGAAACCCCAAGAAATAAATGTTATTGAATGATAGAATTTTACTATATAACTCATCAAAAAAACCATAAATGAACATAATATAATAATTAAAAAAATATGGAAATGTTTCTAAATTAATTAATTAAAACAATTATTTTTATTTTCTAGGATATAATGATCTTGTTAATAACACATTAAAATATATGGAAAGGGTTTTCTCTTCTCAATTTTTCCCATTAGATATGTCATATACACCACTATTTCATATTAGTGGTATATGTATAATTATCAAAAAAAAAATTTAAAAAATGGAGTGAATTTTATGAAAACTATATTCCATAGATGGGAAATTTAATTTCTAATTAGAAACATCATTTATTCGAAAAAAAAAATTTTAGTATCATAAAAAAATTTGACGACACATTGATATAGTAATTATGAAATCATAAAATTATCTAATAATTATAATAAGAATAGATTAATTTATATATAGATTTTTTGAAAATAAATTTTCTCTTGAATCATTATTTAAATTATAAAATTATATATAAACACATATATTTAACTAAAATTACAACAATAAATTTATCATTTATAGAAAAATTATTTTCATATTATATGATATAAATATATCATATTTTCATTAAGGAGATAACTAAATTTTATTTAAATGTTAACTGATGCAGTTATTATTCGAATGGCTATATTACGATTCATAACGATCACATTAATATTCAATCATGTAAATCAGGGTTCGTTTGTACAATATATTTTGTAGATTAAATTTAATTAATTTAAGAAGATGTGTACTATAAAATTAATGGGTGTTATATTCTTCCCTAATTGGTAAAATATTGTCCTTAAGAATTTCATGAGTATTACCTTTTAAAAATATACGAGTGCTTCTTCATCACAACATCACTAGGTTCACTTGTTGGATATTTTATTTTATGGTTTTAAAAAGTAATTTTACCAGTAGAGTCTTCCACATTCTATATGAAAGATCAATAATACAAAGAATGCCGATAGGCTCATCACATTAGGAAAATCTATTTCCAGTAATATTTATTCCTAGGGGAGTACATGTGTTGGGTGATGCATGCACTTCTTTATCCATGATATGCGGAACACAAAATGAACTATGGTGAGACATTTTATCATTTATAATTAATAATATATATCTCTAATTAATTAGAAATATTCAAACGGTCTAATGTTTCTGGGGATCACATTCCAATCTTATAGATTCTTATTACCGATTTTCATAGAGACACATATTGAATGAAATGACCACGCACACGAAACATCAAATAATTACCTTGGTTATTAGAATAATTGTATTGTAATCTTATTCATCATTAATTTTATACTTAACAAAATTTACCCTTTTCATTTCCTCATCAATATGTTCTGTGTATATATGATTCCTCTAACTATCTTTATCCAAAAAAGATAGCATACAACATTTCTTTCTATATAATTCTTTATATGTTGCAATTTGAATACATGAAAGGAAACTATAATTTTTGTAATACTATTCCAAATGAAAATAATGATCCAACATACCATCAATGTCATATGAGAAAGATCTAAACATGGATTCCAATGATTGGATAGTGATTTCAGACTATCCATAAGTTTGAGGGTGATAAGAAGTTATCAGATGAAGCTAAATTTTCAAAGCCTTTTAAAGATTCATCCAAAATATTGATGAAAAATTAGGATCTAAATCTGAATCAAAATATAGTGTTTTAATATGAACTAAAAAACATCATTAATAAATATTCTTTATATATGACGTATAGTTAAAACTTCTCTTATAAACAGAATTTTTACCGATTTTATAAAAAATCAATAATAAACGATATTATATAATTTATTACTGGAATCGTTTTTAATCTAATGAAGAAGTCCATAGTAATGTCACCAAACTTCCATATAATAATATGTATAAGTTTTATGAATTTTAAATGATGTTGTCTCTTATCCTTCTCCTTTCTACAAACTAGGCCTCCTAACTTGAAGAAAAAAATTTTGTGCATCAAATTATCACCTAAAAAATACTCTTTTAGATCTTTATACATATTGGTAGTACTACGATGTATATGGAAAAATTAATTATGATCATTATCTAATAGTATCTTTTTTAGATCAGGTATTTATGGAACAAATAACCTCTTCCCATATTTCTGGATTCCACACTCATACACAAAGTATAAAAATTTTCCATCCATAATGGATTTAATTTTATTTTTAAAACACTCTCATCATATTGAGAGAATTTTACCTTTTCCAATATTTATGGTTTCATATTGATTTGAAAATTGGTTGATGTTTCCACTTCTTTAAAAATTCTCATATCCATATTTACTAAATCCTTGAACATTGGTTCTCTATTAATCTTATATATGTTATCACTCCATGATCTTTCTTACTCAATGCATCAGCTTCTTCATTATCTTTTTGGATCTGGTATAGTATTGAGAAATCAGAATGTCTGAGTTACTCATTCCATCGTATTTGCCTCATTTTGTGTTCATTCTAGGTAAATATGAATTTATAGCACTTGTGAACGGTATATATCTCAGCTAATTCAACATAGAGATAATATCTCTATATCTTCAGAGAAAATATTTTTGCTAAAAACTAATTATCATGTTCTGGATGCCTCTATTAAAAAGAAAATAAACTACCTTAATGGTTATTATATAAATCTATTATTCTGCAAAAGGACAAAATAGAACCCATTTATGATTCAACACTATAAATTAAAAATATTCAATTTCCCAGTTGTAATATCATGATCACATAAATGACCAAGTTTTATATTAATTTTTTTTCAAAAAATTATTCACATTATTTTTTATATATAATGATACTGCCTTTTCGCATAATCTTGGTTAACGGGATATCCAATCTGCCAAATTTTGAAACAAATGTTGATATAATCCTACTAAAACAATGGAACTACATATATTATTTTCATTATGGTATGCCATTTTTGGATTTCCATTCCCATTACAAGATCAATTTGGATTCTATACATATAAATAATATTTTCAAGAAAAGATATTTCTTAAACCCGGAATTTAAACTCAGTAAATTTTACATCTAAGACTTTATTTATGAGAGTCTTAATAATTTTCCAAATTCAACTATCTTGTCCTCCATATATTTTATAATACACTATATTATCATCAATAAATACTAGAACAAAATCATCATGATATTCGTTTAAATATTATGTTTATTAGATCCATGAAATCCTATGGTGCATTATTCAATCCAAAAGGAATTACTATAATCATGTATTGTATATTCATCAAATAAAATATTTTCTTCAGAATGTCTCCCATCACTACCCACAATTGATGAAACCTAGAACAAATCTCAATCTTCAAAATAAATTGATCTTCTTGAAGATGATAAAATAAATCATAATTGTAAGACAAATGATACTTCTTCCTTATAACAATAAAATTTATTTCTCTATAGTCAATGTGTAGACCCATTAAATAGAATTCTTAATTACAAAGAGAATATGGACTCCACGAAGAGATACACCTAGTAAAATCTATCCTTAATTATTCAAATCGTATTAAAATTTTTTAGCTACATTAATTCCATAGTTGAAATTCTATAGGGACTCATTGATATTATTTTTTCAGATGGGATTAGATCAATGTTAAAAAAAACCTCATTATCTAGGTGGTATCCATGAGATATCTCATGAGATACATTAATGTATTCTTGTACAAAATGTTCATCCTCCTTTTTCATTTTTCCATTCCTCATCCCATGATGTCGTTTTCTATACATCACCATGATTTTCATTCTATAGATCTACTTAGGGTGGATTTAGATAATAATAAAATTACTATGTTTCTACTTCAAAGATAAGGAAATCAATATCTTCCCCACACATTGTAATCTAATTCATAATGAAAAATATTTCCTCATCATTTTCTGAAATCTACTCCATATGGAGGATTATATTAATTTCATTCCAAGGTATGATGATAAGGATTGTAACTAAATCATGTTCATATGTCATAATGGGGAATTCCCAACACATCACTATTGTCATGATACTCCCCTTAGGAGTTATTAATAAAAACTACCTTATTAAATAAAAAAGAAGATATCTAATTTTAATGAAATACTTGGTTGATATTAAAGTGTTGAATGACACAAATTCATGTAAATAATTGGATAAATTTTATTATATGATTACAGTACCAGCTACCACATCATGGGGTACATTTAAATCAGATATGGGGATCACATAAGCATGTACATCCCAATAACAACCCAACATTTCTTTAATAACTGTTAAATATTTTTATAGATAAATAACATAAAACCATTACAAAACCAAGATAATTGTTTTAGTTACACTTGAAAATGACAACCATTAATTACATATACTTAATAAAACATAAAAATTATTTAGTTCCTTATATTATAGATTCTTATTGATCCTAATGTACTCCTTAATGTAAGTTTTTGTGTGAGTAAATACATCAAATAAAGGGGTGAGATAAAGTCCCAATAAGAGGATAGATAGAAATTATGAATCATTGGTTGAGAATAAATGTAATTATCATAAAATAATCATATAATCATCGTCATATTCATGAAAGAAATAATTTTATACATTCATTGAAATTCACAATGCATAAAAACTAAATATCGTGTCTTAGTGGTCAAATACAATACATATATATGAACAAATCAAGCATCATTTCACTCCTAAAATATTTGAAAAATAATAACAGGATCATTTTGAACAAAACTAGTATCATGTATATCCTTATTTCACATTATTTTCTGATGTACATCACATTACCCATATCATTGGAGAACTATTTAATTTCGTGCACACTCAGCACATAATTATAATTACATAATCATGCATTACACATAGAAGGTATATAAATAATTTACATGAAATAATACATTAAAATTAATGGGTTTAACTTAATAAATATTACATTCATGAACATATATTGGGGATAAAAAGGGAATATCATATTGTTATATGAATTATCAATCTATTGTGAATAACAAAACAATCTCAAGAGACATAATAGTAATGTTGTTAGATAGAAGATTTATTTGGGAATATTAGATTATTTTTTATAAAACTACTATAAAATCATGAATATACAAAAAAATAAAATTGGGGAACATATAAATTATTTTTTAGGAGTATTATATGTACATCCTTAATGAAATTTGGCATAAAATGAATAATCTAAAAAAGGAAATTTTGTTTGATAATACCCTTACCATGTGTTCGAATACATTATTTTCCTTAATACCCTAGATAATAAAATTAGAATCATTAATAAAAAAACAGTAAACAATAATTCACGAATTTGTTTATTATAATTTTATTAAGTTCATTTTATGTCCATTATGACGAGTAATAGAGTATACTTTCGTAATTCTAAAATATCTCGGGTCAGGGTTTTCATGATTGGGTCAATTGTATACATGAATATATGTTAATGTAATATAATAGTAATTCATCATAATTAAAATTATAAGTTATTAGTGATCTTCCATACCTCTAATTGGTCTTATATGTTAATTTTATTTTATAGATATGAGAATTATTTATTTGATAAATCGTTCATGATAATCAATTAGATTAATTTAGATGCTTTTCAATCAACATGAAATGGTTTTATTTTATATTTTATTAAAATGTATATTCTTTCTCAAAAACATAAAAGGGGTATAACATACATTTTAAAATGTATATAAACCATTATAATAGTTTTACGACCATCCTTGAAGGTGGTAATGGAAAATGAAAACATGTCTTCCTCAATGGAGAAAATCAACAACTCACTGATGATGTATTCTTTTCTAGAATAAAAGGAAGGGGAGAAGAGTTTTAATGATGGATTAATCCATTAACATAATAAAATTATATATATATATATATATATTATAATAGATTATCATGCCACATAGCTATCCAGAGGTTATGAGACAATAATTATTAAGAATAATAATACATAAAATAATGGTATAATTTATTGGAGATTTATTTGAATGAATTGAGTTTTCATATAATAATTATTAAGAATAATAATACATAAAATAATCATAATTAATTACATAAAGTAATCATAGTAAAATATAACCAATGAAGTAGAAGGTTAACCTAAAGCATTGAAATTGGGTTAATTATTCTCGTAAAAATTTCATGAGAATTGATATAATGAAATTAATATATATATATAAACTATAAACACATATTATAGAATATAATTTTAAAAAATAAATAAACAAAATAATCATAGTTCAAAATAATCAATGAAGTAGATGGTTAACCCAATGAATGGATAATGGGTTAAGAATTCCCTTCCCTTATGGTTGTCATAGCTAAAAAATGTTGAAACCCCCTGTATAATGTTATTAAAAGTGCTATTAATATATTTATTGAAGAATAATCATGTTAATGATAACTTATATGAAAATTTTATAACCTCATTCCAACCATTTATTACAAATTTCTTATTATTTCCATTGTTTTTTGTGCTTGCTTTACATGTTTTGCACGATCAGTTCGTAAATAAATTTCTAGTAAAATGAAAGAAAAAATATAAAAGTGGTTTAATACTATGTTAATATGGTTATATAATAATAAATTATGTAATAAATAATTTGGGTTACCTATTCTGTGGATGAATCATTATATAAATCATTAGTGATATTTGTTTACACCATTTTGGTGGTTCTTCAATAGTCAAAAACGGGAATCCCCATGTACCATTAATATTATTCATATAAGTTATTTCCAGAACATAATAGATATAATATAATACAATTCAAAATCTTATTCAACCATTAATAAGGTTTTAAAACCAGAAATAAAGGAATTAATGAAAATTAAAGACACATAGTTCATGATGTCTGTAAATCCACAAATGAAAGACAGTGTTTTTATTTTTAGAATAAGGGAAGGAAGAGAGGAATAATGTGGATGAATTTTTCAATATCAAGATAAAAATATAGAATATATATAATACAATAGCCATAATTCCTCTTATATAATAGGATATGGAGTGAGTATAAGAAAATAAAATATTTGAAAAAGAAACACTGGAAAGTGAAAGAGGATTTTTACCTCTTGAACTCTTCTCCTTCAGATCCACCTTAAGGCCTTTGTTTTTAGACATTTGGTGACAAAAAGGGGTACTCTTCAGATGCTGACACATGTGAACGGTTTATGGTTCAATCGTTTCATGTGTTTGATGGCAACGAGAAGGAGGCAGAGGCTCGTGCTTTGTTCTATAATGCAGGCAGTCGGTTCTTATGGGAATCGAGGATTCGTGCCAGGTTCTAGGGAACTGTGTCTACTAGGAGGGTGGTGGTTGTGAGGATTAGGTGTATGTTGGTAGATTTTGTGGGTCTTGTGTACTTTGGGTATGAGGTCCTGTCTTTTCATGTGTTGTAGGCCCCCAGGTCGGTGGTTAGGCAGAGGGTCTCTATGGAGTGGGGAAGTTGGATCCATAGGCTTCCTCCAGTGGAAGGTAATAAGCTAGATGTTGATGGAGCATGTGCTGGGGATATCATGCGAGTTGGGGGGGGGGGGGTCTTCGCTATTGCAGTGGTAGTGTGTTGATGGATTTCTCGTCCCATTATGGGAGGGGAGCTCAGTGCAGGTAGAGGCTCTAGAAGTCCTTTCAGGGGTGACACTGTGTATTGAGAGAGGGCTTGACGTGGTGCAAGTTGAAATAGACTTGATGTTTTTTCATGATTCTTTGCATGGGCGAGGCATGACTCCATGGGTGATTTCCTAAACTATTATAAAATTCATGGCCCTTAACATCAGGGTAACTCACACTTGGAGGGAAGGGAATAAAGTAGCATATTATTTTTCATCTATTGTGGCTCCTAGGGATCCTATGGTCTGGGTGGATAATGTGTCTCCTATTAGACCCAAGGGGTGAATTTGATTAAGGGAGATGCCATTGGGTTGCATCATTTTCTCCCCCCTTAGGTGGGATTCCTTTGTTTGTAGTTAAATATCTTCTGGAATAAAAATTATAATGTTGGATTGATGGAGTGGAGGCATTTTCCATTATTTTAATAATTAGTTTAATATTTTTGATAAAGACAATTAATAGTATTTATTTATGTGACCCAAAAATGTAAATATATCATGTCAGTTAAAGAAGTGTTCTTATATCATCCATGATAAATGGAATAGTTTATTTAACATACAATTTTTATATACTGTAAATTATCGTATTTAACTATTCATAAAAAAATTGACTATTTTAGATAAATCCAAAAAAATCACAATAACCATTATTAAACCTGTAGAATTCAAAAATAAACCCCATTTTATCAAAATAAACTTTTAAATTAGATAATTTGTTGTTTTAATTAAAATGTATACCAAAAATAATAATTTTAGAACTATTACTAATTTTATAACACCTTAAAAATTAATAAAGAAGTCATTATCTTATAAATATAAGATACTAAAATAGTCATATGATTTACGATTCCTAAAGTTCATATTAATATTCATATTGGTATGTTAATATTCACCATAAAATCAAGTTTCTTATATGAAACTCTAAATAACTTACTGATCACAACAATAGATTTCGATTTTTCATAATTCAAATCACTGAAGTATAAAAGTTATTATTAAGTACTATTTTATAAATATATTCTTAAAAAATTGTTTTTTCATATAATTTTCTATTTTATAAATTTTATTAAATTTAATTGTAAATAATTTCGTAGTTACATTCCCCCCACATTTGGGAAATTGTCTCCTTGAAATTTTATTTGATTTTTAAACAAGTGAGGATAACATTCACTCATTGAATTTTCATATTCCCATGTTTCTTTTTTAAACATGTGGTTTCTATAATAAACATTTACCAGGTGTATTACCATATTCTGGATTACCTTTTTTCTTGTTTAATGAATCTGGAGAGGTTTCTCTTCATAATAATAGTTCTCATCCCTCTAAACAAATTCTGGGCTCAATACATGAGATGAATGTAGAACATCATTTCTTAATATCAAAACATGAAAAATAGTTTGTACTACTGATAAAATCCAACGTATAATGAGTTCTTAGAAAAATGGTTCATTATTATATATGATTTCAAAATGTTCAATAAACCCTGGAACCGTATTTGCTTTATTACCAAAGCACATAAAACTTTTCCATGGTGGGATTCTAAGAAAAACTTCATTACCTACCAAAAAAAGGAAATTCTTTCCTCCTGTTATATACATAAATTTTCTTCATACTCTTAGTTTTCCTCATGTGTTTCAGCACAATATTCACTTTCATAGTTACTTCCTCCACTGATTATGGTCCCATAAACTTCCTTTCATAGACATCATCTAAAAAATATAGATTTAGACACTACTTCCAATATAATTCCATAAGAAGTTTCATATATATAATAGAATTAAAATTATTATAATATGAAAATTAAACTAATGAAATATGTTGATCCCAACATCTCTTTTTATCCATTAAACAATCTCAATTAATATCATCCAATGTCTGAATCGTTCATTATGACTTCCCATCTAATTTAGGGTGAAAAGCTGTAATGAAATTTAATTCTCCTCCTAATGTCTTCTGATGGCCTTTCTAAAAGTTATATGTGAACTTAAGATCATGGTCAGATACAATGGAAATATGAACTCCCTGTAACCTGGAAATCTCATTAAGTTGTAGTCCAAAAATATGATCCAAATACATAGTATCTCAAATAAGAATTAAATGTGATGTATTTATTAGTTGATCAAAAATAAACCATGTTGCATTGTTTCATTAAGAATTATTTGTTATCCCTATAATTAATTCCATGGATATATTTTCCCATTTCCACTCTAGGACTGATAAAGGCTTTATTGTCCCCTTCGATAACAGCCACAATGCATTAAAATGTTGACATGTCAAACATTTCACATTAAGGTTGGAAATATCACTTCTCATTCCATCCGAATAATAATACCCCCGATAGTCATTGTACATATTTTTGCTACCAGGAATAACTAAAAGCAGAGAACTACGAGCTTCAAAAAACAATGCTTTCCTCAGAAGAGAATCCCAAGGAACACATAATCGCATTCAAAATCTTAGAATACAATATTTATCAATGTGAAATTATAAAAAACAAACCAAATTTAACCCATTCATTATTTTTTCTAAAACTCCCCATATTCCTTTTACGCTTGCTTAATTTTTTTTGACAAGGATGAATACACTGAAACCTAATACCACTTCATTCGATGTTCCTTAATCTACCAATGTAGTCAAAAAAGACCTCTCAACACCTTTATACTTATATTCTTGTTGTTATCCATCACTCATAACTATCTTTGGGAAGGTATTTACATAATGAACCATCTCACCACATTTGAAACACTTTATATTTTTCATACTTGAATTGATCTTATGATAATTTTCATTACATTCTCGGGCCATATTTTCAGACATAACACATATAAATCACTTCCCAATTTTGGTAAGAAATTCCCTAGTGTTATTTTTAACACACATTTAACAATATAGAAACTAGGATTTTTTACCATCAAATTGTAATGATGGATTCTTTCTCATCACCTTCCATTTGGACCTCTTCGATTGTTTTTCGTCAATGTAAAAGTTATCGTCAGCAATCTCTATTTATACCATCTCATTGCATCTGAAAAAATTTCTCATTACTTTTGAAATCTTGTGTGGACAATTTCCATTGAAATATTTGATTCAATACTGAGTAAAAGTGATTGATTTTCCTACTAAGATACCAAAAAAGACCTTGCAGATACCTTGTCACTAGGGTGAAGTTTTCTTTATAGAATGTTGATGAATATTTCTCATTTTTCCTCAATTCAAGGAATTCCTTCTATATCCTATGTCCAACAACCTTAAGAAATTATTTTTCAAGAAATAAACTTTTAAATTCATACCACTCTAGGGTATAAATCTCCCCTATATCCATGATATTCCTACCAATTAGCCACCACTGATAAACTTTGCCTTCAAAATTTAATATGGAAGGAATAAAATGTTGATTATATGAACATAACATAATATCAAATATCATGACAAGGTATTTAATCCATTATTCATCAACTACTGGGTCAAAAGATACAATGATAGTAAGAGGGTATTTCCTCAAAAAAAATTCCAATTTCATCAAATTACATTGTGGTAGCTCTGGTTATTATCCTGGATGAATGCCACAACCATTTATTTCTAATTCCAGTTTAACCATTACATTCACAAACTACATGATTCCAGTTCTCACTATTCCCAATTGTGGATTCAAAAATATATCAGACTCTCTATTCATCGCTACATCATCATACCTATTCATTATATGAAAATCCATTCCGAATATACATATCATAAATAAATAATCATGTTAAACATTAAATAGTGTACCATTTCAATATAAAGATAAGTTAAAAATAATATGGTATTATGTTACCATCATACTAACTACTAAATTTATCTAAACCGTTATCTGATTCCAACGTCAAGGACCGGACATTAAACATTACACATCCTATCTATTTCAACAAGATTTCACCTCATTAAATTCCCAAGGATCTTTTTAGTTTATAGTTTTATAAAGATTATAAATATAATATACATATCATTATATATTCTTAAAAAGTGAGTACCATTAAAATAATATCGATATTATTAAAAATACACACGTTTTGACACCAAAATGCAACAAGAATTCTTTGAAAAATCAACATAACATTTATCATTAATTACTTATTTCTCTTAAAATTCATCAAAACCTATGAAAAGTGGCTGAAAACATGGGATGTTAATAAAAATATCAGTAATGGATAAAAAAATAAGGAAAGAAACCATATGACCACTAATATGTATAACCATATGAAATTATTTTCACCAAGATATACCTATCACACATATATAAATAAATTTTCAAACATTATATTTATATAAATAATTGAAGAACGTATATAGAACCATAATGTTATATTGGGTAATTTAATTCATATATTTCAAACCTCCCAGATCCCTTATGATTTGTAACCCTCATGTCTACCGTATAATGAAACGTTGATGGATACCTTATGGAGTATAGAACATTGTTAGACTTAGAGTAACTATATAAGAAACATATAACCTACACATACCCATTACATTGGATGGATATATTGTTCCCACACTTCATTATAAATAAATTACATGCACTAGAACATAATCATAAAACAGTAATAATTTCATAAAAACGTTGCATTTGAATTCCATAAAATAGTTTTTTAGAAGATAATTTTTAAAGGAATGTCCATTAGAAATGTCATATAATTGAATTTAGAGTTAATATAATGAATTTAATTTGTTTATGTACAGTAAATAAACATAATAAATCATAATATTAATGAAATTATTAACATAAAATAATATCAATAGCACATAATTAATGAAGTCGATGGATTACACAAGGAATGGAAATTGGGTTAATAATTCCCATAAAATATCATATAATTGATATTAAAATTAATAGAATGAATTTAATATGTTTATACAATATAATAAAAAAACCTATTCATAAAATATTCATAATTCATTACATAAAATATTCTTAGTACCATATAATCAATGAAATAGAAGGTTATCCAAAGGAATTGAAATTGGGTTAGTAATTCCTTTACAAATATCATAAGAATTAATATAATGAATGTAATATGTGTATAAAATATATTTCAACATAATAATAAATAATATAAAAATAAATTATTACAAAATATAATATCATTACCATAAAATCAAAGAGGATTAAAGATAAACCAATGAATTAAAATTGGGATACGAATTCCATTCCCTTGGTATTTTCTTACATCAAACCAGTTTAAAGATCATGTATAATGGTTAATGATTTTTTTAATATTATAAAGAATAATAATCAATTTTTTGAAAGCTTATATAGTTATTTTATAACATTATTATTTTCATATGTTTATAATATTTTGTTGTTTCCATTGTTTCGGGTCTTTTCTTTACAAGATTTCCGTGGTCGATTCGAAAAGAATTTTCTTGGTGAATGGATGAGAAACTCCAAGAGTTGAATGAAATTGTGTTAATATGTTTCCATAAAATGAAATGATTCCATAAATAATTTTGGTTACTTTTTATGATGATGAATAATTATATAAATCATATTGGATATTCATTTATATCATTTAGGTTGTTCGTCAATAATCACGAACATGCTTCATCATATCCATTTAATATTTTTCATATAATTTAATTCTAGAAAATAATATAGGTAATATTAAAAACATTATAATCCTATTCAACCCTTATTTTTTTACAAAAATCATTAATATAAATAACATAAATTTAGGACACATCATTTATGATGTCGGTAAATCAACACATCACATATGGTGTTCTTTTTGAGTAAGAGGATGAGGAGATGAAGCATGATGGCCAATTTTACAATAAACAAGATAACAATAAGTAATATATATAAAAAATTTATATTTTATGACTCATGGTTAAGGGGATATGAATATAGTATAACCAAATAAAATAATTAAAATGAAAACATAAGAAAATGAAAGAGGATTTTTACCCCTTGTTCTATTCTACTAGATATCCACCATGACGTCTTTTGTTTTGGCCTTTTGGTGGGCCTAGAAGGTCTTGGATTTAGGGAAGAGCATTGGGAAAGGGATAAAGTAGAATTTAGAAAATTATATAAACATGACAGTTCTGAATGGAAGAGGGGGTGAGGGTGGTATTTATAGTGGAGGAGTGGAGGGGTTTTCCATTATTTTAGTCATTAGTTTCATATTTTTACTCAATACTATAAGTAATATTTATTCTTGTACCCCAAAATAGTAAAGGGAGAATTTAATATTTATCCCACGGTTCTTACATCATCCATGATTACAGGTATAGTGTATTTAACCTATAATGTATATATGCGGTAAATTACAGAATTTCACTATTCAAAAAAAATTCAGTTATTTTTAGAAAAACCCAATAACATTCCACTTAATTTTTTCCAAAATGTATATTTAATAAATGAGATCAATTTTATCAAATTAATTTTGTAAATATGAGAAAAAAATTTAGATAAAATCATAATTTATTCCAAAATATCATAATTTTAAAACAATAATTTAGTTTATAACACCTTGGGAAGTTAATCACGATTTCAATATCATATAAGCATAAAATAGTATAATGATAATATGATTTTCTATTAATCTGGTCATATTACTATTCATAAGGGTATTCAATTTTCAAAATAAATCATGTTACATTTATGAAACTATAAATAACATACTAATCACCACAATAGATATCTATTTTTAGAAATTCACATCATTGTAGAAGAAAAATTATGATTAACAGAATTTTTATAAGTATCTCTTTACAAAAGTGTTTTTCCATATAACATTATTATATAATGTATGATATTAAATCTATATGTAAACCCTTGGGGTGTTACATTTCATGTATCAATATATACCAGAAAGAGTTCACATCCTATTGAATGTTTGAGTACTAGTGAGGTGATAATCATCTTTTTTAACTCTTTTATGTTGTATTCACAACAAATGGTCTTGAATGTATTTTCTCCTATATGAGTCATCATTTTCAGTGGGTTTAAAAATCATGAAAATTTGTTCATAAATAAATGGTGATACCCATATAGGCCATGGAAACATTGAATCTTTGTTACAGATGTGGTGATGGGCCACTCTTTGATTTTCTATTTCATTGAAGGTCAACATATATTACATCTCTACTAATAACTTTACCCAATAATGATACTTACAAGATAAGAAACTCAAATTTAATATACATTTCATATTTATTCTTCCTTTATAATTTATTTATCATATTGTTAAAATTTTACTCATGTTCCCCATTTATCTTTGAGTATATTATAATATAATCTATAAGAACTACCCAAATAATGTAGAGGTAATCTCAAAAGACACTAATAATTAAGTCCAAGAATATTAATAGAGAATTAGTGAATCCAAAGGTAACCATTATAGAAAAATAGTTTAAATGCCTCCTTAAAATTCAAGTCTTGGAAATATATTCCTTCTTTACCATTAGTTGGTGATATCTCGGTTGTTGGTCACCCTTATAAAAATAAGTGTGGCCACATAGTTTGTTGAAAAATCATATTTCCAAGGTATGTGATACTTTTTAATTATCATTATTATTTTGAGATCATTATAATAAATGAATATGATAATTGATCCATCCTTATATATTATAAAGGGGACTAACTCACCCCATAGTGAAGCACATGGCATATAAAACTCTTGTTTAGATTCTATTATAACTACATCTTGGGTTCTTGAAACTCAATTGTGGAAATTATGTTATCTAACATTGATATAAGAAGATATATAATACTGTGTTCAATCATGATCTCATCCTCCTAGTTAGGAGGGAGACCATGGCATTATTCTAGAATGGATTTTTTTAGTTCCTTGAAATGAGAATGTCCTCGAACATGATTATATCCTATAACTCAATCATTTGAGAAATATATGATTTATTATAGAGAAATAATATCCACATTTTATAGGATAAATATTAAGGATATTCATCCTCCTCTATACAATACCTAATTGAAGGATTCCATGGGATACTAAGAGTGATATGCCTTTCCAAATAGTTTATGATATCATTGTATAATGATAACCAATCCATGCCCAATATAACATTAACTTCCACCAAAGGATGTATGATAATATTTTATTCAACATTTAGTCCGTAAATAGTAATTGTGCATGAGTTATATATAATGGATGTAATAATTTTCCAATTTTATTATCTCCTTGATAACTCAACCTATATATTTTGAGGTGGTGTTTGAATAGTTCTACAGAAATTTCAAGATAAGAAAGAATGTTTCAAACCAGAGTCAAATTATATATTCACTATCCTTGAATAAATAATTAACTTACATGTCACAACATCAATGTTGGACACCACGTCCAAAGTAGTGATGGAATAATATTTCACTTACACTTTTAGATTTGGTAACCACTATCACTGATTTCCCTCAACACATATATATTTAGTGGACTATATTTCCTTCATCCATTTTTTACTGTAGTTAATGAATTGAAATATTGATTTTTTTCTTCTTTCCTCCCAAATGTTGTATGAATTCATTCTTTCTCTTAGATATTCATGAGTTTGGTGGAATTTTCTTCAACAAATGATGCATTTCCCTATCCAATTTAGGAAATTCACATGATTTTTCCCACATTTTTTACATGTGATTGGATGGTTTTTCTTTCCAACCTTTCAATAGATCTTAAATCATGAAATTAAATATTTGATTTGTTATCCCCAAATCCGATGCACCACTCTCCAAAAACCATATCCACTTTGAGACCACATTGAATACATTATTCAATACTCCCAATGTCTAAAATTTTTAGAGACTTTGGAATGTGTGGATTTATACCCTGAAAGAATATATCATTTTTTTATCATTTTTTATAACTAAACTGAAGGAATAAATTCCAATACTTGTAAAATTTTCTTCATAATCCATTATATATTGACCTTCTTTTCACGTAATCTCTATTTATTCTCTCTCCATATTTATAAAAATAGTTATAGGAAAATACTTATTATGAGGTATTTTCTTAATGTATTCAAAATCCATCTCTTAAATTTTTATTACATATTTTTGTTCCTAATCAACACCCACCATGTGTTGGAATCTCTATATATATGATAATAATATAGATTCACGATCTATATCTCATAAGAATGATGTACATAAAATATCTTTTTTATTGTGTTGACCCACTTCTCTATTTCTAGTTAATTGAATGATCCACTAAATGTAGGTCATTGATCAACAATAAAAGTGTCAATAGAATGTTTCTCCCTCTTAGGTGAAGGATGGAATTCCACTTTATTCAGATTATATTTTAAAGATTTATACTGTTGGGATATAATCTCAATGAAATTATGATCTCCACCTCCCAATACATTGAATATTTCATTTGGACATTTACTACATTATCCCTCAAATGGAGTCATAACGAAGTTTCTCCTAGGTCCCACTATTTTCAAAAATATAATTTTTTTGAATAAAATATTAGCCATAACGTAATGACTATATAATTCATTCCATTGTGAAATTAAATCGAAAGGCATATCTTATGGGATCTATATGTTTATAGTTTTTATAAAAAAATTATTATTTGATTCTTAAATATAAATAGTATCATACAATGGTTTTAACTAATGTTATATAATTATAATTACCAAAATAAATAAACATATAAATGAAACTACCTAAAGCATCTATATTTTTTTCATGACAGTTACATCATTTTTGAGATAAAATTATAATATAATTAATAAAAGTATCATGGATTTTTTTATTTGTAAATTTAGGGCCATACCAAAAATTTACATTAATATATCATAAAAATTATTCAATTCATTAATTTCTGGCTTCATAGTGGCCCTCATGCACTCCATAGATTATGTAATCACCTGAGGATATACATAAAATAGGGTGTGAGGTAAAATCCAAAAAAATGATATAAATTACATGAATTAATGGGAGATCATAAAAAATCATAATCACATCATAAGCATATCATCATCATCACACTCATGTGAGGAAGAATACTATAAATGCATGGATTGTGGTATTCATTTATTTGAAATATTAAGTCATAGTGGTAAAATACACATTATAGTTGTGAAAATATATAGCTTTATGTTCATGGATAAAATATTTGGATTATAAAAAAATACTAATTGTGAAAGTATATGTAATCATTTTCACCCATATTTCAAATTATCTTAGGTGATACCTCACAAAACACAATGCATCGGAGTGCTATATAATTTTTGGCCCACCAATCACATCCTAGAATTTCCATAACCATGCATGCCACAGAGAAAATATATCAGTATTATACAAAAAATAAACCATCGAATTCAATGGTTTTGATTTAATAAAGAATAAATTCATGAAATTTTTTTGGGTTCCAACAAAGAATAGGAAACCGGTATAGGAATCATCGATCACGATTAAAGAAGAAACAATCTCAAGAGATGTAAAAGTTCTGTTTTTAGAAAGTTGATTTATTTTTGAAAATCATTTCATTATTAATAAAACCACATTAAAAACATGTATATACTAGAAAATATAATGTTATAAAATGAAACTATATTTGAGTATTATTATACTCACATCCAAATTTAAATTTGGCATTGAAAAGGAACAACCCAATGAAAAGAAAATTCCGTTTAGGAATCCTCTTACTTTTTGTCTGAATGATTTCATAACATTAATATACTCTATAAAAAAATAATATTAATTGATTATTTAATAAATAACAACATATAGATTAATTTTATATAGTATAATTTCATTATGTTAATTTATGGCCATTATGATGAGTTATACTGTTCAATTTCATCGTTCTAAGAGAGTCTGATTCATGGTTGTCATGATCGGTTTGCTTGTATAAAAATATTGAATTTATTAAATGATTGGAATAATTCTCTATTATTGAACATAAATGTTTTTATTAAACATATATAATTTCAATTTGTTTTAGTTAAAACAATTTCTATATATTCTAATAATTTATTAGATAAAACCTTATCGATTATTCTTTAGATTATTTTTAGAAGTTTTCAATCCTCACAAATACATTTCGTGTCATTTTTTATTAATTTATATATATTAGATACAAAAAAATTGTTATAAAATAAATTTTAAAATATTTTTCAACTGTTATAATTGTTTCATGAAAATCCTTGAACATGGTTAGTAAAATGAAAATCTATCGTCCTCAAAGATGATAAATAGACACCTTACGGGAATTTTTTCATTTTTATAGTTTAAGGGAGAATAAAAAATGATTTATAATTCATCTATCCATTAATATAATAAAATTTTATTAAATATAAAAAAACTAGATCTAAACATCAACCTGGATAATTTTAGTTGAGGTTAGAATAAGAAAGAGGGGAAATTGAAAGAATATTAAAGGAAAACTAAAGTGGATTTTACCTCTTTATGTTATTATCCTTGAGAAACTCCATAGATAAATTAGATTTCTACATCTATTGAAAATAATGATCATTGAAAAAAATATTTTTCATAACAAGGTGAATGAGTAGAAAATGGAAAAGCATCAAAATTTGGACTTTTTAATGATAATAGGTGATGCGGGGTGGTATTTATCGGTGGCGTGGGGGTGTTTTTTTTGTTTCTCATTATTATTTTTTTGTTTAAAGAATACGATTTTTTTGAACCATAATAGAAAATATACTAACTAATGATCAAGGGATTGATATTATGGGCTTACATTATCTATATATCATATATGAATTTGTAAATAGTGTATTGGTTAAATACAATAAATTGCCATATTTTACTATTTAACAAAAAATACAACTATTTCAAAAAATAAACCAAAATAAACCAAACCCATATTCCATAATATAGTATTTATAATTGAACTCCATTTTAGGAATATAAATTAACAGCCTTAATAATTTTGGTTTTTAATTAAAATAATCTTTTATTAGAATAAATACAAAATTTTAACATATAACTGCTTTTTTGACACTTTGAAAAAGTAATTAAGGACTCATAAAAATAATTTATAAAAATAAAACAATAAAAAATTAATTTACAAATCTATTTTCTGAAAATAAATTTTATTTTATATCATTATTTTATTTATAAAATTCTTAATAAACAATTAAATTTTATTAAAATTGAAACATTTAATTTATAATTTTTAAAACATTTATTTTCTTATGCTATGATTTTATTATATCATAAATTCATTAATAAGTTGCCTCAATTTTATGTATAATTTCATATGTTAACTTATTATTCTATCAGCTGGACTACTATTCTGAATGTTTATGTTACTATTCCAAGGGATAAGTTATTATTCAATCGAAATAGGTTCCTAAATTTCTAAGAATATTAATTACTACATTCATAATTTTTTAGAATGATTTTATATTGGGATCTACATGTTTTATTGGTATTTTATACTATATAACAAAATCATTAGAATTGAAAAAATTCCATTGATATAGTCTTGGTTCGTTACAATCTGCACTTGGCCTCTATCATGGTAGATTCCCTTAAGGCATGCGAAATAGGTTTTAATAATGCCCCATTTCATTGTTATTTATCCATTGAAAATCATCAATTTTTCTTTTCACTGAATTCATTTTCACGATGACCATTTTCTCCACAAATATAAAAAACTCCCATTCCATTCATGCATTTCTCATGATTATTCATTTGAGAAATTTCACATAATGGAAATTTCATTATTTCTATATTCCTCATTGATGCTCTAATACATTCATGGTTATTATAAGTCCTCTTATTTTCTTGGTTTTTATTGAATGTATATATTCTAGAATATTCTTTATCTGTTTGGATGTAACTTGATACAATTTCATCATTTGACGAAAATGTTTGAGAAACTATTTACCTTTAGAGACATGAAAAAATTCCTTTATAAAAATGAACAATATTATTTTCTGAATCATGTGTCGAATCCAAATAATATATATATATATATAGTAAATTAATGTAGACTCAAACATTGAAACACACCCTTCATCCTATTTATTTATGATGAGGAAATTTATCATTATTTTATTATATTTCTAAAGATGGAAGTATATATCATAAAATGTTTCTTTAAAAGATATCAATACCATGTATTATATTTCATCATCCTCCATATTATTCTTGATAAAATAAAACCTTTGATCTACACCACCATTGAATAAATATTATACTAGAGCTGCCTTTTCTCTTTTGTTAGATCCCAATCCCAAAAATATATTTTCAAGGTACATGATTCATTACTCAGCTACTACAGGATTTGTATTTCCACTAAAATATGTCAAATTATTCTACAAGAAATGATCCAAACATTGTGTAACATGGTCATTCATAATAACCTATGTAATATATCCTAAGATGGCCATGATCATCTCATCTCTCACACCAAATTTGTTGACATGCTCAGTGGGAAAATCCTAGCATTTTATGCATTTATTGATTCTCTTTCATCTGTTAGAACCATCACTAAATAATAGAACAGAAACTATGGTAGATCATAATAATTATGATTAATTTTGGAAAAAAATTTAATATATTAAATTATTATAATTATCATGTTTATTTAACTTGGAGTTCCCATTGTATCTAGTAAAACGTCTATGATACTAACTGTAACCACCTCAGAATAACTACCTATGGGTTAGTGGTAGTTTTATTATATCATAATATATTAATGAGTTAACATCACAATGGATGGATCCATTTTTAATAATTGAAGAATTATGTAAATATATGGATATGTAATTACATTAGAAATTAGAAATTCATCACAAAAAAACTACTTCCTTGACACATATTCAACAATATCAAATACATAAGAAAGGGAAACAAATAAAATGGTGAGCTAAAATAAATTGAAAGGGTTACAAAAAATTGAAACTTGAGTCAATAATAATTGAATCATTATTGTTAATAATTAATAAATATGGAAAGGAATATAGATTAAATACACATGTCAACAATAAACAATGAATGAGAATGCATCCATATATTTTTCCACATTGAAAATATCATAGTTATAAATAACTGAATATTGAATAAAGGAAATACTTAATTATTATAATTCATTCATCTGGATCAAAAAACACTTGCATAAAGACCTTTCACCTCACTGTTTATGTATATTGATTGAAAATTATCTTATTCACTAAGAAATAAAATTTGAAGTGTTTTTCATCAAATACTTTGTTTGATCAGATCTGTTGATGTAACTTGAGGCTATACAATGTCGAACGCCACTTATCTGTAAAATTCCACAACATTATTCATATGTATATTTAAATCATGAAAATTATTACTTATAAAAATATTTAAATTAATAAATGAATAAAACATTTATTGGGATAATCCATGTTAAAATTATTTGGATCACAATACCATGTAAGTATTAAAGTAATGGGAATTTAGACGAAGACCATTACCTTATGTCTGAAAGAGATTCTAACATGTACTTAATGTAATAACTAATAAAATTAGATTAATTAATTACATAATTAAGTAAAATTAGAAATATATTTAATTTATTAAAATTTCAAAATATCATTATTGTCGATTCCAATGTGATATAATGATTAATTATATTTTGTAAGGAGTATTTGTTTCCTGGGTTTTTGGTCGGTTCCCTTCTGTGTAATTTAGAGAGTTTTTTTGAAATGGAATAAAATCTCCATATGTTTAATTTTTTTAGTTTTAGTGAACCTAAAATATACTTTACATTCAAATATATCTATATTTTAACATATTTGGATGACACATTAGATAAAAAATGAAAACGATCAGTTTATAAGGGCAGCTTTTACAAGCATTACAAAAAAATATCATTTTATTTTTCATCATGATTATATATTTGTTCCAGAATATTAAATAAGTATTAATACATATATAATAAAAATATATGGTAAAAATTATTTTTCATTAATCCATTAAGGAGGTAATTAAAATGGAAAAAACATCATCTATAAAGGTAGTTAATCGACAACACATAGATGATGTTTTCATTTTTAGAATTAAAAGGATAAGGGAAGAAATTTTATGATGAATTCTCCATTAACGCAACAAAATAACAGTTAATATATCATAATAATGTTACCATGGAACTCTATATATGACACATGTGGTGATTATAAGAAATTAAAATAATTTAGTAGAGAATGAAGGTGTATGTTACCTCTCAAATATCGCCTCTTTATATACCCCCTTGGGAAAGGGATAAAGTAGAATTTAGACAATTATATAAACATGACAGTTCTGAATGGAAGAGGGGGTGGTGGTGGTATTTATAGTGGAGGAGTGGAGGGTTTTTCCATTATTTTAGTCATTAGTTTCATATTTTTACTCAATACTATAAGTAATATTTATTCTTGTACCCCAAAATAGTAAAGGGAGAATTTAATATTTATCCCACGGTTCTTACATCATCCATGATTACAGGTATAGTGTATTTAACCTATAATGTATATATGCGGTAAATTACAGAATTTCACTATTAAAAAAAATTCAGTTATTTTTAGAAAAACCCAAAAACATTCCACTTAATTTTTTCCAAAATGTATATTTAATAAATGAGATCAATTTTATCAAATTAATTTTTTAAATATGAGAAAAATTTTTAGATAAAATCATAATTTATTCCAAAATATCATAATTTTAAAACAATAATTTAGTTTATAACACCTTGGGAAATTAATCACGATTTCAATATCATATAAGCATAAAATAGTATAATGATAATATGATTTTCTATTAATCTGGTCATATTACTATTCATAAGGGTATTCAATTTTCAAAATAAATCATGTTACATTGATGAAACTATAAATAACATACTAATCACCACAATAGATATCTATTTTTAGAAATTCACATCATTGTAGAAGAAAAATTATGATTAACAGATTGTTTATAAGTATCTCTTTACAAAACTGTTTTTCCATATAATATTATTATATAATGTATGATATTAAATCTATATGTAAACCCTTGGGGTGTTACATTTCATGTATCAATATATACCAGAAAGAGTTCACAACCTATTGAATGTTTGAGTACTAGTGAGGTGATAATCATCTTTTTTAACTCTTTTATGTTGTATTCACAACAAATGGTCTTGAATGTATTTTCTCCTATATGAGTCATCATTTTCAGTGGGTTTAAAAATCATGAAAATTTGTTCAAAAATAAATGGTGATACCCAAATAGGCCATGGAACCATTGAATCTTTGTTACAGATGTGGTGATGGGCCACTGTTTGATTTTCTATTTCATAGAAGGTCCACATATATTACATCTCTACTAATAACTTTACCCAATAATGATACTTACAAGATAAGAAACTCAAATTTAATATACATTTCATATTTATTCTTCCTTTATAATTTATTTATCATATTATTAAAATTTTACTCATGTTCCCCATTTATCTTTGAGTATATTATAATATAATCTATAAGAACTACACAAATAATGTAGAAGTAATCTCAAAAGACACTAATCATTAAGTCCAAGAATATTAATAGAGAATTAGTGAATCCAAAGGTAACCATTATAGAAAAATAGTTTAAATGCCTCCTTAAAATTCAAGTCTTGGAAATATATTCCTTCTTTACCATTAGTTGGTGATATCTCGGTTGTTGGTCACCCTTATAAAAATAAGTGTGGCCACATAGTTTGTTGAAAAATCATATTTCCAAGGTATGTGATACTTTTTAATTATCATTATTATTTTGAGATCTTTATAATAAATGAATATGATAATTGATCCATCCTTATATATTATAAAGGGGACTAACTCACCCCATAGTGAAGCACATGGCATATAAAACTCTTGTTTAGATTCTATTATAACTACATCTTGGGTTCTTGAAACTCAATTGTGGAAATTATGTTATCTAACATTGATATAAGAAGATATATAATAATGTGTTCAATCATGATCTCATCCTCATAGTTAGGAGGGAGACCATGGCATTATTCTAGAATGGATATTTTTAGTTCCTTGAAATGAGAATGTCCTCGAACATGATTATATCCTATAACTCAATCATTTGAGCAATATATGATTTATTATAGGGAAATAATATCCACATTTTATAGGATAAATATTAAGGATATTCATCCTCCTCTATACAATACCTAATTGAAGGATTCCATGGGATACTAAGAGTGATATGCCTTTCCAAATAGTTTATGATATCATTGTATAATGATAACCAATCCATGACCAATATAACATTAACTTCCACCAAAGGATGTATGATAATATTTTATTCAACATTTAGTCCGTAAATAGTAATTGTGCATGAGTTATATATAATGGATGTAATAATTTTCCTATTTTATTATCTCCTTGATAACTCAACCTATATATTTTGAGGTGGTGTTTGAATAGTTCTACAGAAATTTCAAGATAAGAAAGAATGTTTCAAACCAGAGTCAAATTATATATTCACTATCCTTGAATAAATAATTAACTTACATGTCACAACATCAATGTTAGACACCACGTCCAAAGTAGTGATGGAATAATATTTCACTTACACTTTTAGATTTGGTTACCACTGACACTGATTTCCCTCAACACATATATATTTAGTGGACTATATTTCCTTCATCCAATTTTTACTGTAGTTAATGAATTGAAATATTGATTTTTTTCTTCTTTCCTCCCAAATGTTGTATGAATTCATTCTTTCTCTTAGATATTCATGAGTTTGGTGGAATTTTCTTCAACAAATGACGCATTTCCCTATCCAATTTAGGAAATTCACATGATTTTTCCCACATTTTTTACATGTGATTGGATGGTTTTTCTTTCCAACCTTTCAATAGATCTTATATCATGAAATTCAATATTTGATTTGTTATCCCCAAATCCGATGCACCACTCTCCAAAAACCATATCCACTTTGAGACCACATTGAATACATTATTCAATACTCCCAATGTCTAAAATTTTTAGAGCCTTTGGAATGTGTGGAATTATACCCTGAAAGAATATATCAATTTTTTATCATTTTTTATAACTAAACTGAAGGCATAAATTCCAATACTTGTAAAATTTTCTTCATAATCCATTATATATTGACCTTCTTTTCACGTCATCTCTATTTATTCTCTCTCCATATTTATAAAAATAGTTAGAGGAAAATACTTATTATGAGGTATTTTCATAATGTATTCAAAATCCATCTCTTAAATTTTTATTTCATATTTTTGTTCCTAATCAACACCCACCATGTGTTGGAATCTCTATATATATGATAATAATATAGATTCACGATCTATATCTCATAAGAATGATGTACATAAAATATCTTTTTGATTGTGTTGACCCACTTCTCTATTTCTAGTTAATTGAATGATCCACTAAATGTAGGTCATTGATCAACAATAAAAGTGTCAATAGAATGTTTCTACCTCTTAGGTGAAGGATGGAATTCCACTTTATTCAGATTATATTTTAAAGATTTATACTGTTGGGATATAATCTCAATGAAATTATGATCTCCACCTCCCAATACATTGAATATTTCATTTGGACATTTACTACATTATCCCTCACATGGAGTCTTAACCAAGTTTCTCCTAGGTCCCACTATTTTCAAAAATATAATTTTTTTGAATAAAATATTAGTCATAACGTAATGACTATATAATTCATTCCATTGTGAAATTAAATCGAAAGGCATATCTTATGGGATCTATATGTTTATAGTTTTTATAATAAAATTCTTATTTGATTCTTAAATATAAATCGTATCATACAATGGTTTTAACTAATGTTCTATAATAATAATTACCAAAATAAATAAACATATAAATGAAACTACCTAAAGAATATATTTTTTTTTCATGACAGTTACATCATTTTTGAGATAAAATTATAATATAATTAATAAAAGTATCATGGATTTTTTTATTTGTAAATTTAGGGCCATACCAAAAATTTACATTAATATATCATAAAAATTATTCAATTCATTAATTTCTGGCTTCATAGTGGCCCTCATGCACTCCATAGATTATGTAATCACCTGAGGATATACATAAAATAGGGTGTGAGGTAAAATCCAAAAAAATGATATAAATTACATGAATTAATGGGAGATCATAAAAAATCATAATCACATCATAAGAATATCATCATCATCACACTCATGTGAGCAAGAATACTATAAATGCATGGATTGTGGTATTCATTTATTTGAAACATTAAGTCATAGTGGTAAAATACACATTATAGTTGTGAAAATATATAGCTTTATGTTCATGGATAAAATATTTGGATTATAAAAAAATACTAATTGTGAAAGTATATGTAATCATTTTCACCCATATTTCAAATTATCTTAGGTGATACCTCACAAAACACAATGCATCGGAGTGCTATATAATTTTTGGCTCACCAATCACATCCTAGAATTTCCATAACCATGCATGCCACATAGAAAATATATCAGTATTATACAAAAAATAAACCCTCGAATTCAATGGTTTTGATTTAATAAAGAATAAATTCAAGAAATTCTTTTGGGTTCCAACAAAGAATAGGAAACCGGTATAGGAATCATCGATCACGATTAAAGAAGAAAAAATCTCAAGAGATGTAAAAGTTCTGTTTTTAGAAAGATGATTTATTTTTGAAAATCATTTCATTATAAATAAAACCACATTAAAAACATGTATATACTAGAAAATATAATGTTATAAAATGAAACTATATTTGAGTATTATTATACTCACATCCAAATTTAAATTTGGCATTGAAAAGGAACAACCCAATGAAAAGAAAATTCCGTTTAGGAATCCTCTTACTTTTTTTCTGAATGATTTCATAACATTAATATACTCTATAAAAAAATAATATTAATTGATTAATTAATAAATAACAACATATAGATTAATTTTATATAGTATAATTTCTTTATGTTAATTTATGGCCATTATGATGAGTTATACTGTTCAATTTCATCGTTCTAAGAGAGTCTGATTCATGGTTGTCATGATCGGTTTGCTTGTACAAAAATATTGAATTTATTAAATGATTGGAATAATTCTCTATTATTGAACATAAATGTTTTTATTAAACATATATAATTTCAATTTGTTTTAGTTAAAACAATTTCTATATATTCTAATAATTTATTAGATAAAACCTTATCGATTATCCTTTAGATTATTTTTAGAAGTTTTCAATCCTCACAAATACATTTGGTGTCATTTTTTATTAATTTATATATATTAGATCCAAAAAAATTGTTATAAAATAAATTTTTAAATATTTTTCAACTATTATAATTTTTTCATGAAAATCCTTGAACATGGTTAGTAAAATGAAAATCTATCGTCCTCAAAGATGATAAATAGACACCTTATGATAATTTTTTCATTTTTATAGTTTAATGGAGAAAAAAAATGATTTATAATTCATCTATCCATTAATATAATAAAATTTTATTATATATAAAAAAACTAGAGCTAAACGTCAACCTGGATAATTTTAGTTGAGGTTAGAATAAGAAAGAGGGGAAATTGAAAGAATATTAAAGGAAAACTAAAGTGGATTTTACCTCTTTATGTTATTATCCTTGAGAAACTCCATAGATAAATTAGATTTCTACATCTATTGAAAATAATGATCATAGAAAAAAATATTTTTCATAACAAGGTGAATGTGCAGAATATGGAAAAGCATCAAAATTTGGACTTTTTGATGATAATAGGTGATGCGGGGTGGTATTTATCGGTGGCATGGGGGTGTTTTTTTTGTTTCTCATTATTATTATTTTGTTTAAAGAATACGATTTTTTTGAACCATAATAGAAAATATACTAACTAATGATCAAGGGATTGATATTATGGGCTTACATTATCTATATATCATATATGAATTTGTAAATATTGTATTGGTTAAATACAATAAATTACCATATTTTACTATTTAACAAAAAATACAACTATTTCAAAAAATAAACCAAATTAAACCTAACCCATATTCCATAATATAGTATTTATAATTGAACTCCATTTTAGGAATATAAATTAACAGCCTTAATAATTTTGGTTTTTAATTAAAATAATCTTTTATTAGAATAAATACAAAATTTTAACATATAACTGATTTTTTGACACTTTGAAAAAGTAATTAAGGACTCATAAAAATAATTTATAAAAATAAAACAATAAAAAATTAATTTACAAATCTATTTTCTGAAAATAAATTTTATTTTATATCATTATTTTATTTATAAAATTCATAATAAACAATTAAATTTTATTAAAATTAAAACATTTAATTTATAATTTTTAAAACATTTATTTTCTTATGCTATGATTTTATTATATCATAAATTCATTAATAAGTTTCCTCAATTTTATGTATAATTTCATATGTTAACTTATTATTCTATCAGTTGGACTACTATTCTGAATGTTCATGTTACTATTCTAAGGGATAAGTTATTATTCAATCGAAATAGGTTCCTAAATTTTTAAGAATATTAATTACTACATTCATAATTTTTTAGAATGATTTTATATTGGGATCTACATGTTTTATTGGTATTTTATACTATATAACAAAATCATTAGAATTGAAAAACTTCCATTGATATAGTCTTGGTTCGTTACAATCTTCACTTGGCCTCTATCATGGTAGATTCCCTTAAGGCATGCGAAATAGGTTTTAATAATGCCCCATTTCATTGTTATTTATCCATTGAAAATCATCAATTTTTCTTTGCACTGAATTCATTTGCACGATGACCATTTTCTCTACAAATATAAAAAACTCCCATTCCATTCATGCATTTCTCATGATTATTCATTTGAGAAATTTCACATAATGGAAATTTCATTATTTCTATATTCCTCATTAATGCTCTAATACATTCATGGTTATTATAAGTCCTCTCATTTTCTTGGTTTTTATTGAATGTATATATTCTAGAATATTCCTTATCTGTTTGGATGTAACTTGATACAATTTCATCATTTGACGAAAATGTTTGAGAAACTATTTACCTTTAGAGACATGAAAAAATTCCTTTATAAAAATGAACAATATTATTTTCTGAATCATGTGTCGAATCCAAATAATATATATATATATATAGTAAATTAATGTAGACTCAAACATTGAAACACACCCTTCATCCTATTTATTTATGATGAGGAAATTTATCATTATTTTATTATATTTCTAAAGATGGAAGTATATATCATAAAATGTTTCTTTAAAAGATATCAATACCATGTATTATATTTCATCATCCTCCATATTATTCTTGATAAAATAAAACCTTTGATCTACACCACCATTGAATAAATATTATACTAGAGCTGCCTTTTCTCTTTTGTTAGATCCCAATCCCAAAAATATATTTTCAAGGTACATGATTCATTACTCAGCTACTACAGGATTTGTATTTCCACTAAAATATGTGAAATTCTTCTACAAGAAATGATCCAAACATTGTGTAATATGGTCATTCATAATAACCTATGTAATATATCCTATGATGGCCATGATCATCTCACCTCTCACACCAAATTTGTTGACATGCTCAGTGGGAAAATCCTAGCATTTTATGCATTTATTGATTCTCTTTCATCTGTTAGAACCATCACTAAATAATAGAACAGAAACTATGGTAGATCATAATCATTATGAATAATTTTGGAAAAAAATTTAATATATTAAATTATTATAATTATCATGTTTATTTAACTTGGAGTTCCCATTGTATCTAGTAAAACGTCTATGATACTAACTGTAACCACCTCAGACTAACTAGATATGGGTTAGTGGTAGTTTTATTATATCATAATAGATTAATGAGTTAACATCACAATGGATGGATCCATTTTTTATAATTGAAGAAGTATGTAAATATATGGATATGTAATTACATTAAAAATTAGAAATTCATCACAAAAAAACTACTTCCTTGACACATATTCAACGATATCAAATACATAAGAAAGGGAAACAAATAAAATGGTGAGATAAAAGAAATTGAAAGGGTTACAAAAAATTGAAACTTGAGTCAATAATAATTGAATCATTATTGTTAATAATTAATAAATATGGAAAGGAATATAGATTAAATACACATGTCAACAATAAACAATGAATGAGAATGCATCCATATATTTTTCCACATTGAAAATATCATAGTTAGAAATAACTGAATATTGAATAAAGGAAATACTTAATTATTATAATTCATTCATCTGGATTAAAAAACACTTGCATAAAGACCTTTCACCTCACTGTTTATGTATATTGATTGAAAATTATCCTATTCACTAAGAAATAAAATGTGAAGTGTTTTTCATCAACTACATTGTTTGATCAGATCTGTTGATGTAACTTGAGGCTATACAATGTCGAACGCCACTTATCTGTAAAATTCCACAACATTATTCATATGTATTTTTAAATCATGAAAATTATTACTCATAAAAATATTTAAATTAATAAATGAATAAAACATTTATTGGGATAATCCATGTTAAAATTATTTGGATCACAATACCATGTAAGTATTAATGTAATGGGAATTTAGACGAAGACCATTACCTTATGTCTGAAAGAGATTCTAACATGTACTTAATGTAATAACTAATAAAATTAGATTAATTAATTACATAATTAAGTAAAATTAGACATATATTTAATTTATTAAAATTTCAAAATATCATTATTGTCGATTCCAATGTGATATAATGATTAATTATATTTTGTAAGGAGTATTTGTTTCCCGATACCAATTTAACTGTAATATAGTATAACATTATAACCTAACAATTAGTTTGGATTTATAAATATGAATAAAAATTAAAAAAAAATTATATGTTTTTTACATAAAATTCTATATTGATAAATAAGTATTCCATATTTTTTTTATAATTTCATTATATGCTTTAAATATAAATATTCCCTCAAAATTGAGTTTTATTTATCTTCTATGAAAAAATGTATATTTAATTTATGTAAAATTTTGAAAACCTCTATTATCGATTGGTCATAATTTTTTAAATCAGCATGATGAATTATTCTGAGAGTCACCTTTATATAATTTTTATTCAAGGTACAATTTTTTAAAAATCTTCAAATTTGAAAAAAATTATTGAAATTCGACGTTTCTTTTAAAGCATGTACATTGATCCATTTTTTAAAATGTGTCTTAAAATAAAATATAGTTTTTTATATTATAAATAATATAATTATTTTAATTATAAATAATTTATTTTCCTGTTTTGTTATAAATTTCATTTTAATTTTGAAAAATATATGAAAAAAATTATTTCATCAGATTTTACTGGATTAATTACAATTTAAATTAAAATAATTTTATGGATTGAATTTTATAAATTTTATTCCATATTTAAAAAAAAATATAAAAAAAATAATGGGCCTACGTTCATTTAATTAATATTTAACTGTGAAAATTGTAAAAAACCATTCATAATAGAATATATTTAAAATGATGTAGCATGGGTTAAACCAAGAGATAAGTGTAATTTTTCAAATTAGATAGGTATAAATAATATTTTATGTAAATATTTATAAAAATTAATATAAAACAATTTATTACCAATTTTTGAGAAATCTATTATATTTGTTGGACATTATAAAATTTTAATCAACTGAAAATATCAAGTGTGTCCTCTCCCCAACTTATAATAGGACACGCCCTCTCATTCTAATTTACACTACTTTGAGCCATCTATATTTACTTGACTCTTATAAATTATTTTATAACTATTATTATCCTTGAATTTTAATTTTTTTATATCATTCAATGGTCCATTTGGAGGTGGATTAAAGGATCGAAACTGGAGAATATGTAATCATACCTCCCAACCACTTTCATTTTATTTCTTCCTCTACTGCATATCAAAGTATGTTATAAATAATAAAATAATAAATTAAGGATCTTAAATATATTAATAGTTTATTTTTTATGGAAACAACAATATTCATCCTATTTTCAATCAAATTGAATGTGAAAGTTTCTCTCTTGTGTACATCTAGACAACAACCTGCACGTAGCGATATAATTCATTTTTTGTAACCATATTTAATTAATGGTTATTATTAAGGTTGAAATTTTTATATATATGATATTTTTGATATAATTATTCTTTTATAATTATTATATCATTTAAACATTCTTACCTTCCCATCGTCAGGAAAATGATAATGTTTTCCTATGTACATGTGGTCTACCTCCACCATTATAAGAAATGATTCTCTTTAATGTATGATTTACATGTATTGTAATATGGATAAAACTAATGAATATATATGATATATATGATAAAATAATAATTCTTCAATGTAGAATTATTAATTAAAATTCAATTATTTCATCCTTCAGAATGTGAAAACATCATTCATGCGTACGTACGGCCAACAAAATCCATTAATGGTGTAATTAATTTTTATATGAATAAAATCATTGGATGGCTATTAATATTTTTAAAATAATTATATATCATATTTATTTCAGGATTTAAAATTTTAGATAATTGACATAATATAAATTTAAAAGAACTCGAAATACAAAACTAAAAATCTAATTAAAATTGAATAGTTAACACCTTTAAATTATGATTTTAATATTTAATTATTAATATATTATATTTTAAATGTTATAAGAGGATAGTTTATCATTTTAAAATAATCTAAATGATTATATTATATAATCTCCCTAAATTAAAATTTATTTTCTTGGTTATAGGTAAGATTTGATGAATGTAAAAAACTGATATGTGTGATTTATGTTACAATATTAATTTTTATTTTGATTATTTCTAATTTAGATTCCAATGATGAAATTTTATGACAATTATCTCAATTATAAAGTTAATTCCTTTCTAATATTATTTTTTTATAGATTAATTGTATTATTTTTCTCACTCTATATGAATTCAACATGCAGAAATAATATTGTTAAAGAATACCTACGTTAATTCAATATATAGTCAAAAATATTTATTTAATACTTATCCATGATTTATAAAAATACATTAAATTTATTTTTCTCCAATGATTTATTTCCTTTATTTTGACACTTAATTTACATTTCACAAAATTGTTTCAGATGAATCTTCTCTCACCATTTTCTAATGATTGAATTTTTAATTTTTACCAAAAATGTGTAAAACAATTATGATTTTAACGTACATGGAATGAATGAAATTTACAAAACTCAATAGATAATAATTAATTTAATCTAAATTTGAAGGTTTCAATGTTTTTTTAAATAGAATATTTTCCCTAAAAATTGTTAAATTATAGAATCAAAATAAGTTATTTCAAAATTAAATTAAAATTTTCCGTCGACATAATCAAGGGATATTTGTTATAATATTATAATCTAGGACCAAATGGTTTTATTTTACTTACCCCTTACTATGGATAATATAAATAGATAAAATATTTATATTTTTTTGGTTTTTTTATTATTATATAAAAATGATGTTCATAAACTCTATTTATATTCAATGGGATAAATTTTGATGAAATGTAATCATATTTGAGAAACCAATTTCCTCTCTATGAGTTATGATATATGTTGAGAAATTTATGATCTCTTAGAAAATGTATGAATTTAATATAATTATATGATGGATTTTCTTGGAATTATATTCCCATCTAGTGAAGTAAGTATATATTAAAATATCATGATGGAATAAGGTCTGGAATGGGGAGTCAAACAAGTTATTCTAGAAACTGTATAAACAATTATAGTTATGAGAGTAATCCTTGAATGAGGATATTATGGAATGTAGAGTGAACCCAATCCACTATTATAGTCTTGTTTTTGATTATTGACAATGAAAATGAAAGTCCATTTTTATTCATTTTCTAAAACATTTTTCTTATGAAATTTTTATTCTTCAATAGTAATGTTATTGGATTCAATTATCATTCATGTTTTATGAAATACCATTGTTTTTGCCATAATTCCTGATTATGATCTATAATATATAGGGTGAGGTTATCAAGTTATAATATTATGATCACATACCCTTATAGACATGTTATGATTACATGATCATTGATATCTCCTTTTTTACCCTTACAATGAATTGGAGCCCACTGGTTCTGTAATTTCCATTCCACATGATATAAATAAATTTTTTATATATAATTTTTCAAAGAAGGGTTATTTTATTTAAGAACACAGTGGAAGATGATTTGGATATCTTATAAAAACTGTTTTTAACATATCCTAGTTTCTAAAGGTACTAAGGTTGTAATATTTAGTAGTAGATCGTAATGTCATGTATTTGAATATTAATCTAAATAAATGTAATATTTAAGTATGAAATAATAGAATAAAATTGTTGTTTGGAGAGTAATATTTAGTTTCCATAAAAAAAATTTATGATAAAACCATAATTATAACCCTTAGGATTATCCTATATATAAGAGAACATCATATGTTGTGGTAAGGAAAGATGTGTAGTTTTCCTCAAAAATAATAATTATTTGGATTATACTTGTGAAAACTATTTTGGAAAATATATATAGTGGTAATATCATTTAAAAGAGTTTGTAAAATATGTCTGGACAATCTATCTTGTTCACCATGTGTGTTCCCTTAAAATAAACCTGAGTTGATAGTCCTAGGGGAATTCTTAGGTTAACTCGCATTTTATTTATGACCCATTATGAAAGATATGAATATATGATGAATCTGAATGACCTAATATAAACCTAAGAAATTTTTTACTAAAAATATGGCGTCATGGTATATTCATCATATTAAGTATTTTTCATAATTATATAGTTTCAAATATTATTTTGGATTCTCAAATTATTATATTTTTATGTATTACTCAATAGAATATACATGATGGAACTATGATAATATTGAATGTCATAGACATTGAAATAAATTTCATCATATGAACATAAATTTTATGTGAGTGGAATTAATTTTTTAATATTGTTTTACATCATACTCAATCGATGAATTATGCTAACCAACAAAATGAGTAAATAAATAAACAATGTTCTATTTATTCCTTCACGAGGAGACATACAAATTCATTTAGCAGGACTATTGATCCACTATTTTTTACAAATGGATACAAGACACTAATATGACATTTTATATCCTACAATATTTAATATATAAAAATATTGAAAAATTTTCATTTATATGGTGATATATATCGATATAGGATTCTTATCAAGAATATCATGCAACATGACGAAATTGACTCTTTGTGTCAGATGATTTAAAGAGATTATTTTTTAATAATTACCTTCCACATATTCTTTATATTAAAATGGGTATAGAATTACATCAGCTGGAATAAAATAATTATGAATCCATTATTACCTACATAAAATTGTTTGCAAATTTTGAAGGCTAGTTATGGTTATATTCTCAAAATAGAATGTAATATAGATAGATTATTTATTGGACATAAAAAAAGTCTCCAAATGTAATTATCTATAATATACATTATTTACTATATATAATAAAAGTTATGTGATATCATGGAGGAAATAATGATTTGAGTTACAAATTAATATAATGGTTTTTATAAGAAATAAAAGATAGAATTGAAAGGAAATATTAATAATTTAAACCATTATGAGAAGAAGATGAGTATATATTTATTACTGAAATCTAGAAAGAAACATTAAATAATTTTCATAATGGTGCTGGAAAATGATTTAATTGTGGAATAAATGTTAATTATGAAATTGAATATCAAATTGATAGGAAGAATATTTTATATTATTATAGATAAAATGCACCAAATCATGCACTGAGAACACTTTTGGTTTTCAAATTAAAATAATATGAGAATGAGGAAATATAGTGAAAAACTATGAATTTTATTAAATATTATTGAAATTTATATCCTTAAAATCCAATTGAAAAATATAAATCTCATCAAATCACTGTTTCCAATGTGTGTACAATAATTTATTGATTAAAGGTACACATACCATCCAATAAAAACCCTACAATGTCTTATTTTATTTAGTAACTACCCACTTTTTTATATATAATGAATTTTATATAGATATCAAAATAAATCACTAGATATTAGATGTATAAATAAAATTGAATACACATAACTGTATGATGATCTTATCTCAATTCTATGATTATTCTCTATATTGATGTTAGTGGGATTGATCTTCCATAAAATATCAGTATTATCCCTATTTTTGAATGGGATGTAATCTTATAAATATATTGGAATCCTTCAAAAAAATCCCAAATAAATTTTTATTAGAGGGAAGTCAAGATTTATATTCAGAAGAAACCATTTATTATCTATCAATTCTTGGATAAATCTTATCTTCTAATGGAAATTACATATATTTTATGTATCTTGATTCCTATTCAATATGGTTCTTTATCTAAGATGGACAAAATAAAAACATGACATCAATGATATAACTTATTTCAACTATTATTTTCATTCGTTGATATTACATAATTTTTTTTTAATATTTTATATTTTATACGTACTAGCCTAAGGATAAAAAATGTTTACTATTTTTTGAGTCTAGATACACATTATTCATATTTCAAGAATGATTTTAATCATCTCCCACAAAGATCATACCACATAGAACACATATTAGATATACGCTAGATAATTTTTTTCCTTTATGGGGGAAGGATATAAGATAATTGGTTGCCTCATATTCTTTGTAAGGGAAAAAAGGTGATACTAATAGTCACATAATCATAACATGAGCCATGAGATAATAAATTATACATAACAATTTGGAAAAAACGAATCATTTAACATGGTGAATATTTATAAATAGAAATATGTTCACACGGTAAGATAATGACATGAAATCAATCCATCCAATTAACATATATACATGAAAGACTAGTCCATGATAAATATTGAGCGCGGGAAGCTCATTTCCATCCATAGGACATTGGACTAAAATCCAGGACCATGTTTAATTTTATGGACATAAAATTCATGTCATTAGATGAAATTGTGGATATTAAATGGGGTACACAAATATATTATTTAGATCATGATTTTTCAATATTTATTATGTTCATAAAAGGGATATATAATTATTAGACCACCCATTACATTATAGTAATCATACTTCAATTTTCAACATGGTTATAAACCATTCATCATAAGCTAACCCACCCAACGGAAATGAGTTTCATAAACATTTCATCATAGTTGAACACATGGAAAAGAAAAGGCATCCAAAATAATTTTATCATCAAAATATGAAAACTCCCTAAGAAATAATAAGTATGGGATCATTTCATCATATCCCCATTAGAGTCTAAGTAACATAAATGGATTTTATCATAAATTAATATTAATATAAAATTACACTTCAAAACATTTCAAAAGGAAAATCATTTCATCACCTCAAAAACACATATCTTAAAATTAAAAGATTACAAGATATTAATGAAAATATTTTAATTTATATTATCCTAGAGAAAATGTAAATGAAGCACAATAATATTGATTTTACATGTCTCTGGGAATATACATTCATTACATATAATTTTATAAAACATTCCTTTTATAAATTTCTAAAAAACAAAAAAAAAATAACTTGATTGAAAGAAAAAAAATATTCCTATTAAAACATCAAGTAAAAAATTACTCAATTGAAAAAAGTAGTAAAATAAAATAATAATATAAAATTATAAATATTCATTAAAATAGTCTATGAATATATAGATATGGAAGAAATAGGTTTTCTGATATTAGAAATAAATATTGACAGTTTCCGATAAAAATGTCCATTCTATCTATTGAGTAACAAAATTGAGGAAAATGAAAATAAAAAATTCTTTTAAATAAATAACCATTATATAAGAAAAATAAATTTTTATATTTAGATAATAATATTTGATCATTATATTCTTAGTCATAAATAATCTCGAAAACCAATGAGAATGTAACATAAAAAACTGTTATCTCTATGGTAACATTAAAATAAAATGTACCACAAAATAATATAACAAAATTAAATATTATGTATCAATAAAATAATTATATTAATGATATATCATTTAAAATGGTATTTAAAAACAACTCATAACATAATATCCATATATATTTGAACATGTGTTTGGTAGAACACAATTTGATATGATAAACCCATACATCAAGTCTGACATTCTTAGATAGTGGTATTCCCTCCTATATAATAAATATGAATTAATTATTATTTAATAATATAGTCATTTACATACCTAAAATAAAATATATGATTTTATTATATCATTTTAATATAATTTTATTAATAAATCAATATTAACATCATTATGTCCATTTGTAATCTATTTTGTTCCTCTTGAGAATTTGGGTTCACAATTTCTAGTATTTATACTTTTATCATGGTTAAATACTATTTAGAATATTAATTAAGTTAAAAAAATTATATATATTAATTTTAAACATATTATAATAATTCATAAAATGTAGAGATAGAAAAATTAATTACAATGGTCATAGAGATGGTAGGTCATAAATACGCATGAACGATGTTTTCATTTTTTGAATTGTGTAAATAAAGAAAGGAAAAATATAAATTTTAATTAAATAATCATTATTATATCATATATATGATATATTTTTATTAATTCCTTATTACCCTCAATGTAATATATAAATGAAAATCATACTACATCTCTCTGGGATGGTGGTTACCACACATATAAAAGAGAAATGTAATTGTATTCCAATAAGTCGGATAGTAGTAAGGTAGATGTTATTTTATCATTAAAGGTGAATAATAATATATTATTTAAAATATATATAAAATAAATACACAATGAAATCCATATATTATATATGGTTATGAAAAATAAACTGTAAAACTATATACAGATAGTGAATCTAACATACACATGAGGGATACATTTATTTCCCATTTGGTGGAAATATGATGAATAATGGAGGATTAATAGTTATAATAAAATTTATATATATTTATTATATTGAAGGTATTATTTTAGGCGGAATATAATATATTAATTTGTGGTAAAATAATTGTTAAAAATAATGTGATCGATTAAGGTGATTACCTTTTATTTGAAAAAAACATCATTAGATCTCATATTAAAGGGCCATATGGTAAGAATGTTTTTAATAAAAAAGGTACATAATGAATATAGGGTATTGGAGATGAGAATATATATTTTTTCATGATATGTGGCGCATTGTGGTTTCAATAATTGAAATAATGGGTACGCTATTATAATTTCTGGGAGGGTCACTCTTCAAATTTCATAAAATAGTAATATATAATAATGTATTTATCCTAAGAAAATTTTTGAAACGTACAATTTATTAATTATAAGGCTTTATGGGTATTAAATCCCATGAAAAAAATTTTTTTTATTGTTTTATGCGGTTTCATAAACCAGATCCATGGGTTTCAACCCTTAGATAACATATTTTAACCATAACTACAATAACCATTTGAATTCTTAAAATGTTATAATTTACCTTATAAGGTGATAATTTGTTCATAAAAGGATAATGAATGAAATTTTGGGGCATATATTATCCTCCTTGTCCAATTAGAATATTATTATTATTATCTAAAAAAATAATGATTTTTTTTTGAAAAAATATCATTAATTATATTTGTGAATCTTTTCGATTAATTTAACGGAAAATGAATGAAGTCATAATTTTAATTTAAATATACAAAAAAATTAACTTTTCATATTATTAGAAAAAATTAATTTTAAGTAATTACACATTAAAATGTTTTAATTTAAAAATTTTAACATCAGTTGTTTTATTGTTCAACTAAATAATGTAATGTTTCATCGATGTTGCCTAAGAATTTATGTTAATTATATCATTAATAATTTTTTAAAAAATAAAAAAATATAATAATTTCATTATTGTTAATATATATAATTATATTCATTTATATATTTATTCTTTCCCAAGGTATAATCATTATATATATTTAGAAGCATGAGATTGAAAATTTTAAATTATCAATTTTTAAAATATTTTATATGTCATTTTATTAGAAAGGTTTTCTATTAAACAATTAAATTTAAGGACATTGGTTTTATGGGATGTATAATTGAAATAAATTAAAAATTATCATAACATACATGGACCTTGAAATTTATTTTTAACCAAGATTAACTAGATTTACCATTTATAAAAGAAATTAATATTACCAGAGTTGCAATTCATAATGACCAAAAATAAAAAAAATAGATTTAAAAAAATTAAATCCTTATTCTAAAAATGAAATAATTTTTTAGATTATAATTATATTATTGTATGATTTAGATTTAGTGTTAAACCCACAACACATAATGAAAATAATTCTTTCAGATAAAACCATATTAATATATAACTTATTTAAAAAATTAAAATTTAATATTCAACCCCAGAAGATAATTAAATTAATTATAGTATAATATAACTATTGTTTTTGAAACTATTGAATAAAAATGGAACTTTTTACACACATAAAAAAAATATACATTGTTTCATTTAATATTTATTTTCATTATTCAATGGAATCCCAAAATTTTGAAAATAATCATAAAAATTGACACTATTATAATTTTCATATAATGATTAAACAAATGAATATAATTTTATCAATTAATTTTTTTTATTTTCTAGAAATAAATTATAATAATTCCTTACAAAGATAAATAAATATTATTTTTTGATAAAATTATATTTTTGATGAATTAAATAACATTACTAAAAATTATGTGTTTAATTTTTTAACATTAATAAATGAATATGAATGGAGTATAATATATATATATATATATCATAATGTAGTAAATAATAATCATACCTTATAATTTAATGGATTATATATAATTATCAATATTTAATAGCAATATTTAATGGTTCATTTAGGCTCGGTGTCGTTGGTCAGGTAAATACTAAAAAATAATGATCTCATTTTAAAATTTTTAATTGTGTTACAGTCTCTACCCCCATACATGAAAAAAAATTTACCGTACAATTTTAACATTTGATCTATAATTAAGGGTTTGGTAATTAAAAATACATATGTGGAAAACCCACATCTTAAAAGGGGTTTATCTATATTCCTCTACAATTGTGGGAATATAAAATAAGAAGGACCATTAAAATATCCAACAATTTGGTTTCTAAATAGGAATAATCTTTGGATAATTGTATATATATATATATTTAAGTAAATACTATTTTCACAATCCATCCCATGACACACTAGTACACTGATACCTATTTTGGTTATGATATTACCCAAAGTGTGTTCCGAGTTCCCATAGGTTGGAGAATAGTACCCACAATAATAATATATATTCATGGGAAAATTTTTGACACAATATAGAGGGTTAGAAAAAATACATGTTAGTATGATCAAAACTCAAAGAGGTCAATGAAAAAGAAAAAAAATAAAAAAAATACCCAAAAAAGTTTCATTAAAATAAATAATACATGCAGACAAATAATCTAATATTTATACATTGTTATATGGGGATAACCTCTCCATTCGTCACCTCCATCACTCCAAGTCCCATGTAAATGGGCCATCCACCACCTCAAAGTGGAACATTCTCATTTATTAGACACGTAAAATGAAAATCTATAAACACCCAATGGAAAATGTAGAGTTTGACCTAAATAGACATGTAGGTTCTCATATAGTGTTCCACAATCAATAACATAATAGTTAATATAAATATTTGATAAATTTGATTAATAAAATAATTTAATTTAATTATATATATATAAAAAATTCAAAATAAAAATGACACTACATATATAAAAACAATATTAAGTTAACATTTAATGTAAAACATGTTACGAAAGTAGATGGTATGAATAAAATAATTCAGTAATAAATGGAATGTAATGATTAAATAAATCATCTTGATGAATATTTTAATAATCCCAATGTTTCATCATTTTATTACAATTGGAACCTCATGAAACTCAATTAATTATATCTACTCAATGTGTTCACATGTCCCTTAGAATAAGAAACCATGACATAACACCACTTTAGCGAAATAATTTTGTAATGTGTTAGGAGTATCATTGAAAATTTATTTAAAGGGGGTTATTTAATAGATTTATTATCCTAATTAACCACTGAAATACCATGTTCACATTCTCATTATTTAATAAATAAATCAATCATGGGTAATAAATCATTTCAAAATAATAAAAAATATAATTTCCCAATATACATTTCAAACATTCTTTTTCAAGATTCAAAACTAAGTGATATGTTTTCAATAATTATTTCCTTTATACATCATAAATTGATTTCTGAAATTTAAAATAGGTTTCAATAGTAAATAATTTCATTAAATACACATACAAGTAAATCCATAAAATTACATACAATCCATTAAAATATATTAATTCTATTTTAGATGGGTGTTTTCATAATATCTTTTTCCTTTTAAAAATTAAACATCAATCATATGATAAATTGAGTTTGTAATCATTTAGAAATTATTTTCATGTCTTTCTTGGGAAATAGGGTTTCAATTTTAGAGAAACTCCATATGAAACCACCAATCCTTTATCAGTTATAAAATAATCAAATGCAGGTGGAAATTCAATTGAAGAACGAAGGAGAATTATTTCAATAGGTAAATCCATGATCAAAATTCATAATGATGAAACATTTATTGAATCCTAAAACATGTGATCATTATGGAATCAAATAATTGTATCATAGAAAAGGAGAAAACCATAGAAAAGGAAATCACTAGAGATGAAATGACATACCAGGACATCCTGAATTGATGGAGTCACATACAAATTGTCTTGGATTTCCCTAGGGGTTTGTTGTAAGAGTCTACAAGATAAGATAAAACATTTTTGGATGTAGCATAAAAATAGTCACTAGGAATTAGGAATCAATAGTGTGAAACCTTGATTCAAAATTTGAATACCCTTAGTTGTATATGTGTAGAAAAAAGAATCGCCTGAGGTTAAAAATACTGATCCTAACCACATCACATCAGGAAAACATTTCACATTATAAATATAATTATTTTAATCAAACATAGTCATTCTGTCAGTGGAGAAATGGATTCACATCATGAATTACATTCAGAGTGTGAATCTATCCTACATATAATACATATATCATTTCAAATTAGGATATAAGAGGTACATAAAACATACATTTCATGATATTATACTAGAAACACATATTCGATCGTTCTAAGATATAGTGGATTTCCTATTATTGGATAAATTACCCAATAACATAACAATATAAAAAGGGACTCTAAACTATGTTGAAATCCTTCCTTTTTTTATATGAAAATATTGAAAAAATTGACATGAAACATTCAATAACTCATGATCACTAATTAAAAACTATAACATTCACAGATGATGATTAAAATACTATTTTTTCTAGATCTATGCTATTACTAATCATTGATGAATTAACTATATCATTATTGTAGTCTCTTATATAAAACTTATTCTTATAATTTTAATATCACCATTCTATAAATAACAAAATAGATATCTACAATGCCTCAAATGGTGGAATTATTAATGGGGACATTTAAATGTAGTTATTGGGACCCTAAACCATTCTAAAATGGTCTTCCATAGATCTACCAATGTGATGAATGAAATCACATAGAATTTCCCCAGAAATCAATATAGATCAATATTTCATTACTTCATTCATTAATGTATTTTAATACCCAAATCAGTCGAGGATAACATTTCAACAAAGAGGCCTATCCAAAATTGAGAAGTGAAATGGAGATCCCCATTAAGGACTATTGTTTATGGAACTACTTGTAATTTTATAATATCATACACATAGAGACATGTATTGTTTTTAAATCTATATGTATCTCGAATAGTTATAGTGTACTCCAATTTCCTTAACTTATCAATCACAATCCATGTCACATTCTTCTATTAAGGTGTACAAGACAGTCCAACATAAAAAAAATTATATATATAATACCACTTAATCATTAGAACATGGAGTTGATGCTGAAAACCCAAAGGAATACACATCATATCCTTAACCTGTTAGAAGGTTAAACAACAAGGAAAAATTTTGAAATGGCTCATCTCATATAATATGGCACCGATTCAAAAAAAATATCATAGAACATATTTGTAGCACAAGAGTTCACCTACAACTCTGAATCATGGAAACCCCCCATCAAAAAATTCTAATAGGATGGTGAAAAATATACTATTTTTGAACCATATGATAATATCTATGGAGAATGACAATTCACCAATTGTTTTATCAAAAAACAATTTCCACAATTATTGGTAATTAATCATCAAAATTATCCTCCCAAATAATAATATCTATAAGAGAGGAGTCAACTTCTTGCTTTCCAACACAACCTCATCCTGAATCTCTTAGAATACAAAATAAAAAACAACATATAGATCCATTAGATTCCATTTATCTAATCATTAATTCAGACTATGGTTAATAAGTATCCTTCTAATGGAATTTGAATTGACATTCCCCTTACTAGGGTTAAAGGAAATATCAAAATCAAAGGACTACAGATATTACACCGACTCCTCTATTTTAGTTAATTTTTTTATTTCCATCAGTAATTGATGATTTTATAGTCATAATATATGGTAAACATTTCATGAAATAGGTAATTCCATTTACTATAAAGATAATACATAAAATATATTTGTTTATCGTAATGAGTTAGATTATTATTATTGTGTTTCTTATGATGAATGGAGATATAGTATACCACATGATCACCCACCAAGAGGATGCTACCGAAACTTAAACATGATTCCTCAAATAAAACAACATAGTCGTAACCATAATATTGAAGAGTCGACCCTGGTGAAAAGTTAAAAAATATTTTTTTTATCTACAAAACATATTCATCATTTCTCATCGCAAAATTACCACACTCTTTCTTGAGAGAGAGAGATCATTTAGGAATCCAATATATATATTTAATTTAAGACTCTAATGTAATATAATACCTTATCCAAGAAGCCCTAAAACTAGAAAACATTACTAGGTTGATCCCATTTCATAATTGCTTTCAACTAAATGAGATCAACTGAAATACCATTTTCGAAGACCTCATGTCCCAAGAATGATAGTTCTGGAATCTAGAAATAACATTTTGAATGACTCACATATAATTCAATTATTTTTGCAATAATCTATATCAAATATGATGACCCAGACCTAGATGCCACATAATGAGTTTCACAATCCCACTAGGCCGCATGGCCTCAATCACATCTTCCTGAACGCCAGAGGCTATCGACTATCAACAAGGGGTAAAGATGTGTCTTTGGGAAGACTATGCCCTCATTTTTAGAGTATAGTACAACAAATGAAATGTAAATGAATAGTAAATAGTGTAATAAATATAAATATTATAAATAAATAGTGGAAGCAATCTAATGTAAAAAATAAACAAGAATTATAATAACGATTTCAACTGGAACAATGATGATGTAATGACATGTCACTGGAAAACTGGAAATCATTGATACATGACAGCAGGCGTAACATTTTCCAGAATGTAAAAGAAAACCAATGATACTCCAAGAATCTAGAGATCCTACATTGTCATCTACTATCATGCCCTATCCATATTCACTAATAATCTAGTGTTGGAATTCGTATGCTTCCCTTTATCAACACCTGCAACCATGCAATCAACTACGGGTACCAAACAATGCCTAGAGAAGGTGTGAGATAAATACCATTTGGCCACCACCAATGGTGTGTATAACAACTAAATTATTCAATAGAACACAGAAGTTTTATGGAATGAATATATAAGAAATAAAAAAAATTACAATATAAGTAAATAAACAAGAACAATATTCATCCCTCATCTTGATTCTCAACATCTAACAACATCATTAAATAATCAATTTGAATTTAATGATAATAGGTCTCATGAGGTAAATCCAGCACTGATATCACCTCATGATAGTATAAGCAGTGAAGGTCCCACGACATAATAAGGTAACTAGACATTGATATCTAATGGGGGAGTTCCAGGGTAATAACTATGGTAACGAAAATCTCACGGAATTCAAAAATAGTAGTATATAAGCCTATAAAATGGTTTTGAGTGTAATCCAAGGAGTGTAATTCAAGTAATTCCTTCAACAAGGTGCTTAATGAGTCTAAGGTGATTGACCAATGTAAAATAGGGTTGTTCAAAGATAATTCCCTATGGTCTTTAACCATGGATCATAATAGTAAATGTTATATCCAAGGAGTGTATCTGAGGTATCCTGTAATAATGAAAGGGAAACAAGGGTAGTATAATAGAAATCCAAGGAATAGAAAATAACTAGAGTCTAGGTGGTTATCAACATATGCAACTGAATCATTGAATCATAATGGGGTTCTAATGAACCAAGGTATTCCCCTCTTAGAATCCAAGGTGATCTCGAGTTATCCCATTCCAATTTGATATTGTAATCATGTAATATTTCATTTGGATAAAGCCTTTTTGTCATTTTCTATAGATATGTCATGTAGAGTTGAATCCAATTATTTATTTTCACAAGCCTTGTAATCAATTATTTTGGATACTCCAAGTACCATTACAACCATTTAATCATGTCTTAGTCAACCATTAAGGCTTATTCAATTATTGAGATTCACACTGGTACCTTCCATCAACATGGAAAGGGGTGAATAACATTATGAAATTCAAATTAATAACGAGCCATATGTGATAAAAAGACTCACCTTTATAAATTTCATGCAATGAAACACCCGAACGGTGTCCTAAACCTGCCGAAACACAAAAAACAAAATTATGGAATAACATTTGACATGAGGTGGATTGAGTTGTGGGTGAAACCACTAACAAAAAATCACTTTTTTAATCATCATAATAATATGATTATAACAAGAATAATCATGTAATGTTAATTTAGGAAACATTTTCAAATGAAACCAGTGGTCCCCGCATGAACATTCCAAAAACAAAGAGCACTAGGGACGTGTTTTAGACCACCCAATTTAGGGTTTTACAAGCCTTCTCCTCTTGTATTTTACCTTGAGTTTCTATAAATGAAGTAAATATATGAAATGGTGAAAAAATATCACATAGTCATATCTAGGTCTGGGGTGAAATAGAATAAGAATGGGTAAAGAGGACACAATTTCTAAACAATGTGCGCCCATCAATATAAATGAAAGATTTATCAGATACCAGATGAAGAAGATATCTAGATCCCTAGATTTGGCCTTCAAAAAGCTCCAAATGGATGAAAATGGAGTAATATCCAGTTTTTTCATGGATTAGGATGGAGGGGAAAGATTAATTTATCATTAAGGGCGTTTTGGACTTTTTACATAGGTTTTTAGCATGCACACAATTTTTATGCATGGTTTTTCAAATCTTGTGCAAACCGTGAAAGATGGTTCTACTTGAAAAGTATTCCTTCATATGGTTTGATCAAACCGTCCGACATCCATTCAAGATTACCTAGTAAAATGGGTGTTCACATTATTTGGTTTCATGTCCTTGTACCAACCTTTTGAGGTGTCACTATCCAAAAAAAATTATCCACATGGTTTGGTAAACCATGCAGAAATCACTCATCGTTTACTCTAAAACATTTTTCGGGTCTATTTTCCCAGAAAAGATGGCTTCCATCCTCCGAACAAGATAGAAAAACCATTACAACCTTCACTAACTCATTGGGCATCCATATTAGGTCCAATGTAATGATTTATATATAAAATTAACGGATCAATACCTGAGTGAAAGAAAATGTTATTAATGTCTTCCCCCTTCAATGAAATCGCACTAGAGATCTTCTTCTAAGGGTAATGAAACATTGTCTCATAAAATCTCCGGCCATTGATCATGTACATCCGATTCCCTCTCCAATGTCTCATCCTTTACTTTGCTATGTTGCCTTATCACCCATACAAGATTGACATACATGCCTTAGAGAGCCATCGTGCTTCATTATATGATGTTATCGGAATATTAAAAAAATGTATCATAAACATCGAACTCAACTTCCTCATGAACAATGTTATTGGATGGGTCAACATGGTATTGGAGAAGCTCTGATACATGAATAATGTCGTGCATGGAATTTTACCTCCTAGGTAGTAGAAACCGATAAGCTACTGACCTGGCTCTCTCTTGAATCATGAATGAACTACCATAATGAGGAACAATATTCCATGATATCTTGACCATTTACGCCCTTTCCAAGGAAATACCTGACATAAAACATGATCCAGAAACTCGAAATAAAGAGGTATTCATCAATGGTCGACATATGTTTTTTTCCAGACTGGCTAGTAGTCATACACTTCCTAGTTAGATAGACATGTTCTGATGTCACCTGAACGAGACAAGAACCTAGTAGTGTCGCCACACCTGCCTCTAGCCAGCACAAGTGTGAACGGAATGGATAATCATATAAGTCCTCAAAAGGATCCATTTAATCATCGATGGAAAACTATTATTATAGGCGAACTTGAAGAGAGGGATTTTCTTCTCCCAAGAAATTATTAAATAAATGAAACATGCTCAGAGAATATCCTCAAAAACCAATATTGTCCATTATGATATTCCATTAGTCTGAGGGTGAAAAGTTGTGCTTAGCAGCACCTGAGTTCCCATAGATTCCTATAAACAATTATAAAACTATTATGTGAAACTATCTTACCTATCTGAAATGAGAGTACGTGGAACTCCATATAGTCTTATGAACTCATGGACACACAGTCTTATCATCTCATCAACTAAAAAAGTCACCAGAATAGGAATTAAGAGGGATTATTTCATTAGTCAGTTAATGAATACCCAGATAGTATCACTACCACTCAGCGACCTGGGTAATCCAACTACAATATCTATAGCAACATCTTCCAATTTTCATTCATAGGATGGAATCATATGTAACAAGAAAGCATGTCTCTAGTTTTCCACCTTCACCTACGGATTGGTGGAACACCTAGTGATGAAGCCATCAATATGATGTTTCATCATAATCCACCAATAAAGGAATTACATATTTTGATACATCATCAAATGACTAGATGAACTGCCCACATTGATTTGAGGGACTCTTTCATCAACTCCTGTCTCACATCTTATAGAAATAAGATTTTTCTACATAGATGCAGGATGTCACCTCATTCCAAAGACCAATCTGGAGGTCTTGATATACTCTCACAGAGAACCAAACCTCAAGGGTTGGAAAACTGCCTATACTTCACCTTCTGAATGATTTAAATAGTTACTATTTCATCTATGAGGTTTGATAGCTAATGACTATCATGAAAATCTAGATGAAGATCAAAAAAGAGGGCCATGAACATCCATTCGTCACAAGAATCATGTATGTATTGCATTTGAGTTATCCATCATAGTGAATATGAAACCTAAGAGCCTTTCCAAGTATATAGGAAAGCTCAAAATCAACGGGTTATAGATATTTGACACATCTTCATTGTCAGAGGTTCATTTCACATTAAGAGAAGATATACATGAGGCTCTTCAGATATGTATACACAACAAAGTTCACCACTACGAGATAATGTCTCTAGTAATGTAAGTAATTTACTACAGCTACTAGTTCTTGGTCTTTCTTCAAGTAAATTCTCTCATGATGCATGAACTATCAAGATATGTACACAATGAATTTCTCTTAAATCATCAACACTACTCCTAGGACAATTCACCATAGAAGACTACAAAATAGTTACCATGTTTTGGACGAATCATAATTGGTTCTAGGACAAGGCTCCCTTTCAGCTTCTGAATGTCTTTATTGTATGCTTCTGACCAAAGGAACATAACACCAATCGTTGTATATCTAGTAAGAGGTGAAGAAAGACATGAAAAGTTTCATATGAAACACATGTAATATCCATCTAGAACCAAGAAACTTTGAATATAAAACACATTCTTCATATGGTTCAATGAAACTACAGCACTACCCTTTTTAGGGTCAACGAATACACCTGATTCTAAAATAATATGACCCATGAAGTGGGTCGTGTCAATCCAGAAGTTGTATTAAGAAATCCTTTCATAAATTTGATGCTCTCTTAGTGTACTCAAAATGTCCTTATGATGTTTGGCATGGTCATTTCGAGTGTGCTAATACACCAAGATGACTTCCACAAAGACCACGACAAAAGAGTCCAAATATGGATGGAAAACCATATTTATCAAAGCCATGAAAACATCATGAAATATTGTAAGACCTAATGACATATCAAGATACTCATATAAACTATACATTCTAGAGAAATATGTATGAGGTATTTATTATTTCATGACTCACAACTGATGATAACCTGATTTCAATATGATGTTAGAGAACACATTTTCTCCTTAGAGATGTTCAATGAAATCATTTTTTCAAGGATGTTGATATCAGTTCATGACCATAATCTGGTTCAACCTTCTATAATCAAAACATAAATGGAGCGTACCTCATTCTATAGATGGTCCAGAAGATTGATCCTCATGTATTAGTTGTAAGGAATGCATGTGACCTGATCCATGGCCCTATGCAATAGATGGACTACAATGATCATGATTGCTCCGCTAGCGCTGCTGGTGACTATGGACCAGACTACCACGACCACAACCTCCTCCTTGGCCAGACCTACCGGTGCTACTCCAACTCCCTCCCTAATGCGGTGTAAAAGAACTCACTCTTCATGTTGGATATGAATCTGATATTTTTCAACTCGAATCTGGTGGAATGGTCAAGAATAAGTGCTAAAGATGGCCAAAAAATCCACAATCCAGTCACTCTAAAGGGTCTCTAACACATAGGGGCTTCATATGCCCTTTTCTTCCACACTGATGGAACACTATAGTGCTATCGACCCTGATAATATGGCTGCCACTGCCCATATGAAAAACATCAAGAAAACATTTCCATCCACTGAATGAACATCTTCCCTGAAACAACATTGATCCTTCAAACACATTACTTGTGTCATCCATCAAGTTACGCTCAGTGATATGGGCCTAATAAACTGTTTTTAGAAGGTAGGAAGCTGAATTGAATTCACATGAGTAAGGATGGTGTACTGGATCCCATCATCAAAACATCTAGCATGTGAAATCTCATTACTTTCTAGAAGTGGTGAAAAGAACTATAAATCAGTGAAACATGATAAATATTACATAAATGTAATAGAAAATTTCTTGAGATACATGAAACCTCTACCTATATCAGCTCTAAATGCACGAAGAAAAACCTGATCAAAGAACACATTTTGGAAATCATCCCATAATATTCCCTGATGACGACCGACCTGGGCAACGATATCCCCCCCAATGTTTGGAAAACTTCGGAAGCATGTATGTAGAAATCTTGACTCTCCACTATGGAGGAGATTCAAAATACTCAAAGATAGAAAATATGGCCTCTATAAAAGACTCAGTATCCTAATAGCATCCATCTCTCAAAAAAGTATGAGGATACTACTACTGGAACTCGCAGGTCAAATCAGCACACATAGGTGCATCTCGTGGCCCACCAATCATGGATCAGATCATATATGAGAATCTATCACTGGATTGGGAATCAGTTCCAATATTAGGTACAAGAACATGTCCCTCAAGTGTCACACCTAGATGTACGACATGTGGCTTATGGACCCCCATGCTAGGAGTAGGGTCGTCACCGCCCTATTAGCGAATGACACATGGACTTCGTGGAGGAATTATTCGATATATTCCAAGAAAAAACCATAGAAAAATCATAGAAGCAAGTTCAAACATCACTAACAGATGATGAAAGTAAGAAAACTCACTACCCAGGGCATACTACTCAAACTACCTGCTTAGACGACCATGTATCGGTATGTGATCAAGTATAAGTTTTATATCATTTTGATGTTAATTTTAAGGTTCACTACTTTACAATTCATAAACATGACATTACCATATAAATATCTTCAACAAATTCATTTTATATTTTAGGATTCACATTATAATGGATAGCCATTACTAATAAATCATAGCCTATACACCTATCACCCGAGACGACAACCGTTTATTTATAGTATAGTAGATTGACTTGGTAAATTACTCATCCGAACCGATGGGGGCCCATACACCTCATTAATTGAGACAAAAAAATCCTCAAATCGAATCCAAATTAATACAATTAAATGAAACAATCATTGAATCACTAATTAATCAAAATCATATCAAGAAATGTAATGACGTGAGATGCACTAATATGCAATGGGAATATGCATGACATGTGAAATCTAGGTGACTATAATGATGCAAGTAGTAATTCACCGTGACCTCATTTATTTAGGATAATGATGAAATCAATTATAAACAATGTAATATTCAACAACACCACACTAGATGTGTGTCTCCCAATAATGAAAGAATATCAATAGAAATAGGATGAAGCAAAACAACCGTTGCATTTTGGGTAACATGGCTTATACCCAAAACAAGGGTACATCATTCCCAAGCATGTCTTATGACAAGGTATTAGGTGTTTCTATTCTCGAATCTATTTTCCCAATTAGTAAAGAACGAAATGAATCTAGATCTGATACCGTGTTGTGATTACCCGGACCCGGATTCCACCTAACAAGTGCCCCGATCCTGGTAGCCCACATGGTCTCAAATGGACCTTCCCAAATGCCAGATGATTTCGACTAGCAGTGAGGGCCATGGGTGTGTCCATGGGAAAACTATCCCCTCATTAGGAGAGTGTAAAAAAATGATAAGAATATAAATGAATAGTAAACAATAGAATAATTATACATATTTTAAAAAACATCAAAAATAACTAATTCAATAGATAAACAAGAACAATAAAAACTATATCAACTAAAATATGATAATGTCATTTCACGTAAATACAAAACATGAACACATTGATACAAGACAGATGAAATAACATGTTTCACAAAGTAAAAGAATACCATTTCTACTATAAGAATAATGATATCCTACTAGGTCATATGTTATCAAGCTCTATCAGAATAAGCATGAAATCATGTGATGGAAGCTGTATTCTTAACTTTTTCAACACATGCAACCATGTAATCTAGTCCGGGAACCAAAAGGTGCCCAGGGAGGGTGTGAGATAATTATCAATGTGACACCACCAATGTTGTCTATAACATATGGAATATAAAATGGAATGTATCAATGTGCAGGTATGAATATATAAATAAAGAAAACAGTATAGTATAACTAAATAACCAATCACCTGCTTCAGCCCTCAGCTGGTGTCTGAACATGTAACTAGTTCATTAATTAAGAAATTAGATTTTAATGGTAATAGGACACATGATTTAAAGCCAGAACTTCCATCACCTTGTGATAGTATAATTACTGAAGGTCCCAATACATAACAAGGCAACAAGGCAAGTAAATCTTTTGATGGTGTTATAGGGTAATAAACAAGGTAACAAACATCTCATAGAATTCTTACTTAGTAGTATCTGAGTGTAGCTAGGTGGTAAGTGTGTAATCACCGTAGAATAATCCAATCAATTCCTCAATAAGGTGCCTATCGAGTCCAACGTGATCGACAAAGGTAAAATGGGTATAACCAAAGAGAAGGCCCTATTGGCTTTCATCATAGAACCTACTAGTCAATTCTGGATTTGAGGAGAGTATCTGATGTATCTCGTATTAATTAAAGGAACCCAATGGTAGTATACTATGTATCCAAGGAATAGATAGGAACTTGAGTCTAGGAGGGAATCAACCAAGGAAATCCAAATCATTGAATTGAAATGGGGTTCCCAAAACCCATGATATTCTCCTCTCCAAATCCAAGGCGAGCTCGAGTTAGTCCATTTTAATTTGATATTGTAATCATGTAATAATTCATTTGTTTTATGTCTTTCTTTATTTAGTGTTGATAGGTCATGTACAATTGAAACCATTTATTTATTTGTGTAAGACTTGTCTTCCAATATTGTGGATAGGAGAAGTAGCATTGCCACCATTTAATCAGGTCTTAGTTAGCCATTAAGGATTTTTCAATAATTGAGATTCACTTCACTACATTCCATCAACATCTAAACGGGTTATATGGAAATTTAACTATAATTCATTCAATTTTTATTATGTTCATGTAATATACATAGAATACATTCCATTTTCCATTTCACTTTTCACTTATCACAAATCATTTGGAAGCACTTACCTTTGGAGGGTTACGTATTGAGAATATATGATACATTCCAGTATGTAATTATTAGTAATAATAAGCCATTTATGATAAGAAGAATCACCATCTGAATGGTTAACTAAAGATACACCCGAACGGTGGCTTAGACATGCTGAAACATTAAAAACCCAATTATTTCATTACCATTGACATTAGCTGGATTGAGTTGAGGGTGAAACCATTATCAACAAATCACATATTTGGAAAGAGAATTACCATATGATTCTAAAAAGTATAATCATGGAATGTTAATTTATGGAAAGGATTCCAACAAAAATGGTGTTCCCATGACAAAAATTCAAAAACTACGAACATTATGGGTGTGTTAAAAACCTACCACTTTAGGGATATGTGAGCCTTCTCATCCTGTATCGTCCCTTTATTTGCCTCAGATCGGTGTAGATCTATAAAAAGTTGAAAAAAATAACCTACGGATATCTAGATCCAGAGTGAATGAAATGAAGTATGGTTAAAGATCACTTGAGTACATACCATTGCACATGCTACACGAAAAAAGAAATCTCGATTAGATGCCGGAGGAAGCAGATCTCTTAATCCATATAATTTGACTTATAAAGATCCAAATGGGTGAAAATGGAGGAATATCCCATTTTTTCTCTAACTAGATTAAAGGAGTAGGATAAATAGATCTGTAAGGGAATTTTGGACATTATACATCAGTTTTTATCCTACGCATGGTTTGTCTGTAGGGTTTGTCAAACCGTTTGAAAACTGTGAGAGACGGTTCTGCTTGAAAAGTCTTCCTCCGCTCTATTTAATCAAACCATGAACCGTCCATGCATGGTTACCTGGAAAATTGGTGTTCACATGGTTTGGTTTCATGGTTGTGATCCAACAGTGTGTGGTGCCACTATCCTAAAAAACACCATCAACACAGTCAGGAAAACCATGTGGAAAGCTTACATTATTTACTCTAAACTGTGCACCGAGTCTGTTTTTCGCAAAAATATTGGTTCCAAGCTCCAAACAAGCCCAGAACATCCTCATAACCACTAAAAACTTCTTAGTAATCTATATTAGGTCCAAAAGAAAATATATAGACTAAAAAAAGAGAATTCATACCTAAGAGAAAAATAGGGTATTACATCAACTCTTAGAGATCGCACTTGGTCCTCCTCTATGTGATAGTGTACAATGATTTTATAGACAAATTCCACCAGAAATGAGTTATTGTTAACCTAAAATATCATTTTAATAAATTAAAAAAACTAATGGATAATTGGTTAGACCAAATTGCATAAAAATATAGTCATAAACTTCCATACCCCCTCTTGATGAAGGAATTATGAATAATAAACTATTTAATTCTTAATTGGTGATAACCATACAAATGATCTCTTTTCATGAACAACATCTCCCCTATCAGGGGGTGAAATAATATCATCAATATATTAAAATGGATATTTTGTATTTATCCTTTGTTGGTTGAATTTTAGGAAATAAACACATAGGTGAAATGTTATCTCTTACTTCATAACATGTAGAATATGTTCTTCCCATGGTGACACACTTAGTAGAATGAAACCTTACTATATGAAATCATACAAATGATTCAACATTTCTATTAACTTTGGTGGTTCTATACAATGAGAATGAATATATCCAAGGTGAATAATTTTTACTAAATCTATATATAACTCCACCAAACATACCAAACAGAAGCTATAGTATTTATAAGGAGTTTTTTTGACAAACTCGGTTAAAATTGGAGGGAGATCATCTCTCAATGATTCTAATTCAATATAAAAAAAAGGCACTTATATTACCATAACAAAATTTGAAAAAGTATCTATGAGTAAGATATTTCCAAGTTTAATGTATCCATGATTGAATGGACACATCCCTAAAACCATCTAAAGGTATCACTTTGAAGATGATAACAAATATAGTACTAATGTGCTATTATAAAAAATAACAAAAAATTATTACAATACGATTTGTGATGAGTACAAACAATTATTTGTAAAATAAATAATAGATGGTGTGAAAATAAAGCCCATACATTTTTGAACCTTCTCTATCATGGTATTTAGGGTTGTAGTAATATCCAAAAAATACAAGAAAGTCTCTATAGGAAGATTTAATAATTTGAAAACACCAATTGAAATTAACTAGGTAGATGAACCATTGTAAATATATGTAGTCACTATAGATGATGTCATAGTGAAGGTGCCTCTAAATGTTTTTTGACACAAAAGTGTTTCCTCTGAATACTCTCACACATTGTGGAGAAGGTTCATTTCATATGATTGTGTCCTAAACCCATTTTTTCAGGAGGCATATGATTTAACAATAGTAATTTATGATGCTGATGACCTTAATACAGTGTATGGAGCAGAAAATAAATTGATGAAATTATGTATGTGGCATATGAAACCACACAAAATAATGATCACAGGTCCCTTATTGGACATATTTTTATATTTACCATCATTACCACACTAAAAACATGTTTAATGGCCTCTTCAAGGAACAATTTGTGGTCTGTATTGTGCTTCAAATCTAGAACCATAATAAGAATATTCGTGAATTATTTTTATAATTAATTAGACCTCAATGATCTTCTTATTGGAGAAAAAATAAAATCATTCATCCCTGAATAATTGGATATTTCATGCTCAATAATCAATTATCTATCCATCACATCATCATAGTATGTGAATTCTAACAATAAATCTAATGATCATAAATTAGGACAATGATCCATCTCAATCCATCAATCCCTCATCTTTACAATGGATGCAACCTTATGTAAAAATTGAACAATCACCACAAAATAGGTGATATACTATTTCATGGTCCTACCACCCTACCAGAGGCTTAGAAAATACATATCTAATTCCAAACCATATATTCTAGATAGGACAAATAATTGAAAATAATGATAAAATATTTTCACTCTAATACCTTATCCCTCATCACAACCACTATCAAATTCCAAAATCTAATGATAAACCCTGCAAAGTTTATTTTTTCATATATAACCATTCTATATCTTAGAATTCCCAAGATTTAAAAACATACTTCAATAAATTTCAACCAATCATCATCTTATGGAGGATAATTAAAACCATGGATAACCTATTGTTTCTGAGGAAGAAACACTTGAGCATGAACACTAGGTTCATCTCCTAGAGGTTCCATTACAACATCAAGAATGATAATGGACAATAGTTCACTCCTAGAATGTAGATAAAGAACACAACTAACTCAATAAGACTCAGGTATCCGAGAGGATTACCCTTTGTGTTTCTCTAGTAGCTTCTTCCTACATCTTATTCAAATACCCCCTTTGAGGCATGATGAAACATAAAGTCAACAGATGACATTGAAAGCATCACCAAGGATATATATATCTATACATATATATATGAATATAAATTCCATATAAAATAATAAATGATAGGGATGGAAACATATTTTTATCAAACTCATGGAAATGTATAGTAATTTCATCAAATTCTTCATGAAATATTATTTTCCCAAAATATAAACTGAAAATTAAGGATTTTTATGATGAATGATAAATAAGAATTCAATCCTTAATACATCATAAGTCCCTATATTACTACCTCATATGTACATGGTTAATAGAACTACATATTTATATCATTAGAAGATAAAAACACTACTACCCTAATTTCACATTATCATGAACCATCATGAGATACCATAATATTTTGATAACCATGAAGGTTTGGACATTGACTGAAGGGAATTCTGGATCCCTAGGTATTTCATACATACAAATGGAGAAATATGAAAAATACAATGTAATTAATTTTTTTTGAAGACAGATAGAGGAATGAAGATACATGTTTGTATGGTCAATACTAAGAATGTTAAATGTGCTGTGATTAAATAGGTTAAACAAAACAAAAAACTATATCCACTAAATACATAACCTCTATCATGGTAAATGATTACACATATACCATGTAAAAGGTATATAAATTATCCACAAGTCCCCTCCACCACAAGTTTTCTCAAGATTCATAAACATCCACATCCTCCAAGTTGAACATTCCTATTTCTTTGACCAATAAAACAATAATCTAACAACACCCATTGACAATGTTATTGTGAAATAATAACATCCCACTATGGTCATACTAAGTGTTCCATAATTAAATTTATACAAATGAAACCAACTATTTTATTTATTTTAACAAACCAAGGCATGGTAAGGAATTAACATATATTCAAAAAAATATTTTATAATAAAGAAGGTGGACGTTTTTTCAAAATATCCTTCAATGACAATTAAAAAATTGTTAATTTTGTTGGAATGAATACAATATTTAATAAGAAATTAAATTTAAGAATAAAATTAAACATATCATAACACCAACTAATAAGAACATTGGTAAATTATTATCTGGAAAATGGAATTTCACACTAATAAATGTGTAATCTCAAAACAATTTGATCACATTCCCCCTAGATCATTCTATCAGGACACATCTCTCAATAAATTAAATTATATTTAATTATTTTTCTTTCAGTGTATCGTCATCAAGACATTTCATGGTGTCATATAATATATTTATTATTTATATTACCAAGTGAATAACATTATTCACCTGTTTATTTGTGAATCCAACCGTCAATATTAATTTATTGTTATAAGTTAATTGAATAGAAAACATCCCAATTTCAGAATTCAATGTTAATTTATCATTTTAAAACCAAATAATTGGTTTCCATTAATTCATTAATTTCAACATCAAATTTCAATTCAATAAATTATCCCCAAAAGTAATAAAAATCATTTCATCAAACAAATTTCCATCACAATCCATTTTTCTTTTCATAAATCAACCATAAAATTTCGGTATCATTAAAATTTAATGTATTTTAATAATATCACCCCATTTAAAAATTTATCATGTCAAATATGTTTTTTTATATTTTAAAAATCATATCAAATTAGTAAGAAAGTAGAAGGTATCAATTGATTGGAAAAATAAAATGACCAACCCAATATTTATTATTGATCAAATCCACAACTGGAAAAGGAAAATACAACATAGAATGAACTAGAAAGTGATTGATAATAAAATATATGATCCCAAACCATCATGATGAAAATCAAAATCAAACCGAATGAATGCAATCATTGTTCTGGCAATGAGGGATATAGAGAAGAGAGAATTAAATATAGGAAACTAAATAATGACCATGTCACAAATTGAGTCTTTTAGAAAGGAAGGAATCTACCCAAAATCACATAGCGTAGCATAATGATTTCTTGGGAAGAGTAATAATGAAATGAGAATCTATTTCAAGATAATATAAATAAAAAATCGATGTGAATGATGAAATTTCATTAAGAATATTCAATTTATTGTATGAATATCATGAGTGATTTTTACACCAAAAAATTCATCACCTCATGGAAAAATACCTGACCATAAAAAATATCACATCATCAAAAAAATCATGAAAAAAAACATTCACATTTAAAAAATATATCATGTATTCTATTGAGAAACTGATACATATTTTGAATTAAACTCAATTCCTGAATCTATCTTATTGATTTAACCAAAATTTTCTATGTAAAGAAACACATAAAAGAACTCCAACTCTTTCAGGACCCAAAAAGAACCCTCTAAAATATTAGATATATTTATTAATGGACTACATTGATTAAAACAAACAAACATACCTAAACAAGGGAGAAAAAAATTATTCATGAAATACCGTAATGAAGTTATCGAGACATTATAACTAACTCTCAGGGGATATTATAGAGAGATATAGAACATGACTACGAAAATGTTAACCATAACAATATTAAAAATTTATACTGGGATAAAATACTATTGATTCATTAGAAATTAAAATAAATAGATATTTTTTTATTTCATACTTATTATGAAAAAGTAGATTGATTCTTTTACTAATAGGATAATGTGCTAATGAAAATATACATTCACGATTTGAATACATTATTTAGCACAATCCCATTGTATTGTTTCACATCAATCTTTTACACTTCCATTTCAACACTTACTCAATTAAATAGATATTCATTAAAATAATTTCCAGAATGAAGTGAAAAATTTTACATTTAATGAATAATATGTTCCATTATTCATTCCATTAGCCTCTAAATATTTACAAAAATAAAATTGGTTATAAAAACATATCCAAAAATATCTAATGTTCATCTTAATACACTCTTAAAGTAATTATCATTTAGGCTCATTGAAAATATATTAACACAAAAATGAACCCAATTGAATAAAATGATTTGATCTCACATCCTTACTCGTTTAAAATTAAAATAATTTTATTCACTCATTATGTATCAAAAAAAATATATATTCCAAATAAATTTCATAAAAATAATGTTAATATAGATCCTTATATGCATAATTTTTTTTTTTATTTTTTGAAGAAGATCATGTCTTATCCAAAAAAAATTCCATGGGATGTTTGTTTTCATACTTTCACTACCAGATTATCATATGTTCACTAATAATATCAATGTTCATTTTATTATTCTCATATTTATGTAGAGATATCTAATCAATTACCATTATGATATCAAATTTCACTAAATGATTAAAAATAATATTTTTACAGAACTTATTCCTACCAAATACAACATGAAATTACAATCTACAGACAGGAGGGCCAGTGTTTATTAATTATCATTAATCAATTAATTTATTTTGGCAGGATAATAATCCACTTTTCCTTAATCTATATAGTCTTTTGTGACATATTATCAAAAATATCCCATTAATAATTAATTTGATTCAAATGTTTATCAAACTCTTTTCATTTAACTCACTAACGTGTGGGTGGTGTATTATTTTGAAAACAAACATCATTCTATTCATTTATGGGATTCTTCACATTACATTGACTATAATTTAATCAATAGAATAGTTTCCCAAACATTAAACATCTTCTTGTTTCTTTTGGGAATTTACATGTGTTTTCCTTCCAACATTTTTGGGAAGTAAGATATTAAAACATTTTCTTCCCTCCATTTGATTAGACAAAATTTCTTCCATGAAACATAATTTTAATATTCTTATCACAAATAAATATGATGATTACCATATTCCATATTCACTTTTAATGCACATTGAATTATTTAATTATATTCTCAAAATTAAATTTCCTCATATTCTTTATAATGTTACACTTCTACTACCCTACTCCTTCCAATAAATTTAAATATTGGATGATATTATTATAGTCGCATCATTGATGACAAATTCATAATTTCTAATACACAGATCAATTACTCAAAAAACAAGAATTGGAAATCCCAAACAATGAGGGTTTACATTGTTACATTAAATATTGAATGGCATATTTCTCCAACATTGGTAAACTAAAAGGTTACCAAAGATCCTTTTTACTACATAAACCATGATATAGTTGAGGGTGTATAGTCCAAAAAATAATGCATCCATGACTCTAATGCATTTGTTTTCATACGAGGATGGGTGATTTTTTGTGCATCACATTCTATGAACACATGATTCTTTCATATTTAAATTATTGAACAAAACAAATAACATTGTGAAAGCATCATTTATTAAAATTTAGATTGTTCACATATTCACGAGAATCCTTTTTTATATGGCCCAATAAAAGAATCAGAGGACATTAAAGTTGATAATTTATTCAAATAATTCTTAATAGTTCAGAATGAAAATGAAAATAATCCCATGAATATCCTCTTGTGGTATATGACTGGGTGCTCAGTTAGGGCCCACTCACAGTGCACTAGAATTATGGTTGAGACATACATGACAAACAATTTTCAAATTTATTAACCATTATTCCATTTTTATAAAAATGAAATTAAAATTTAGTAACAGTAAATTTTTGTATTTAATGTACAAAAACATAATATCTTGTTTAGAGAAATGTTAGGATGTTTTCTTAATCAGTGACATATTGTCATGATTTTTAGAAAATAATCCTAACTCTTCTATTAAATGATTAACTAAAACATTCATTTGATACAAACTATTGAGACACAGACTTTTCATAAATAAACATTGTGTCTCATTATATAAATATTAAATATATTAAAAAAATACACTATTAAGTACCTCGAATGATTAGTTTCATTCAAGACTTGATTCACAATTGTATTATTTTTTGAGTGATCTCTCATGTATCCCATAATGATATTCCCAGATAGTACACCTCTTAGAGATACTCCATTTTAAACCATTATTATGAAATAAGTAAAGGATAGATAAGAAGGTGTTAGATCAGATTCTTAGTATCTGTAAACATGGCCGATATCAATGATAACATAATTATAATAGGAACATTAGGATTTGTGAATATAGGAAATATATTTGAAAACAATACCCTACATGACATAGATCTTAATACTGAATCATATAACAATGAATAAATATTAATAATACATTTATCATAAACGAAATTATTAAACATGGTTCATGATAGAATGACCTAGATATAGGAATGTATATGAAACAAAAATGTATGATATAAAAAACATGTATAAATAGAAATACATACACTGATTTTGTCACAAAATAAAAAATAGTCCCTTGCATAAAATTAGGGAAATGAAAACCATTTCAAAGAATTATATTTTCCATATAAAGATATGGTCTTTTGTAAACATATGGACACAAAATCAAAGTCCATGCATCATCTTATAGCCTTGAAAACCAGGCCCATGAATGAAATTGTAAACATTCAATTAGGTTAAACTATAACATATTTTCCTTTTAATTTATCAATATTTTCCCAACTCATTTGATGGATATATAATTATAGGACCCCCGATAAAATATATAATATAATACATTTGTGTTACATAATATCAATAAATATTCACCATTTCATAACCTGTGTAAAGGATACATGTTTTTTAAACATTTTATAAATGTATAACATGTACAAAATAAAATATTTTATTAATCATATTGTCAAAATAATTATAGGTCATATAAAGAATAAGTATGGAATATATCATTCGATCATACCTGAAGTATATTATAAATAATATCAATTTATTTTCCCAATATTGAAAAGTAGCCTAAAATATCACATGGATTTTTTCTGAAGAAAAATACAGTTTTACATCGATATTTCTTTAATAAAATATAAAAAAAACCTATTATTATATAAAATATTTCAATGAATATAAGGCAAAAAAATTGTATATATTTCATAAAATCATTGAGTGGTCATTATAATACCAAATTAATTTATTGTTGTATAAGATAATATAAAATGAAATTTATTCTTTTTAAAAAAGTCAAAAATAATATCAAAGGGTAAATAAAATTCTTTTAAAAAATTAAAAAGAACATAATTATACTTGAATTCAAAATTATTGTTATTTAAAAATGATTATTTATATTTTAAAAACATGGATATATAATAAAACTTATTTTTTTACAAAAGAGGGAAATAATGTCAGTTTAACTTAACAATGTTATATTAGTATCTTGAGTTCTAAATGTGAGAAAATAAATGGAAAAATTCTATCTAAAGTAATAAGCAGAGTATAATAAAAATTATGAGTTTATTACTAGATATATCTTAATATTTCATCATTGTAAACTTAAGAAGAAAAAATAAAGATAAATGATGAGATTGTAATATAAAATCATTTAAAAATTTTGTAACATTTGAATGGTAAACCATATAAAAAATATAACAAATGAAATGTTGACTATTGTGAAAATAAGAATATCTATTATATATTATGTCCAAATTTCTCTATAACCACCTTTTAAAATAAGACAGAGACATATCATAAAATATATCCCAAATAAGAAATTTTGAGAATGTAAACCCGTACATTGATTTTGACACACTTAGAAAGAAATCTTGACTACTGTGTAATAAAAATAATTAATTATATTTCCTTAAAAGATTAATATAAATAATTGTGATAAAATATATGAACACCTGATTACCTTAAATCCCTATTTTATTAATATTTAATTATTGAAATTCTTATTTCTAAGTGTCAATTATATCATCACTATAGAGATGTTCTTTTTAGTGTTTCTGATATGTTTAATTTTATCGAGGACACGTCTTATTCAAAATATTAAACATGGTTTAAAAATAATATATTAAATTTATACACATAATATTAATCATTGAAAAAATGTATATCATCAAAAATGATTTACATCATTCATGGTAATGGTATGTCATATGTATGCATGAATGCTGATTTCAATTTTTAATGGGTGGAAATAAATACATTTAAAAAATTATAATATTAATAGCTAAATTATTATGTCACATATAAAATTCATATTCCATTAATCCATAATTATTACCATCTTAGTAAAACATAAATGAAAAATGAATCACATCGCATCATGGAGGTTGTAGTCCACACGTATACATGCACGACATTATTACTTTGAAATGGTTTTCAATGTGGCAATATAGATATGATATTTTAATAATTTAAAAATATTTATTTCAAAAATATCACCTATTTATATTTATATATATATTAATGTCATCATGAAAACCATAAATGAAATATTTGGATGAAAATGAGTTGTATCACTATGTGGAGATGGTAAGTCGTACACACACACAAATGATATATTCACATCCCTTTTAATGGAAGGATAATTAAATAAAGTGGATTCATAAAATAAATAAAATTTCAATAAAATTATGATACTTAATTTATTATTTTATGACGAAAATTGAAAAAAATTAAAATAACGACATCAATTATGTTGATTAATTATTCATTAAAATAACTCATTTGGATCTCATATTAAGGGAGAAACGTTTTAACTTTTTGTTTTACCATCACATGTATAAAGGGTATAAGAGAGTTTAAGAGATATTATTTAGGATATTGTCTAGATTCATGGGGAAATTACATGGGAATAAAATAAATGAGGGTGTCATTTTATAATTGAGGTGAGGGAAACTATTGAGATTTCATAAAATATTAAGATATAATATAGTCATTCCCTATCTGAATGATATGAAATGTCATGGGATTAAATTAAAAGGTTGTATGGGGTCAATAAAACATTAAAATATAATATTTAGATATGTTATGGTGGTTCTTTTTACATTATCATTTTGTTTAACCCCTTAGTTAACAAATTTTATAGTTCATAGTGGTACATCATTTTCTCAATTAAAGGGTTATAATTTTACTTATAATGTTACAATTTTCCCATAATGAGCCATGATATGTAATTTGACACTATATATAATCTACATAAACCACATTTTTAATTTTTATGATTTTCGAATAATTATAATAAAATATTATTTTGATAAAAAAATCATTAATGTCAAATTTACCCTATTCAATTAATTGGACTCAAAAGACGTAAAGGATAATTTCTAATTATACTATAATCATATAAAACTATAATAATATAAATATATATAATTATTGGAAAATTATACATCATTCAAATTATATTAAATTTTTTATTTTTAATTATATTTTTTTCATTTTTATTTTATTTTAAGAAATATTGAGACAGTGTTACGAAGGAATTTATTAAAATTATATAAATATGAAAAATTTGAAAAAAAATATTACATCATGAAAATAATTTCATTATTATAATAATATAAATTTATGTTCCTCATAAATTTATTTCTTTCTTATTTTGACCCCTGATTTTTATTTTAATGTAATATAGTTTCATTTGTCATTTTTTATTTATATAAATATTATATAGAAACTTTTCATGTTGATGTTTCATTTAAACAAGAAAATTTCATGAATAATTTGATATAGGTATTATTTCATTCATACAATAAAAATTCAAATGAGAAATTATGACCTCTTCATTTTGTGTTAAACTAGTTTATCCTTATTTTCCCTCAACCAAGGTGATAAATTTTACCATTCTTAATATTATCAATAAAAAAATAAATTAGACAATTTTACAAAATATGGGACTAATTATTAAAAATTTGGAATCCATTTAATAGTATTCAAATTAAATAAAATTAATACTTTAATTTAAAATTAAACCTGCAAAAAATTTCAAAATGTTCCTTTTTAGATAAATGCATTATTAATAAAAATATATATTTTTATACCAAATTCAATTATAAAATGAAATAAAATGAACATCGTTGAAAAAAGAAATATAAAATAGAATTTATTTTTAGTTTTAAATATTTTAAATATAAATTGTTCTTATTACATTCTTGTAAAAATATGTTTTATGATAAAAACATGTACTTTTTCAGTATTCTATAAAAAATATATATTTTCATAAAAATACTAATAATAAACTAAAATATAATTTTGATATGATAATATAAGGAATTAATTAAATTTTATCAAATTAATTTAAAAAACCCAGTATAGAATATTTTCTCAAACAAATTGTAAAATGATTTTATGATGAAACCATATTTTTCAATAGTAAAATTTGTTTGCAAAATACTATTTTCATGTTTATTAAAAATTAATAAATACATTTTTAATGACATGAAATTTTATATATATTTCATAATGATGATAATAAAATCCACACCTTCCAATTTAACTATAATTATATAATAGAAAAATTTAAATAATAATACATCATGGTTCATTTAGGCTTAATATATTTTTTCATGTAAACTATCCAAAATAGAGTTCTTCCTCTTCAAAATAAGTGATTTCTAAACAACCCCAATCAATTCAATTTTAACTCATTATTTAATCTATTTATTTATAATCATAGTTTTTAAATTTTAAAATCCTTATGTTTGAAACCTAAAATTTCCAAAGTGATAATAATGTATTAACAAAAAAAAGAAGGAATTGAAAATTAAAAGGGCTTATAATATTACACAAAATCTGGTTACCCAAAAATATAACTGATTTTTAATGTGGAAATAAGGTAATAAAAGAGATTCCTAATTCCCATAGATTAAGAAAGAGAGATAAAAAATTTTCATTAGAATTTTATCCACCACAATAACACCTTTATATTTTTATGAAATATATCAATTTACCAAATTTAATCCCTCAAAATGATTTTGTTACATGAAATAATGATTTTTGACTAAGCATGTAAAATTATATAAATATTATGTTTCCATTGTATCTAATCTGTTTTATTGGTGGGTATAAAGATTAATAAGATAATAATGTAAAATATATGACCACAAATTTTATAAAAAAAATATATTTTTGTCAATTTTTTTTAATTAAAAATAAAAATTATCATAATACAAAATTCATGTTTTTTCTTAAAATCTTTTTTGAATGAAATATATTATACATATACATAAAATATTTTATTACCTATTTGGGAATGATTTTGATAAAAATTTAAATATTATATACATGATCACAATTTTAAAACATTAAAGTTGTATTGTCTAGTAATAGGTTACGAATAAACCAAATATAATTCTGAAAAAAAAATCTTTTCAATAAGATTTTCTTTCCACATTTGTAACAATTATATTAAAATTACATTTTACTTTTTGTGGGTGTTAAATGAGAGGAATTGAATGACATATTTAAAATCATGTGGTTCAAATTTTCTTAATATCAACCCTTAAATTTTTATTCAATATTATTAATAACAGTGGTAAAATTCATCACCTCGGTAAATTGTATATCAATTTAATATTAAATAAAAACAGATAAGGCCATAAGTTTTCATCATAATTCATATTTGAAAAAGGTAATTATACCCATTCCACTTTATTCATTAGCTTTATTAGTTAAATGGATTCATTCCCATGTAAATGGCTTCTGTATTACTTAAATTAGTGATCGATATAAAAGGTCACACTCTATGTTTTAACTATAACTTATGTCTTCAATTATGGTAAAAAAACTTATTAAAGAATCATAATATTAATATTGATCATAATGAAATTATAATGATGAAGGTAATTCTTGTATAATTTTTAGGTATTATATAATTTGATTATTTATTAACACAACACTGAAAATATATTTATAAAATTAATGACAAAATAAAACAAACAATTATCAAAATATTAAATATTAAATAATTAGAGTAATAAATAGTGTTACATGAAATTATATGTTAAAATTTCATATAAGAGTTGTTTTGAATAATTAAATTAGTACTAACAATTTTTCTTCTTATCAATTAATTCAAATTAAATGAATCGTGTCAAAATTGATAGTAATAATGTTTTATCATTATAATATTATATCAAACAATTTAAAGGAAATAAATAAATTGAAATAAGATAATTATAATATTAAATAGTTGATAAAAACATAAATTTTAATGTTACGGGACACTAGTCACCTAATAATAAAAAATGAAAACCATTATTATTGAGAATGTTTTTCCCATAGTTAAGATTTTAAATCGTTAAGTAGAAATTAAAAAAATTGAATGGACTAAAAGTTTACCAAAATTTTTATAAATTTAATGGATCATGTTAATAAAAACACAATCATAACTTCTATAAAAAATTTATATCCATTTTTAGGCATTTATCTTGAGAATTAATTTTTCATAATTTAATATTTTGATGAATTCTTAAAGCACCGATCACCTATAATATAAATGGGAAAACCAATATCACTTAATTATACCACATTAAGCCTTATTTAATAAAAAATACATCCAATATCTGTCATACATTTCCCTATTCAAATTTTATAGTTATCATCTTCCCAATAGACCAACTGTATAGCCTTTTAGATGATATAAAAAGGACTATTTCTAACGAAGTGGAAATTTCCTTGATCACATTCGTATCAACTCATTTTGACCTCATAATAATATAGGTCATATATCAAAAAATAAAAAATTACTAATCATAAATATTCGTATAAATTATTATATTTTTTAAAACACAATTATAAACTATATTTCCAAGAAAATTATATTTTAAATTACAGATCATACATGCGTATTGTTTAACATCTTAACAGAGATATATATTTAATTTTTTATCGCCATTTTTTATGGACTAGTATTATTATGTAATTATTGTTCATATGTATTATTTATTACATATTTATTTTACTAGAGTTATATTATCATAACTATATACATTCTAATAAATACTTTGGAAAACTATAATTTAATTCATCGATATATGTGGACAATAATCTCCACTATTTGAGGTGATTCATTTTGCATATATATTTTACATAAATAGTAATATGGAAAATTTTTATTAATATATATGATATATGTTACTTGAAAATGATCTTATACATTTGAATTAAAATGAAACATTCTTTTCTTCCATCCATTGGAAAAAGAAAATATTGTACATTCTTACACACGACAAACAATCTCCATAAACAGTGTGATTCATTTTATGATCTCTTAATTTTATGAAAGAATATTAATAAAAATGTAATGATTGTATATGATATATATATACTTTTTAATATTATGTTAATGACTTATCATAGGCAAACATTCCTAGAAGAGAACTACTGAGTTGAAATAATCATGATAAATGAAATAGTTGACACACAAAAATATTGTTTTTAATAAGAAATTATTGATAATAGGGGTTGATCAATATTAATAATGGGAACATATATTATATTATAATTTCTAAAACTGCCCAAGTACAGATTTTATTATTAATTATAGTTTATTATATTGGATCATAGAGTGATTTTTAATTATATTGGATCATAGAGTGCTTTTTAATTATGAAAAAATCAATGTAAGGATATTATGTAACAATATCACTGTTTATAAGGACTAATTATTTGTAGGTTTCAAATTGTGAAATTTTATGTTATAACTCAAAAAAACTCATGAATTATATTTTCCTATAGTTGTATCCAACAAATACATGTTTTACATTAAATTACCTCACCTCATGTACTCATTTGACAAAAAATATGTTTTTATGGAGTATGAACATGATTTAGTTCTTCTGTTCAAAAATAATTTTCATACATATCCATGTTTGATAATAAATTAAAGATAGTTTATACTATTCTAATATGATTATTTAACATCATTTTTACCCAATAATAAATATTTAAATCATATATTGATATAAATATTCCATTTTCCAGATGAAGTACTCTGTAAATTTTATGAAATAATGTACAGATGAATTTTTTTTAAAACTCATATTAAATAAAAATATTTTTCATCCCTCATGATTTATTTTTTAATTGATGTTTAACTTATATTTTTAAAATTATCCTTTAAAATAATATGATTCACTTTATATTTTATTTGTTTTCTAAATAAATTATTTCCAAATTGAAAATTTCTTTTCGTAAATAATGTTATAATGATATATTAGTCCAATTAATTTCCATAATTGACAATAAACCTTCACCTAACATATAATTTATTGGGGATTTGTGTCAGGACATGACATCACATGGCTCAATCTGTTAATACCACACGCAAACATCGCTATTCCTTGTTTTAGGGATATGTAGATTAAATAATTTCTAACATGGATGGGTTTTTTCTATGAACCTGTAGGAAAAAACACAACCATCTCTATTTTGATGTGAAAAGTAATAAATATAAATGATGAAACAATGAGATATCAAACTATGAAACTAATAAGCTCAAGGAAATATAATTTTACCATAATATGAATTATAATAAAAAGTGAAAAATAAAGTCCCCAATAGAAAGTAGACAAATCTTGAAAAAACTAGAATGTAAAACAAATTGTATAGCCCAGAAACAATCAAGAAAGATCCAACCAATTTAAATGTTCAAATGCACTAGGTATCCATAAGATCCACTAAAATCACTATCTATAGAACCCCAATCTACATAAAACATGACATGTGTGGGAAAAGAAAATTTAGGGGTGAGTATAAAAATACCCAGTAGGAAGCCCCAAAATATAAAGTTGTAGTAGAGAGATACATGATAGTAATAGATAGTAAAAATAAAATACATCATCACAATGAAAGATAGTAACAATATCCAACCACAAATATCTCAACACTATGTATTGGTTGACTACACATCTAGTCCCCACAATCCATATAAATTGAGTATCAATATCCAAAAATATATACACATAGATATTTGTATATATATTCTCAAATCAATGAATCCAAAATGATAGAAAAATTAAAACTCTATATCAAATAAAAACCTGTGTAAACAGCCTTCATCAGTTCCATGAAGTCCATCAACGATGCCCCTCGTCTTTCATGTCTATAAGATGATGTATCCATGTAGAGAAACTGTAACACCCCGAGTTTTCACGATACGCCTCTCTTTAAATAATGCAATAGCTTGCATTTTACGCAAGTTCGAGTTCTAACACACCGCGACTAATCAAAGTAGTCGTTATAAATAGTAATACCCACTTTTTAAAATTATAGAAATTTTATATTGGAATTAATTTTTGTATTCCTAATATTTAAATTAGCCTATGTTGAATTTTTTGTAATTTTCTAAGAACATCGAAATTTTTATGAATATTGAAAAATTCTTAAAACAACTTTTTTAATCAAAATAATTTATAGTGATAAGTTATACTATTGAGTGGTTTTAAAGTATAATTAGAATATATTTTTACCATTTTATCCAATGGTGTTCATTAGAATTAATTTCACTTTGAAATTGGACATAAACAATTGTCAATATTTTGATCTATATTGTTTCTTAAAAACCCGCTATTTGTTGTAACAGCAGGAATTAATTATAAAATTAATTAATGAAACATATATATTTGGAATTTTTTAAAATAGACATCATTTTTGAATTCAGAATATCAATTATAGCTTAGGGTGAAATTTTGGCATTGTTCGGAAAAACTTCAATTTTTGATGAATAGTGAAACCACTAAGTGGTAGTTAAATAACTGATTTTTCGTTTAAATGAAATATTACCACTTATGTTATTTGATTTTCAATAATCCGACATACATGGTTGTCATTAGGAAGTAAAATGTTGTTCAATGGTATTAAAATAATTTTTTTGGTGAATAGTAACTTTTAAGTTCTTAATCGCGATTAGAGGTAATTAGTGTAGTTTAAGGTAAAAATAATGTTTTAATAATATGAGATGAGCTTGAAACATGTCCTACACTAATTTGATGTTCCATGGCCGACCAATACAATCCATGGGTCAACTTGGGGACCCCATGGAGCCACTTTAGTTGGAAAATGACATAAATACCTTTTATTTAATGTTAATGTAAAAAATGACACAAACATGAAATGTTTTACTAAAATAATTTTTACATGGGGTTATACAAGTCATATATTTGACTATAAATAGTCATTGGAAAGATAAAATGATTTCCTACATCATATTATTTGTTTTATAATTTTTAGACATTAAATAAATTAAATTATTTATGACATCATTATGATGCAGCGATGACCTCATTATTTAACGATTTTAATAAAATGAAAAGATAATGTACAATCCAAGGCTTAAACTTTTCCAAATACTATTGGATGGGTGGATTTCTAACCCTTATCACCTTATCCACGAATTATATAAGTTTGGGACCTCTGAAATCCGAAACTCATTTTATAATAATGTGACTTTTCTTTACTTTCCAAGAGTGCCCCTCCTCTCCACTTATAAAAGGCACCCACCTCTACCACCGCATTCACACATTCAATCCATTTGGATCGGCCAACCTCTGCCCAAATACTCTCCCAACTTTCCCCTCTTACTCCTAGAAGCCTCACTTTGGGAAGAACTCTTCCCAAGGAAGCCTTTGGCTCAAATCAAAAAGAGTTACCCGATTTTGAGGTAATGTCTTCTCTAATGTTGTTTTGTTTTATTTTTCTTCTCCAACCCCCTAAACTCTTTTTATTAATTTCTTTTGTAACAACACCAGTATCCTCAATATAATACTATTTTTTTATAATAATTATTCGAGCTACACTTACACACACCTACATCTAATGGTTAAAGAACATACGGTTTCTGTGGATGGCGAATTTCTACCTCACGAAACGATGATTGTTCAACACTCATATAACACCTTAAAAGGTGTCCATTAAGATGCCACTATATTTATATATGATATATAATATGTTTATGTTTTACTTATACTTCTTTATTTCTCATTTATGGCATACTTTATGATTTCCATTATGGGTAAAACGCGATAATTTCATTTTAGGAAGTTCGGACTACCGCCCCCTCAAAGTGATTTGAATCGTTAATGCCATATGTGGGATGTATAAAGGATGGAGTAAATGGTATTATACACTATATTATACTGGAATTATATTATACATTTATATCATCATGATTTCATTCCATTAAGTATGAAATAGAAATGAAAGTAGCGTTCATGCGTACGTACGGCTTACCATCTCCATGAACGGTGCATTTCATTTCTTACCTCTAAATGTTACGTAATATTATAAATGAATGTATATACTGGATATATATGATATATATGACATCTAAATCATGAATATAATTCTGTATATGATGGATATTCTACCACATAAACAACTTGTAATTATAAGAAGTTTATTGTTGACTCAAGTACCAAAGATCGACAAAACGACCGTTATTAACGTAAATAATTACATAATGTTCATATCATTGTAATAAGTGATATAAAAAGGATAATGAAATTGAAAATGGTTCTTAATAAGGTATATATTAACTCTAGTTTATTATTCAGGAGGTTAAATAACGGTCGAGTCAGGACAGGACGCAAGGTAAGGGAATTTCTTAACCCAACTTCCATTCTTTGGGTTAATCTCCTACTTTCAAATTATGTCATGATATTATTATGTTCTATTTTGTATTTTTACTTTCTTTATGTGTACCTATAGTGAATACACATAATAGATCTATTTTATTTTAAAAATGATCTTTTAAGGACTTCGTCTCAATCTCCTTTCATTGAGGCATATTTGGTTTTATACACAACTTTCTTTTATACGGTGTATAAACCCCTTTGACTTTTACGTTTATTCAAAAGGAATCTTTTTTATACAAAGAATTTTACTAAACGAAAAAAAGGGAATGTTTTTCTTTCCATACTTATGCGGTGACAATGACTTCTCCACCGTCGTGACTATTATTTGAGTTTCGGCTTCCTCTACAAGCCATCATTTGTTTTAATGAAAAATAAATACAAAGTTTTAACTTTATTTTATTTTGGTATTGAAAATGGTTTTGAAAACGTTTTTTTATATCAATGTTCTGTATTGATATCTTGTGATTGAAATGTGGAAATGTTATGTTTCTTTTATGCATGTTTTATGTGATACAATTATGTTATGGTTTATGATATGTTTAAAACTATTTGTATGAGGAATGCATTGGACTTAATAAGTAACGGGTGGAGCCCGCTATAGCTCCTCAATGCATCGGTAGGTCTCATGAGACAACTAGAAATGGAATTGGCCGAGGCCCTTTCCCAATTTGATTTGTGATTTTTGCCGAGGCCTTAATCATTTTAGACGTCTTGGCTGAGGCCTTGACAAAATGTTTCAGAATGCCTGGCATTATGCATTCCATCATTATGAAAGTGGTTATTGATATTGCAAGTGATTCTTCGACCAGTAGAATATCCATGTGAATAAGTAAATGGAATTATCTCATTTTACTTTTTCCATATTATGTTGATGTTCATGTTTAAAAAACTTTTGTTTTAGTTATACATTACCTTAAATGATTATGTTTATTTATGAAAGCTTCCGCAATATTATTATCCTTACTGAGCATCTGAGCTCACCCCTTTCAATGTTTTAATATTTCCCAGGATGTGAAGAAGTATTTTATGAATAACCTGCAGGGATAGTCAGAAGAGATATGAGTGTGGACTATGGAGACTTTGTTTTTGTAGATTTTCACTTTATGATGTAATGTAACATTTATGAATGTATCTAGTGTTTCCAAGGCTACTAAACTAATCGGTCTTTCGAGACTTGATCTTTTGTGATCATGCCAATGTTACGAAGTAATGCACCGACTCTGGGTAGCTGGGGTCAGGGTGTTACAGTTGGTATCAGAGGCAGTTTAGTACTAACCTGGGAAGCTAGATTTAGATAAACTCTGATTAGAGCACATAGCCCAATGATAGACTTTGAGGATTAGTATAGAAGAACTTCCTAGAATTTTGGTATTATAGAGATTTTGTGAGTTTTCTGAGCAATACATCCCTGTCTGGATACGAGCAGGTAGAGGTGGCTCTGGCACAGATGTACCAAGGGGTAAAACCCGAAAACACCACTTTGAGCTAGACTCGAACGGGAACTGGTGCACGACAACGGGCCTTGCTGCACTCTTGGTTACGACACTCCCGGGGGATATGCTTAGGATAATTCTCATTTCTTTACAAACCAATATGAAGGGTTATGAGTATATACTTCCTCAAAGGAAACTTTTTTTTATGATTATGGATTATATCCATAAAATAGTTCAATTACTGTTAAGTATTTTAAAAGTATGGAATTGTGTATTTTGATTCATAAACTAATCTAGTTTATGCCATTGATTAAAAATGGAGCCTAGTGGAAGGAATGTAAACCGTATCATTGCACGCACTCCGTGTTGGGATTTCCCTCCTGCTCAAGATAATTATTGTGGATCTGGAGATACAACTGGTGCTGATCAACTTATTACCATACTGGGACAACTCACTCAAGTTATGAATAATAACCTTACTAGTATGGATCACCCTGATCCCTAACGTGGAGGATCAATGTTAGACCGCTTCATGAGGAAACAACCACCAACATTTAATGGGGGTACAAATCCGTTAGTAGCTGAGAAATGGATAAACTCCTTAGAGAAAATATTCCACGCCTTGGGGAGTAGCGAAAGGGAGAAGGTTTTCATGGCAGTTTACCGCCACACTGGAGATGCCGATCAGTGGTGGTCGCTGATTCAAAACACAATGGAAAATGATGACGTATCTAATATGGAATGGAGGGAGTTCAAAGATCTTTTCTTAGAAAAATACTTTCCTCGTGACCATCGAGCAGATATAGAAAGGCAATTTCTGAGTCTGAGGCAGAAGGAGGATGAGAATGTCGCAAAGTATGAGGATAACTTTACAAGGTTAGCGAGGCATGCTGCCGATTATATACGTAACCCAAGGAGTAAGATTGATCGTTTCTTTGATGGGTTAAAACCATTTCTCTGTCGATCTATAGTATCACAATACTTCTAATCATACGAAGATATTGTCTTGTGTGATATCAAGACAGAAAAAGAAATTCTATAAGTCTTATGACAACAAAGTAAAGCAAGAGAAGAAGAGAACGGTGGAACAAGAGGCAGATAAAGGGAAAAAGGGAAAGAAGGATTTTCCATTATGTGATAATTGTGGGAAGAATCAACATGTTACTTGCCTAAAATGAATGGGAGTTTTTTATAAATGTGGAGAAAAGGGTCACCAGGCATGTGATTGCAAGGGAAAGAAAGAGGCTATCAAAGTTGAATGCTACAATTGTAGAGAAATGGGTCATTATGCAAATGAATTTCCTAAGCGTCAGGGAAACTTACCTCAGAAAAGGGCCAAGGGATCATGGAAAATCTTATGTTGTTACTACAGTTGAAGCAGAATAACTATGTATTGGTTATTTTGGACTCATGGATTATATTCTGGTTATTAGAATAATGTGATATATATATAAGGATTGTACCGCAGTACTTGTTGATTTCAGTAAGGTTTTAATATGATGAAGGTAATTATATTTTTAGTATGTGACAATAAGATAAACTTTACTTTGTTTGGGGAATCTGATAAATTGATTTTGGAATTAAGAGACCTTTTAGAGAAAGTCTGGACAGAGGTATTTTGGATAACTATAAAGGATGGAGTGGATTAAGTTGATCTTTGGATAGTATTGTTTAAGGTTAAAAAATTTATGAAGATTATTTTTGGAATATTATGATACTATAGTTTTAGGAAAAGGACAACATGCAGGGTGGGGCATAACCTGTCACGTCGGACAAAGCTGCAGGAATCGAACCCACAAGCATAGTGTGACAGGCCTTTATTTCCTACCACTAGCCTACAGGAAGTCCCTGGTTATTATAAAATAATTTTACTAATCTAAATGGTATGTGTTAACATTTGAAACCTTATACAATTAGGATAAGTATAATATTTTTGAGTTTTATTATCTTTTTGAGTGAAAGATGAGTTGAAGGTTGAAACTCTAATTGTCAAGAATAAATATATATATACCTATCTCTTATTCAATGAATGAATTAATTCTTAAACTTTATTAAAGGGATATTAAAACAAAAAAATGTGTTATCCTAATACCTTATGTCTTGTTGAACTGATGATATTTTAAATCAACATAGATTGAAGGCTTTGAGGCCCTCAATTTGATAGTTGATTGTGATTGATGACCTCAATCACTCCCTACAAATATTTACGTTTTTCCTCCAATTATATGTCTCTAATTTCCACCAATGTTCTTCTTATCGAGATCATAATTTGGTGGTGACTTTCTTATTTCCATTTCCCTCTTATTAAGGCTAAATTTTATTAACCTTATTTCCGATATGGGTTTTCCACAAAGGTATTTTCTATTTTCAACCTTTTATTTTCAAAGAAATATTTCAAATTGTGAGGACGCAATTTATTGAATGAGGGGAGAATGTAACACCCCGAACTTTCACGATACGCCTCTCTTTCAATAATGCAATAGCTTGCATTTTACTCAAGTTCGAGTTCTAACACACCGCGACTAATCAAAGTAGTCATTATGAATAGTAATACCCACTTTTTAAAATTATTGAAATTTTAAATTGGAATTAATTTTTGTATTCCTAATATTGAAATTAGCCTATGTTGAATTTTTTGTAATTTTCTGAGAACTTCCAAATTTTTATGAATAGTGAAAAATACTTAAAACAACTTTTTTAATCAAAATAATTTATAGTGATAAGTTATACTATTGAGTGGTTTTAAAGTATAATTAGAATATATATTTACCATTATATCCAATGGTGTTCATTAGAATTAATTTCACTTTGAAATTGGACAAAAACAATTGTCAATCTTTTGATATATATTGTTTCTTAAAAACACGCTATTTGTTGTGACAACAGGAATTAATTATAAAATTAATTAATGCAACTTATATGTTTGGAATTTTTTTAAATAGACATCATTTTTGAATTCGGAATATCAATTATATCTTAGGGTGAAATTTTGGCATTGTTCTGAAAAACTTCAATTTTTGATGAATAGTGAAACCACTAAGTGGTAGTTAAATAACTGATTTTTCGTTTAAATGAAATATTTCCATTTCTGTGATTTGATTTTCAAAAATCCGACATACATGGTTTTCATTAGGAAGTAAAATGTGGTTCAATGGGATTAAAATAATTTTTTTGGTGAATACTAACTTTTAAGTTCTTAATCGCGATTAGAGGTAATTAGTGTAGTTTAAGGTAAAAATAATGTTTTAATAATATGAGATGAGCTTGAAAAATGTCCTACCCTCATTTTATGTGCCATGGCCGACCAAGAAAATCCATGGGTCAACTTGGGGACCACATGGAGCCACTTTAGTTGGAAAATGACATAAATACCTTTTATTTAATGTTAAAGTAAAAAATGACACAAACATGAAATGTTTTACTAAAAGAAATTTTTCATGGGGTTATACAAGTAATATTTTTGACTATAAAAAATCATTGGAAAGATAAAAAGATTTCCTACATCATAGTATTTTTTTTATAATTTTTAGACATTAGATAAATTAAATTATTTATGACATCATTATGATGCAGCGATGACCTCATTATTTAACGATTTTATTAAAATGAAAAGATAATGTACAATCCAAGGCTTACACTTGTCCAAAGACTATTGTATGGGTATATTTCTAACCTTTATCACCTTATACACGAATTATTTAAGTGTTGTACCTCTGAAATCCGAAACTCATTTTATAATAATGTGACTTTTCTTTACTTTTCAAGAGTGCCCCTCCTCTCCACTTATAAAAGGCCCCCACCTCTACCACCTCATTCACACTTTCAAGCCATTTGGCTCGGCCAACCTCTGCCCAAATACTCTCCGAACTTCCCCCTCTTACTCCTAGAAGCCTCACTTTGGGCAGAAATCTTCCTAAGGAAGCCTTTGGCTCAAATCAAAAAGGGTTACCCGATTTTGAGGTAATGTCTTCTCTAATGTTGTTTTGTTTTATTTTTCTTCTCCAACCCCCTAAACTCTTTTTATTAATTTCTTTTGTAACAACACCATTATCCTAAATATACTAGGATTTTGTTATAAGATGGATTCTAGCTACACTTACAGACACCTACATCTAATGGTTAAAGAACATTTGGTTTCTGTGGATGGCGAATTTCTACCTCACGAAACGATGATTGTTCAACACTCATATAAAACCTTAAAAGGTGGCCATTAAGATGTCACTATATTTATATATGATATATAATATGTTTATGTTTTACTTATGCTTCTGTATTTCTCATTTATGCCATACTTTATTATTTCCATTATGGGTAAAACGCGATAATTTCATTTTAGGAAGTGCGGACTACCGACCCCTCAAAGTGATTTGAATCGTTAATGCCATATGTGGGATCTATAAAGGATGGAGTAAATTGTATTATACGCTATATTATACTGGAATTATATTATACATTAATATCATTATGATTTCATTCCATTAAATATGAAATAGAAATGAAAGTAGCGTTCATGCGTACGTACGGCTTACCGTCTCCATGAACGGTGCATTTCATTTCTTACCTCTAAATGTTACGTAATATTATAAATGAATGTATATACTAGATATATATGATATATATGAAATCTAAATCATGAATATAATTCTGGATATAATGGATATTCTACCACATAAAAAACTTGTAATTATAAGAAGTTTATTGTTGACTCAAGTACCAAAGATCGACAAAACGACCGTTATTAACTTAAATAATTACATAATTTACATAATATTGTAATAAGCGATATAAAAGGATAATGAAATTGAAAATGGTTCTTAATAAGGTATATATTAACTCTAGTTTATTATTCAGGAGGTTAAAGAACGGTCGAGTCTGGAGAGGATGCAAGGTAAGGGAATTTCTTAACCCAACTTCCATTCTTTGGGTTAATCTCCTACTTTCAAATTATGTCAGGGTATTATTATGTCCTATTTTGTATTTTTACTTTCTTTATGTGTACCTATAGTGAATACACATAATAGATCTATTTTATTTTAAAAATGATCTTTTAAGGACTTCATCTCAATCTCCTTTCATTGAGGCATATTTGGTTTTATACACAACTTTCTTTTATACGGTATATAAACCCCTTTGACTTTTACGTTTATTCAAAAGGAATCATTTTTATACGAAGCGTTTTTCTAAAAGACAAAAAGGGAATGTTTTTCTTTCCATAATTATGCGGCGAAAACAACTTCTCCTCCGTCGTGACTATTATTTGAGTTTCGGCTTCCTCTACAAGCCATCATTTTTTTAATGAAAAATAAATACAAAGTTTTAACTTTCTTTTATTTTGGTATTGAAAATGGTTTTGAAAGCGTTTTTATTATATCAATGTTCTATATTGATATCTTGTGATTGAAATGTGAAAATGTTATGTTTCCTTTATGCATGTTTTATGTGATACGATTATGTTATGGTTTATGATATGTTTAAACCTATTCATATGAGGAATGAATTGGACTTAATAAGTGATGGGTGGAGCCCGCTATAGCTCCTCGATGCATCGGTAGGTCACATGAGACAACTAGACGTGGAATTGGCCGAGTCCCTTTCCCAATTTGATTTGTGATTTTGGTCGAGGCCTTAATCATTTTAGACGTCTTGGAATAGGCCTTGACAAAATGTTTCAGAATGTCTGGCATTATGAATTCCATCATTATGAAAGTGGTTATTGATATTTCATGTGATTATTCGACCAGTAGAATATCCATATGAAGAAGTAAATGGAATTATCTCATTTTACTTTTTCCATATTATGTTGATGTTCAATTTTAAAAAACTTTTGTTTTAGTTATACATTGCCTTAAATGTTTATATTTATTTATGAAAGCTTCCGCAATATTGTTATCCTTACTGAGCATCTGAGCTCACCCCTTTCAATGTTTTAATATTTTCCAGGATGTGAAGAAGTATTTTATGAATGACCTGCAGGGATAGTCAGAATAGGATATGAGTGTGGACTATGGAGACTTTGTTATTGTATATTTTCACTTTATGATGTAATGTAACATTTTTGAATGTATCTAGTGTTTCCAAGGCTACTAAACTAATCGGTCTTCCGAGACTTGATCTTTTGTGATCATGCCAATTTTACGAAGTAATGCACCGACTCTGGGTAGCTGGGGTCGGGGCGTTATAGAAACACATCTCCATTTTACAGTAGAGTTCAATTTTAATAATATATATTTAGAGGACCATTACCTGGAGGGTTACACTCAGTAGGTATAGCACATTTTCCCTATACCGACTTGAGGGTTTCACTCTACAACTATAAAAATGTGTAGAGGACATGTGACCTGGTACAACATGGGAGTACCATCCCCATGGATAGAGGAACCATTCCCAAGTGTGATTTGGGATTATAAACACAATATACATGTCAAGTATAGATTTCAAGAACCTAGATGCTAAAGGTGAGTACCATCTCATAGGATAGAGGACATGCACCCTAATGCCATAGGGGAGTGATGTCACTATTTTCATAATGATTATGGAGTACCCACATGATAAAATGGTAGTTGAGTAATTTCACAATGGATAGTGTATCCAAACCCTAATGCCATAGGGGTGTACCATCTCTATCATTACAACGAGTATGGAATACCCTAATACTGATACGACAATGGAGTACTACCACTGTTTATAGATAAACACACCATCATATCATAGGATGGCACTATCTCAATGAATAAGGGATCCTCACACATATAAACCAGTGGTGGTGTACATTCAATAAATCAATAAATAATTTGGAGGACACATATTCTGAAATTATTATGGAGTAACATCTCAATTCATAGGTGAATCACACCCTAATTTGATAGTGGGGTCCCATATCTATCAAAAATCACAAATGATCCTTCTAGATCACAATCATTGCCATGCATTGTCAATATTAGAGTAACACTGAAAATATATTTCATTTTATGTAAAAAATCAATAGGAATGATAAAATTCCGATGAATTTAAAAAACACTCAAGATAGGTTAGTCACGAGGAAATATCTGAGGCATGATTAATAATATAGAATTATTAGAAGATTATAAAGAAGTTCATGAAATGTAAGGGGTCCACACATCCTGTAACCCTTCTCCACTACCTATAAATGTCCTCATTTGCACATGAATTTTTGTAAATGTGTTATTATACAACATTTAGGGGTAATACACGATGTCTCTCGGGCATTCATGACAATTTCCTGAGTCTCATTGTTGATCTAATGAGCTAAATTTTCAAAACAACAATTTTTCATAGAAAATGAACATGAATAGACATGCATATCACACAATTCAGATCATCATGGAAATATATTTGGTATAGGGTATTCACTATCCCAAACTATATATTAGGTGAAGAAAATACATTTCAAATCCTAAGGCTCAAACGATGGTTTGTGGGCCGGATTCATGAGTCCCGAATAAATATCCTACATTGGACCTAAATATTACATCTCAATTCTAGGGTTCTGTATCCATTGATGGATTTTCAATTTGATGTCATACTAATAATTTTGTGTTTGAAAAAAAATTCTAAAAAATATATATATTATAATATATATATATATATATCCTCATAATATGAGGGGGACATTCTCAAAGCCACCCCCCGCCCAATTCACCAATTTGAGAACTACCCTCCATGGATGATGAGATTATATTAATTTATAATTGGAATTAACTATTAAAATATATAATTAAACAATTGGGTCAATATTTTGATTGTATATATTTTTCGGAATACCTCATTTTGACCATAATTTCTTTGAGTGACATTTGATCAAAAAAATGTTATTGGAAACATGGTCATTGAATTGAAATAGAAATTTCTAGAACAATATTGGATATTTTATCTAGAATCATGGATCGGGCCCTCAAAAAATCTTTTCAACCTGATGTAGTGAAATGTATTTTTTCGCTAGATGTATGATTTTAAAAAATTAATTGCATAACCCAAATTTGTTTTCTTGAGGGTCACAACAATGTAATGTATTTTAATATTAATGCCCATATTCAACAAAATTGTAGAGGTTTAATGTTTCTGATCCTCTGATTAATGATGTGACTTGTGCATCCTTCAGGCATTGCCGAGACATGTTGTGTAGTACTATTGCACATTGTGTAGTACTATATGCCTATCAAGTCATGTTATAATGAGGACGTGTTTAGCCATAGGATTAGATTCAAATTTCATGTGTTTCCCTTGCATGTTTTGACCATCATGATACACCTATACCTCTCACAATCTATTTTTCTTCACTTGTACATTGTCATGTAATTAGTTTATGTATTGTTTTTCTCCATATAAAACATAATACTATCATTTATAGTGGATTTTTCGATATTATTGGAAATTTCCAGGCATTAACCTTTTTTTGGGAACCGTTTTAGTTGACAGTGATCAAGAAATATCATCGGAGAGATCAATTATATACGTTACACTACCATCATTTTGGTGTGCGGGTCATTTATCCTTGTAGTTTTTACTCTTCTATTGTATCAGTGTGTGGGTCTTTTAAATTAATTGTCTAGGTAAAGTTAGTAATAAAATATCATATTATGGATTGTTTCCTCTATCCATGGATGTGAAACACCCATGTCACATCAGAGAATGGTTACACTATAATCAGTGTCCACTTTAATAAGTTACTCCCCTACGACACAAGGGAGTGATTAGTATATCCAAAGAGATAGTACAATATTTTCATATTAATGTGATATTCTTAAATACGTGTTTTTCACATAGAAAAATAGATATTCCACTATGGAACCAAGAAAAAGAACCTCTATCCATGGAGATAATACTAAGCTATCAAATCAGTGTGAGGATCCACCATACTCATTGAAAATGTGCTTTTACTACCATGTGGAATCACATCATTGGACCTTTATCCTCATAGACTATACTCCAATGTCTCATCAAGGAGAGGGTACACCAAAATATTTTTATCATAGATATGGAACTATCCTAGCACACCATGGTTAAATTTCTATATCAATAGATATGGTACTCCCCAATCGTACAATGATAATAGTTGTCCATACGTGTTGTACAAATGAAAAGTCAAACCCTCCCACTGGGAAGGGGAATGATTACACTATCTACTTAGTGGAAACCTCTTGGTATAATAAGTAATGATTTATCTATTAATAGATTATGTACCATTTACTATTCATAATAGTTTTGAGGAGTGGCTCCCCATGATTACTTTTTTTGACATAAACATGTGATTCTTTGCATCATTGATGGCCTTCATAGAACCGAGGGAGACACTTTTTTGGCATGCATGTGAGATGGAGATAACCATTATATCTCATTTTAGATTATTTTAGTTGATAATATATATATATCCATGTTGTTGAATGTTGTTACTCTATTGAAATGGGTGGCTGAGACAGGACAAGTATTACACCTGAATGCCATGGTGGGCTCCTTGTTATTATATGGGGTCACTCTATTTCATTAGGCTGAGTAGTTTCATATTTAGTATTTATTTTTATTTTTTCCCTTACTAAATAACATTATGTAATATTGGAATAAAACATGGTATTATATATTTACCCTTCATGATCTTTCAATGCACATGTCATGTCTTATGATGACGATGGACATGTCGACAGTGATTAAGGAGGAGCTTTGGGATACCAGGTGTATTTGACCGCATCCAAATGTTGATGCCTAGAGGTTGAAAGAAATGATCTCTCAGTAACTTTATAATATAATTTTTTTAGTTGGGACATATTTTTTGTTGGGTCATTATTTTTCCCCTTTATTCCATAACATTTACACAGTCTTACTCTTGTATTATATAGTGTTGGTTTAGTTCATGGTTCATTATCTAGTTTCTACATCATTTAGATTTATTCCACTACAATAATGAATCAATATTTCTATGTTAGTTCATACATAAAATTACAAAATGGAATCCTCATGTTAGTTATTCCTTTCAGCACTACTCTGTGGGCCATGTTCAATGGGTGAGGGCTTGGAATAGTTGAGGCTCAATCCACATTGGGTGTAGTCATGAAAATATGATCCAAGGATTGAATCATTATTATTTTATGGATATTTTATGAATATGATGAATAAATATATATTACAAAATTTATATTTTATGTCTTAAACTGTGATGAATTGATGATATTTTTATGCAACCCATTTCATTTCAATGGGTTATTTTATTATAAAATGTTTTAAAACTCGCTATATTTTTGTGGGTTCTGATATGATGAATGATTTATGATTCTATGGTACACATATAATCTCATTAAATGATGGTTTTGACCTATATCATCCTCCAATGCACTGGGTACCAATTGATATGTAATGGGATAAACAAGAATGGAATGTTGAGTGGACCAAGTTTATTAAGGGATTATGTCTTCTATTTTAGACTTGGGAGTGAACCATGCATTCTATGATGATTTTGGGAGTGATCTCATTCCAATACTCTTGTAACATCCCGGATAAATGAAGAATATGGCATATTTCATATTTATTAATATTTTTTAATTAAATATTAATTTTAGTTTAAAAGGGTTGCTATATTCGATAGCGTACCCGATACGCAACAACAGGTTTCTTTGATATTTTACATTCCACACTAATAATATAATATTATTTTAAATGGTCGTTAACACATAGCTGTTGTATTTTCAAGACTAAAAAAAACTAACTACAATATTATTATACATGTATTTATATTTATCCAATAAAAGATAGAGGCTTAAAATATGAATGAATCAAATTTGAAGTATAATTTACATTTAAAGACAAATTTACCACCTTTTAATGGGGAACCCCCTTTAAATATAGTTTTGGTCACTTTAATACATTATAATTGACCAAATAAAATCCTTCTTTAGAATGGAAAATCTAATTATACTTTGGGAAATTTTTTGGTATTTTTCTGATAAAGTTCAATATTAATGAATAGTGAAAAATATTGTATTTTAATTCAAAAGTTCCTTTTAATATAATTTATTTATATGGTTAGATTATATTTATAATTGGATTTAAAGTGAAATTAAAATATATTTTTACCATTTAATCAAATTTTGGTCATTGGAATTAATTTCACTTTGAAATTGGACATAAACAAGTATCAATCTTTTGATAGATGGTGTTTCTTAAAAAAATGCTATTTGTTTTGATAACGGATATTATTTTTAATGTTATTTAATGAAACTTCTATGTTTTGAATTTGGAAAAATAGACATCAATTTTGAATTCAAAATATCAAAAAATGCTTAGGCTCACGTTATGGTATTTTTCTGAAAAACATCAATTTTTGATGAATAGTGAAACCACGTAGTGGTAGTCAAAAAAACTAACTTTTTCATTTAAATGAAATTTTACCATTTATGTGAATTGAATTTTAAAAATCCAACATACATGGTTGTTATTAATAGATAAGTTTGGTTCAATAAGATGAAAATAATTTTTGGTGAATAGTAACTTTTGACTTTTATTTACTGCGGTTAAAGTTAAATATGATAATTCAAGGTTAAAATAATATTATAATAATTCATAATTACCTTAAAAAATGTCCAAAACTTATTGGTTGAGTCATTTACGACCATGGGCATCATTGGGTCGATTTTGGGATCCCATTGATTCACATGGGAGTGAAAATCACAATTTAGATTAATTAATTTAATGTAAAGAGAAAATTGACATTAACATATATATTTCAGTAAATAATTTTTATATGGTGTTATATAAGTCCTATTTTAGACTATAAATATTAATTGGAAATATAAAAATATTTCTTACATGATAGTAATTTGTTTATAATTTTTAGACATCGAATAAATTAAATTATTTATGACACATTAATGAAGCAGTATTTACCTCATTAATAAATTATTTAAATAAACAAGATTATAATGATTAAAATATTATCCAAAACATGTCCAATTCATATTGGATGATTTTATTTCGAATATGACTAATCTTATCATATACCGCAATTATTTTTGGACCATTAGAAACCGAATATCATTATATAATGAAATAATATTTTCACACTTTTCTAAAGACCCCTCCTCTCCCTTATAAAAGGAGACAATTTCTATCCAATACCTCACACCTCTCAAGCCATTTGGCTCGTCCCAACTCAGACCAATTAATATACCTACATCCCTCTCCTCCTCCTTTAAGCCTTACCTTAGGTGGAAGGCACTTACAGAAGTCCTTTGGTTCAAACCAAAGAGAGTTACCCAAATTAAAGGTAACAATGTCTCTAAAATTGTATTCTTTTATTTTACTACTCCAACCCCTAACATCTTTTTATTTTCATTCTTTTGTAACAACAACAGTATCCTCAATATACTATTAATTTTTTATAAGAAGGATTCTAACTACACTTACACACACCTCCATCTAATGGATGAAGAACATAATGTTTCTGTGGATGGAAAACTAATGCCTCACGAAATGTTGATTGTTCAATTACATCTTACCGCCTCTCATGGTGGCCATTATGATGGATATGTAATTATATATTATATATATTATGTTTATGTTTTCTTTATGATTATGTATTTTCCATTTATATCACGCCTTTATAGTTTCCATAGTGGGTAAAAATGATAATCTCATTTGAGGATGCGTGGAGTACCGCCCCCTCAAAGTCATTTGACTCGTTAATGCATTATATGGGATGTATATAGTATATAGATAATGATATTATATATATATACTGGAATTATAATATACCAATGTATCATTATGTTTTAATTCCATAAAAATAAGAAATAGAAATGAAAGTAGCGTTCATGCGTATGTACGGCTTACTGTCTCAATGAACGATGCATTTATTTCATACCTCTAAATGTAATGTAATATTATAAATACATGTATATACTGGATATATATGATATATATGATATATTAATCATGAATATAATTCTGCATATACTGAACCTCTGACCACATACACAACATGTAATTATAAGAAGTCCATTTTTGACTCAAGTAACAAATATCGACAATACGAACATTATTAACATAAATGATTACATAATTTTATAACATGATAATAAGTGATATAAAAGGAATAATAAAATTGAAAAAGGTTCTTAAGAAAGTAGAAATTAAATTTAGTTTATTATTCAGGAGATTAAAGAATGATCAAGTCATGTCACACACGAGGTAAGGGATTTTCTTATCTCACTTTTAATTCCATGATATTTCCATTGTTCGCCACTTATTTATTACATGTGATGTAATGTGTACTGACATTGATATATATTATCATGATTATCTTTATATTCATGGTATTCTGTGATTCATTTTGTTGTTATTAACTTTTGGTCATACGATTCAATTTGAATACAATGAAGAAAGGGATTTTCATATCACTTTTTTCCCCGTGAGATTCATGCTATATTGGACACTATTTCCTTTTGTGTGGCATATGTACTATCCATCATTGTACGATTTTTGTTATATACTTTCATTTAGAATTATTTACATCTTCATTGAATGATTCTTCATTCATGTGGCGTATGTTTTGTAAGTTACCAATCAGTAAGAGAATCTTTCACCCTCCTCTTTTTTTTTTAAAATACGTCTTTTTGTTATGTCTTTTAACATATATCTTATTATGATGGGATATTTTCTTTTATATCCTTATTGATGTAAACCTTATGTCCAAGTGATGAGATTAAAATTTTATCTCATCAACTCATTTTTTGAATTTTAATGAGATGTTGTTAGGCTGTCAATGTTTTACAAGGTAACTTCTTAACCCAATTTCAATTCTTTGGGTTAAACTTTACTTCATGAATATGTCGTCCAACAAATATGTGTGATTGAAATATGATTGTTTTACAATTAATATCCACTTATATTGGGTGTATTTATATTTTTCTCACATAATTATGTGGTTGATATATCCTTAATATAAGGATACCATCTTTATAAGGGATTTCATCTCAATTTACATTTCCATTGAGACATCATTGTTGTTATGCACCAATTCACTCTTATATGTTGTATATACTGTACTTTGACATATTATATCATGAATCCCTTTATTCTAATGATATTATTATCACGACCCGTCCTTGTGGCCCGTGCCGTGATTACCCCAAGCCCGCCTTCCATAGGATAGGGGCTGGCGACTAGCACCAAGGCGTAATTCCCGTTAAAAATGGAAGGCATTGCCTTTGTAAAGTAAACAAACACCATAGAGAAAGCAAGCAGTCGAAGTAAATACTATGTAAAAACTGAGTACAACAGTAAGTGAGGTAATGTAAGTGGGCCAGTATAAAAACCCAAACTGAATGTAAAGTACAACTGGAAAGGAAAACAGCAACTGAAAAGTAAAGCCGCAACGCCGAGATGTCCACTGGAAATCCCTCCTGAAGGGTGGGTACAGATAGCCTCCACTACTCCTTGGGTCCAGCAGACCGCTTCGAGTACGTCTCGCCCAGTGGTCCACCTCCAGGTACTGTCCTGCTCCGCAAGCCTCAACCACGATCAGCGCTGTCCGTCGTCTGCAACCAACACAACGTAGTGCGGGCATAACCCGTGCATGGGTGAGTATAAGCTACTCAGTAGGGACCCCGAGAACCCCTAAGGTCTCCCAGAATCCAAAAAATATAAACCACAAAGGAATGATACAATCACGGAGTATCATTCGAAACAACTTAGGTATATGCCCATACATATACCTAAGTCATCAGTTCTCGTTCAGCTCCAACATCCGAACCCAAGTACAACCAAGTCCACACAGGAAAGCAAAACATAAATCCACACAGGATAGCACAACTCAATCCGCATAGGAAAGAAAAACAGGATTCAGCTCACACAGGTATACTTCTTCATATGATGATAATGATGACCAGATATTTCCACTGATTCATCTAAGCCGTCGGACCCATAAAGGGTCGATAGATACCAACCCCCGCAATAACCCACAAAGGATCTGACCCACAAAGGATCGATAGGTAACTAACCCCTGCAATGTCCCACAAAGGATCTAACCCACACTGAATCGATAGGTAACTAACCCCCGCAATGACCCACAAAGTATCTGACCCACACAGGATCGATAAGTAACTAACCCCCGCAAAGACCCACACAGGATCAGACCCACATAGGATCTGTAGGCGCTGGCCCACACAAAACCGCTGAGCGCTGACCCACACGGGATCAGACCCACACAGGATCGGTAGCACTGATCCACACAGGATTGCTGAGTGCTGATGTCGTCGTCGTCAAATCCACTGAGGATCTCTGTACAGTTGTCGTCGTAGTAGCAGTCACAGCCATCTCTAGGGTTCCCGCACACAATAAGCTCGTTCGGGAGGGTCCGCTCCACGAGCCGAGAGGCTGATACATCAACGGACACATAGTCCAGAGTTGATGTATCCAAAAGTTCCGTATCATCAACAAGAACTCAACGTCGCAGACGGCGCGTAAATTGGACGCCCGGTCTGAGAGTTATTGGATCATTCGTCCCAGGGGCCCGGTTGGTTTTTAAGTCAAAACCAACCCGACCGTACTCCACATGCGTCCAAACCTCGGGCGGAGTGAGCCAAAAGATCCGTATCACATAGAGGAATTCAACAAAGTCGACGACACGTCAATCGGACGTCCGGGGCTCAAGATATAAGCGTTTCCACTCTGAGGGCCCGATTGGTTTCGTGTACGAACCAACCCGGCCAAACCCATAGTACTCCAAAACCATTAGTGTGATATACCGAAATGACCGCCTCGATCCAATGATCGCATCGCCGCTGACGGTGCGTCGATTGGAGGCTCGTTGTTCAAGTTTTGAGTAAATGACCGAAAAGGTCCGAAAACGGGGGTATGGGCCCGGACCAACCCGGCCCAACCCCCCTTCGGGTCGGTCCGAACCGGGTCGACCCGACCCGGGTCTGACACGGCCGGCATGGACCAGATGCTAGGCGGGTCGGCTCGACTGTTACGGTCGAGCCGCGGGCGGGGGGCGCGCTGCCCCGCGTGAAGAACCCGCGGCCCCCCGTGGTGCTTCCCTTGATAGCGGACGCGACAGTCGGCCGCGTCCCATGCTCCTCCAGTCCCACGTGGTCGTGGGACCGCGCTGCTACCGCCGCGGCTTGAGCCACGACAGCTCCCTCCGGTGGCACGCCGGGCACCGCCGCCATCTGCCGCCGGCACCAGCGGGCTGCTCCGCCGACCACCAGACAAGTTCTGGTGGTCGGAAATTCGCATCGTCTTCACCAAAGGTCCTCCCGGGGTCTGTTCTTCACTGTGAGGACCCCGCGTCACCCGTGCGGCCTGCTTTGTCGACGTCCACCATTCCGCACACCATGAACGAAAGGGGCGGTGGGTTCAGACTTGTTCGTTAGTCCACACCCACTACGTTAGTGGTTTTAAAAGTCTCAGAACAATTTTAATCATATGCCACAGGTATAAATCACAATGATTTAATGAATCAAAACCCTACCTCGTCATTGTAATCGGATGTGAGTTCATCGTGGGATTGATCGTAGCGGAATAAGAGGATCGTCGTGTCGTCGCGGTACACGGCGTCGCGTCGACGATCTCCGAGGGTTAAAGAAAACACACAGATTTAATTTCACAAATTAAATCCATGTTGAGGATAAAATCCACAAAGTAAATTTAAATGATCATTAATACCCTACCTCAATCGGTGTTGATCGAAGATTGTCACGAGGAAGGATTGTCGCAGAAGAACGTCGCGGGAGTTGAATCGTCAGTGTCGTGGTACACGGCGTCGCGCCGTCGATCTCCGAGAGTTCGGTGTTATTCATCGCCTTTCGCCGAAGGCCGTTGTTCTTCGAGTTCTTCGCGTTCTTCGTGTTCTTCGCGTTCTACGCAAAGGAGGATGAAGATAGAGTTTTTCCAAATACTCTCAACAATCCGCACCCAAGAAAAACGTGTGTTGGTCTTATTTTATTATTATTCCAACAGTTTGAAAAACAAGTTAAGAAAAGAACCATTTATTCGGTGAATTAATGGTAATGTCTTAACTGTCTAATTAATAAGAGCGTTAAGAGTTTAGAAAACGCACCAGTTGACTTTCATTAAAGAGGAGTTTTCGTGGGTGCGTTACTTAGAGGAAAATAAACGGTGGGGATCATACGGGCCCCACCTCACAAATATCCTACCAAGAGGGTAGGATATTTTGGGTTCCACCCTATCTGCTTCAACTTAGATTAAGTAGATTTAAGTGGATTTAATTGGATTTAAGTGAAATAAAATAAAGTTGTCGCACCACATTATTTTATTTTATTCACATAACCCCCAAAATTAAAAACCACACCCGAGAAAACGCAACCCCGGAAGAGGAGTTTCTAAAAAAAAATTGGTGCTACGATTCCATCGGTGCCCTCAGAATTCGATTCTGAGCACCGATTCAAAAGATAGAAAAACCCGCTCGTTCATTCACTGAACGTACCTGAGCCAAACTTTGGAAAATGATTTCGGGCACACTGGGCCTCTGAATCACGTTCCGTCAGATAATGAGTTCTTGTAAAATTCCAAATAAAATTAAGAAAAAAATTTCCTTGAAATTTACGGGTCTTTACATCCCTCCCACCTCAGGGCTTTACGTCTCCGTAAAGATACATCATAAACTAGGGAAACAATTGTGGGTACTGAGCACGCATCTGAGCCTCCTGCTCCCAAGTGCTCTCCTGGAGGTTCCCGTGCTCCCATCAGATGTGCACTAGAGGAATCAACCATCCACATAGGAATCTCTCCTGTCGATCCTCGATCTCCACCGGGGCCTCCGAGAAAGTCGCCACATCATCAACATATATCTCCCCATGGCCAATGATATTCATCGGGTCGTGCACGTATCTTCTCATCTGAGATATGTGGAAAACGTCGTGCACCCGGTGAAACTGAGGTGGTATAGCCAGGTGATAGGCCACCTCACCAATCCTGCTGAGGACCTGGAATGGTCCGATAAAGCGTGGAGACAACATGCCACCTCAGCCAAATCTCTGTAAACCACGTCGAGGTAGGACATGTAAGAAGACGTGGTCGCCATCCTCGAACTCTAGTGGCCTCCGCCTGCTGTCAGCATAAGACTTATACCGGCTCTGAGCTGTCCTCATCTGCTCCTGGATGACCTGGACCTTCTCTGTCGTGGCCCGGACCATCTCTGGTCCCACAAGTGCTGACTCCCCAGGTTCTGTCCAGCACAAAAAAGATCTGCAAGGTCGGCCGTACAACGCCTCGTTTGGTGCCATCCCGATGGTGGAGTCGTAGCTGTTGTTGTACACAAACTCCACCATGGGTAGGTGGTCCTCCTAGCTGTGACCAAAGTCGAGGACACATGCGCGGAGCATGTCCTCGAGAGTCTGAATGGTCATCTCCGTCTGACCATCCATCTGAGGGTGAAAGGCGGTGCTCAGACGTAGCTGCGTCCCGAACGCCTCCTGCAACCCCTTCCAAAGCTGGGAAGTAAAGTGAGCATCTTGATCAGAGACGATAGATGATGGAACACCGTGAAGCTGTACAATCTCCTAAACATAGAGAGGTCCTAAGCTCTCCATTGAGCCCTGCTCTCTGATGGGTTAGATGTGAGCCGACTTGGTGAGTCGGTCGAAAATCACCCAAATGGAGTCGTGACCTCTGGAAGTGCGTGGAAGTCTTGTCACGAAGTCCATAGATATCCCGTCCCACTTCCCCTCTGGGACCTCCAAGGGCTGTACCAAGACTGCTGGTACCTAGTGCTCTGCCTTCACCTGCTGGCAGGTTAGGCATCGAGAAACGTACTCCGCCATAGCCTTCTTCATGCCCGACCGCCAGTGTCGTCGTCTGAGGTCTTGGTACTTCTTCGCCACTCCAGGATGTACCACTAAAAAAGAAGTGTGCAACTTTCACATAACCTCCTACCGTAAAGCAACTGGTACCAAGGTACGTCCTTTGAAAAGGACGTCGTGCTCTGCTCCAAAGGAGAAACCATATGGTGTCTGTCCTGAGGATATCTGTGCACGCTGCGTCTCACAGTCAGCGTCCCCATGCTGTGCCTCTCTGACCTACTACAGTTGTGGAGGGGTGACTGTGAGAGACTGAAGGAAAGATACTCAATCTCTATCCACGAAGGATATTCGCAAAGCGGCAAGCTGCTCTGTCGCCTCCTCAAATAGCTGAATGCCTTCCCTCCTGCTGAGAGCATCGACTACCACGTTCTCCTTCTAAGGATTATAGACTATCTCAAAGTCATAGTCCTGGAGGAACTCAAGCCATTTCCGATGTCTCAGGGCCAGTTCCTTCTATGAAAAGATGTACATGAGACTCTGATGGTCAGAAAAGACTGTAAAGTGCTCGCCAATCAGATAGTGTCGCCATGTCTTCAGAGCGAAGACCACTACTGCTAACTCCAGGTCATGGGTAGCATAGTTCTGCTCATGCGGCCTCAAATTACGTGATCCTTAGGTGATCACAGCCCGCTCCTGCATCAGGACGCAACCGAGTCCTGTCCCTGATGCATCGCAATAGACTACGTACCCTACTCCCTCCTTAGGCAACCTCAAGATAGGGGTGCTGGTCAATCTCTTTCTCAGCTCCTGGAAGCTCTTCTGACATCTTTCTGACCACAAAAAGGGTTTTCCCTTCTTCGGCAAAGCTGAGAGTGGTGCCGCAACTCTGGAGAAGTCTGGCACAAATATCCGGTAGTATCCAGCTAGTCCCAAGAAACTCCGCACCTCCGTCACGCTCCTGGGTGGCTCCCAAGCTAGCACTACCTCGATCCTCGCAGGATCCATTGCAACTCCCGCCTCAGAGATGACGTGTCTCAAGAAGTGTACATCATGTATCCAGAACTGACACTTCGAGAGATTTCCATAAAGCTGGTGCTCTCGGAGTGTGTCCAGTACAACTCGCACGTGGTAGGCTTGCTCCTCCTCAGTCGTCGAGTATATCAAAATGTCGTCGATGAAGACCACGACAAATCGATCGAGGTATGGCTGAATGATCCTATTCATGAGGCCCATGAACACTGTTAGAGATTTGGTCACACCGAAAGGCATGAACAAGAACTCATAGTCGCCATACTGAAATATGAAGGCCGTATTCCGCACGTCCTCGTCCCGAACTCTGAGGTGATGATAGCCTGACCTGAGGTCTATCTTTGAGAACCATCGTGCTCCCTTGAGCTGATCGAAGAGGTCATCAATCCTTGGTAGCGGATACTTGTTCCTCACTGTCACTTGGTTCAGGCATCGATATTCGACACAAAGTCTCAAGCTCCCGTCCACCTTCTTGGCGAACAGTCTCGGGGAAGCCCAGGGTGAAACACTGGGTCGGATGAATCCCTTGCCCTGCAAGTCCTCCAACTGTAACCGTAGCTCTTGAAGCTCAGCAGGGCCATCCGATACGCTGGAGTCGATATCAGGGTTGTCTCGGGGTATAGTTCAATATAAAAGTATACCTCCCTACGAGGAGGTAGCCCTAGAACGTCGTTAGGAAAGACGTCTGCATAATGATCCATCACTGCAGGAAAACTAGGACTCCGCACGTCAACAGATCCTAGGATGAGGCTAGCCAACTGATGAGTGATGGACTGTCCTCTCCTCTGCGAGAGTCTATCCTGTGCTGCGAAGGCTCCCTTCTCGCCGATGAAGGTGAACCTGTTCCCGTCGGTGTGTACACATCACATCTTGCGCCTAAAACAGTCAATCTGTGCATGGACTGTAGATAACCAATCCATGCCCATGATGAAGTCGTAAGGCCTCGATGCTGCTACAAGAAGATCCCAGTTGAAACTCTCACCTACTAGAGTAAGCTCACACTGCCGGAACGAATGCGTAATCATTGAGTCTGCTCACGTAGGAGTCTCTAGCCTTAAGGATCGAGCCAACGGCTCTGTCGGAATCTCCGAGCTCTGAACAAGGGAAGCGACTATGAAAGAGTGACTCACTCCTATGTCTATAAGTACTGCAGAAAGGGTGGAATAGACACAGATAGTACCTAAAATCATCTCGGGTGCGCCGTGGTCGTAGGCCTCTGCTGCCTGGAGCTGTGCCTATCTCTGCCCGCCAGCTCCCGGTGGTCGGGGTGGACCTCCGGGTGGTGGTGGTGGTGGTGGAGCCTCAAAGCATCGCCCACCACCTGCTGATTGTCTATCTCCTCTGCCTCGTCCGACTTCTCCCTGCGGACTACCACAGTGGACCCTCTGCCTCTACCTGGGTGGCCCCTCAACCGTCTGCTGCTCCTCGGTATGGTGGGTCGGGCAGCCACGAGCCTTGTGGCCCTGCCCGCCGCATGTGTAGCACTGCCTGCCTCTCGAATGATTGTCTCCACGGTGTGTGCCCCGCACTGCTGATCCAGTGTCCTGAGGCCGTCTTCCTGAGGGTCTGTTCTTCCTGGACCCATGAGTCATCTGTTGACTTCCTGCTGCAGAAGACTCTGCTACGTGCCGCCCCACGGTAGGTCTCGGCGCTGATGAAGGCTCATCAAGAAAGCTCTCGATCAAAAGTGCTCGCTCCAATACTCCTGCCTAAGTCGGAATGCTGAGGGAGATCAGAGATGCCCTGATATCGTGTCTCAATCCCAGCTCAAAGGTCTGGTCTCGGAAGAACGGGTCATGTACCATGTCTACCGAGTAGCGCGAGAGATCAGTAAATCTCGCTGAGTACTGGGCGACCGTCAAGCTGCCCTGCCGCAGCTGTAGAAGCTTCTGGATGCGTACCGCACGGAGGGTGGCCAGGGCGAAATCTGAGCAGAAGAGGCTCTCAAAGTCTGTCCAGAGAAGAGATTCCTCATCGTGCACCTGGAGTATCAAGATCCACCATCGGCCCGTTGCCGCGTGTAGTAGGCTCGCTGGGAGGATCACCATGAGGTCTGCTGGTGTCCTCACTAACCTGAAAACTCGTACCACTGCCTCCAGCCAGTCCTCTGTTGCCTGGGGGTCCGTCTCCCTGCAGAACCTGGGCGGTCGCTGGTGCTGGAACTCGTGCAGTGCACTAAGGTGACGTGCATCGTCAGCGGCTGGGGCTGGAAGCATCGGTGGCTCGGTGGGTAGAGGTACCGTCAGTGCCTCAGCTGTCAAAGGGCCCTGTACTGAATCCTCATCGCTCGGTGGGCTATCGTCACGCTCAACTCTCGGAACCCTAGATGGCTGCCATCGTGGGTCCATCCTGAAAAAAAAATAGGTGTACCACGGTTAGAACAGTATACCTGGTGAGCTGACATAATGTAATCACAAAGAAAACTTGAAACACATATGCAATCAATGTTTTCATGCATTATGTCGGAAATCAGAAGTCAGGGTCCTTGTGTACGGATACGTAGGCTGCCGCACCAACACTGGACTCCCTGAACTGATAACCACAGCCAATATGCTTAACATTATTGCTTCACATATGAAAAATATCAGAGTATAAAGTTCTACGGTAGAACTGAACTACTTTGATACCAATTTGTCACGTCCCGTCCTCGGGGCCTATGCTGTGACTACCCCAAGCCCGCCTTCCATAGGCTAGGGGCTGGTGACTAGCACTAAGGCGTAATTACCTGTAAAAATGGAAGGCATTTCCTTCATAAAGTAAACAAACAACATAGAGAAAGAAAGCCGTAGAAGTAAATACTAAGTAAAAACTGAGTACAACAGTAAGTGCGGGAAAGTAAGTGAACCAGTATACAAACCTAAATTGAAAGTAAAGTACAACTGGAAGGAAAAATAGAACCTGAAAAGTAATGCTGCAACGCCGAGCTGTCCACTAGAAATCCCTCCTGAAGGGTGGGTACAGATAGCCTCCACTGCTACTTGGGTCCAGCCGACCACTCCCAGTACGTCCTGCCCATTGGTCCACCTCCAGGTACCGTCCTGCTTCGCAAGCCTCAACCACGATCAACGTTTTCCATCGTCTTCAACCAACACAACATAGTGCCGGCATAACCCATGCAGGGGTGAGTATAAGCTACTCAGTAGGGACCCCGAGACACCCGAAGGTCTCCCAGAATCCACAAAGGATAAACCAAAAAGGAAAGATACAATCATGAAGTAACATTCGACACTACTTAGGTATATTCCCATACATATACCTAAGTCATCAATTCTCATTCTCCTCCAACATCTGAACCCAAGTACAACACAGTCCACACAGGAAAGAAAAACGTAAATCCACACAGGATAGCACAACTCAATCCACATAGGAAAGAAAAACAGGATTCTTCTCACACAGGTATACTTCTTCATATGACGATAAATATGACCAGATATTGCCGCTGATTCATCTAAGTCGTCGGACCCTCAAAGGATCGATAGGTACTAACCCCCGCAATGACCCACAAAGGATCTGACCCACAATGGATCTATAGGTAACTAACCCCCGAAATGACCTACAAAGGTTCTGACCCATACAGGATCGATAGGTAACTAACCCCTGCAATGACCCACAAAGGATCTGACCCACACAGGATCGATAGGTTACTAAACCCCGCAAAGACCCACACAGGATCAAACCCACATAGGATCTGTAGGCGCTGGCCCACACAGGACCGCTGAGCACTGAACCACACAGGATTGGACCCACACAGGATTAGTAGCACTGATCCACACAGGATCGCTGAGTTCTGATGTCGTCACCTTAGAATCCACTGAGGATCTCTGTATAGTCGTCGGCGTAGTTGCAGTCGCATCCAGCTATAGGGTTCCCGCACATAACAAGCTCGTTAGGGAGGGTCCGCTCCACAAGCCGAGAGGCTGATACATCAACTGACACATAGTACATAGTTGATGTATCCAAAAGTTGTGCATCATAAACAAGAAACTCAACGTCGCAGATGACGCGTCAATCAGACGCCCGGTCTGAGAGTTATTGGCTTTTTCGTCCTAGGGGCCCGGTTGGTTTTTAAGTCAAAACCAACCTGACCGTACTCCACCTAAATCCAAAACTAGGTCAGTGTAATCCAAAAGATCTGTATCACTTAGAGGAATTCAACAAAGTCGACGGCACATCAATGGAACGTCCGGTTCTCAAGAAATAAGTGTTTCCGCTCCGAGGCCCGGTTGGTTTCGTGTACGAACCAACCCGGCCAAATCAAAAGTACTCTGAAACCTTGAGTGTGATATACCAAAACGACCGTCTCGATCCAAGGATCGCATCTCCGCTAACGGTACATCAATAGAAGGCTCGTTGCTCATGTTATGAGCAAAAGACCGAAAAGGTCCGAAAACGGGGGGTATGGGTCCGGACCGACCCGGCCCAACCCCCCTGGGTCGGCCCGAACCGGGTCGACCCAACCCGGGTCCGGGTCCGAACCGGCCGGCGTGGCCCGTCCCGGCTTGGGCGCGACCCGTCCCGGCCAGCGTGGGTGAAGCCCGGCCGCCAGGCGGGTCATCTCGGCTGTTACGGCCGAGCCGCGGGCGGGGGGCGAGCTGGCCCCGCATGAAGAAGTCACAGCCCCACGTGGGGCCGCCCTTGCCAGTGGACGTGGCAGCTGGCCGCGTCCCATGGTCCTCCGGTCCCGCACGGTAGCGGGACCGCGTTGCTGCCGCCGTGGCTTCATCCGCGGCGGCTCCCTCCGGCGGCGTGCCAGGCGCCGCCTCCGTCTGCCGCCGGCGCCGCCGTGCCGGCGTGGCGTGCCGGCGGGCTGCTACGCGGACCACCGGAGAAGTTCCGGTGGTTGGAAAATCGTGTCGTCTTCGCCAAAGGTCCTCTAGGGGTCCTTCCTTCACTGCGAGGACCCCACGTCGCCCGTGCGGCCTACTTTGTCGACGTCCACCATTTCACACACCAAGAACGAAAGGGGCGGTGGGTTCGGACTTGTTCGTTAGTCCGCACCCACCGCGTTAGCGGTTTTAAAAGTCTCACAACAATTTTAATCATATGTCGTGGCTATAAATCACAAAGATTTAAAGAATCAAAACCCCTACCTCGTCATTGTCGTCGGACGTGAGTTCATCGCGGGATTGACCGTCGCAGATGAAGAGGATCGTCGCGTCGCGTAAGGGGTGTCACGTCGTCGCGGTACATGGAGTCACATCGACGATCTCCGAGGGTTAAAGAAAACACACAGATTTAATTTCACAAATTAAATCCATGTTGAGGATAAAATTCACAAAGGAAATTTATAAGATCTGTAATCCCCTACCTCAATCGGTGTTGATCGAAGATTGTCGCGGGGAAGTATTGTCGCATAAGAACGTCATGGAAGGAGAATCTTCAGTGTCGCAGAACACGGCTTCGCGTCGTCGATCTCCAAGGGTTCAGCGTTCTTCGTCACCTTTCGTCGAAGGCCGGCGATCTTCGCGATCTTCGCGTTCTTATCATTCTTCACGTTCTTTGCGAAGGACGATAAAGATAGAGTTTCTCCAAATCCTCTCAACAATCCGCACCCAAAAAAATGTGTGTTGGTCTTATTTTATTATTATGCCAACATTTTGAAAAACAAGTTAAGTAATGAACATTTAATTCAGTGAATTAATGGTAACGTCTTAACTGTCCAATTAATAGGAGCGTTAATAGTTTAGAAAACGAACCAGTTGACTTTCATTAAAGTGGAGTTTTCTCGGGTGCGTTACTTTGAGGAAAAGAAATAATGGGGCTCGTGCGGGACCCACCTCACAAATATCCTACTAAGAGGGTAGGATATTTTGGGTTCCACCATATCCTCTTAAACTTATTTTATTTTCTTCACATAGCCCCCAAAATTAAAAACCACACCCGAGCAAACGCAACTCCGGAAGAGGCTTTTCTAACCAAATACCATCACTGCGATTCCATCGGTTCCCTCAGAATTAGATTTCAAGCACCGGTTCAAATGTTAGAAAAACCCTCTCGTTTGTTCACTGAACATACCCGATCCAAACTTCGGAAAATGATTCCGGGCACACTGGGCCTCGGAATCACGTGCCGTCAGAAACTACGTTCTTGTAAAATTCCAAAGAAAATTAAGAAAAAAATTTCCTTGAAATTTATGGGTCTTTAAAATTATAATGTTATGATTATATTTTATTCCTCAATTATTTATATTCATGTGTCTCTCTTTTTGTTAAAAAACTCTTTAACTAAAATATCATTTTAAATGTTTTAAATAATTATTCTTCTAAATAATTATCATTAATGTCCATTTTTTAAAAATGGGTTTTATGATTTTTTTTATATGTACATTAATGTTTTAAAATGATAATTCATTTATAACCTTCAAAGTGGTATGGGACACATTGATTCAAAAATCTATTTTTAAATGGTTTTGAAAATGATTTGATAATGCATTGATTCTTTCAATATCTTGATTTAATACATTGTAATTTGGAAATATTATCTTTACTTTATACATGTGTTATGTGTTATGATTATGTTATGGTTATTGGGAATTGTTTACGTATACGGGTCGTTCCATGATAGACATAGGGTGGGTGAGCCCGAGATAGCTCTCCAATGCATTGGGTAATGTGACGGAGGTAAACATGATGTTTCTCCTAAGAGATTTAGGGAATATACTATGATGTGTATTCCAAGTGTTACTCCCTACGTAGTTTTGATAGATACAATGTATTTTTGTTATGGATGCCATAAGTAACCTTTTTGATTTGTGATAAGTGTGTGTTATTCATAAATCTTATGATTTCATATGGTATGTTATGATTGAAAAGTATGGTTTCATGGATTTGTATTTATTGTTGGGATAATGTTTTTCTTTTTTATTTTATAACACATACTGATATTTTTATGCTCATCCCAAGTTTTGAAATATTTTCCACAGGACTTAATGATGAATAGGTTCAAGGATGGGATCAAGGAAAAGTCATGTTGTCTAAAACATGGAATTGGACATGTGTCTTTTTATGAGTTTTTATTTTATCAAAAAATGGATACTGAGTAGTAGTGTCTACTTGTAATATTCAAGTTGTTATGTCATAGTTAGGGAATAATTATCTAAAACTCTAAACCTGACAAGATTCTCATTTTGAATAATTTATTTAATTAAATATTATGTAATGTTTTATGGTCGGGTCCTTAGAGTTGGTATCAGAGGTCGGTTTAGATAACTTTAAAGGTTAGGGTGTTCTTTAAGAATAAGTGACATTACCAAAATGGTTAGGATTTTAGATAGAGTCATAGTTTTTTTAGAAAAAGTGAACGAGTTTAAGATAACATGAATAAATATATCTTAGTATATACTCTCCTCATAAGATATTATATCATGATTTTACTGATATACTCAGACTTACCTTTTTGGTCTTAGTAAATGGTTGGATCTAGCATGAACCAATGTAACAGTGGATGTGAAGAAAAATGTGATGGCTTTCTAAATGGGAAACTGAATGATATGGGAGATAAAATGATAACTCTTGTGGTTATTCTCAACAAACTATCTGGAGTCCTGATTGACCACCTGAACCTTGTTGATTTTTATAAGGAATCATATATGGGAGAATCAAATCCCCATGGAAGTCTGGGTAATAATCGTAATAGTAATTATATTTAAAAACATATGTGTCATATATGCAGAAATAAACAAATAGGAAAATGTTTCAAATGGACAGAAAGATGCTATAGATGTGGAAATGAAGGTGATAAATAAAGAACCAGCAATGGAAAAAGGAAGCATCTAGTTGACTCCAGGAAAGGGAATGAATTCATTTCCGAGGGATCAATTGAATGTTTTAAATTTAGTGTGCATGGTCATTATGAAAACACATGTCCTATGAAGAATTTTTGGGAATGGTATCACCAGGATCATACAAATATTCATTTACCAATACCTATGGCCATTCCTATTGAGGATGAAGAAACTGAAAATGACCAATGAATGGTATGGATTATTTCTTAAAATATTTTTTCCTATTATAGAAATCCTAGGATATGATTCAGGATTTTTTTGTTGGAAAGAATTATTTCAGTATAAGTTTGAAAGGAATGGTTAATGGATCATGAATAATGTTGAATGAGTAAGAAGTCAACATATACCGGATTTAAGAGGTATGGTAGATTTTAGGTTGGTGAAATGCATTGAAGTATTAAGGCTCTTTTGATGATGGGAATTATATTAGAAGACATTTTATAGTATGTGTAACCCTAAAGTTTGATATAAGAAAATTTTATTAAAGGAATAATTATCTGTTCTTTTGTGGATATATTTATAAAGAACCATTTAGGTTTCTGTGATGCTCGAATTTGAGGAAATTATAGGTTAATACATTTTTGGGTTGAAAATTGAATGTTATTAGAAAAACATCACGGTTAAAATATGTTGTGGTTATTTTTTATGAATGTATCTCCTTATGGGAATGCTATTAAATTATGTAGTTTTTTAAAAGGGACAATATGTAAACCGTGTGACAACCCGTCATGTCGGATGAAGGTGTGGGAATTGAACCCACAACCAAAGTGCGACTGGTATTTATCGCTTACCACTGGACTACTTGAAGTCCATGGTTAGTATGAAATTTTTTTAGTTAGATGATCTTATGAATCAGGAATAAGTTGATTTTGGATTATCTCTAGAAATGATTAACCTATCTTGGATGATATGTGATTAGGATAATTACTTTTCAGTATGACACCTTAAGAGTAACTGATGTTATTTGGAGATAAATGTTAAGATTTACATTGGAAGAATATGTGATTAAATCCTTCAGAGATTTGGGTTTTACTCTTAGTTTTGATTACTTTGAATAATTTTAAGGATAACTATTTATTTAATGGTCTTTCTTGAACCTTGGGTTCTTTTTGTTGAATTTTGGATAGAAAGTGTAGTATTTATTTTTTTAAAGGATTATCCTTTTGGTAATTATCTGATCTTGTTATAACATTTTTGGTTCTAGTTGATGTCTAAATACAAGGGAAATATATAGTTCTCCTTTTTTGGATTTTGTGATTCTCTAGAAGATGATTCTTGGGCTTTTGATGTGACCAAGTCTTTTTGAATGATCATCGTTTAGAAAAATGATTAGTTTTGGTATGAAATTAATAAAAGATGAAACTCTACATGAAGGTAAGTATATTTCCTTATGTTTTTATTCAATGTAGGAGTTTAATTCCTCAAAATTATGAAAAGGAATGTAAAACAAAAACGTTGTTTGTTTACCTTTCCTACTGGGTAATGAAAGACCGTTTACACACGTCACAAGTTTGTGATTTTCTTGTGGTTAAATTTATCCTAATCATGTTTCCTATCACTCTCCATCAGAACATGACCTTTTTTTTCTCCTCCATATCCATGTTTTCCGGGATTCTTATTATGGGTTAACTCGGGTGACCATTTTACTTCTCTTACTTTATTTTTAACAGATAGTTTTATTGACTCTTTTTTCGATTTGGGGCTTTCAATGGAGTTCCTGAGCCCAATTGTTAAAATTTCGAGGATGCAATTCCCAAAAGGAGGAAGGATGTAACATCCCGGATAAATGAATAATAAGACATATTTCATATTTATTAATATTTGTGAATTAAGTATTAATTTTAGTTTAAAATTGATTTTATGTTTGATAGCGTACCCAATACACAATAACGGGTTTCTTTGAAATCTTACGTTTCACAGAAATAATATTATATTATTTTAAATAGTCGTTAACTCCTAGTAGTTTTATTGGAGGGACTGAACAAAACTAACTACAGTATGATTATACATGTATTTATATTTATCCAATAAAAGTCAGAGTCTTAAAATATGAATGAATCTAATTTTAAGCATAATTTACATTAAAAGACCGATTTACTACCTTTTAATGGAGAAACCTATTTAAATATAGTTTTGGTCACATTAATACATTCTAATTGGACAAATAAAATCCTTCTTTAGAGTGGGATATCAAATTTTACTTTGGGTAATTTTTTGGTATTTTTCTGGTAAAGTTCATTTTTTTAGGAATAGTGAAAAATATTGAATTTTAATTCAAAAGTTCCTTTCAATAAAATTTATATATTTTGTTAGATTATCTTTTTAATTTGTTTTAAAGTTAAATTAAAATATATTTTTACCATTTAATCCAATTTTGGTCATTGGAATTAATTTTACTTGGAAATTGGACATAAAAAGGTATCAATCTTTTGATAGTTGTTGTTTCTTAAAAACACGCTATTTGTTTTGATAATGGGAATTAATTTTAAAATTAATTAATTCCACTTCTATGTTTTGAATTTGTAAAAATATAAATCAATTTTTATTTCCAAATATCAAATAATCCTTAGGCTGAATGCTTGTAATTTTTTTGAAAATCTTCAATTTTTGATAAATAGTGAAACCACTATGTGGTAGTTAAAAAAACTGACCTTTTCATTTAAAGGAAATTTTACCACCTCTGTGAATTGAATTTCTAAAATCTGACATACATGGTTGTTATTAAGAAGTTAAATGTGGTTCAATACGATGAAAATAATTTTTGATGAATAGTAACTTTTGACTTTTATTTACCGCGGTTAAAGGTAAATAGGGTAATACATGGATAAAAGAATATTCTAATAATTCAAAATTACCTTAAAACAGGTCCAAAGCGTATTGGTTGAGTCATTTATGACCATGGGAATCTTTCGGTCTATATTGGGATCCCATTGATCCACTTGGGCGTGAAAATGTCAATTTAGATTAATTAATTTAATGTAAAGACAAAATTTACATTAAAAAAATATTTTAGTAATTAATGTTTATATGGTGTTATATAAGTCCTATATTCGACTATAAATATTCATTGGAAAGCTAAAATGATTTCCTACATGATATTAGTTTTTTTTATAATTTTTAGACATTGAATAAATTAAATTATTTATGACACAATAATGATGCAGTATTTACCTCATTAATAAATGAATTAAATAAATAAGATTATAATGATTAAATTGTTGACCAAAACATGTCCAATTCCTATTGGATTAATTTATATGGAATATTACTCATCTAATAATCGACTGTAATGATTTTTGGACCATTAGAAACCAAATATCATAATATAATATAATAATAGTTTCACACTTTCCTAAGGAGCCCCTCCACTCCGTTATAAAAGGAGACCATTTCTATCCAATTCCTCAAACCTCTAAAGCTATTTGTATCCTCCAAACTGTGCCCAATTAATCTCCATGCATCCCTGTCCTCCGTCTTGAAGCATTACCTTATGCATAAGGCACTTCAAGAAGTCCTTTGCTTCAAACCAAAAAGAGTTATCCAAATTAAAGGTAAGAGTTTCTCTTAAATTGTTTAATGTTATTTTACTTCTCCAACCCCTAAACTCTTTTTATTTTCTTTCTTTTGTAACGAAACTAGTATGATCAATATACTAGGATGTTTTTATAATAAGTATTAGAACTACACTTACAAACACCTGCATCTATTTGATGAAGAACATAATGTTTCTGTAGATGGAAAACTAACGTCTCACGAAACCATGATTGTTCAATTACATCTTACCACCTCTCATGGTGGCCATTATGATGGAACTGTATTTATATATTATATATATTATGTTTATGTTTTCTTTATGTTTCTGTATTTTCAATTTATATCACGCCTATATAGTTTCCATAGTGGGTAAATACGATAATCTCATTTGAGGAAGTGCAGACTACCGCCCCCTCAAAGTGATGTGACTCGTTAATGCCTTATGTGGGATGTATAAAGGATAGAGTTAATGATATTATATAAGATATTATACTGGAATTATAATATAACTATGTATCATTATGTTTTAATTCCATTAAAATAAAAAAATAGAAATGAAAGTAGCGTTCATGAGTACGTACGGATTACCGTCTCCATGAACGGTGCATTTCATTTCTTACATCTAAATGTTATGTACTATTATAAATAAATTTATATACAGGATATATATGATATATATGATATCTAAATAATAAAAATAATTCTGGATAAAATGAAACTTTGACCACATGAAGAACATGTAATTATTAGAAGTCCGTTTTTGACTATGGTACCAAATATCGTCAAAACGAACATTATTAACTTAAATGATTACATAATGTTTATAACAAGGTATTAAGTGGTATAAAAGGAATAATAAACATGAAAAATGTTCTTTGGAAAGTTGAAATTAACTTTATTTTATTATTCAGGAGATTTAAGAATGATCGAGTCAAGTCGGACACGAGGTAAGGGATTTTCTTATCCCACTTTTAATTCCGTGAGATTTCCATTGTTCGCCACTTATTTCTTACATGTGGTGTAATGTGTACTGACATTGATATATATTATCATGATTATCTTTATATTCACGGTATTCTGTGATCCATTTTTTGGTTATTAAATTTTGGTCATACGATTCAATTTGAATACAATGAAGTAAGGATTTTTCATCTCACTTTTTATTCACGTGAGATTCATGCTATATTGGAAACTATTTCCTTTTGTGTGGCATATGTACTGTCCATGATGGTACTGTTTGTGTAATATACATTCATTTATGAGTATTTAAATATTCATTTAATGATTCATCTTTCATTTGGCATATGTTTTGTATGTTACCAAATCAGTAAGTGAATCATTCACCCTCCTCTCTTTTTTTAAAAAAGAATTCGTTTTGTTATGTATTTTAACATATATCTTATTATGATGGGATATGTTATTTTATATCCTTATTGATGTAAAAATTATTTATAAGTGATTATATTCCCTTTTTATCCCATAAACACATTTTTAAAATTTTAAAGAGACGTCGTTCGGCTATCGAATTTTTATAAGGTAACTTCTTAACACAATTTCAGTTCTATGGGTCAAACTTGTACTTCTTGAATATGTCATCCGATAAATATGTGTGATTGAACTCTAATTGTTTTAAACTTAATATCCAATTATATTGACAGTATTTATATTTTTTACACTTAATTATGTGATTGATTTATCTTTAATATAAGGATACAATCATTATAAGGGATTTCATCTCAATTTACATTTCCATTGAGACTTCGTTGTTGTTATGCACCAATTCACTCTTATATGATTTATATACTGTACTTTGGCATATTATATCATGGATCCCTTTATTCTCATGATATTATAATGTTCTGATTAAATTTTATTCCCTAATTATTTATATTCAAGTGTCTCTATTTTTGTTAAAAAACTCTTTAACTAAAATATCATTTTAAATGTTTTAAGGATTTATTCTTATTAATAATTCTCATTAATGTAAATGTTTTCAAAATGAGTTTTAAGATTTATTTATATGAACATTAATGTTTTCAAATGATGATTCATTTAAAATCATCAATGTGGTATGGGAAACTTTGATTCAAAAATATATTTTTAAATGGTTTTGAAAATGATTTGATAAAGCATTTTTTATTTCATTATCTTGATTTGATATATTATAAGTTGGAAATGTTATATTTACATAATACATGTGTTTTGTGTTATGATTGTGTTATAGTTATCGGGAATTGTTTACGTATACGGGTGGTTCCATGATAAACCTAGGGTGGGGGAGCCTGAGATAGCTCTCCAATGCAATGGGTAACGTGACAGAGGTAAATGTGATGTTTCTCCTAAGAGATTTAGGGAATATACTGTGATGGGTATTCCAAGTGTAACTCCATACGTAGCTGTGATAACTACAATATATGTTTTATATGGATTCCATAAGTATCCTTTACGATTTATGATTTGTGTGTGTTATTCATAAATCTTATGATTTCATAAGGTATGTTATTATTGAAAAGTATGGTTTCATGGATTTGTATTTATCATTGGGATAATGTTTTCCTTCCTTATTTTATAACCCTTACATGCATTTTTATGTTCATCCCATGTTTTGAAATTTTTTCCACAGGACTTAAAGATGAATAGGTTCAAGGATGGGATCAAGGAAAAGTCATGATGTCTAAAACATGAAACTAGACATCTGTCTTTTTAAGTGTATTTATTTTATTAAAAATGGATACTGATTAGTAGTGTCTAATTGTGATATTCAAGTTGTTATGTAATAGTTATGGTCTAATTCTTTAAAAATCTTACCCTAAAAATATTTACAATGTGAATTATTCATTTAATTCAATATTATGTAATGTTTTATGGTCGGGTCCTTATAACTCAAGTATAGCAAGAGAACCTTCACAAAAATATATTTACTTTTCTATGTTAATTTGTATGTCATAAATCATTATCTTTTTCCACTTTTTAGATTATATGGTTCATGTTTTTTGTTTCCATTATTATTTAGGTATTATAAACATCCAATCAAATTTTCAGGACATAATATTGTGATCAATCATATTAATTTTATGGCTTTGAAATATAAATCACATTTTTAGATACCCTTATTCTCATGCTATTACTATGTAATAATTGATTTCTCCCTTTTATATCAGTAATGATTATATGATCTAACACTATTGTTATGATACCTCTCCACATCGTTTGAAGAAAGGTATTATGTATGATATGTCTAATATGGGTGATTTTTATGAGGATCTATATGTGATATAATTCAGAAATACTATGAAATTGTTTTTTTATTTCGAGGTTTCTGTAGATTCTATACCTGTTTTATTTTGGCATGAATCATTATATTGCGAAAAAATAATTAATGTATTTCTAAATAATTACCATGTACAGATGGTATGGGTCATTATAGCTAGTATAATTAAATATTTGGATATCACTTTAGATACAATGATGATAAACATTAGAATGAACACAATGGATATGTTTTGGTACAGGATAAAATAATATTACTTTGATAATGATCATTAATAACCTTGACTAATCTGAAGGTTTCGTATTAGAATATTTCTTGATTTTGAGATCCTAAAAATTATATCTCAAGATTATTTTTTCTACTATGTTTATTTTTTCATGCACTACTGTTTTTGGTTTTATTAATTGGATGGAACCAAAAAAATATTTTTAATGTATACTTTCACAGTAAATAAAATAATTTCCCTCTAAAGAAAACAATTATTTTGTGGGTTGGAATGAAAAATATTATTGTGTTCTCATATAAATTTTTGAATGATATCAATCATTCGAATATTAAAAATGAGATAAGAATGGATAAATGTTTCATTGATACATTTATAAACTAATTTTATCCATTAATAAATGGGAATTATTATTGACTAGTCGATGAAAAATGGATCATTACATTGAAATGATATTTTTCCTTCATCAGTGTTGGGAACATTATAATTTTATTATTATTTTCTATAATTTTGATGGTGATACTGATCATTTGTGGAATCACATCATAAACCCAAAATAACAAGATGATATTGAATTTAGTGGGCGTGATGAATTTAAAATCAATTTTTTCGAAATGGAATTTCTTTTTATTACTCATACAAAAAGGGAAAAATACTTCTTTTGAGTTTATAAAGAAGAATGATGAATGTTATGAGATTTATGAGGAAAACGTCAAAAAGCATGTGAGTTATTCTTCTTATATTATCATTTAGAAAACAATTATGGTTGGTAGTCTCATTAGTGGCATAAAACTAGGTGTCTAAAGGGAGAAATCCATAAGGGACTTTAGTAGATATGAAAAAGTAATTTTATATGCTATTTAGGTGATGATAGAGATTGAAATTAACAATCAATATAATGGTTTTGATAGAAAAATAGAAATGTAATTAAATGGAAATTCTAAAAACCATAGAAATAAGAAGTTAATACTTCTTTTAGGATCAAATTATGGAATGAATCATTGTGGAAGTTACCATAATGGTACTGGTAAATGTTTTGTGTGTGGAAAAGAAATTCATAGGGTAGTCAAATACTGATGATATTGGATGAATTTATATAATGATGTGAATAGAAAGAAATCTCTATAGAATACAACACCCAGACACTAGTGCTTTAAATAAATGGATTATGGGAAATATTCTTACAAATTCCCATATATTTCTATTATTGATAATGATCGACATCAAAAATATTTTTATCCTAGATACAGAAGGAAATATCATGTGACCACTATTTATGATGGGTGTGTTATGATAATTTGTTGAACGGTACACTTACCATCCTCTCTTTAAATGTTAAAGTCTTCATTGACTTTGGATCTACACATTATTTTATATCTAAATGATCCCCAATGTGTATCATATTTCAAAATTATGAATAAGATGATGAGATAGTAGTAAAACCCCTATTGGTAACATGATCTCATTTCTTATAGAGGATTCTTCTCTGGTTGAATTTTATAGTTATATATCCCCTTAAAATCATGTAATTATTCATCTAGTTTAATTTTATGTTATCGTGGATTCTAATTGGATTTCACTAAATAAAACCAACATCAACTTCTACTGTAGGGAAGTCACATTTTGTATTTTGGACCAACCTATAATTAAATATCGTTATGATTAAAAATGTAATTATAAATGAAATGGAATACATCATATGGTTCTTCATTCCTATTCAAAATGGATTTTTTTTTCAAATATTTTTAGGGGGAAACTCAATCTAAAATAGTATTATTGTTTTGGATTTTATTGATTTTATTATATAAGACATATTTTTAGGTCAGATTGGGTATTGGAAGATGATCAAGAGGGGGTTTAATATGATAGATTAAATATTTTAATCCCATAAATTGATTAATTAAATTAATTATCAAATTTAATCGTTATTGATAATTAGTAGTGGAAAAATTAAATAACAGAAGGATTTTTTTATTTTTGTTTTGTCTAAAGTGTTCCTAATCTTATCTAATACATATCTAAGTGGAGAAAGATATGTGTGCACTAATATTATTTTTATTGGAGAATGAAAATCCTATTATAGAAGACATTTCAGGTGGAGTGACAACTAAAATAATGAACATTTTATGGGAACTCACAACACTTATAACATTACATTATTCACTAGGTGTCGTGAACTATATAATCATGATATTGGATATAGAGATTCACAACCCTTACATCCTGACATTGGAATCCGGGGTTCAAAACCAGAGGAAAGAGAATAAGAAATAAATATTTTGATTGTAAAACCGTAAACAAAAAGCTAAGTCAATGTAAGAGATAATAAATAGTGTCATAGAATAATGTGAATAACTATGGAAGAAGATAATTAATAATGAATAGTTATATATTCTTGAGGATTAAATTATAACAACTCGTTATGGTAGTAGAATCCAAAGAAAAATTAATTCTGTCACAATCCTACTTGGGTACCCTAGTATCCCAATAACTGAACCACTCTTATGATGGCCTAAAGGAAATTACCAAAAGCAATGGTCTTGAAACTAGTACAAGAAATAATAATAATCGATGGTGGGAAGTAATTTTCCACAACCATTATGGAATAATGATAAAAATAGAATACTCATATAAGAACAATTCCACTAGGGAAAGTGCACCAGAACTAAAATATGTCAAAAAAAACTTATGTAGTGTAGAAAACTACTAAAAAAACTAAAAGAACAGTTGAAACCCAAAAAGACTCAACTCTCCAAGTCCATAGATCAACTACTATAACAACCACCAATTGGTCCTTGTCCCCTTCTCGAACCTGGAAAGAGAGAATCTACAAAACCTTTATGACATTTTTATAATAAGTGAAAAAATACCAGTAGGGTCTCACCAAGGATTCCATAAAAATATTATAACATTACATCAACCAAATAAAGACCTTCCATGTTTCATTTAAAAAAAATTTCATTTCCCAAACACATTTGAACAAATCAAGATTTACATTTAAAAGGATGGAATACATTTCCACTGACGGATACACATTAAACAAATGGCTTAAGTATACAATTTTATAAAAAATAATTTATATAATAACAAATTCATGAAAAAAGTTTAAAATGTTGGCTTATATTTATATCTCATGTATATTAATAAAAGACCAATATGGTTATATTCTACGAAGGATGATTGTTTCAGGTTGTGAAATCCTCAGAGAATCATGTGTTAATAACCGCAATGTGTATGCACATCTCATGGAACTAGAAACAGAGGACTCATATCATTCATACGAAGGAATAATATATGTTAAAAAAAAAATTCAGTTCTGTAAAACATAAATATAGAGAGTGGAATTCCAATATTTTCTTTTTTATCCCGTAAAACTTCATAACTACCCTTGATTTGAAGTTAACTATTATAAATAAATGGTGGGAAATTTATTTTCATACTACATAAAATATAATTAGATCACATTCACCCATTTCTATAATTAAAATTTTCCATTTTTAATTTTTTTTAATAGAATCATGTATTTTTCCCATATAAAACCCAATGTTATCTATCAAAACCATTTTAAAAAAGTTTTTCCAAAATAAGAAATTGAATTCAAATAAAAATTAAATTTCAAAATTCATTTCCCATAATTACATTCAATAATTTAATTAAAAACTAGAAATCAATTCCTCAATTTATATTCAAAAATTTAAATCACAAAAATTTTCAATCAATTTCACAATCACACAATAACTAAACGGAATTTTTTTCCCAAATTTCATGACCAATTGTTTTTTAAAAAAAACCATTTCAACTGAATTGGGTTATTAGTAAAATCATTTGAATGAATGTTCATTTATAAAATAAAATGAATTTAAATCAACAATAATGTAATTTAGGGTTAGTAAAAATGGTTAATAAAAATAAAACCATGTACCTCTGGATCATTGAATATCAAAACAACAAGATCTAATCGAGACTTGTCAATTCAAAATGACAAAAACTGAATCCAAAAAATAATGATTCGAAATTAGTTTTATGTTCCAATGCAGAGGGGATTAGATTTCAAAAAAAAACATGTATATCAACAAAACCCTATGGTTGAAAATAGTGATAACGGGAGATAGAGAACGAGAAGTGGAAACTTATTGGATGAGAATCAACTACCATTCCACAATATTTCATCCATATCTGTAAGTGTTTTATGAGGGAATGAACTATGCTTGGGATCATCTATGGAAGAATTATTTTTATATGGTTCATAAATTACTTTTAGTAATCTTAAAATATGGGTTTTGGAATTTTAAAACCATTATTTTGAATACAAAATCTTTTATACATTGTTAGATGGATATGCTCACAAATTTTTTCCAAGATGGCACCATAGTCATTCACCCATTTAAATGGGATACACGGTCTCTCCTATGTGGAAGCATGGTTTGGGAAAACCCTCAACCAACCATAAACAATACATGAATTTTCAAAACATTTACATATTCTCTTGAAATACCCCAAAAAAGATACCCAAAGAAAGACTTTTAAAAAGAGGAGGTTGGGAATTCATGAAAAGAATAACATGAGGTTATAACCTCCCAACCTAATAAATTTCCCTCTATAATGCCTAATTAGAATATTTAATTCCAAAAATATGTGGCACTACTCTATCATCTGTGGATCCCCCTCCCACTACTCATTTGAATTAGACCCATGCTACCATAGCACACTAACTATAGCTATATTCTTCCCATAAAGTACTTTGGTTTCTAAATCAACAATTATGACCTTCCATTCAATCACAGATAAATCAAGATCAATATAATGCTCACTCGAACATTGAATATGATAATGATTATAAATATATTTTTGTATCTGAGATACATGGAACATGTTTTGTATCAACATCAGCTACTGTGGAAGAACTAAACATTATGAAAATTCTCCCACCTGGTCGAAACCCTCAAAAGGTTCATAATAATGTGGATAAATATTCCATTTATTCATAATCCTTTAATGACCTAACCGAGGTTAGTCTTTTATGGATATGTGTCACCAATTGAAAACTCAAACCTTATGTTTTAATAATCAGCATAACACTTATACTGAATCTATGTTATCAACATTTTCACATGAATATGGTGAATTTCATTTTCTCATGAACCAAGATTTTTCCAACCAAGGGACTGTCACCAATAGCTATACAGCATAATGAATATCTTCATAGATGGCCAAACAAAGTCTCAAAATAATCAATTATGATCATGGAATGTATAATCTTGTTTTAATAATCTTAAACCATCCCCAAATGATCATAATAATCTCCACCAATGTTGAGAAAATATGCATGATGCATATCCTCATGAATTTTATATAGATATTTATATAAAGATATCCAACTATGGATGGAACTACATACTAAAATGGGCCTCATATTATAGATTCTTCCGAAGGCCTCTCAAAAAATGTGTAGTGGACCTTAGATCCCAACCATAGACTACAATAGATGAAATCTATTCAAATAAATAGTGTCTTTTAGAAAATTAATTCCCCACTCTTTAACTATGGTTATATCACAAATGGGTAAACTTAGAGACTATTTTTTGACTAATTGATCACAACCAGAATCCAGTTCTCTATTATCTAGCCAAATGACAACATAACCACAAATTCCATATACATATATTCCTACTTCCATATAGGAAATGTAACTAGCTTTATAAAAGCTAATGGTTTCTAGTGCACGACAATAAAATTTTGGAACATATTATAATGAGAGACTAACTATGAAATTGCCCATATCATTTCTGGACATCAGCACCAATGTTGAAAGTCAATGAAAATATTTATTGTTACTAGGTACATAACCTCCTTGGAATTGTACAAATCCCACAGAAAATATTTCTACCCACCAACAACCCCAAAAAGTTATTATGATCGCAAAAAATTAATTCTTCTAGAAAAAACAACCTATCATCCATATTAATACCTTAAATAATGGCTCTAATGTTAAATAATTATTCCTAAAGAATTTTTTCAAGATGAATCATCTGGAGAAGAGAGTATGTCAACTATGAAATAGAAATAATAAAATAAATCCCTAGTTTATTGATTCCAATATTCAACTGCACAAAGAGAACCCTCATGTTCATGTACTCTAATGATTCTTTCATAATATAGGTAAGATGTTTCCTACCCAAATCATTTGTTATGACATTCCATTTCCATGGGTAATAAATATGTCAAATTTTAGTGATATTGAGTATTCTACACAATGCCTCTAGTGGGAATTCAAAGAATTTGGTTAGAAGATATAACTAAAGATCATGTTACACAAAACCAAGGAAAACAAATGTCTATAATGTTAATTTCACCAAATCATATGTGAATTTATCAATGATTCATGATAAAGGTCATGGGTTGAAAGACAATTCTCATGTGCCTAAAGCTGATAAGAGCCATAGCGATAACCCAATCACTCGACATAAGAACATATCTCAAACCAAAAACCTATTCATCGTAGAATACAACATATCCCAAATGAGCCTCAGGAAGAGTCAACACCATTGTTGTAGTAAATATACATTTTATCTCATGAAAATAATTCTCACATATTTTATCTTAAGAATAGACTACTCTCTTCCATGTTAGAGAAGTCATCAGATTCGACAACATTGATAACACATTTACAAAATAGTGATAATACCCATTTAAATTGATGATTCTTTGAATCTCAAAAACATTATTTGGTTTCTGTAATGTCAATGTTTCTTTTCCCACATCAGTATCAACATATATCCCATGTTCATAAATCATGTATCCTTTGAATTGCACCATCATAATCTAGAGATTACTTTCTAAGATCATGGAATAATGTTGGTGATTTCTCTACAAATATAGAACTATTCTCACATGATTTACATGATAATCCTAAGACTTAGAATAAAAAAGGATGTCATCCTTAATGACCACTATTAAATAATTGACATACTAATGGAAAATATTTTTATTTTAGTACAGAAAAATTGTATGAAATAGTTTAGAACAAATGGAAAAAATTGTATTAATAATGGTCGTACCTACTCCAAAATTTTGTTTTCCAAATTTAAGATTCATTTATCATCAACTAATGGTATCCAAAATGAATATATATCTTCAATGAACACATTTCCCTTTTAAATAGATCAAATATATCATCATTTGGTGGAAAAAAATATTTTTTCTTTATTATAACTCTATAGAGATTTGGTTAATAAACACACAAGTGATGTGATCAATCAGTTATCATAGAAAAGTTAATCGGTGATTCCATTGTTGATTCAATATTCTATATATATGATTTCACTATATGATCATCTAACTCAATGTTTAGCTCTATAATTATAGTTTATTTTATACTATATGAAGGAATAGAACCTTTTTGAGAACCGGAAACTATGCCAATAGAGATCTATACCACTCTTACATATAGAACCCCAAATAAGTGAGAAGCAAACACATTAATAAACTCCAATACTAATTGACGTAGATCACCTTTTAATGAGTCACTCCCCAGATCAATTGAAAAAATAGATATTTCTTTCGCAAACTCCAGATAAGAAAGTCTGAACCATCTTAGCCTTAGTTCACATTATCCATGAATGAAACAACATTCACTATCTAGTTTATTAAAGGGTACCCATCAAAGATATTAATAAATTCTGTGTATATTTTAAAGGATCCAATCAATAATGAATATGATGTCATGTAGTGTCATATAGAGACCCATAAAACTCTAAGCATGATTAACATCTGATATATTGAAAATCCAAAAGGCACTAAAGAGATAATTATATCTATTCTTTCCATCGTGGTATATTAATATCCATTATATATGGTAAAATCCCATTAGAAATAATTATTATTTTAACAATATGGGGTTAAATGAATGAATAAGATTCCCATGAATCAAATAAAGCAGACACTAATAATGAAGCTTCAACGATGAAACCTCTCACTGGTTATTTACCTATCAATTCATCATCCAGAGACTCTTGAACCGTATGAAAATTATTGTTTCTGGATGCATGTGTCATGATTTCTTTTATCCTTGAATCATTCAATTTTCGCTAATTTTTAGATCCAGTTGATGATCTCGTGTTATTTCATTGAGTTGAAAAAAGTTGAAATAATATTTGTAAGTATCCTGAGTGTCAACAAAAACCACATACCATGGATGCCTCAGTGAAAACACACATAGAATTACCTGTCCTTCCAAGATGATATTAAACCATGGGGCCTCTCCCAAGTACTAAAAGAGATCTAGAGTGATCCTACTTTCGATAACCACCATGAGAATCATAATGATTCTACTTACCATTAGTGGAACTCATGCTTCCTCAATGAGAGAATGAAACTTCCAATAATGATGACGTGCATCCCGGGTCAATTTCAACCATTTGTGCATTATCTTGATATCAGTTTATGAAGGATGATTTATTATGAAAACTACAGAATAAATATCATATTGTAGTTTCCAATCAATCTTTCGAGCCATTATATTCCCATTTGAAACAATATCATATGCATAATATATGATATCAATAAATTAGATTGAAAATTCTATCATGGTCCTATCATACATCTCATGTGTGAAAGAAACCATATACCCTTCCCCAAAACATCAACTTTGGTTATAATTGGTTAGGTAAAAGACTTGTAATTCCATTCCCCTATATTAACTGTAGTTTTTTTCCATCACAAAATTGTCCCACCATCTCCTTCTCTATCCCTATAAAAAGAAGGTGACATAATTCACCTTTATTTTTTCAGTTGTATCGAAGAACCCAAAAACCATTCCATCAGGTTCATCCATTCCCCAGCCACATGAGGATCATTTGAATCATTGAACACTACTAGAATCTATACAGTGAATTCTTGAGAATAATTCTAGATATCATAACTTTGACTTTCTGTAGGGGGGGCATGAACATGAACTGCATGTGGTGAATGTCCTAGATATTATAGAGTACTAAAAATCACATCAACTCGGTTCGGTCCACAAGAAGATTCACGGACATAGGTTCAAAAAAATATATTTTTGGATCTAATTCACATTTCATCTCCAAGGAATTATGATAAAAAACATCTAAGGATAGAAAAGAAGATGTTAGATTAAAAATCAAACAGATCAACAAGAGAAATCCTTTCCAATAGATATATAAACAAGGTTTAGATTTCAATATATCTATATTCCATGAAATTAAAATTATATAACATAGTTTCAAGATGTCTTTCCAAGAAAAATCATATTGACATAAGGATCACTGTTGTGATATAATTCAAGGATATCAATCATAAATACCTCATAATCTTTGACATGAATACACAGATTCATATTATCTTCAGGAAAAGAAACAAAACCTCGAGCTCTTATACCACTTTCTCATGAACCATCTGGGGTACCCAAGTTACTTGATAACTGAGCCAGTCCTAACATTGATTGAATGACATTCCAAATTACCAATGTTTTAAAAATATCACCTAGAATAAACAAAAATGGAAGATGGAAGAAATTTCTGAGAAACATTGCAGATCATTGAAAAAAAAGACATTATGAATATAAGAGTAACTCCATTGAGAGAATTGTACTATAACTCAAACCTATAAAAATACCCCAAATAACTATATAAAAGTATCACAAAATTAATTGAATATATCAGGTCCCAAAGGATGCATGTCTCCAAGTCCACATATCAATAGCTAGAACCACATCCAAATGGTGTTTTACCTCTACTCAAACATAGAAGGATAGAATCTACAGACACCTAAAGTTATATTTATGTTGTGATCTAAAGTCCAGTAGGGCCTCACTCTGGTTTTTTAACAATATTTCAACATTTAATTAACCAAATAATGATCATTAAATTTTAAAATAGCGAGGATTCGAATTTGAAAAAAATATTTAAAAAACATTTTTTACATTTCAATTGATGAAATACATTTAAAAATAAGTAAATAAATTATATAAATTAATTAAATAATAACTTTCATATAAAAAAGTATATAAAAATACAATGTCAATGTAAAATATTATACATACATTGGAATACATTTTTATCTTTTATATATTAACAATCGAATAGCACGGTCATCCCTCAAGATGTTCGATTGCACCATGTCATGGTATCCTCAATAATTCAAGAGATAATAGTCACAATGGGAAAACACGTACATTGAAACTAGAAATAATGGACAAATCTATATCACATTATTGAATAAAAGTGGCTATAACTTATCTTAAAAGTGGTAAAAAATTCATTATCTGGTTTGGCCATTTATATCCTTTCATTGACCCCTCAAATAACACTCTAAGTACCTCAGAATTAATGTTATGTAGTAAAAATAAATGATGGGAAATTTATTTTAAGACTTATTAAAAAAAATTAAATTACATTCTCACATTTCATAAATTCCAGTATTCCATTTAGAGGAAAAAATTGTATATTAATCAAAATATTCATTCTTTCTATGATAAAACCAAAAGGATTATATCAAAAAATGATTCCATTTTTACAAAATAATAATATGATATCAATTCACAATTCAATTTCAATATTTTATTCCCATAATTAAATTCAACAATTTAATTGAAAAAATTTCTATTAATTCCTCAATTTTAATTCAGAAAATTAAAACTCCACAATTTTTCAATAATTTCAAAACCACAACACAATTAAAAGGAATTGGATTTTTCCCATTTACATTGAAGTATTAATTTATAGGATCCCAAAATTATAGGAATTGTTTAAATAATAATTGAAATGAAAAAAATTTCCTTTATAACATTAAATGAATTTAAATTAACAATTATTCTATTTAGGATTTACAAAATTAGTGTATGCCAACTAAACCACCAACATTGGGATTGAGGGATCTTAGATCTCCATACCCTAAAAGGGAATCGCCAATGATGACAAAAACATGAAATCTTGAAAACCAAGGATAAAACCTTGATTTAATATCCTAAATAGACTATATAATATCCTCCAAAAAATATGGAGGTCCAAAAAACCCCACGGGGAAATAAGATTTAACAAGAGTTAAATAACAAGAAAGGAAACTAACCAGGAGATGATTTACAAACATTATCGAAGATTCAATCCACTTATATGAGGGTTTTGATGGAAAATGTACTACTATAAAGATCATCTCTGAAAAATTAATCGTAAATGTGTCATATAGGTCTTTCATGAGTTTAACAAGATGGTTTTGTGAATTTGAAAACCAAAATTTAGATTAACAAATTTCTTATGCACATTTATAAAGGCATGGACACATATTTATACCAAGCCATGAACCCAAGATATGCACCCCTTCAAATGGGATCCACATTTTCTCCTATGTGGGTGTACAATTTTCCAAACTGTGTATCGCTCATGAAAAACCCCACTACCTGGGTTTGCATGGACTACCTTAATAGGGTTCATGTTTCGGGTAAACCGTGAACCAATCATAAAGTATCACAAAATTTAAAAAACTATAAAAATTTAAATGAAAAACCCACAAATAAAACCCATCCAATGTGTATGAAAAATATGGGGTTTGGTAAGACCAAAACAAAGTTACATGATATTATAACTCCAACACATGAGAGAATTTCCATGTGATTATATAGGGTATCACATGACTTTGGAAATGTATAATATATTGAATGTTCATAGATTTATTCTTGATGAAAAATATTTTCTCAAATATTTTAACCTGTATCCAAACTCGAATTATCTTGAGTGATTAAATATGTCCTGTAAAATTGAACTAACAAAACAATCTCTGAGTAATGAAATGATAATTAAAAATGGATGAATATTCATGAGTGGGAGAGTTGTTGTGGAAAATAAAAATTAGAAAATATATGTTTGAATTAAAACTAAATTGATAATCAACCATAATTTAATTACACATTAAATAAAAAATTAAGTCAAATGTAATCCCATAATATATTTTGGAAATTTTAAATCAAATATTAGAAATAATTAAATTTAAATCAACATTTATTTTAAAAAAATTATAATTATTTTAAATGGAAGAACAAGTGTTTAAAAATATTCAATTCCATAAAATAATAATCATCAAAATATTTATTCAAAAAAATTATCTCAAAATATTATGACATATGTATTTTAGAATACATGATGTAAAAGGCACATTATAAAAATATATAAATATTCTAATTTTTTAAATAAATTATATTATTATAAACACAATTTTCATGGCTCATTTATAATATATATTAATTTTAGAGGTTAATAAAATACTTAAAACAATTCATATATGTATTCACTTAATCAATATATAATTTGGTGAAAAAAACACAATACGAGTCTTTACTGATAAAAATAGCCAACTTTAAGAAATTTTCAAACCACTGGGTTTTAGTCATTATTTGATGTTTTAGTCCCCATTTTAATTTTGATTCATTGTTGAGATATAATTTAACCCACAATTATCTCCCAAAAAACCAAATGACCTCCAACTGTAGGAATGGTAAAATTGAAAATAAACACCAATCATTTGAATGGAAAAGTGGGGATGTCTTACCTAATGCTGGGTACTGTTATAAAACAAAAATTATCACCTGGAATTGTGTATATAAGAATTTGGAAATGAAAGAAACACCTACAATTTATTGTTGTTAAGAAATGAAAAAATAGGAATGGGAATTGAGATCCTACCATAAATATTCAAATTTGGAAAAAGAAAAGAAAAAAAAACAATTGACATGAATATTTGGAAAAGGATAGAAGAGACTCACTATTGGCATGATAATTTATCAAATTATTGAAAAAACACACCGTTGCAGAAAAATTAGATTCGCCCACCATTGGATAAAATGAAAATCACCTACAATTGGGATAAAAGTCAAACCCAATCTATGAATGGAGTTATAGTGAATATGGTGCTCTAGATGAAAATGAACACTACCCTATGTTTAAGATGAATCATGATAGGAAAGATTTATACTTCACTGTGGTGGTGATAAATGGAATAAGGGATAAAAATATAGAAATTAAAGAATATTGATTTCCTTCCATAGTGGAAATAGATTTGAGGTGGAAGAAGATATATGGTAACACATCATATTATTTTAAAATTGAAAATATATGCACTAGTGAATTTTTAATCCCTTTAGTATTTGGAATTAATAATTAGTCCAAAAGCTGTTTTAGAAGATAATTTCCAAATATATCCATAAAATGGGGATCATTTAATTCTCATTAGTATAGAAATCACTATGATCCAAATCATTTATGAACATGTTTTGAATACTGTAGATACCATTTGAGTACTTTATCATACATTTTATGTGTATATGTAATATTTTTAGATTTTGATGTATTTCAATAATATGAATAAAATCATGTTATACATAAAAATGAAAGAAATATGAGTCATACTGATTAAAATGAAAGAGATATCAAAGAAACAGAAATTATTTTGGATTCTAGAAAAAATATATTTTAAGAATAGTTGTATGATCTTCATATCAACAATACACCCCTTAATAAATTGAATTATCCTTCCATTTAAATAATAAAATTAAATGAATGTGTTTTTCTTTTCTATTTTATTAATTTCTAAAGAATAAGATCAATATATAATAAGTTATAAAATAATTTATAGAATAAAACATTTAATTAGTTTATAATGAATACATTTCTCATTAAATAAACATGAATCTTATTCGAGATTAAATCTGAACATGTATAAGAAATTCATTGACAATATTGTAGTTAAATAAATTCTATAATAACTTGTTATATTTCATAATAAACAAAAATAATTGAATTATGACAACTGTAAAATTTTTTATAATTTAGATATAGAGTGGTTTTAAAAAGCAATTATCATATAAAATAATAAAAAGCATCTGGATATTTAAAATTCTAAAACTACATGTGATTAGTAATCATTATTTAATTCATTTACATGAATAAACAATAGCATGTTCATCCATGTAATCATGAAGTCTATTTTTCAAATGAATTTATACATGATACAACACTTGTTTCCATAAATCCATATAGATTTCCCATTTTGACATTCAATAATTGATGAAGGTACATAGAGAGATTCCTGACAATGAATTTATTCAGAAACTTATGTCACATTTGGATGCACCTATTATAATTTTTAATAAATAATATTGATATAGAAACACTTCATTGATTATCGAGAACATATCCAATTCATTATCAAGAAAAATTATTCACTTACCCATATTGATAACGTTATTGATCTACCTGATGGACATCAATACTTATCCAAGATTGATCTTTGTTCATGATACCATCCATTGATGGTCATGAAGGTTGATATATCTATGACATCATTATGTATACGGTATAGACTCTATGAATATATATTGATGACTTTTAGCCTTAATAACATCAAAATATATCCATTTATTTAATTAAATGTGTCATTAGATATTTCCTTGATAATATTTTGGTAATCATTAAAATCAATATTCATATTAATATAAAGTTCAATTAAGAGAATAATGATTATTTGATGATTTTTATTAAGAATCTATGTAATTAGATTCAATATATAAAGTATTCCATGTGTGAATTGTCACTTAAAAATGTTTCATTCTTGATTCATATAGTCTCATGTGATGGTATATTAGTAAACACCTCAATGATATATGATATTGAATAGTTTACTAAACAAACAACTGAGTTGGATCCACTGTTTTCTTAGTTTGGATGGTTATTATCAACTCATTATGTCCATCGCTTCACAACTATCGAATCCAATAAAAAATTTAACTATTATGGGGTCCGTGTTAACATAGATAGATGAATTCAAGGAATGATTTATGGAGTCAAATATAAATTTGTCCATCATACCTATTATTATAGTACCCTACAATGAAGAAGGTTTTATGATTTTTTAACACATAAAATAATGTATCGAGATGCATCCGAATGAAGAATGATAAGGTTATAGATTATGAGTTATAAAAATATATTTTCTAGGATCAAATTTATCAATAAAGTTATTTAGAGGTAGCTATATTAATATCTTCCTTAATCATGTGTAGGATCATTCACTAGTGATAACGGTGTGAGAATATATTAATAAGAAATATATAATGTATATTATAACTCAAAGATATATATACTTATTCCAATGAATATTTTTATATATTATTTAAAATATTTACATCTCATTACATTTCCACAATAGGAATGAGATGAAGGTATTTGATTCTCTGAGTCAAAATGATAATTCTTTCTTATCAAGGATAAGTACAAAAAATCAATCAATATATGTATATTTAAAATGTATTTATCTTAAAACCATGATGGAAGGGGAGATATATTATCTTTCTCAGATGAGTGATAAAAATGTTAAACAATAAAAGATTAAATAGGTTTTGAAAGATGATAGAGAATGTAAAAAGAAGATAATAAATGAGCATGAGTTCATCCTTAATTGTGATAGAATAACAATGTTCAAGAACCATGTATCTATCATTTACACACCTTAATTTATAAATATGTTTATTGATTATAATCAATGTTATTCAATACCTACATATATTGTAAGTACAAAGATGTTTAGGGATTTTAAAATGTATTTTAGGTTCGATGGAATGAATTAAATTTTCGGAGAGTATGTTTCTTGGTTATATGTTTGTTTGAATGTTATGTTTGACTGACATATGTATAACGGTCTGTAACATCCATTACACATACCTAAATGGAAAGTGTAAAATTTCAATCTACTTCTTGTTGTTTTACCCCTGAAAATATTTAAAGGGGACAATTTTATTTCTGATATTTTTGATTGCCTTATGAATTCATCACACATCATTTCCATTAATGATTATTCTTTCATAGATCATCATAGGTGGTTATACATTGAATAATTGTTAATATTGAATGGTGTCCCACTATCAACTATATCTAATCAAGAAATGAGGTTTACATCGATGGTTTGAATTTGTCTTCGGAGGACTCTTAATATAGAGTTATCTTCAATTATTGAATATCATCCTCAAATATATGGTAAGATTAAGATAATAATAAAAAATATTAAAGGAAAATTGATAGCTTGTTCTATTGATGTAAAATATGGTTGGGATTAGGACATTACAATGTGATAATTTTCATATAATAATGGAATTCACTCCATTGTTCTAAGGGATAATTTTGAAGAAATATATTGTTGGATGTGAAAAAATAGATGATTCTATAATTTTGTTAGAGAATTAATGTTATTGATACCTGATAAAGCTATAGAAATATTAAAAAATGACAGAGACATTCATCATAACCTTTGTTCATATTGGGGCTGAATAAATGTAATGTTAATAATTATTGGAATGATCTGGAGTCTTCGGTCTGTGATATGTTATTCCTTAGAATAAGTCCCCACAAGATGGTGATGATATTTTGGAATATGGGATTAATAATCCATAGTAATAATAGTGCTTTTTAATGTTCTGATCTTATCTAGATGGAAGAGTTTCGATTGATGCTTACAAAAATTCTCTCTTATATTAATGATGTATTACAGGAATCTCTCCAAAGTAAGTACATACTTTAGCCATCACTTGTACTAAAAATATTTCTTACACTATAGGAAGAAAATTCATATCCAGAAAAACATGTAGATATTATAGAATATAAGGAGATATTATTGTCAAATAAGACCACTCACCTAGTCAATGAGTGGTGGAGAAACAAAAAACACGGGGAAGTTACATGAGAATTGAATGATGTTATGATAAAATAACCAAATCTTTTGTATTAGATATATGTATTTTTAGGGTGATATTAATTTTAGAGAGGGTAGAATGTATCACCCTGATATTATTAATAAATATTTCTCATTGAGTAGTTTTCTCATTCAATGCATGCATTACACACAATATCGAGTTTAGGTAAACCAAGTAACATTATTAAAATATTATGTGTTCATCATTGCCAAGTTATAAGATTTATGAATATAAATAGTAATAACTATATCATTAAAAATATAAAGTCAACACATTTATAAATTTATTTTATTAGATAACAAATGATTAGACTAAAAAAATATTTAAAAAAATTTTATGGTTTTCTCAAAAAAAATTTAATAAAGAAAATTGTTTTATTTTGAAAATTTTTATTAATATCTTATAACTGAATAATATTAATGAAAGTTAAATATTATTTATTTGATTATATTTTAAAAATATTTGGTAATAATTTTCTAGCTGTATGATATAATAAATCCTAATTTATTCTTGAAAATGTATTCTTTTCTAAATATACCTTATTACATACATTTTCACACAAACATTATAATTAATTTATGCCATTTATATACAATGACTATGATATATTTATTTAAATATTTAGAACACTGGTGTTAAATTTTTTAAAATATATCCTTTTTCAAAATAGGAATAATAAATGTGGTCATGTTTTTCTCCTCAATAGAGTGTAAACAAGGATAATTTTGATTACAAATAATTTATATGTACATAAATTTTATTCTAAAGTCATATTTAATTATGTTTTTATACCATTATAAATGTATTAAAAAATTTTGTTAGATTAATGAAAAAATTTCATTGATAATAACTTATAATTATTTTCAATTAATGAAAACTACAAAATGTAACTCTAATAGTTTTCAATATCTAAAATCTGTTCACATTAGGAGAAAGTAGGTATGAATCTAAAATAATATTAACATTATGAATAACTATGTTTTATTTTCTATGGTAATTTATTAATAATATTTATGTTTTATTTAATTTCGATAAATTCTGACGAAATTGTAAAACAATATTTATTTAGTTAATAGAGAAAAAGATAAATGATATATAAAATTTTAAAAGTGATCAAATTTGAGGAATGTATACTCGTACATGATTTTTTGGGGATAAACTGACATAATATTGGTTTTTTTTCAAATATTATATCGGAGTTCAAACATTATCATTATACCTTTTTAGTAATATTAAATTTAACGTTTTAAAATTGAAAATGATGATATTTTATTAAAATAATATTTGATTAAATTATTAAAAACTCATAAAATATTTAAATAATGCATAGTTAAAATTATGTGGTCTAAAATATCATAAATAATCCCTTAATGTGAAAATATTAACCTTATATATAAATAATGCAATACTTATGAATTTAGAAGGTAGTTTCCATATATAAAATTCTAATTATTTAACTAAGGGTTAATCCATATGATAATGTATAAAATGATATGAAAACATCTCTACATACTATTATGTTGTGGATTGAAATCATATTCTTCCTTATATTAGAATACCTATCTATGGGCGAAATTTGGTAGGAGAATAAATTTATTTTGATTTAATATTTTAGGAAATTCAAAATATTCACCCCACATAAATTATAGTAGGGTACTTCCCCATAACTACATTACACCACATTGATTCATTTATCACGAACAAACACTAACTAATTATCTTCAAAACGTCCATATACACATTATAGTGAATTATTAATCACAAAATAACAAACCTAGATCTCTTTCTGGGAGATATAAATGTGTCATATCAATGTAGAGTAACTCAAATTAGTTGATCATTTTCATTAAAAATATCATTGAACTCTTCTAAATATATTTTACATATCTAAAAATAATAACATCAATATCCTCATGATGAGGAAATATTATTATGATTATGAAAACGACATTATAAACCATATTTCCTACCAAATAATAATAAAATGTATTGCTCTATAGTACATATGGATTTCCATCTCCACATCGTGATATAATTCATTTTCATCACCATATTATACAGATGGATATTATGATGAACGTTATGTTTATATGTTATATTTATGACAAAATTAAAACTCATTAATTCCAATATCACAACAACTTACATACCATCAAATACCATTGTAAATGATAATTACATTAGATAATATTTGAGGACTAACGTATCACATCTTGTTTTTAGTAATTATAATCATTTTTCAAAAATAATCTTTCTTCGACATCTTTTGTGACATGAAACAACGATTTTATCATGTGCTACATATGATTCCATGTTCTAACAAACCATGATTTGTAATTAATTTTATTAATATAACAAGTCTATTTTCTCCTACGTGTTTTTTTGGTATGAAAAGTAATAATTACATTTAAAATAATAATTATAGTCTTTTGATAAGAACAAAACCTATTTTTAGATGGAAAATAATTTTTTAAGGGTCCCTATATTTTAAAAAAATAATTTTTTCTCAAATAAATATTTATTTCCTTTTTTTAATAATAATAAAAAAATATTTTTCACTTTGAGATAATATAAATGAAAAAATAAAAATCAGTTCAGAAATCTACTTAGGGAAATTATCAAGTAATTAATTTTTTAGAATATTCCAAAATGTTAAAATATTAAGTGAATAGTGAACATTTTTGGGTGTTATTGAGAATTGTCATTTTATTTAATGATTTTAGAAACATAAAATATATTATAATAAGGTTTTAAATGTAAATTTATTTCAACTTTATTTTCATAATCAAATTTATTCGATTATATTTAAGTGTATATTTAACTTGTTTATTAAAACATTTCTTACTTAAGTGAATTTTTTATTTTAAAACTATGTTTCTCCTCAAACATATGTGTTCAATTTAAAATTAGATTTATAAAATTATGAAAATTTAATATTTTAAAATAGAACATATATTAGAAATTAGAAAAAAAATATATTTTAAAATAACTTCAATATCGTTTTTTAACATTACGAGTTATAAAAGATGAAAAAAATTTATTGTCATTGTGGTGAAATGGGTTTACTCAGGGTTATACAAAAATAGATAATGGGTAAAATGAACAAGTTATATGTCAAAATCATATCCTATGTTAATTTTTACACCATGGGTGTTTTATTATAAAATTTCCTTGTAAATTTGGGACATTTATTCATAAATTCGACAAATATAAAAATTTTAATAATGAAAAAAGAAAAAATGACACCAATTGTAGTTAAATATTAATTATGTTTTCAAATATTGAATAAATATAAATGTAAATGAATAATTATATAAATTTAATAATAATGAAAATAATTTTACTAGGGAAATTTTATATTAATTATTATTAATTATTTTGTAAAATAGATTTCTTAAGAAACACCAACAAAATAATTGTTGAATTACTAGAAAAATAAAACATATGATACTATATTTATTAAAATAAATATAAATTGAATTAATTAATATATTAAATGGATATTTTAGAGAACTATAACATGATATAAAACTATGAAAATGAAAAATTCTAATTCCACTTCTATATATATATTTTTAATGTCGAATTAAATGTATTTTTTGATATTTGAATTTAATGTTATTTCATCATAAATTTTATTTTGTTAAATGAAATAAATATCATAAAAATAATATACTATTCAATTTTATTTGTATATTTTTAATCGAATAATTCATGATCTTATCATGATCAAATTTTCATTTTACTAATAATCATATTTACCTCAAAATTGTAAAATCCTTATTACCATGTTAAAAGTTAAAATGTGGTCTTTCGTGTTTCAGGAACATGGGTAAAAATTATTTTTCCATGCACATAGGATTTTTATTTTAAAAATGTGATTTTATATTTATAATTAGTTGGCCCAAATTATCTAATAAAACTCAATTTACTCTAATACATATAGTATGAATCACCAAGGTTAATACAAAAATATAGTTATTGTAGTTAAAAATAAAATGAAAAACGTATGTAAAAATAAATTATAAGGAATAACATGTTTAAATAAAATAATTATACATATTTAATTATTATATCACATAAATTTTTATAAATTCTATTCCTTTTGGGATATGGAAACATTGTTCATTGGTATAATGGTCCACCACCTCGAAAATCTATGTGATTTTTTTATCACAAACTATTATCATTGATGGATGTTGGTGAATATTTAAATAATATATCAGATATATATATATATATATGTATATATGACATTAAAATGATTCTATAATGTTAATATGTTATTTACCATACTTTTATTTTCATCCTTTGAAAAAATGTATTCATTGTTCATGCATATGCATGACCTACTATCTCCATCAATGGTGTGTTTTATTTTGAAAAACTGACATTTATGGATAACACTATATAAATGAAAAATGAAGATATATTAAATTTATATCATGGTAAATGTTGTGGAAATTATGTAAACATGATCATATTAAGAGGACCCAAAGTACGAAATACAAAAAAACATGAAAAAATGAGTTATTATATAATGCATGACTTTATCATGGAATTGTTAATTAATATATTGTAAAAGGGAATACGTAAATCATACAGGATATGATATATATATATATATATATTATTTTTTCTACAATATGATAATAATATTATATTTATTATATATTATGTTTTTATGTTTACAATGGAATTCCTGAATTATGGTATTGGTTTCCTATCTCACATTTATTTTTTGGTGATAAAAAATGCAATACTCAGCATCTATTTCTTGTACATGCTGTATATATATCCCATAAAATTATACAAGTATTTATATATATATAATTATGAATATTTATATATCCCTTTTAATATCTTTCATTGATTGGGTTTATGGTTTCAATAATACCAATTTGGTATGGGATTTGTGTCTCTATTTTCATTATTTGAGACATATGTTGTGTTATGATCCTCTCTTCTTTTACAAGGTGTGTTTAAATCACATTTGATAGGTAATATTTGAATTTACATAATATCATTATATTATTAGTATAATTTAATATTATTCATTCATGGGAATTACAATTTAATGTTACAAATTTTATAAGGGTCTTATAAAACTATCAAATCATTTATCTGGATTGTTTCAATTTAATATTTATAAAAATAGAAAATTATAATTCAACTCTCATAATGCACACTAATTTCATTACCTTCTATATAAGTATTGAGATTAATTTTTTCCCATTCTGTCCATCTCATTATATACTAAATTGTATAAAATATGGGTTTCTAATGAAATCCATCATTATTTATCTCTCCAATTGAGAAAAAATATTCATCGAAAATTATGTTTAAAAAAAATTGAAACTAGATTTTCATATTCTACAAATCAATTAATAAATATGCTTTAACCCATTATTGAATTTGAAGAAAATATTTTGAAACAAATAGTGATATCATTTTCCAACAAAATCATGTTTTTCATTTAAATGAATTTGAAATTATAACATATTTTAATGATTATGACATGAATGAAATTTTCCTCCATAAAGACTACATATTATGTAACACCTTGACCCTAGATATCTAGAGTCGGTGCATTATTTTAATACATTTTATTTATTAAAAGGAATCAAGTCCTGAAAGACTGATCAGTTTAGTAGTCTTTTAAAATTGATTACATTCATGAATATTACAATACACTTTCTAACATAAAAAAATTATCCTTTGAGAATGCCATTGTTCCCTTAGCTTAACCCTTCATCTCAAACATAATACACTTATTGGGATCCTAGGAAAATAAATCATAGAAATGGGTGAGATCAGATGCTTAGTATGTATAAAAATATAGTGGAAACATCCATATATAAGAAAAAAAATTTAAAGAAATGTATAAGACTAAAACAAAAGCGTTTTAAACTTAAACTTCTGCATAATATGGAAAAGATACAATAAATTAATTTCATTTACATATTCACATGGATATTCTACTAGTCGAATAATCACATGCAATGTTAATAGCCACTTTCCTTGTGATGGAATGCATAATCCCAGACTTTCATAACCACATAGTCAAGGCCTTGTGCCAAGTCTAAAAATAATATTTTGTCAAGGGATTATCCCAAGACACTAGTTTGTCTCATGAGACCTAACGATGTATCAAGGAGCTATAGCGGGCTCCACTAGTCACTTAATATGTCCAGTGCATTCCTCATATGAAAAGGATTAAACATAATATAAAAATTCGTATTAAATCTAGCATACGAACTGTAAATACATTATCAATAAACCATGAATGGTATAAAAATAACACATCCACAGTCAAACATATCACAAAACCTTCAATACAATATGGAAGATTTTTAACATAATCAATCAGCTTCAATCAAGTTTAAAAATCAATAAAAGGATGTTGACATAGAAGAAAATGATTTGTAAAACTCTTTGAGAGAAATATCACTTTTTCACAAACACTTATAAAAGACACACAATTTATAATGGAAGATATTTAAATAAATTTTCTAATCAATGTGTCCCATACATCTTTGAAACATTTAAATGGAATTAAAATTTTAAAAACAGTCATGTCCATTTAAATTAATCTTTAAAAACCATTTTTAAAACATGGACATTAATGAGAACGATTTAGAAGAATAAATATTTAAAACATTTAAAATGATGTTTTAGTAAAATGTACCTTAAAAATAATCACTTTTAAAAATAATTTATGAAACATGGACTTGGATAATAAATAATTCCCAGTAGATACTTATGTAAAAAAATCCTCAGATAATAAAGAGATTGGGAAATTAATGCTTACCTTGCACTTTCCATTAGTCGAGGGTACATTTATCCTCCAGAATAATGAATATTTTATGTAATTAGATTATACATGAACCATATTAATATTTATGATATCATTAATGATCCATTTATTTCATTATACTACCCATTTAATAATAATTTCCATTTTAAAATAACATTTCGGGTAATAATCGCTTTCTTTATCATACGTGTTTTAACATGTTACTCTTGATTGTATCACTTAGATCAATATTTAAATTCATAAAAAATATAAATTTTTTTATATATCATATAAATTTATATATATAAATATGTATAATCTACATATATATGAAATGTAAAACAATGTTTTTGGAGACGGTAGTCCGTACGTACGCATAAACACAGTTTCTGTTTACATATCGTATTTCACAGAACTAAGTGAATAAAATAGATATAATTCCATATATATATATTTATATCTCTAGTAGCATTATTATGTAATATATTAAATATTTATTAATAATATATATTTTAATAATCATCGTTGAATGGTGAACGTGGAAATGAATCTCATCGCGTCGTGGAGACAGTAATCTGTAAGTACGCACGAGCGACAATATCGTTATATTAATCGAAAAATCGTATGTAAATATATGGTATATAATATTTAAAAAATCATTATCATCTTATATTTATTATTAAAATCATTTATACTAATTATTATACCCATCCAAACAATTATGTGTTTGAATAACAAACTACACCACGATGTGGAGATGGTAATCCGTACGTACACACGTAAGGTGACTTGGTCATTTATAGGATCTATATAATAATGAAAATGGTTGTACAATATTTATAACAATATAAAAGTATATAGAAGATACTGGATTTATTATTTTATAATTTAAACAACAAATAAAGAGGAAGTGGAAGAATAAAAGAACTTGAATGATGGTGGTGAAATCATTACCTCTTCTTCGGGTTCTTCATTTTGATTTGATCAAAAGGGCCCCCTAGGTTGTCTTTATAACCAAAGGAAGGCCTCTAGGATGAAGTTAGGATTTTTGGGAGGATATTTGGGACGGGTTTGTCCGAGAAAAATGGCTTTGGAGGTGTGAATTTGAGAGAAGGGGAAGTGCCCTTTTATAAGAGTGGTGAGGGGAACCTTAGGACAAACATAAAATATTATATTATAATAAATTCATTTTCTGTTTCTAATGTCCCAAAAAAGAATTATATAAAGAATTAGGTGGGTATGGATCGGAAACCTCTCAAACAATAGGTTTTACATAGGTTTAGGTCACCATATTAACCATAACATTTAGATTTAACTCTTGGTTAAATAGTTCGACATTACCATGCATCTTTGTATTTTTATATTTTACGGTAAATATACACACTATAAAATTATAATAGAACCCCATTAGGTTAATTAATGTAATATATATTAATATATATGCCTTTTGGATGAACCTTAGATTATTAATACTATGATATCAACTTATAATATAATATTGGTTTAAAAAAACTATTTTATGTCAATTTTGACACTATTTGGTATTTGTTTATTTTGTAAAAACCATAAAAGCATGATTACTTCGAAAAATATTGATTGAATCAACCCTAACATGTCATATTGACATATAAAATTATTTTAATTAATCAGAAGTCTCATTTTACATTTATTTGGGTATTTATAACATCAATTATTTTAATATTTTATTATCAAAGTAATTACGACATAATCATTTTGTCATAAATAAATTTGATAATTTAATGTCTATGATTTCTAAATAAAATACCATTATGTAGAAAATATTTTTATATTATTAATTAATATTTATAGTAAAATTTATCTAATTTATAACCCTATATTAAAAAGTCTTTACTGATGAAAACATTAATTTAACACTTTTATCTCTTCTTTAAATTTAATAATAATAAATGTCCTAATCTAATATTAGTTGATATAATGGATCATATTTTATTCCTAATATTTTTTTGGTCGAATTACATTTATCCATTAGAATTAATAAATGTTTTAGGGAATTAATAATATCATTTGTACCTTTAATTACCCTATTTAATTTTAACTGTGGAACATAAAAGTCAAAAATTACTATTCAGCAAATAATTATTTTTATCTTATTGAACTAGATTGTACATACTGATAACAATCACGTCACTTGGATTTTTTAAATTTTATTCATAGAAGAGGTAAATTTTAGTTTTATGCAAATTTGCAAATGCTCCTAGGAGGTGGGTAAAAGACGTTAATAAGACCAATAAAATATTTATATCTCTAATCTTATTATAAAATGACTCCAATGAATTATATTGAACATATATAGGTATTATGTGTCTATTCTGACCTAAAAAAATTTAAATTAAATAAATATTTATTTTAAAAAAATTGGTTTTAACCAATAACACAGTGTTTGTCACTATTCATTAAAAATTGAAAGTATTCAGAAAAATATAAAAATTTCACCCTAAGATAATTTTGATATTATGAATTTAAAAATGATTTCTATTATACCAAATTAAAAAAATATAAGTTTCATTTATTAATTTTAAATTAATTCCCATTGTCAAAACCAAAAGGCGTATTTTTATGAAATAATAACTATCAAATAATTGATACTTGTTTATGTTCAATTACAAAGTGAAATTATTAACAGTTAAAAAAATTGGATTAAATGGTAAAAATATAATCTATTTATACTTCCAAACCATTAAAATGTATTATTGATAATTATAAATTATTTTTATTAAAAAAGATGTTTTTAGATAAAATATAGTATTTTCGCTATTCACCCAAAAATTAATGTTTTTAGAAAAACATGAAAAATTATTTGAAACTAAATTATTATGTACCGATTCTAAAGAATAAGTTTATTTTGTCAAATTTTATATATAAAAGTTTAAAATATTGGATTTTAAAAGGGTTCTCCATTAAAAGGAGGTAAAATAGAATTTTTTAAAAAATATATATTTTATCTGAAAACAATTAATTTGTTTTTTCATTATGTCTAAGAAACTCATAATATGGATTCTAAAATTATATGGATTATATAATGTTTAAAATTTTGTTAATACTATTTATAACCTCTTTTGAACGGCTAGTTATTAAATTTGTGGTGCCCTTGAACTCGATTTTGTGTGTATTTCATGTTATTGAATTACATTGAAGAAATAACGCACTATGAAATCATGGGGTGTTACATTATTTCCTCCTTCGATAAATTGCGTCATCGAAATTTAAATTGTTTTTTGAAAATAAAAGGTGGAAAATAGAAAATACCCTTGTGGGGAAACCCACATCGGAGAATGGTTGAATAAAATTTAGTCTTAATAAGAGGGAATATATATATATATATATATATATACTTGATAGGTAGAGTTTCATACTTCAACTAATTCCTACCACAAACTCAACTTCACTCCAAAATATTTCAAAAAAATATACGATTTATCCTAATCGTATAAGGTTCCAAATATAATGAATTTATAATTAATTTTTTAAACTATCTAAAAACAAATAAATTATACAAACCAGTACATCACATAGTCCAGTCGTAGGTGATGCACCCTTGTTACTCCTTGGTTGTGGTTTCAAGTCTCACGGCCTTGCCGGACGCGACTAGTTATCACCCAACCTCTGGGTTATCCTTTTTATAACAATCCAAAAATAACCTTAACAATGGTATCCAATCTTAAACATAATACTTTTCAACCTTTAGACTTATCCAAAATACTTCTATCCAAACTCTCAGTCCAAAGTTTATAATGAAGTAAAACACAATGAAGATCATTTTTTCTAGGCAATGACATGTGAACACCTACATCATGTATTATTTTAAAACGCTGCAACATCCTCAATTACCGTAAAACCATATTGATTACAATCATGCTCCCTTATTCCAAATAGAATACTGGATTTACTCCTTTGATCCAAAAATTTTGTAAACTCCAACAATGATGGAATATAAAAAACCGTTAATCAGTTTCAAGGTAGTCATGAATATCCAATATAACTAATCCAAATCAACCATCTATTATACCAAAATAACTACCTCAATATCAGCACCATATTAAGGATTAACATTCCTTGAACCATGCATTTTCCAAAAAGTATAGCTTAATATTATTAAACTTTTCTTAGAACCATATAATGTCAAATCCTCAAAAAAATAGTACTGCAGTACAATACTTATTTATCTCCATAATTCATATAACCAGAATACTGGTGATTCAACACTCAAATGAAATAATTCTATAATAACACCAAAAGAACACTATTCATTCCTCTCCATTTGAGGTAGTATCATAACATGATTATAATCCAATAATATCATTTGTGGTATACTATTATAATCGGTACATTGATTCTCATTGTGTTCTAATTCATTGTAGATGAAGAATTTTACATTTGAAAACGTTTTCTTACCCTTGAAATCACATACATAGTGTCCTCCTTATCAACACATCTAACAAACTCCCATTCCATTCAAGAATTTACCAAGGTGATTATTTCCACATTTATCACATATGGGGAAATCCTTCTTTTCCGTATTCCCTTTATCCATCTTTCACTCTTCCATCCTTTTCTTCTCTTTCTTCCCTTCAAAGCCATAGGACTCAGATAATTCATTACTTATCTTATTAAATCATGATATTATTTCTTTATATACTGAGAATACATGGGAGACAATTTCCCTTCTAAATGTCGGATTAATACCATGAAAGATATGATCCTTCTTACTCTTTGGATCATACTTATTGATGGAGTTCACATTCCTTCTACTGCGCGCCGTTCTAATACAATGGCATACACTAGGTCAGTTTATGAATTGTAATAAATAATTCCAAACATGTAAAATACCTAATGTAAATTGAACAGTTTATGAATATAATCCATAATCATAAAAATATTTGCTTTGAGGAGGTATATAATCATAAATCCTTTATAATGATTTCTGAAAAAAATGAGATTTCTCCTAAGCATATCCACCAGGGAGTGTCGTAACCAAGCGTGCGGTAAGGCCCGTAGTCATGCACTAGTTCCCGTTCGAGTCTAGCTCAAAGTAGTGTTTTCAGATTTTACCCCTAGGTACACTTATTCCAGAGCGGCCTCTACCTTCATGTATACAAACAGGGATGTATCGATTGGAAAACTCACAAAATCTCTAAAATATGAAAATTCTATGAAATTCTTCTATTCTAATCCTCAATGTCTATCTTAGGTTAATGTTCTCCAAACAGAGTTCTTATAAATCTAGTTTCCAAGGTTTGTACTAAACATCCTCTAATACTAACTGTAACACCCCGACCATAGATTCCTAGACTCAGTGCATTATTTTAATACATTGGCATGATTACATAGAATCATGTCCCGAACGACTGATCAGTTTAGAAGTCTTGGAAAATAGAATTCATTCATGAACATTACATTACACTTTGTATCATACTACAAAAAACAATCCTTTTAGAATTCCAATATCCCCTTAGCATAACACTTAATCTCAAAAAAAACTTCTTGGGATCATGGGAATATAAAACATAGAAAGGGGTGAGCTCAGATTCTATGTAAGGATAAAAATATAGTAGAACTTTCATAAATAAGGATAAAAATTTAAGGCAATGTGTAAGCTAAAACAAAATCTTTTTAAACATAAAAATTAGTATAATATGGAAAATATACAATAAAATAATGTCATTTACTTATTCACATGGATATTCTACTAGTAGAATAATCAGATGCAATATCAATAGCCACTTTCATAATGATGGAATGCATAATTCCAGACTTTCATAACCATATAGTTAGGGCCTTGTGCCAAGACTACCAATATGATTTTATCACGTCCTTTTTCCAAGACACTAGTTTGTCTCATGATACCTAATGATGCATTAAAGAGCTATAGTAGGCTCCACCCGTCACCTACTATGTCCAATGCATTCCTCATATGAAAAGGATTAAACATAACATAAACATTAATATTAACACTATCATACGAACTCTCAATACATTATCCATAAACCATGAATGTGATAAAAATAACTCATCCACATTCAAGAATATCACAAAACCTTCAATAAAATATGGAATATTTGTATCATAATAAATCATCTTGAAACAAGTTTAAAAATCCATCAAAGGGTGTTGACATAGACGAAAATGATTTGAAAAAATCTTGGAGAGAAATACGTATTTTTCATGAAAATATTTAAAAGTCAATTTTTTTTAAAAATAAGAAATATAAATAAATTTTCGAATAAAAGTGTCTCATACCACTTTGAAACATTTCAAAGGAATTTATATTTTAAAAACATTCATATCCCTATAAATAAATCCTTAAAACCCATTTTCAATACATGGACATTAATGAGAACGATTTAGAAGAATAAATATTTTAAACATTTAAAATGATGTTTTAGTAAAAATCCCCTTAAAAATAATCCCTTTGAAAACTCTATTATGAAACATGTACATGGATAATAAATATGTCCCAGTAGATACTTTTGTAAAACTACCTCGGATAATAAAGAGCTTCTGAAATTATCCCTTACCTCACACTTTCCTTTAGTCGAGGGTACGTTTAACCTCCTGTATAATGACCATTTTATGTTATTAGATTATTATAGAACCATATTAATATTTTTGATATCATACATGACTCATTTATGAATTTATACTACCCATTTAATAATAATTTCCATGTTAAATTAAAATATTGTTTAATAATCGATTTCATTATTGTACGTGTTTTGACTTGTTACTCTTGATTGTATCACATAGATGAAGATTTAAATACATACATAATATAAAACATGATTTATATATCATATATATTTAGAATATAAATTTGTATAATAGACATATGTGTGAGATGGAAAACACCGTTTATGGAGACGATAGTTTATACGTACGTTTAATCATTGTTTCCATTTTCATATGGTATTGCACGAAACTAAGTGAATAAGATATATGTAAGATCATATATATATATATATCCAGTAGCATTATTATGTCATATATTACCTATTTATAAATGATATTTATTTTTATAATCATCATTTAATGGTGATCATGGAAATGAATTTCATCACGTCGTGGAGACGGTAATCCGTACGTACGAACGAGCGACAATTTCATTATGTTGATAGAAAATCTTAGGTAATTGGATGGAATATCATATATAAAGAATAAATGAAATGTTATATTTATTATTTACATTAGTTATACTCATTATTATACCCAACCAAATAATTATGTGTTTGAATAACAAACTACACCACAACGTTGATATGGTAATCCGTTAGTACGCACATATAGTGACTTTTTCATTTATAGGATGTATTGAAAAATGAATACGGTTGTAGAATTTTTATAATATGTATCAAAAATTCATTAATGATTTTTGGGCATTATTAATTGTTTACATTTAGTAAGATATAATGATCTAATTGATGGAATCATGGTTTAATATATTATAGTAATCATACATTATAAATAGAAACCCCAAAGGACTACTATATTTAATAAATGGAATATTACTAATATAACACTGGAGGATATAATTGGAAATCTTCTGAAATACAAATATATATTTAAGGTTTCTATTAAAAAGATTAAAATGAAGAATCATAAATATTATTTTAAAAAAATTATATTAATTATATAAAATCTCAATCCATGTTAAATGATGTGAAATATTCAATTTATATTGATGTAATTATTGGATTAGATTTTTGAGCATCCGTATCTTTTGAAAATGATTTAGATGAAAATTATATGTGGATAAATAATATCATGGGACTAAATTATAGTCAACATATATAAAAGAAAATTCATATGGATAATAAAAAAAGGAATCATATGAAGATATATGTCATAAATTTCGAGATATGCGACATTATATATTTTTTTCATAATAATAATTAAATGGAAAATAAACATAGAAATACTGATAAAAATGATAATATAAATTACAATTATAAAATCCACAATGGTATTAAAATGTTCTACACCTAGAGTTTTTGTAGTGCTGATAGTTGCAAAGGTAAATAATCTGATAATTAATCATAATTTAATAGGAATATTGGTTTATTTTATGAAAGAAAAAAGTGAACAATTATATCATAGAAAATGAACAAACTATTGAATCCCTCAATTTTATTTATTTATTATGATCCAAATTATATTAATCTAAAATATTCTACTTCATCCAATAAGGAATCATCATCATCCAAAGATGATAATAATTTACCATGTTATGAATTAGTATCTATGTTTTTTAAACTTTTTTAAAATGAATATAGTAATGTTTGTAAAAATGATAATGTAGTAGGAAAACATGTGAAAGAATATTTAATAATAACAAAACATACTACTAATATTTCATATCATTCTAAAAATACTGGAAAAACTAATTCTAAAAAATAAAATCATTCAAAACATACTAAAAAAATTTCTATGAACTTTTTTATAAAATGAAATTAATAACATTTTTATAGTGTTATTACTTATGAGGATATAATCAAAGTTAATACACTAAAATTAGATATATCTTATTTGAATAACCATTTATCTAATTTTACTACTAGTAATGAAAAAATTAATAATATTTATGATAATATTATTCTTCATACAAATAATTCTAGAATAGTTTTTACTAACTAAACCCATATTTTTTATCAATATATATTTTTGAAAATGATATGCATTTTGTAAAAAATATATTATTAGTTGAAACTGATCAAATGAATTTTATTTAAATATTAGTAAGGTTACATGTTGTCATAATTCATAATTTTTTAATTTAAATTAAACTTCATCCATGTCAGAATGTTGTTCAATTTTGGGTGGTTAATATTTTGTTTTTACAAAAATAATAGACCCAAAACGGATTGGATTCCAAAAAACGAATACCTGTATAGAAAAATTTAGATTGTAAAAAAATACATTGTATATAGAAAGGGGGTTATTTAGACACAAACATGACTACATAGTCCCCATTAGGAATATTATAATCATTAATGGTTTAAAATTCAGGTTTATTGATAAATCTTATTGGAAGATTATTTTTATTTTTAATAATGTCCATCATGGAAAACACCTAATATAAAATTCATTATATGTAACTTGAAAACAAAAATAAAAATTACATGAATAATAAAATTATTTGATGAAGGTTATCTAATTTACATTAGAAATTAAAAAAATACAAAAAATCGTTAAAATATGAATTTATTCATTCTTCCAATCATCACGAGAATGTTTACACTTTAATCATAGATGTCCAAAGGATCTGATAACAACCATGACTTATTGTAACCAAATATCATGCATGGATGTGGAATAAATAGTTAAAACACTAATATTATAAATTTAGCTAGGTTGACTAATAATGTTCTTATTATGGATTTACAAACACTAACGTATGATTCTAAAAATGTTTCTGATATATGTCAACTGGGTACGCAACATAGTTCATGTTATAAATCAAATCGTGGAGCTTCAACATATGTTTTTTTTATTTAGTTTTCATAAACATATTTAACCTTACAATAACATGAATTATTAGTGTAAAAAACTGTTTATGTGTTTTATTTGAGGATTATAATTGATATAAATGTGTCTATTTTCTACCAAGATAATATAACACCTTTATTTATTTTAGTTTCTTTAGAAAGATATAAACATAAGAAAATAATCTCCTTAATAACTATTCATAGTTATCAGGGTTATGAATTTGAAAATTTTTCATTTAATACTTTTTGTTGTTAATGAGATATATTAAAAACCTTTTTGGAACTTAAAACTCCTTAAAAATTGGTATAGTTGAAATTAAAAATGGGGATTTTCAAGAGATTACTAAATCCCCAATGAGGGAATACTTAATTTATAATTTTTTGAGTTGAATTAGTGAGTACATACTATTATACTATAAATCATATTTCAAATAAACATTTAATTAAAAAAAATATGATATAAGGAGAAGAAAAAAACTAAATTTTTCTTAATTTAATTTTTAGGATGAAATGTATTCATCTTTAATACTAATTATAATTTATAAAAATTTTACCCATTTTCTCGGGAAGTAATAGTGTAATGTTATTCCACATCTAGTAAGGATTATTGTGTTTTTTATAAAAACAATTGTACTTTTTAAGAAATAGTATATGTTAAATTCAAAGAAATTGATCCCTTTTCATTCACGAAACCCCAACCTTCATCTACAAATTTTATTTCTAGTATAAATTTTCAACCATTTTTATAATGTAATTCTCAAAAATAAATAAATCAATAATATTTGCCATATTTTATTCCTCCATAATATTTCAACCTATTGTTGAAGAGAAGTTTTATGATAATACTTGAAATATGGTGTTTCTTCGGTATCTTCCAACCAATTAAATCACTGGTCATGTATTTCAACTTGTAATGACAATAATTTTTTAAAATGAAATTTAATGTATAGATATTTATCACAATTAAAACCTATTAATACTAATGAGGAATAATATAAAGTTTATTAGATAAAATATATTCATGTTCTACTGAATGAATTTGAATGGAACCATTTCAAGAATTTAGTTGAATTACCTAATGATACTATTCTAATTGGAGTAAAATGGGGATTTTAAAATAAATGTGATGAAATTAGTATAATTGTTATATATAAATTAATACTTATGTATGAGTTTTATAATTAATATAGAGGAATAGAATACGAAGAAACCTATACACTTGTATAATTATAGGAATCTATTTGTGCACTTCTATCATATAAAAAATTCATAAAATTCATAATATTTCAAATGGATATGATTTTTTCATTCTGTAATGGATATGTACATGATAATTTTTATATATAAAACCCAATTTTTTAGAAAATATTACACATATAGAACATGTTTACAATCATTATAATGAATAATATATACTTAAACAGTCACCTTGATTTTGATATGATATATTAATGTTATTTTATACAGAATATTTTATGGGAGATACATATACAACTATTTTTATAAAATAAGTTAATAATAAATATCTGTGATGTAAAAATATATGTTTATTCAATTATACTTAGTTGAAATCAATGATATTTAATATATTATTTTGGGGATCATGTGATGTCTGAGTATGAAATTAGTATGATAGGTTAGTTAACAAACATTCTATGTCATCAAATTTCACAAAATACCATAAGGTAATTTTATCTACCAGCATAATTTTAGAAATTATTGACATTATAAAATAGGGTATATAAACAATAAAATTATTATTACACCTATTAGAACCACAAATAATATTTATCTTGATAATTCTTAGAGACAAGATAATGGTCAAAAATTTAGATGTATTATTCAATTTTTATTTTACATAATATCTAGTCATCACGATTTAATATTTCTGTTGTTCTTAAATTCTAGATATCATGGAAATAAAAATTTTACCCCATGTAAAGACTTTTCAATGAATTTTTCACTACCATAGGGGAACAATGTATTTTGGTTTTTATTACACTTATGTAAATTATTTTTGAACTAAAATGTTTTTAGATTCCTATATTAGAGGAAGTAGAATGGATTTAAAAATTATACATAGAAAATTTCAACTATTTGGGAAATATAAATTTTTTTATTAATTTAATAAACAAAAAATAGTTTCACTATCCATTACTGAAGATGAATATGTGTCATTTGTATGTTCTTGTGCCTAATAATTGTGGATACAAAACACACTAACTCACTTTGAAATTTGTTTTAAAAAATATCAAATTTGTTGTGATATTAAAAGTGATATTTATATTTTAAAAAACTAAAAATATAAATAACACTATAGACACTAGGATATAAGAAACCATGTCTTTATTTATCACACACTTAAAGGAGATGACATTTTTTAATTCATCGAAATATCAGAAAATAAATTCGTATATTTTAAAAAAAACATAGTTCTCATAGGATTGAATTCATAAAACAACAACTAGGAATGGTAAATATAAAATAATGATTCCTATCTACATAATGATTACCAATATACTTAGAATAAAATAAAAAAATATAAATTGGGAATACATATGTTTTTAGACTATTTAAAATTTTTAGTTGCTTAAAAATAGTTTGTTTTCTGATTTTCTCAAATATTTTAAAAATTATTAATATATAAAATGTTTATAATGATTTGAAATGAATTTTCAATATATCATTTTGAGACTGAAAAATATTTAAATATTTTTTACAATAATAATTATTTACAATCTCCCACAAGAAAATATAAATTTTTACGACCTATTCAAAAAAAATATATGCAGACACAAAAATTGTTAAAAAACATTACACATTAATGTTGTAATAAAATACATCATTATGAGTTTATATTACGTAATCCAAAAAGAAATTTAATTCATATCGATGAAACATTTCAACATCAAAGGTAATATTATATTTTTTATTATTTCTTATTATCCATTACTTTATTTTATAAATATTTTTTATAAATTATTTTAATGTTATAATATACTGATTTCAAACGTCAAAATTTTATAATCAAGAAGAATCACTCTATAATAAATGGTTTATTAGGAAAAATTATCAGTTCAAATATAGTGTTTAAATAAAAATTCTAATAAAAATAAATCATCAGATTAAAAGGAGTTCCCATATGTGCCTTTAAAATTTTTCTAGAATACAAATCAACACTTCTCACAAAAATAGTATGTTCGTTCACCCTATTACCCATGTTATATTTTTTATATTCTTTACAAAATATCACCACTATTAAGATTTCACAATATAATAATTTTTGTTTTTATGGACATTGCAGAAGATTTCATGAAGATTGATGTATTCTGATAAATAATTTTCAGTTGGAAATTATATAAAAAGCATGATTCATTTAAAAAAATCAGTTTTGAAGTATGAAAAATGAGTGTGTAGAATAAATAGATAAGTATTTCGACATTCATTATCCCAAAAATTTATAGATAATTTTATGCATTAGTGAAATTTCATTCAGATGATGACATGGAGTATAATTGTTTTCACAATTTTTGGACAAGAAAAGAAGCTTACTTATCCAAAAGTAGTACATCATGGGGAAGTAAATATGGAAGAATAATTATCCCTTCTATCTAAAAATATACATGGAAAGTTGTGATGTTTATTTTTTGTATAAAATATAGGGATATTTATTTCCTTATTATGAGAATTTTTTAAACATTTTCACCTCTCACCAATCATTAGAGTCATATTGTAATGGATGAAAAGTTATCAAATACAAAAATAGTGTGGAAGGGACACCATAAAAGTATAAGAGATTTTTCATTTTTTAGTTTTTTAATATGAGGAAGAATACTAATTTAAAAAATTTACGTTACTGAATATTCTATTAACATTTCCATAATAGAGTTAATGATCCTGATATTTCCTTCCACTATGAAATAATTGCATTTAAATTTAATAATCCTTTCTAAATTTAATAATCAGACTGATTTCATAATTAAAAATATTTTCATGATAATTATATAGGCCATAATGGGAATATAAATAGTTATAAATAATAAAGTGGAGAATTTTTTGACATGATATAAAGGAATAGGTCTGATATAGGTTCCGAAAAAACAAAATAAAATATTGAAACCAAAAGAAATAGGTAAAAAAAAATTAATGGTTGTATCTACCCCTATGAATAAATACTAGAGGATGAAAGACAATTATGATGACGATTTATAGAATCTCATTGCTCATAAGGATAAAAAGAAACTAGGGGTTCCATTGTATGGGTTTGATAAGGATGATGCCTTGTCCCTAAAAATTATTACTGTTAATTATTTAAAGTATGATGAGAAGAAAAAGAATTGGAAGAATTGTTTTTTAAAAGGATAATAAGGTAGGGACTTTTATGAAGAATTCAGAAAAAGAATCAGTGAATATGGTTCTATCAGTATCTCTATTATCAGTGTTACAACTAGTTAAACAGAATAAAAAAGTACCTCAAACCAATGTTGGTGTGAAATTTTTTGAAACATTATTTGTATTTCTACACATTCCCTAACTGAATATAATGATAAAAGGAATATAAATTGATGATTATTTCACGGAATGAATCCAATAAAAGTACATATGGTTATTTAGAAGGACAAAATAGTAGTTCCTTAACAATATTGTAATGTAATTATCAGAACTATACAATATATTAAAATGAACAGGAAGTGGAAGATGGAGATGAAGATGAAGAAGAATGGAAATAATATGAATAAGAATAGAAATAAGAATATTTATATGTTCATAAGGAAATAAATAGAGACTGGTGAACATAAATAATTAACAATGATTTCATCCTAATATTCTACATTATTGAGTATGTTCCATTTTGAATCGGATACAAATCCCAAGGCGGAAAATTTGGGAGCTGAAAATTAAACATCTAAAGTTGAAAAAAAAATTCATCATAAAAAATGTGGAATAATATCAGAAATTCCAAATGAAGTTATATTAAAAGGATGAATGAGATAAGTATGTGAAAATTGAAAATATATCAAAAGTGATAAATGACTCTGAAAAATGTGAAAAAATGGATGGTATGATTTAAATGATAGATACTGAACCATGCCATCCAAAAACACCTAAGAAAATATATAAGTGACCAAAATATATATATTTTTTTCATTAAATGTTTTATTACATTTTCAAATTATTAAAAAGGTGATGTGATTTAATTAAATAACTTCCTTATATTGAGGTGAGATTTAATATTAATCAAATTTGTCCTAATGAAAATTGGAATCCATATGAGTTTTAAATGAAGTAGTTATTAAAATTGAGACAGATTGGAATTTTGTATTGAAAAGACTAATTTACCTAATATTTCTTACCATAAAATTGTAATTGGGTATGAGAAAGTTATAATTTTTCTCGAAGATCATGAGTATATGATTTTAGAGGAGAAAAAAAATTCCCATAATTTGTTATAAATATTGGATATGTTTTCTAATGATGTATCCAAGAGAGAGTTATTTATGTAAAATAATTTTGAGTCATGACTGAGGATCATGATGAAGAAATAATTGTTTCAAATAAAAAGTTTCACATATTAGATTTAGGTAAAAAATGATTCATATAATGTAATGATGAAATTTTCCTTATGTGGGATGAAAATAATCAGATAAGTGAATATGATGATAGTTTCAATGAAAATATTTTGATCTATGATATTATGGAATATATGATTGTGATGCTTGAGGAATCATCCATAGAAGCTTTGCAGCATCACGAAGCATATAAAATGATGAAGATGATCATAAAGATTTTTAACAAAATGATATTTTTTGTACACCTACATTAATAGTATTAATCATTTTGAATTAATGATAATAAATTTTTCTAATAAATAAATTATTTCTGAATTCCTTCTAATATTATTTAGAAGTATATTTTTTCTTTTATTTAATGTACGATTAGTTATTTCAAATAATATTTCTTCATGAGTTATTACCTTACAAACATTTTAGGATATTATAAGTTTCAACACTATTATTTTTGTAAAACACAAAGGGGGGATGTTTATAATGTGGGATCAAGTTAAAAATATTAATTCAATATCGAAAATTATTTAGAGAAGTTTTAGGAGTTACGTTTATAGTGGGAGATTCCTAATAAGTGGTATAAAACTCTATGAAAGACTTCTACAATGGGTTATAATTCCATCTATTATTACTTATCATCATATTATAAAGATTTAATATTCTTCTATGGAGTTAATATATAAAGTTTATATGCAACGTTCTTAAAAGAACAAAGTGAATTACTTTATTTAATGTTATTTTTTTCATTTTATGAGTTATGATTTGTTATTTCAATAAATTGGGAGATTTTTGAGCCATATGTATTACATTTTTTCCATTACGTAGTTTGGAAATCAAAAACATATTATTTAAATAGTATTTCATTAAATTTTTAATTACCATTTATTTACTTATGCATACATAAAAAATTCTTTTATACTGAATATAGAAAAAAATATAATATAAAATGAATATAAAACATTATAATTCAATCTGATCCATAGGAATGATGGTAAATGTGGTACTTTTGATGATTTATTTTTTAAACCATTTTTTAGATTTTTTTATCAGTATTAGTATAAAAATAGTCCTGATAATTTGATTGGAATTGGAATTGATAAATAAGATGAACCATTGTTTATTTTATATGATAGAAAAATAATAAGGAAGTCTATCAGATCACAATGAGTTTTTAACATCCAAGTCAATTGAATCCATTGAAACTCAATCAAAAATATTATTGTTGGAGGTTCACTTATAAATAGGTGATTATTTGAAGAGTTGGTAGAATATTCATTCCCAACCCAAATAATCTAATGGTATATTGGTGTGAACACCTACTTATTATTATTTGTAATTCTTTTGAGTGATGATGTTCTAGTGGATAATTGTATGGATATCATATTACATTGACCATTTTTATTTTATATTCACTCTTTTATCATGGTATTGAAAGGGGGATTTCAGGGATATAAGGTCAGTGAATCATATCCATATAATTGAGGGCTTCCAATGATAGGATAATGGAGACTGATCATTATATCCTGGTCTTATAGAGATAAAAATATTAAGCTACTGATTATTGTTTTTCAGAATTTCATACTAGAGAAAGATAGACCTATTAATATGTGTAATACTGTGGATATATTAAATAAATATTTATGAGTACAATGAATCTTATTGTTAATGATTTTGTTATTTTATAAGATATCTTATGATGTTATTACTTTTATTAGATTTCATATTTCTTATTTATACAAGTTTTACATTCTAGGATTCATGTGTATTAGAAATATAGTGTAATAAATATATTTCTAAATAATTTTTTTATTGGTGTATTAGTGAGTCCAATAACCCAATAATATAATTAAATTTTTTATTGTTTTGATCCAACACTATGATAACCATATGATCCGTGAGTCTGATTAATTTGTAGTTAATAGGAATAGTGTTTCGTTTTAGATTAATTTTTTTAATAAAAAATCACTTCTATTGTATCCATAATAAAATCACACAATCCCACACATGAAAAATGCTCAGTCAACATGATTTAATGAATATTAGGCATTGAATATAGATTTTATATCATCATGTAAATATAAATATATATATATATATATATTTCACACATATAAAAATTTATACCCACAAAAATTAGGTTGAAAAAATAATTTGAATCCTTAATTCAAAAATTATTTATTAGTTTAAAAACATAATTATATCCAAAAACAAATATATGATATATTTTTTGAAATTACGATGACCAAATTTTTTCAAATTTCACTAGGAATGGACACACCAAACAACACATACATTTTAAATGAAAATACGTCAATTTTGTTTTCCTTATTTCTAAAAACAAATATATACCTATATAGAAAATATCAATAAGAGAATTTTTTTAGATACAAATATTATAGAGATATTGGTTCACTCTTCATTTCTTGAACTACAGTTACTTAATTAAATTACTTAACATGTAATAAAATTCCATTGGGCCATGTTTTTAACCATAAAGAGATATTTAACCTAAAAAATCATGCATCTTTAACATAATAAATCCTAGATTTCTCATGTTACACTTCCACATTAAAATATCAATCGATGAATGAAAAAATGAAACATATATAGAAAATATATAATTAATTTTATTAATATTTTGTAATACCATAATGGTATATTCTCTAGTAATTAGTTTAAATTACACATAATAATAAATTCCTTAAAATTGTGAGTTTCCTTTACACAATATACATACTCAAAATTAATTAATTTAATCAAAAGGAACATTTGATGAAAAATTGTGAAACCGAACAAGACCAAAACAAACATTTTAACCATATAAATATCTCAATTGTAATTTAATAAAACACTAAGAATAAAGGAACTAAACTCCATATATAGCACAAAATTAACTATTGTTACTTGCATATCTAGATCATTCATTAAATGATCTTGAATGTAATATAAAATTTTTTTGACTCTGGATATATTCCGTGAAATTGATCTTCAATTTTTAAAATATTAAACTAAAATTATATCATCTTTGTTGATCCACATCATTTTATCAGCATTAATTACAACCCTAATAATTTTCTCATATATTATGTTGGCTAAATCCATTTATGCAATGATATAGATGAATTATTCTAGAATTTACTCTATATAGTTAAAAAAGATCCCAAATTCCCCATTCTACACTTCTACTATTTGTGATTTTTTTAATACTTTGACTAGAACTGATTTCTATTTCTCCACTTGTACTACTCTTTTATTATCCAGGGTCTCCACACATTGATATTTCTTTTCTGGATTATCAGAAAACTACTTGTCACCATCATCAATTTATGATGTTTTATTCTTATCTCTTCCACATCAATATTTACCTTAATGGAAGATCTTGTTAAAATTGTTTTAGAAATATTTGAGTAATCATTATGATGCATTTATCCTCCCCTTTAAACTAGGAATTTCCCAAATAAATGATTCCATTTATTTTACTTTCATGAGAATTTCCTAACTATCATGTCCCCATGGGAGTCCTTCCCATAATTAGTTATTGTTTGGGAGTCCTCTTCTTTCTCAGATAGTTAAATATCATCAGAATTCATTTACATGAAATCATTTCATTAACATATTTTAATTTATTTTTTCCATCCATAATGTTCAACATTATACATTCCCTTTACACTAAATATTTAAAAAATGTTAGTGAGATTAATAGTCTTTTATGATTATTATTGGTGAATTGGCCCCACTCTTTGTGTTGAAGATTCATTAAAACCACAATGGAAAATTTACTTCTAAAAGTGACATGAGTTTTCATGAGTGCAATATCCTATAGTAAATGAAATGTTCTCATATCTTATCTATTATCCACATCTTCATACATAACCTGATCAGTAACAGACGATCTAAAATCTCTCTAGTCCTATTAAAAAATCATAAAATAAGATAAATCCCTCACAAAAATTGAATAATATCCACTAATTTAGGCTAATAATTCATAATTATTCAATTTTCCAGAATAGTATGATAATTTAGTCATTCCTCATTAAATAAATTACATGCAGAGATGCAAGGGGGATCCTCACTATGGATATCCCAACGACCCCTACAACATAATGGAATGGAGTGTCCCAATCACCTTAAAGAGGATAAATATGCATTCCAGGACTCTATGAAAACTTTCTAATTACAAAGAAATTTTTCTCTAATTATAATCAAGTTCCATTCAACCATCAGTTTGTAAGTATCAACCACAACACATAGAAGCGTGGAAATAGGGTGGAAAGTCACATTTTCTATAGTGTGAAAAAAAAGATGTACCATATTATCTAGCATACAAATGATTGACATATTTGGAAAGGAATAATAAGTTTAAGAAGACATACCCACATAATTATATAAAGGGAATTATTCTTCGTGGAAAACTGTACTTCCACCATAAATGGAATAAGTGGGATCAATTTCAATATCATAGATCTCTAGAATCGTCCAATAAGGACAAATAAATCATGATGTGTTTCGTATGAAGGTGAAAAATAGTTATAATGTCCTATAAACCATATAAACAAAACATGAATCCATTTACCAATGATATATGATGAGAATAATGATCCACCAATGTTTGGTTCTGGATATTTGAAGTGTCCATGAACACCAAAGTCCAAATCAAAAGCTGGGAAAAACCATCGACGTGATCTATCACATTTGGTCTATGTAAAATTTCATGGAAGGGAGGGTGATAATATATATTATAGAATAATATAAATTGAATATTTCATTCCCTAGGTGAAGGATATATAATTCCCCCTCACTCGTATCCCACCCCATGGATGGTGTATGGACCACAATATAGAAAATTTCTCATGGAAATTTCAGAGTGAAAAAGACTTTGAGAAGCATGTTTATCCATCCAATTGATAATTTATAATATACATTTCTTTCTTCTTTAAAATTCTCCAATTTTATTTGGCTTTATTTGAGTCACCCACTTTGATCTAACGACATTCTAGTTTTATGTATTGGGTACCAAATACAATTTTTCCTTCTTCTCTATATGATATAATTCTACCTTCGTCACATCAATCTATTCATTATTCTCTATTTATTCCCTTGTATCTATTAATTCAACAAAAAGAAATTTTGCAATGTGTATTATTCCTCAATTTTCTTCTATTATGAGCACGCTATCTATGTTCTCCAATGATATTTGGGATCTACACAAACATTATCAGTAATTTATGATATTATAAAGATATCTCTTCTTCATTATAAAGGCTATAACATATTCATTTACTTTTACATCTTCAGAAAATTTGTTATTATATGAACCATTAACCAACTTCACAAAAAAAAATCATTCTTTTTTAAAAATTCTTTATGATGATTATTTTCCTTATATTATAGTTACAAAACCATTACATAAAATTCATCAAAAGTATATATTGTTTATTTTTTCAAATATAAATGTACTCTTTAATTTGTTTTATGACCAAAGAATATTATCTCCTCTATATTCACACCTCACATGATTTTTAATATTATTTTTATTATAAAAAAGGCTTATAATAAACATTAAATACATTAACCTTCAAGATATATTATAATACATTTTTTAAAGTGACATATCAAAATAATTTCTATATAAACAATCATTTTAAATGTGAACCAATATACAATTTTCTTATCCTAACAACCATTGAGATGTATCATGATCATTCGCAATAGTTTTTTCTATATAAAAAACAAACGTTTTTATGTTCAAAAACCACATTTTTATTTGGTGGGCATGGTAAACTATGTTCATGATGATGACCATAATTCTCAAAATATTCTTCAATTCATCCACTTGAATATTTTTCATTATTTTATAATTTGATAATTTTCATGGTGAAATTACACTCATTTTTTTCAATCTTTTGAAACTCAAAATCTTTTTCAAATATAATGACTTTTTATTCATAAATATAAAACATTTGATACATGTAAATTAATTAACATGATAATTAAATTACTTATCACTATGTTTTGGTATATTTGTCATAGATCCAAAAACAATTAATTTTATAACATGAAATTGATAATATTTTTGAATATCTGAATATTTATAACTGTAGTTTAGAATATTTCAATTTTAATAAAGGTAATAAATTTAAATTTTTTCTCTATCTCTCTCCATCTTAAAATTTTGTATATCAAAAAAATTGTATACTTCGTAAGTTTTTCTTATGTTTTTAGCTAATATGACCAAGAAATTTGTGTTGTAAATAATTTCCAATCTCAATGATTATTTAAAAAACGATTTTGAATCCAAAATCCCAAAATTGGTTACCCATATTATGTATACACTTATTGATGGACATCTATCTTTTTTCCTCTTTACCAAGAACTGATATTGTTGGACGAAAATAATTACCTTTATATGATAACTATGAAATAAAAAACCAATTTTTTTGAATACAACCAATATCTATGTGTCCTTGGAATTCAATGGTTTCTAAAAAATCTGTTTACTTATCAATATCCAATAAAAATATAAAATATACTACCATGTGTAAATAATATCCTCTATCAATAATTTATATATATTCCATTTTAGATGTGTTATGTGAAACTACATAGAAAAATTAATTTTCTTTTCCTTTTACCCCATCTTCTATGAGTTTTTAGTATTTAAATTCATTATCAATTAGTTTATTATGATAATTTTATAATAATGTTTTTATGGGAGCCATCTAGTATCATTTTCCATTTTCCACTTATAATTATTTAATTTCACACTCTACATTTATTACATAATTTTATTTTTTTAAATATGTATGTTTTATTATTATAAAACATCAACTAAATCATTAAATTAAAAATTAGGATCATTTTGGTGTCTTTAATCAAACTAATAATATATCACTGTGTTCCAAAATCATACATAGTGTAATGAAAAAATTTAAATTATATATTTTCCTCTTAAAATTACTTCTTTTTAAGAAGAAAAAAACAGTTATAGTTCCATGTTTTAGTTATAAATATTGGAACATTTTATAAAAAATAACACTAAAAATAATTTATTCATTGATCCATGATTTCTCATAAAATATTTATTCCCTTATTATATTATTTTCCCCTCTAATATAGAGTTCATAGAATTTTTTTATCTACATTAATCTTATTATATTTTCACAAACACGACTTTCGACCCATATAACACAGACTAAGTCATAATAATAATAGTTCTAATATATATTTCACCCTTTGAATATGGAATTTTTTATTATCATGGATATCACCATTTCATGAAATTTAAAAAGCATATTCAACCTTTTCTTTGATCATTCTCCAACATCATGAACATAATTATTATAGTTGGATTTATAATTTTTCAAATAATTTCATCAATTAATAAATTTATATTTGACAATGTCGAGATAAATCTATGTTGTTCAAATCATTTATAATTGTTAAGCCTTTATATTATTTTATTTAATAGTAAATTTTTCAATTAATCAATCTCCATCACCATCCAAAACATTATATCATCATTGGATGAATATTTGTCACATGAATATTGTATGCCATTCATTAAATTTTCAAACTCCTTATCAAATTTTTTGATCTTTTAAATAAATTACATTTTTTCTTACTTCAACATAAACATCATATATATTTTTTATCACTCCCATCATCAATATATTAATCACAAGAGATTTATTCCTCAAAAAATTTAGGAATTTATATCTTTTCATTAACATCAATAGAAATTTCCACATCCTCCTATTGATTGTCAAATTAACTATCTTATAAAATTTAGATGATTTTTTTGTTTTTTATTTATAAAATTTTAACCATAAAATTTTCATGAAAAAAATTATTTAATATGTTATATCAAATTATTATTGGAAATTACCCTCTCTCTCCCATTCTCATATTCATAAATATATTCTTTTTTCCCCATTAGACTATCTTATAAAAAAAATTCAATGGTTTCAATGTTTAGACAAGCCATATAATGATCCCTATAAAAAATTAAATTTCCACTTTTTACGCTGCTATAAAACATTATAAAAATTTATCAAAATCAAATGTAATATATTTTCCTTCATCATAATATACTTGGCGAGTTACATTAATTTCTATAAAATTTTTATTTTGAGACATTAAAATATATTTCCTTCTCATTCATAGTATTGCAATTTAATAAAATTCCCTAATGGATGTCATTTTTGTGTAAATCTTTTAAACATTGTACACCTATATCACAAAAATAATGCTATTGTAATTTTTTATAAGAAAAATCTATTAGAATGTGAGTTTTCTTCATGATAAATATTTATTCCTCCATCATTTACATTGAAACAAAAATCTATGATAAAAATATTATTTACTATAGTGAAAATTTAACTACATCATCATCATCTTGATTCATAAGATCATCAAACGTCTTTTAAAAAACATCTTTTCCAGATTCCCTTATCATTACCATGACATTATAGATATTTTCTATCATAAATCATATTACATTTTCCATCATGATCAATTTTACCATCATAAGAAAATTAAAAAATTGAAATAATATCATTACTTTATGCACATGTAAATTATTCTCCATATATTTTAATTTATATATTCCATAGAATAAAAATTAATATTATGGATTTAACTATCCATTTCATTATAAAATATATCCAAAGTAACTGATAATAAATTCAATATAATATAATATATTAATATAATATAGTTTTCCCCAGAACAATTGGGAAAACTAATGATGTTCAAAGATATATTTAGTTCAATATTTATAGAATTAATTTTGTGACTTATTCTACAAACATTGAAGAGCTACATTTCCATAAACTCAAGAAAACATATCATGTATGTTTAAAACCAAAATGGGTTGAAACAACTATAAAATGTACTAGACGACTAGAATGTATTCAAAAGGTGGGTAATAGTTAATTAATGTCTCAATTTTTAATTTATTAAATCCATTTTCAAAACATATTGAACATATTAAATTGATATTTTTTATAGATAAAAATATGGTACGTCTAACTGTTTTAGTTACGACAATTCAAAATATCTGTCTGGTCCATTGAGTTATCTAACATCACTAGAGACCATAAAATTCACTATTTTATCAAGTGGATTTAAACTAAATAGTTTTTATCCTATACTGATGATTTAAAAATTTATATTGGCTGTCTATTGTTATCTTTGAGACTAAAAATATTAGATATTATTTTATAAAATAAATTTTTTTTCAATGAATAATAATTGCATAAAATTACTATTTTTAATCTTCCACTTGTTCATATTCCTCCACATTCAATTGAACAATTATAAAAGACATTATTTTATTTTTAGCTACATTCATTTCATCAAAAATTTATCTATTTCAACACTTTCATTATGTTTTTATTGCATCAAAATTTATATTTCCATCAAGTAATCATATTAATCTAAATATTTTAATTAAAATTTTATATTAAAAAATGAATACAAAACATTATTCAACTACTAAAAAATACCTAAAAATTTATCTTTATTCTTTATTACTATTTTTTTATCTATCTAGGTCACCACATAATCAATATTATCATTCATTCACTAATGGAAATATTTTTTATAGAGAGAATTAATCTTACTTTTATTCAAGTATTTCATTTCATGGAATGGAACCATTCATTTCATCATGAAATATCAAAACATATCAAAATAGCCAACAAACTAATTCTCATAGGCTAATAACATTGGGAAAAATATTTAAAATTATTTCTACATATAATTTATTACATCTATGAAAACATATTAATGGAATGAATAATTTTCTCCACTAATATCATCATAAAATTCCATCATGATATAAAATCCCTATGTGTGTAACATCACAATTATCTAATTTATTTTCATTATAATACACTTTATTGTTCAAATGATTTATTCTGGAATATTTCAAATCTTTTGGAAATTTATTTCATAAAAATTATTTTATTTAATTTTTTAAATCAATATTTTTTTAGGATTTGATGCCTCTCTAAAGAGTGAAAATATCTCTAACATAAACCAAGAATAAATCATTCTAAAAATAGAAATTAATCATAAAATTGGAAAATATTTTACAAATATAAACCATCCCTATAAAATTTAATATCTCGGATATATGGACTACCTTAAGGAATCTCATTATTTTCTAGAATATTCCTAGTGTTACACCAAAAACATAAAAATATATATTTACATTTCTAGGATATATAATATTTTCTTATGCATTCTGATGCATAAATCGACACATCTCTAAAAGTAAATCCTAAAAATTAGGAAAAGAAGATATATATTTTTTACATAATCAATTTCACCATACAATATATAGTCAAACAAGTATAAAAATTATAGTTTCCCTTATGTATAAATAAAACATATCCATATATCAAAAAAAGTTTCTAAAAAACCATAAATAATAATGTATAATACAAAAACAATTTAATTACATCAAAGAAACATTGAAATTTATTAATATCTAAATATTTTTCATAACATAGAATACCTTTTATTTAATGTGAAAATGAATTTAGGTTTTTTATTGAATTAAAAATATAATAGATAAACTCATTCATTATTTAATTTCTCATATCATTACCCAGAAGATAAATACCACATTCTATTGGATACATCATTGTGGTCTCAAAACAAGAATTTTGGATCATTATATTTTCCGCTGTATAACTAAGTTGTACTATATCCTGATAATTAATTGTAATAACCAATAACTTCATTGGTTATAAATTTTTGTTATAATTAAAATTTTATCATTAGATAATGGTTGATTATGAAATTGGTATTATAATTAATATATAAGGAAATATATCATCACAAGTAAACGTTTTACATGTTCTTAGTTGTTTTTATGGTACATGGGTGTGTTTGGTGGATGATGGAGTAGTTATTATGTAAGAGATAAAGTCATTTTTGACAAGGTGTCATGTTACTATGGAACTAGTTGGGGTTGCACCATGAACGTCTTGTAGATGATATGGTTTTAAAATTAATCCTCTATCCAAACCATAATTTATGGTTCGTCTTTATTTTCTCTATTCTAAAATGGTTAATTCTAGGTTGGACCTTTAACTACGCCATATAGTTTATAGAATGGGGTGGGTGACACTTTTTGGAACGAGGTCTTCCAAATGGGAGAGGCTTTAATATTTATTGATTCCCATAAGGATGTCTATTTCCCCTTTCCCCTTTAGTTTAATCCATGATCCTACTTGTTAATATTATCATGATAATTATATGTAATATATCATCCCCTTATCTTTCTAATTCCTCTATGGTTCATGGATTTTGGGAGGTAATGTATTGGATTACATTCGTGATTCCTTTAAAGAATAATGTAATAATCCTAATATGATATTTCTTTATATTTATTTGTAATTATTAAATATAAAGTCGACAAATATCACCAATTTCTATAAATTTAATTATTTTCATGTTTATTTATGGATTTTCCTAAAAATTATGTTGATTTGATATTAAATTTTACCACAAAAAGATTTAATATTTAAAAAATATTGTTTATTGGTGTTCCAAGAGCATTTAATGGGTTCATGTAATATTTTTTCTCCATGTTCAACCTATGGGATGAATCATTGTGTGGTTTTCCTGGTTATAAATCCTTTAATTTATATTTATAATTAATTATTTTGTAATATTTTAGTAAAATAAGATCTTTTGGATCATGTGGGATAATTCATTGAATGTAAATTATAACACAAATAAGGGATTTAGGATGGTAAATTTCATTTAGAGGTACTTGGACCCTCAAATGATGGGAAATTTTATTACCTTCTTTTACTTAGAAATCGTGTTCCTCATATTGTGATAAAAAAATATTTAATGATTTTTGACGAATCAATAATCATGGTATGGGTTTTGGATAATAAATAAAGTGTACAGTATAGATTTTCTTTCATGGGTTTGACATTTTATGGTAAAACGATGACTGTTCAGACAAGGGGTGTGATGTCTATAATTACTTAATGTACCATAACATGTGGATAACATTTTTTTTTGTAAATAATGGATGGAATGGTGTTGTCTCAATTGAGTGGATAAATGTATTATATGTTATTTTTCCATTAGAAACATGTTGGTTATTATTTGATATTTCAATTTAGGTTTCATGTGGTTATAAGAGATTGTAGAAAGACATTTAGGGACTTCGTAGTGGAACCTGATGATTTTACAGAGTGACATAGGCTATCTCTAGTAGGTGAAAAATGAAGATGTGGGATGAGGTAATGATATGAGTATGGATGACTAGTATGATAGTCTGTGGTACATTACTGTTATTAAATTGGATTTATGGTAATTAAAGTTTAGGTGACACATGAGTACATTATATTTGGACATAATGAATGGGAGTGTATTGAATAATTATTTCCTTTCCAATTAGAAAATTATATGTTTCATTTAGTACAATATATATTCTTGAGATAGAGTATATATTCCTTATTATTTTTTGAACAAATGATGTATTGAAAAATCTATCCAAAAATATTATTGTATGATATTGTTTTGTGTGAGCAATGTGCTGGGATTGTGAGTTAGATGTTGTCTTGGTGATTGAGTTCATTTTGAATATTATCAATGAAGAGATCATGTAGTTGTATAATGATTATGATATTAGTGGTGATGTATATGTTGAGAACAATATGTTATCTTGTAGTATAGATCATGGTTTGTATTGGTACATTTCTAGTAAAGGATGAGTGGTGATAATTTATTCTCTATTTTTATTTCATTATTTATTAATTAAATTCCTATTATTAGGATAATGTATCACATTTTTGAATTAATAATATTTATTTTCTTATTTAATTTCTTAAATCATCCATTTTGACTAGTCAATGTATTCATCCACTCTCTCTTTAAAAACTCAATCATAATCATAAGAAACTAAAAAAAAGAACATAAATTCCTATATAATTTTTATATGTTCACATTAAATATTGATGAATACAAATTTATAAATTCAGTTTGATTTAATATGATAATATTCCACATATGAAACAAGTGAATATTATAATCCTTACCATTATAATTCATAAACAATATATTGAGTTTTTTCTTTTTTCTATTTGGGGGATTGTTGTGGATCATGCTAGTCTTGTATAATACCACAATTTATCTTACATGAAAAATATATTTATTATTCTCTTGGATGTCTTATTATCATTAATTCATATTTTCCACCTAATTGTTGTGTTATTAAATTATAGAATATCTTAAATAGTACTTCATTTCTATCATCCTTATTCTCAATCATTTGGATTAATCAATTTATGAATATGACCAAGAAGTTAAACACATTATTCCCCCTCACCAACTAAAAAACCATTATATGATTTTCCATTGAATCTACAATCATCAATACAAATGATAAAATTATGAAGATGTGATCATAAATCTTCAAAAAAAATTCTCACATAGATATGTTTAATAAATTATCAATTCACTCTAATAAAAAATATTTACATATTATTATTTTTAATTTAAAAAATAAAATTATTATTATTTTCAAAATTCTATTTTGATAATAAAATGAAATATTTCCTCATTAACATCCTCTATAAAAATTCCTTCCATTTGTTTGACCATTATCTTATAAAATTATATATCATATATCTCCAAATGACATTTTAAAATTTTCTAATTTTAATGTCATATAATAATGGTGAGTTTACAATATAAATGTCATTTTTTTCAAATTACCAACTGATCTTTTTCCAATAATCATAACATAATAAATTATTTACAAATTATAATATTTGATATGTGGCACAATATCATCTGATTTATTAAAAAAAATGAAATATTAATCATAATGACTCTTACAAATCATTATTTGATTTCTCAGTTACTCATATGAATTTTACTTAAGAATTAAGTATCTAATAGTGTGTCATGATATTTAAATCAATCAATCATAAATGTTATGAGAAACCATTATGTATCAACTATTGGTTACTATTAAATATCATAGTTCTTATTGTTCCATTTTATTCAAATTTATAGATGTAAATTACTAGAGAATAATTAAATACCCTCTAGATAAATCATATGAATCATATGTTTACAGTAGGAATAAAGATTTAATTTATGTTTTTATTGTGCACCATATTGATATCCAAGATTTGAGGCCCAATGACTATACTTACATTGGATATTTTTATACTAATCTGTTTCAATGACTTGGGGGTACATTTAAAAATATTCATATTTTCCCACTGAGTGTTATTTTTTTTGAAAAACAGCCCAATAATTATCACTCCAAATTCATAGGGTCATTCTTATATCTTCATCCTCATCTCTGATTTAATCATCAATATTTATCATAATCTTAATTTCACACTTATATATAATATTTATTTCCTTTATGTAACATAGGGACTTCCAAAATATTCTAAATTATAGTATGTATTGTTTAGGAAACACATATATAATAATTTGTATCACCCTTTTTCATTAAAATATCTTTCCAATTTCCATTAAAATATCTACCATACTAAACAATGTTAGTGTATATTATATTAGTTTAATATATAACACAACACATCATTAATAATTTTTTTCTCCAAAAAATAGTATAATAATAGTCTTAAAACCTTATAATCATTCAAATCATAATATATTTATTTTCACTAATAATTGAAAATAAATACAATATACCATGAAAAATATGTGGGTTCTTCAATCTCCCAAATTATTTATTTTATCATGTTAAACATCTCAAAAAATTCATAAAATCACATCTTTTTTCAAAGAGAAATTTCCAATCACCAAACAACTAGATATAAATTAATTTGGTATGAATTTCATTGTATTATTAAAAGAAAATTATTTCCAACTAAACTTTTATTCTTACCCAGTCAATCTGGAAACTAAATTATCCACCATTTTTTCAACGTACCATCCTTTGATTACTAATTGTAATAAAAACTATTCATGTACTATTATCCATAATTCATAGTGTTATCCAAATAAATGTGGGGGTTAAAAAATATTCCTAATCTTAGTGGTATGTGTTGAAAATATGTGTTCATCCATAAACGTTCAGATTTATCATTTTCCAACACCTTAGTAAATATATAATAAAGTATCCCCATGTAGGAAGTAATTTCATACATATATCTATGTTTGTAAATTTTTGAATTTTTTTATGATATCTAATATTAATGTAAAACAAATCATTATTGTTCTAATATATTTTATGCAAATCAATATCACATTGATTATACCATTCAGTTGTTAATGTATATTCAATCATTACACACAATTCTTCATTATATTCCTTCATACAAATATTTGATGAACTATAATTTATATCATCAATATACTCTCTTTCCATGGTCTATAATTTAATATCATGTTACTCACATTCAAGTAATAACATTTTTTAATGTTTTTCTCTCAAATTGGGTGTATATTTCGACTCCTAAGTATTGAGGGATTTGTTAAAATAATTGATCTATTGTTTGGGAACCGTTGTTTGTTGAATTAATGGTGTTCATGTTTAATGATGTTAAGGGTTTTTTGGTGTTCACAACTTGTTTGGAGGATAGTCAGTGCATTTTAGATTTTTCTTATGTTTGAATATTTAGTTTTAGTTGTATTCGTAATAGTTTATCTTAGAGTAATAGGAGTACTTGGTTTGTATGATCTTCATGGTGGGTACCCTGAACTTATTACATATCATGAATTGATTACATTCCATCTAAAGCGTACACATCATGTAATTCTAAATGTTTAGTTTTTTAAAAAATTGGTAATATATTTTCTAGGGTATCCATGTCTAGAGAAATTAATTAAGTTGCATGGGATCAAAAACCATGAAAATAGAAAACATTGTGAATTTAGGATTCCACATAGCTGAATTTTTTTTAATTCTTTCACATCTACTTTAGCATTACGCCAAGATGGATTATACAATGATTCTAGCCATCTCAGTGTAATATGGACATATTCATATGATTATTGGTCTAAATTATGCTGGATTTTTGTCTCATTGGGAGAGTAAGTGGTTCTAATTCTTCTTTACTTTTATAATGGAATATCCATTTCATTGTGTCATCATATTATATGTTATGTAGTAATGTTTCCAATTTCTTCTCTTTAGAGCTTTTGTGTGATCTTTTTGTTGGTCCATTTACGTTGTTTCATGTGGTATGGAAGATGTGTGATCTGGTGATATTTATTTATACATATTCCCCTATAATCCATCTCATCAATATATAAATTATAATAAGTTTATATTTGTCATATTACCTCTATATTTGTTGTTGAATCCTTTTGTGGTGGGTCCCATTATGACTGTGTGTGACCCTTAATTCTGAGGTAGGTGGTTCTATCTCTATCCTTTTGTGGTGATATGGATTTCTTTTTTTTGATAAATTTGTTTAATAAATGATATTTTATGAAATTAATAATTGATTTCTCTTTGTGGAAATGCGTGATATTTTATAAAGTTTAGTTTTCCCCTTGTTTGTGTAAATGGTGGTTCTCATGGGGCATTCCTCTTCTCTCTAGTCATGTTAGACTAGGGACTTCTAATACCTTTAGGAATGTTCACATGCTAGGGAGTTCCTCTTCCATCTAGAATAAATCAATATTTATAATACCCAATTGTGTACATGAATGTGTATGTTATTTATTATTGTACTATATATCATATCCTTGAATTATCATTGGCATGTTTTTACTAATTCATTATAGACACTTCTAGATTTTTGTTTTGATTTTTAATGTTTTACTAATCTATCATAGACTCGATATGAGAAATTATACACGCTATTATTTGTTTTGAATTGATATCATAATATTATATATGGATATGAAATGATTTAATGTTATTTTATATTCATTATTTGTTAATGTTAAAAATATGAAATTAAATATTTTTTCTATGATTTTAATAAAAAAAATGATAAATTGTTGTTATGACTTATTTTGATTCAAGTTGACCCTTCATAGATTTTAACTTAGAGACTTCATGTGTAACATTGGGGTGGGAACCTACTAAAGCTTTAATGTTACACCCATTGTACCCATTTTGTATTGTGTATAACTGTTTATGTATTTTGATGTTGGGAATGTCAAGGTGCAGCAATGAGGAATTGTGGTTTTCTATTAGGTGAGTTTCGTTGATGGTGGTGAGATGGTGGGATTCTTCCCCTTATATCAAAGGGGTGGGGGTTTTTTCTCATTATTGTCCCTTTTTTGGAATTATTCTTGGATATATTTTCTTCTCACAATTGTTTTTTCTTTTTGTTGTTTGGTCTTAGTTCTGGCATATAATTTTCATTTTGTGTTTTATCATAATATATTGATATAACATGTTGATTTTAGAGTTTAGAGAAATCATACCTTATTTTTGTTGATTTATAATCGATACTAGTCAACAACCCATGTGGATTAGGAACTCCCTGAGGTATATGACATGTTTGGTCATGTACTAGTTAGAGGTGTAATTTTTCCAGGTTTATTACAAATAATCGAAGAATGTTTTTTATATTACAATGGATGTTAAGATAAATTACATATAGGGAAACATTCCAAAAAAGTTTATTACATATCAATAAAGTTTCCAAAGAAATCCACATTAATATATTAAACATTTTTTCGTTGTTCTACAATCATTTACATCAACCTAATGGAAGTGGTTAATTTTGTTTATTTAAAATATATAATGAAGGATCATTTAGAAAATTTCCCTAGCTGGATAGATATAGGTCTATATGTGATGATATAATGTGGATTACCAATTATAATTTTCATAATCAAATAAAATAATCATTTTTCAATCCCATATCAATTCATTGTTTACCCCAAATTATATCGGTGTTTAATCATCTTTCGAATCCTCCATGCCAAATTAATTCAACAATCTGAGAAAAAAAATTTAGTCAATTAAAAGAAAAAAATTTATTTTCCCCCTAATTGTAATACTATATAGATACACACCTTCCAAAAAATATGAATTTCTATGGTATTTATTGCTTGATTACAAATATCCTCCTGATAATACATTTTTTCTACGAAAAAAGGATTTCATCAACAAAACTGATGATTTGAAGTGTAATATATCTTATATAATTAACTTAAATATTAATATAAACATTAAATTTAGTGACAATCAGGTATCAAAAATGCCTACCCAGATTTGATTACCTTGTTTAAGGGGTTTTTATGTACATATAAGGATATATTCATTAACTATATCATATTTATATATTTTACAGGAAAAACATTTTTGTTGTTTAGTATAAACTACATAATGAACATATACATTAATGAAAGTAGAATTTACATCCTTTTGATTGGGATTTTGTACCTATGATATAAAATATATGTTAACATCCTCATTAATTCATACCGTAACACGAAAGAAAATGACTCCCCAAAACCAACTCGACTTACATGGGAATTTTTTTTTATTCCCAATTTGGATTTCTTTCATAAAACATCCCCATTATCCAAAATATTATTTCAGAACCAATAATTTAAATAAATAACGTAAATCAAATATGGTCCTTGAAAAAAATAATATGGTTCATTTTTTTTAGATGGATCCATCTATTTATTTACTTTAATAATTGATTCAATCTGTTACTTGAAAATAGAAATTGATTAGGGATCACCATGAAAAATGAGGGCTGTTTGGTTTCCAAATCACTATATTCTCTTAGTCTTTACAATATTATTATAAATTATAATGATAATTTTTATTCCTAAATATTCATCAGCCTATGGTGTTTTATTTTTCCATTCATGTAATAACATTCATCCTTTAAAATCTAATGATAATCAATATCAACAACTTGTAGATATTTTCCATCTTCTTCTCCACTAATTTTCAACGATATATTCTAGTCGTATTCCTCATAAAATCCAATTTTAATATCACATAGATAAACAAATTTGGGTATATATTTATTAAAATTCATAGTGAAAAAGTAAACTAATTAACTAGCTTCATTGTGCATCACTTATTGGATTTTCCATTAAATTAATTCCCCATTAATACTCTTTACTTATCTTTTTAATTGAACATTACCAACTTTAAATTAGTAATAATCATCAAACATCAACGTATAAAATATCTAATATAGTTTATCATTATATTATCTGATACCACAAATCATATGGAGTCATATTGAATTTCTCCATTAATAGGCACCAATTTTTTATATCCATAGATATACTAAAATCTTACCCCTATAAAAAATTGGGACGTTGAATTTTCCTAGAATGGTTCTTCTTATCCCAATCTATTTATTATTTTATCAAATTTATTTCTATAAATAAGATTAATTATACCATGTCATGATCGAATTCATGGATTGATAAGCCTTAAATTTATTAAATATAAACACTCATCCATTATAAATTATCTATATCTTTACATAGTTCCATAATTCATTCTCAACAAGTATTTAAATATTTTTAGTATATTCATATATTCTTATTTTTTAACCTTGAATTTTTAGAATGTATTCCACAGTAAAAAATAAATGAATATTTAACTTGTAATGAACACAAAAATCATATTATGTGAATAATTATTATAAATTATAAAATAATGCCAACTTTATCACCAATAAATGTTTTTTAAATATCTAAATTATTTTAGAAAAACAATTTATCCTAAAAAAATATTAAGAAGAACTTTTTAATGATTATTACATTTTCATATGTATTTTTGAAAAAAAAAACAGTTTATTAACTCAGGAAAAATTTATGTTTGTACATGATGAAAATGGATTCATTGGTTAACAATTTGAAAAATCAAATTAAATTAAAGAATTTCAGTATAAAAAATATATTTTTTATTGAAAAATATTTATTTTATAAATGACTTTTTTTACCATATTTAATAAATTTAATTTCAATATATTTATAAACTTAATAAATTATAAATATAATATATTTATTTTAATAAGATAGAATTCATTTAATAATTATTACTAGGGAATGAGAGAATAAATTTAATCTTTTTTATTGATCTCAATTTATTATAAAATGGTTATTCTTTTTTCGATGATTATTTAATATTATGGTATCCACATTTTGATACATAATTTAAAAAAATCCCATATTTTTTAAAAGTAATATCTAGATATTTTTGATGGGATCCTATTATTTTTCCCATATATAATAGTAACCATTGTAAAAAAATATGTCTCCAAGATTAAGATAAAAAAGATTACTGAGGGGGTTAACTGAAATAGAAAGATAAAAATATAAAATTAAATGTTAAAATTATAATTGTTTCATAGAGTTCAAAAATACCATATATCATATTGGAATCACTTATTCCATTGGTTAACATACACCTGAATAATATTTTATTATATTTTAATTTCATAATATATACAATAGTGTCAATTACCACACTTATAAAAGGGATCCAACCCCCATATATTTTTCATTCACATTTAATTTCTATATTTTAAAAGACCTATCTGAATATATTCCATAAAATACTCTTGATGATATCATCATTTGAAGGCATATGGGGTAATCTAATTTATGTTTTCCCATTAAGAGGTTATTATCATAAACTATGTATTTTGAATTTATTTCTTCAAAAACCACCAAAAAAATATATAACATTATAAACATGATGAAATTAGTATATTTACGATACTAATTTTTTTTGAAGTTATTGGTACCTATAATTTATACCTCAGTTCTATCCTGCGAGAAATGATTACATCATTTGTGCCTACATATATACATCAAACTCCATCAAATAATGTGATATTTAGTTTCATATATTCCATATAAGGAAGGTAATATGGATGTATATAATGAATATATATAAAATTTATGATATTATAAAGACCATTTAATTATATATTAATATCTATATTTATTTTATTATATTAAATATAATATGAAAACAAACCTCATGAATATTAAGGACTACAATCTCTATAAATTAATCTAACTCATTTTTAATTAAAACCATATTAGAATGGTTATAAAATTTTACATAATTACAAAATCTAAAATTTATAATATGATTATAATTCTAGAGATATGGAATCCATGACCAATGTTTGAGGACCATAACCATCAAACTGAATCATTCTTGGAAGACAAGTTAATTTTTTATTGTATATTGGTTTTATAGAATAATTCGTAATAAATTTAATTTTTAAACAATAATGGAATTATATATTTTAATATAATAATGAATATAGTTCCATAATATACCCAAAATAAACCAAACATTTTAATATTGAAACACATTATCTTGGACATAGATATTTCAGACTTGTGTTAAAGGGTTTATGTTGTAAAATCATTTTTAATCCAGATTGTTTATGTTTGAATTTTCTTTAGAGGAAATAATTTCATATGATAATGGAAACACATATATTATATTCTTATAAGGTAATTTGGTTTTTTTTCATTAATATACTTCCTTATCACCATCCATTTCGGTTAAACTATTTCTAAAATGTTATAATGAAATGTTGACCTTATTTCCCCTTTGGTCGAAAATATTTTTCATCCATGTCTATATTTATTATAACTTATTTTAAAATATTATTTTCTCAGATGAAATAATCATTAAATTCATTTACAATTATATTAGACATTATTTTCAATGTTTCAAGAGAAATATACATTTCATTATTTGGAATGAGTTGCTTTTGGACTTCTCAATGAAAGCGTGAAAGGGATTTTATTACATTTATTACCAAAACATTTTTTTTCACTATTGTGAATTTTATTTTCATTACATATTACATTAAATTATTCAATGGGTTTTTTCATTAAATATAATTTTCTCAAAATTCTAGTACTTTTTTTAAATATGTTATCAAAAGTAAAGGATATTTCAATTTCGTTTTAATGGAAATGGTTGAATGTTATTAAAAATTTATTTTCAATCTATTTGAACATACATTAACTATTGTTATGATTCACTATAGATAATATTTTATAACTCCATCATCATTGTTTCTTTGGATGGATTATGATAATGAGATTTTAATTGTGATTCAATGATTTCTTATTCATTCCCTTTGGTAAATTATGATATGATAAAAAAATTATGCAACACATTTCATTTCCATGGATTAATAAATAATTAATATATAATTTTTTAATATTGTGGAAAACATATGTTTGGTATTAATTATGTTATGTGTGTTTGTGGTAGTATATATACGTCCAATTAATTGATTTATATTTGATATCTCATGAGAGTATTTTGACATGAATGGTGAGATACCCCTACTGAGTATGGGACATTATCCACTATGATATTCTTCAGAATGAATCCTAATATTGGAAATTATTGAATTTTATTGAACCTAACACAATAAAGATGTTTTTTCACAATGATAGTAATTGATGTGAACCATGAAAAATGAAATAAAATATTTTTTATTGTGCCATAATTATTGTGATATTTTTTATGATTATTGTATTCTCTCATGACTCATGATTTATTAATAATGATTCATCACAATAATAACACATATATTTTAAAATGATAATGTATTATGCAATAACTCAATATTTATTATATATGAATGATTGGATATTAAGTGTGTAATTTTGGAACATTGTCTCGCACCATTAAGATAATTTTATACACTAATATTACCTTCGATTTATATCTCCCACGTTCCTCTCTCTAATAATACAAAATCATACATTATTATGATTATATTTTCCCTTGTTTATAAAGAAAGGTTCTATGTATGATATGTTTAATAAGTGTTTGATGAGTAAATGATTTTTTTTGTAGATGTGGATGATCATTAATGGAATATATTTATTTTGTATATGTCCCCTCAATAAATTAAACCATTATGGATTGGGAGAATTTTCTGGGAAATGTATATTTTTAACATCTAAATTGATTCAATATTTATATTTAGTATTTTTGGGTCACCAGAGATAGTATCATAATTTGTTTTTTATTAATTTTTAATACATTATAATGAATTTTATCATATAAATTAAAATATCCTATGTTGATTTAAATGATATTTATGGTGAATAAATTAGTTACAATGTAATATAGGAAGGCATCATTATTTTTGATATCTTTTGAATTATTTTCAATACTCTATGATTTAGCAATCTAATTATTTTATCTTTATTCATAAATTGTTATATTTACTTTATCCAATGGTCAAAAACTACATGATTCATCTTAGAAAATATTTTGGTAGAAAATTAAATGATTTTACTCTTGAAAAAATGTTGGGAACATGATATAAAATGTAATATCATTTTGTTATGATTGTGAAACACCATCAATTCATGAATCACCAATATATTTCAAATGAGAAATAAGAGGACCATCAAACTGTTGAGTCTTTGATGAGGTAAAATACACCTTATTTTGGTGGGAGATCAAATGTACTAGTCTTTGAGAAATTGGGTATCACCCTTTAAAGTATATATCTCATTTTATTGTGCTTATATAAATAATAGGTCATCCAAAATGTGTATAATTAGAAATGATATACATATAAATGATTAAATACAATTAATAATGTGAGGAATGAAAAATAAATTTGATCCATTTAATTGGATGACTATAATTTTTTTCCCATGTTACGTTCCACAAAACTCTACATGCAGATATGGTAAGAGATTCATTATTCTTATGAATAATTATAATTAACCTATTAGTGATAATATTGAATCATTTACTACAATTATGTGGTTTGAATTTATTTTTATCTTAAAACATGAAATAAAAATATATTAGTTATTTTGCATAACAAAACCAATTATCTATAAGGTAATATCAATAATTGAATTTAGAAACTATGAAAAAATATTTCTATGTTAAATCATTTTATAAATATAGTGTGAAGATTCTCATAATTCTAAATGTTATAAATATAAGGGAAATATGGAGTTTGGTGGATAGTTTATTAAAAACATAATGAAAGATTAAAAATAAATATTTATTTAAGATATAATTTTTAAAGAAGAATGGTGGAATATTTTTAAGAGAATTAGTAAGTTTTTTATTTTGGGAAAATACGTCCATAAATAAATTGAATTATAAGATATTTAATTACACAAGACACTATGATTAATGTGGAGACCAATCAAATAAATGATACAACCACACTAAAATTCTACAACATCAATGATTTCAATTATTATAAAAACATGTTTCCTTTACCAAGGTTTTATAATTACATTGGGTGTTAACAACATCTTAATCAATGTGATGATGGGAAATATATTTTAATCATGATAAATAATAAAAGTCAAGAAAATGAATTCTTAAAAGTCACACTTATCATTCACTCTAGAACTAAAAATAACATATTTTATTATGTTACCCACATCAATATATGTACAACAATATATGGTTTTTATATCCCCACATCAATTTTGAGTAGATGATTTATTATATTATGAACTTAATGGAGTGATTATTGCATCTAATGTCTACATGACTATTCCAATATATTATTTTTGGAATTTGATTCCCCCAAATAGTTTTATTCTCCCTCTAGATGAATTTTTTATAATTTTTGAAATGGATAATCACTCCATATATTTACCTTGTTACAATTTTCATTGAAGGGAAGTCTTGTTTGAAATTATAAAAAACCCCATGATTTTCTATTATTATTAGGATTCATATCAACAAGCCATGGAATCCACATTCCATATATGGGTCTTATTAATTATTCATGTTGAGTGTGTCTATCCAATGGATGTTTTGGTACTCTTAATTGAATATATTATTATTGTGTGGGAATATATAGGTTTATTTTCTAATGAGTTATCAAGTATTTTTCCTAAATAGCGAAATTTAGTTTCAAATAGAACTAATACAAGGTTTTGAGCCAATAAAAATCCGACATGACAGGGTCTGGGCTGCAACTCCTGAAGGAAATTGCAAATAGGCTAGGGACTGACGACTAACGTCAACTAGGCTATAAAAAAACAGGAGACCATATGATAACTTACCTAAACACAGGTACCCACAGATAACTTCATGTAACAATAAAGAGAGATATATAAAAATTTAAACATAAAATGCATGCATAAATCTACCCTAAAAAAGTACTAAATAACTAAAAGGGATAGGTATAGGACCCAACAATAGAAAATAAAAAAAATACAGTCTACTATGAAGGTAGGGATCACTATCAATCACATTTTAATAATTTCCTATAATAAGCTTCATTGGAAACCCAACTCAGACTAGATACTACTCTTTTCCTTCTCAGGGTCTTACTAGGACTCGGCTGTAGGATTTGGGGTCTTCATAAGATACAAGACATGTATGGGAAATGTTCGTGTAGGTGGTAGTATAATGGTATTCAGTACGATCACCAAATATCCCAATGGAATATGAGGGACTGAAAGTCCACAGTCCACCTATCCTATCTAGAGGGAAAAAATGATAGAGAAAGAATATTTCAAGACCATCCTCGGCTAAACACAACTACCCTTCTCAACATCCATTAAATTTCAATGAAATGACACATACCATAGGAACTCTCAGAACATACCCACTTATACTCAGCTCCATGTCCCTTGGTTCTAACTGTATACAATCCATTGTAAGTGACTCGAGGATCCAATATATCACTCATAAAAATATATTGAGGTACCGCCCTCATAGACATCAATAAAATCCAATCCATTATTAATATGTCACAAAACTAATGGAGAATGAATAAACTACATTAATTCAATGATACAACCTCATCATCCGAGATGAAAATCCACCAAGAGACGCCACTTCATCGTAAATATGTAAAACTGAACACTCAGCAAACCCTCATGATACATGTCCATGAGGGAATGCTCAATAGAAAATTCCAGTGAAGAATTCAACCAATGAATAAACTACCTCTAACTCCATAGGTAGGGAATCCCACATAGGGCATACTAGTGGACACAATATCCCTAGCTAGAACACTAAACCCAAAAGGGGCATCGCGCAATAACCCTAATTTCATACATATCATCTGGAATTGAATCAATTTCTATATGGTATTAGCCATTCCGATACTGAGAACCCCACCCATGTAAACATCATGATAGTTCCAAGAAGGAAGAAACACATGTCGAATACATAGATAGGGAGTCTACGCCCTGGTATCACGGGGGGATCCATTCCCTACTAGAACATCCTTTGTATAGGATCAACGCCCAAGTAAATATTGGTCACACTAGAACCAAAAACTCTACTAGGAAAACATGAATAGATGTGAGGATCACATCATTAATCATGAGGAAATACATGCTCAAATTCCTTATGGAAACTCACTTTAGGATGCGGGAACTCATCCGCACTACACATACAAAACGAAACTGAAGAGGGGTCATTGTCCAATGAATAGGACATGATATTAAAAAACCTTGTAGAAGCTGAAGACGGGAACCTGTCTGGTGGTGGGAAAGTTATACTAAAAACCCTCATATCTAAAAGGAAATGGGGCCCACCTAACCTAGATAATTGAAATGTCACAAACATAGACCATGAGTACACACTCAACCCTTCTTGTAAAGGCATCACTAATCCATGATTCTCACACTACATGACCTGCATGTCGTATCTCCTCAGCCCATACTATTTCCACCATCATGTTTTACAAAAAAAATATATAGGATATGCTAATTAGGAATCCCTACCATACACTCGATGAATATAATTCATTTCACAGCAACACACCAGAAACGAGTTTCATGGGACATGTGACTCAATTTCGGTTTAAGCACTTGAAATCATTTTTTGAGACATATGTATTACAATTTGGGTCAAAACATTGCTGATGATACATCAATCGTACATTGGATGTAGGATATATGTCTGACACAAGAATCACAAAATAATAATAATTATATTGTTATTATTATTTTGGTATGTTTGTTCACACTAAGCTACAATGATTGAATTGAAATTTATCCAAATGGGCCTCAAAATTTCTGGCATCAAGCAAGGATCACATCACTGTAGATTTCATATGAATATGAAATTCAGTTTGAGAGATAGAGGGGTTTAAAAACCCCCTAGTCTGATCTCGATGGATTGGACCACTCTGGCCGGCGTAGCCCACTCCATCGACTTGTAGATCAGTAATGCGGCCCTTCCCATTGAGCCATGGCATGTGGCCCAAATGGGTCCATCCTACATCCCCACCATGAAAACCCTATCATTTCTCTACTTTAGAGACCCATCCAAGCCACATAATGGCATTTTCCATTTCAATGTCACACCCTGCCATGTTATCCACTGACCTTATCTATACCCAAGTGTTTCATTAACATATTGGCTCTTCAGGATACCATATTATCTTGTGAGATCCATGATTCCTAGATACCTATGCTACACTGCCACACCTCATCAAATCTGCCCTCATTTGAAGCACTCCGCCTCCATATTCCACAAACCACAAGAAACAATCATGTGGTCAGAAAACAAAATAGTGACCAGATCGGGTATCCTCATATCACAATCTATATAGACACATAGACAGTTAAAACATAAACACAACATAATCTAGTGGAATGGGATTAAAAATAAAATCAACCTACCTCTGGGTGAATCGACAAAGTGTAAAGCCCATATTTTTTCTCTGAAACTGATGTTTTTGAAGTGTTCAGGTGTGATCGCCTTCAATATTATTATTCGACGACACTTTGTCTTCTCGATTCGACTGGTTTGTTAATTACCAAATGGTGAGGGATGAGGTTGGTACCATCTATATTAATATCTAAGGAGGATTAGTTGGTTTAATTTTTATTAATTTAATCATCTCTAAAAAGCTTCTAGGCACCCCAAATCACCTTCAACCTTGCGTTCTGAGAAGAAAAATATAATGTTGTGCCTAAGGTAAAATCATCATTTTGGACTCCACAGTAGTCTCAAAAATTCTATATGAGACTATATTCAATATTTATTTGGTCCATTTCCCAAAATCAATTAATTTATGTCATTTATAGAAATCCCCTCTATAATTTTTTCTATACAAGTCATGTTCTCGTAAAAATTGTACCCCACCTAGTGTAAACAACATGGTATAGACTCAATCGTGGACATAATTTTCGGATATGATAAACAATTTAAGAGATATCCCATTTCTACCATATCCATAGAATTAAAATACTAAATATTTTTAAAAAATTAATTCTGGACACACCATTTCTCAAAATCGCACACCCCCTCAATACCTAAATCTGGATATAATCTAAAGAATATTCAAAAGTATGACATGGAAAACCCACGTAACTACATCCTTCCCACATTAAAGATTTTTTTCCTAAAAAGAAAAGGCCTAGGGACATAAGAAAATACATGATCTATCCACTGGGACTTTCACACCAAAAATCTCATCATATATTCTAGTTCTATAAAAAACATACACCAGGGAGAACCACAACCCTAGCAATGAAGGAGAGGATTGGAAACCTCATAGGTAACTTGAAGCCCCACCAAACACTCTCATCCCTCGAAAATATTCAATCGAATAGAATACCTCATCAACGAACACCCAGGGCTACCCTCATGGGATTAAAACCAGCCTGAAAAATACACAATAGTCCTCAACTAGCTCCGAATAGTCTGTTACAACACCAACACGATGACACAGAAAACTCTACCTCAATGCCCCATCTCTCTATGTGACTGTTCCATTGCCAAGCATATGAAGGTTGATGAAATATCTACCTTTGGTAAAATACACCATAAAAAACCCATTAGATATCACATCACATGATAACTCCCAAAAAACCTCAACGCCTTATAAGAATCATCTCCTCCATAATGAATAAAAAAATATGGCTGCCCAACCATACAAAGTATGTCTTACAAGCCCATAAAAATCCCCCCAAAAGTGCATAAAACTAACCTTGAATCCAAAAGTTGAATGAAATCACCCACCACACCTCGATACAATAAACATTGGGCAGCAATGACTCACCTACATAGTTTCTTATCAATCCTCAAGTATGCATCTTAGAGGGGGAAGTGTCTATCCATACTTCGAAATTTATGCCAAAATGAACTAGAACACAACATCTTTGAGTGTCCCATGCACAAGCCAACACGGATCACATAGGGGAATTAACAAATAACAAGGGAATGCCTAAACACACACACTCAGTTTACCAGGCTCTCAGCTACCAACACACTACCACGATTCATGTCAAAAGGTCATTGTGACTCGTACCCCACACCTCGATACTTTTTTATTCGGGGAGTACTGACTTGTAGGCACGATTTTCTTCACATCAACAAAAAAATTCTCAATGGGGGAAGGATACCTCTTCCTCAGGTAGTTAAAACTATGCTAGAAAACACCAATATAGGGTCTTACTGACACCCTAAATAATCAAAAGGAAAGAAATGAAATGAAAATGGTACCTCCCAATAGTGTCTCTCAATCCTAATATAGAAAGAAGAAATGAAACTGAGCACACCTCCATCCATCTGTTACTCGATGGGTGGTGGCTTCTCTAGTGGTACAGCCAGATAAGAACATGCCTCATGACTAGTCCCCTACCAGGTGACCCCATCGCTCATCAGTTTGTACAAAAAACCCATATGTGGAACCCTCTTAGTCTATGATTGTGTAAAAAACCTGATAAAATTGATGATGCACCATGGTATAAGAGTATATATGTGGAGTTGACTTAAGATTGGTAAGGAAAACCCAAAACCAAATCATATATAAAGCACATAAGATTATTTTCTTATGTCCATTTTAATAATTTCAGGGGTAGAATGGAAGTTTATCAGAGTCTTGGAGAATGGATATGTTGGCCGCCACAACAGTATTGGAGTCCCAATCCTAAAATCTGATCTCGAGAAACTCTAACACTATCGCTATGCAACCAAAACAAAAAACAGGGCTATAACAATAACCCTCTAAATTCGTAATGGTGGAACATCCTATGATACCACTCTATCATGACCTGAGCTGGAGGGCTCTATGCCGCAACTCCTAAATCCCTCCTCCAATAGGCCAAGTAATGGGAACTGGAACTGATTAAACTATAACACAAATGTGATGACATATCCTAAGGTACTTGTATGCATGAAACCACATACACCACCATGCAACATTGCAGAGATATATATAAATAACTGAAAACTATAATACCCAGAAAAATATCGCAAAACAGAGTACAATAAAAGAAAAAAATGAAAAATTACATGTCCCACCAAAAGAAAACTGCATAATTGTCCGACCTTCTCAAAATGAATGGATCCCTACTAAACACACATCAATAATATCCACAACCATGATCCAATGGTAACCCTAGTCAGACCTGCTACTACGCTCTTCCTACAATGTGTTCTAAAAGGACTCTATCAAAGGACCTTTGGTCTACCCAATACACAAGGCATGTGTGGGCAAAGTGAGTGTGTGGGTGATTTTAAAGATACTCATTAGTCCTCCCAAGAAACCTAATTAAAATGACCTACAAAAAGGAAATAGACTACTGATCCCATAGAGAGGTAAACAAAATGATAGGGAATCTATATATTGAGACTATCCTCCCCTATACAAGACTAGTTATCTTGACACCCATATCTTGTAAACGAAAGGACACATACCATGGGAACTCCCAAAACACACCCACATATACAAAGATCCAATTATCATGGTCATGAGCATAGAATACCCACGATAATGGACTCTAGGTTCCAATGCATCTGTCATAGAAATCTCATGTGTTATCGACTTCATAGACAATAACAAAACTGAAGCCATCCATAAAAGCTATCAAAATGAAAGGGGAAAGCATCGACAACTCGATGTTGATGAGCCAAACTTACCATCCCTAATAGAACTCCATAAAGAGATTGTGATACCTATTCATGAGGGCATTCTTGTTAGATAATGCCATAGAATAATTCACCAGGTGTCTAAACATCCTCCAACAACTCAGTTATGTGATCCCACCAAGGACTGGATTGGGGACACAACAACCCTTAATGTAACACCAAACATAGAAAGGGGTATCATGAAACAACATTAATCTAGTACATCTCTTATCATAGAGGATCAATGCCCATGTAGCGTTGGTCACAATAATACTAAGAACTCTTTCAATGAAACATCATGATAGATAATAGAAAGATTAAATGCTTCTCAAATACATAAATAGGGACTCTACGCCCATCACTAACTAGGTTCTTCATACCCTACTAGATCATCCAATGTAGTGGACCAGTGCCTAAGTGATTATTAGTCTCACTATCACCAAAAAAACCGTACCATTGTAACTTGAAGGGATATGATGATAACACATGGTCTCTTGGGGTGATACATAACCCAGATTTGCTGAGTCTACAATCAAAATGGATTAAGAAAACTTACTCCAAAAGCAAGAATGTTTTAGTACTACAAAAACACAATGTATCCCAAGAGGGTTCACTTTTAACGAAGATGATGTGATACCAAAAAAATGAATAGTATCTGAACAGGGATCACCAACATATGATGAGGACATGATATTGAAAACCATTGTACCTAAAGGAAAATGTGTCCCACTCAACCCAGCTGATCGAAACGTAACATATAGGCATTAGGGGACCCAGTCAATCCTGTTGGTAATTGTTTCATTAACCCAAGTTCCTCACACATCTTCACCTACACACCACATATCCTAGGCCCAAACTAGGGCCACCATCACATTATACATAGACAAACATGTAGGATATGTTATTCAAGTATCCCAAACTAAAACATGATTAAAATCTCTCATTTAACCACAAAACACCACGAAATAGAATCAGGTAACCCACACATCAACTTTGGTTTAAGTAATCATAATATATTTTGAGATTTCCACATGGAAATAATGGTCGCTAAACCACTAACAGCCTGCCAATTGGACATTCTATGTAGGAGATATGTCTGATGAAAGAATCACCAAATAATAATAACTATAATATTATTATTATTTAAGGATGTTTTTTCCCACTTGGTGTCTAACCCCAGGTGAAATGTTTTCAAATTTCCATCAAAAGGTTGTACAAAACAAGGACCATGTCACTATAGATATCACCTGAATTATAGGTCCAGTTTGAGATATAATGGGGCTTAAACCTCCCCCAAATCAGATCTAGGTTGATCGGCCTGATGTGGCATGTCTGCTATGCCTGGGTCGACCAACTGCATTCATCCTAGTCCACCGCCCAACACGCAACCCCCTGGACCGAGGCATAGCCTTTTGGCTTGGATTTCCAACCGACATCGGGTCCACATTTCATTGGCCCGCATCCCCCCGTCCTAGCCTTATGCCAACCTCCGACCTCCACCCTTCCGATGTACCTCGCCACATCGTCGTCCAGTTCCCTCCTCCCCACACAGTCGTCATGCCTCTATATTGGATCCCCATTTATATGTTCAAGACTGTGAATGTTGCACCACCAAGTTGCTTACACCATGCTGCCACACCTCTCTAGAGCCTCCCTCGCCAGACCCACACTACCGCTACCTTTAACAGACCAACCGAAGCACTCTGGTGGTTGGAAAACTAAACCCAAAACAGATTTGGGATCCTCAGATGCCAATATAAAAAGATTTGGTGATGGATCAAACAAAAACACAATATAATTGAGGGGAATAGTATTATAAGTCAAATCCACTTACCTAGAGGTGAAACTCTAAATTTTCAAGGGCATATTTGTGCTCTGAACCTGCTGTTGCATTATTCTGAAGTGGTAGCTGTCATGATCTAATTCTGAGGTACCCTCGTTTTCTCAATTCAGGAATCTCATTAATCACTAAAGAGAGAGGGAGGAGGCATGTGCCATGTGTAGTAATGGGGATGGATGATTAGGGGGAGGATTAAGTTTTTTTTGAATAAATCAATATTAATAAGTACCCCCCCATCCCCACTTGACTCTGACATAGTTCCTTAGACTGGAAAATTTTATTTCATGTATAGGGTGAACACATCATTCCATACACAAATGTGATCTCAGATATTTAATCTTAAATTTTTATAGGAGATACATGATCTAAATTATAATATAAATTAATTTATTTTATTTATGAAAATTCCCTCAATAACATTTTCTATACAACGAATTATCCATAAAAATTCATTCCACTCCTAGGGTAAAGGACATGATTCAATATTAATAGTGGTCTCAGTTTTCGTATGTGAGACACCATTTAATAGATAAACCATTTCATCCACATTAATATTATAAAAATAATATATATATTTATTAAATTTATTCTATGAACATGGGTCTTTGTAATGAAACACTGTCTGATCTCTTATCTTTAGAAATACTCCTAGGAATATTTTGAAGTATGACAATAATAAAAAAAGAATCACTAAAGAGCCAATATAAAAGTATATTTATTTAATGAACCTAATTTACTTACTAGAAATAAATATGTTACATCATGATATTATTTTTCAGCAATTTATTCATCCATGTTCACTGAAAAGTGGCGCACGAATTAATTTTTCATAAAAAATGGTGGTTCAATTCACATTTTTATTAATTATCTTATACATAATAATATTACTGTAATGAAAAAGTATCCAATACACAATAATGATAATTTATTTGATAAATTGTGTTGAGATCCAAATTTTCAATGATTTTCCATTGATCGAGATATCATAAGTTGAGATTACAAATAGGATATATTTATTATAAAAAATTATGATGTATGGTTATTATGAATTTATAGTTATCCTAGTTGGACAAACTAGTTACACATATATGCTCATAAATCTAAATAATTACATTGTTAGAGATCACCTTGATTGTGTTTTGTTAGTCAATATAGAAGATATTCTTATATAGTACATGATTAATAAGGGAAGTATAATCATTTGAGGAGAATGTTGAAAACCTTGAGAAAAGGAAATTTATAGGATTTTTTGTCAATGTGAATTATACCTAATGATATTATAAATCATGGGTCACAAAATTATAACTACAGGTATATCATTGGTAACAATTGGGAGACTCACGTAAAAAATATTGGCTTTAAATAATTTTTACTGAATACATCATAAATTACTCAATGTGGTGCCTTAATATATTATTAGTTTTCTGTATTTTGAATCACTGAATCAAAAACACTAGCACAAAAGTGAGCTAAATCATTTCACACTAGGATAATCAGAACTATAAACATTATTTTACACAACATACATGATACATATATTTATAATCTAAGGGAATTGATACATAAAAATTGGTGATCTCGTATTATCAATAATGGTTAACAAATCAGATATGTTATCATAATCATGATCCCAAGAGTATGATAACATGATCATAACATTAAAACATAATACCAATCATATAAAAGATAATAGACACAACTAATTAAATAAAGGTATGAATTTTAAAATACATGAATCATAATTTGTTCAATATAATAAGCCATTAATGCATAACATAGGAATAAGGCATAAAATTGTGGAAGACACGTAATAATATAGAATTATTTCCCAATTAATAAAGGAATAACTACCAAGACCATCTTAGTGTAATGGGTACCCAACATAAACCATATTAGTAGTCAATGTTCACAACCAAGACAATATAAATGGATATTATAGTTCATTTAATTCAGTTCACTCCTCGTCCTATCCATTTCTATAGAATTAGATATAAATAATTACCTAATGCATTTTAGGGAGATAGAGGTCCCATCCATATCATAAAGAAATATTAAATTAATATTCCACAAGAATATAGAAATAATATCATAATATATCAAATGAAATGGATATCTTATAATTTAAATCATATCATAACCTTAGGAAAACATACAAGATTTATAATCATTTCATTAATGAATAACTTATGAAAAGAATTTGGTTTCATGATCATATTTCATGTGAATGAGGAACATGTTTTATAAATCTTTCACCCTTGTAAGAGATAAAAATTTCATAAAATTATAACTCATTATATAGAAAATGGGTATATACACATATTTCCCAAAAAATAGAAATAATTCCCCTAAACAAAAACCTGTGGTAGAAAAATTCATTTCATTAACATATGACATGTGAGAGAGAAACATGTTAAATAAACAACATTCCATGAAAACATATACCATCATGAGAAATAATATAAATGGAACCTTTGTATAATTTCTATATAAAGGCCTGAATAACACTGATTCATGTCCAATTATATGGAATATAATATCTAAATATATTTTAAAAACATTTCTTTAGGAAATTATACATTCTTCTTTGAAAAATTATTTTTAAAACAACAAACATTTTAGGAAATTTTTTTATTTGAAACTAGATTTGAGAAATGTTATTGGATAATTTGAAAACCAATAAAAGATTTTTTTAAAACCATTATCATTCAAAATTAACATAATATATTTATTTTAAAATGTTTTAATTTTTTTAAACACAAATTTTTGTATAAATAGGACTTTTGACTAATTAGATAAATAAGTTCATATTTAATTAAAAATTATTAATTATCATAAGTTATAAATAGTGAAAAAATGGTACTGAAAATTATGATGTCATTTATCACCGTAGGATAAAAAATTTCTTGAGAGTTCTTGAGATATGGATCTGAATATTTCATCAATGGAATCATAATAAAACAATCCTGATAAATTATTATATTATTTAAATAAACTTATACAACTTTGTAAAAATTGAATAAATATAATAATGAAATGATTTATTTAAATAAATTACAAAATAACATGAAACTAATTAGAATAATGATGTACCATTTAAAATGTTAATATATAAAACTCATAAATTAATAAAGTTTCATAAAAAACATTTGTCTCAGTGAATGAAAAATAAGACAAAATTACCTTACAAATTTGGTAACTTCTGAATGGTAAAACCTACTAAAATAGAGATCATAAAATGGATATTTAAATACATAATAATTTATGGATATTATTGTTATAATACAGTCTTGGTATGTATATAATCCAAATAAAATAATCTAGTGGTGAATTCAGAATAAGTCTCATGGAAATAATATTGAAAATAGAAATCCCCTTACCATATGTCCTGACAAAATTAAAATTATTTCGAACATGATATATAATAAATATATGTTTATTGAAAATATTTATAAGAAAAATATAAATTATGATAATACCATATAATATTTTCTTATGAACATTTATTACCCATTATTAATAACTCCATGTTAATGTTACGTTTTGTGTAGTAACCGATTTTTTTTTTCATGTATTTTTATTAGTTAAATTTTTGTACATAATATATATATAATGATATCCAAAATTTAAATGCTGATACAAATATCATATTTAGTATGTATATATTAATTTATAATACTCAATAAAACAAATACATAGAAAATTATGTACACTGTTCATGGAGATTCTAGGCCATACGTATGCTTCAATGTAGATTCTATTTTCAAATTGTATTGATGGAATGAAATTAAAATACATATACATAAATATATATATATATATATATTCATTATAGTAGAATTATTTTTTCATATATATCATATAATTTTTCTAAACTCATTGTTAAATATGGTTACCGACCTAACTGGTATGCCTTTTACCTTTTCATGGATATTCTTTTTTCGTTAACTGGGAAGGGTTGATAATGAATTTTGAGGTTACCTATAATGATGAAGTCAGATATTTTTTTGGAATCTCCGCATTAACAAGAATTTTCTATATTCATCCACAGGGTTACACTCCATTTAACTAGGTTAAGAACATGTAATTGTTTCTGGAGGAAAGCCGTGAACGGCTTCAGTATATAAATGATAAAAATGTTGTATATCCTTTAGAAAAAATGAGATATTTAATTAAAGATTGTAAATTTATGGGGACTCATTTTCTGATGGTTCTGGAATATAATTCATTAACGACATGTATTAGTGTAACACATCTGGTAATACACTGACTGTGTTTTTTTAATTGGAATTGAAGATGGTATGTTATTTTTGGCCCATTTCTATTTATATCTACTTCGACTTAAGTGATTCTCCAAGAAATCATGTAGACATCCAAACCATTTGTATCCTACCATTTTTCATTCAGTCATTATGGTGTTTACCATGCGATTCCTCGGTAATCATTCTCTCTCATTCGTTGGATTTCTCTATTTATCATCTATAGGGATTTCAATATATCATTAATAAATTGATGGGTCTATTTGCTGATGGGTAATATATCACGTTTAGAATGTTTTTTATGGTCTTCTATACCTTTCGTCGCATTGAATGGTGTTATTGTGAGTGTTGAGTTTTGGGAATAGGTAGGTGGTTTTGTCTTATTTATCAAAATTGATTAACATTAAATTGAATGATTTATAGCAGTTGATGATTTAAATTTAAATTCCCAAACTTTCTTTTAATTGATCTATTTAAAACACAATTATAGTGAATTGTGAAATATGAAATGGTTTTGCCTTGGAGGTTGAGAACCCCCCCCCCCGCCAATATCAATGTATTACGGTCTCTTTATGGAAATTGGTTGTATTAAATTGTTTGAAATGATTTCAATTAAATAGTTCAATTAAATTTGGTATATAAATTATGAATATTTATTTAATTGGTTATGAATAAATTTAAAAACAATAGAAAATAAATTTAAAATAATTTGATAGAAACCTAGTTGGTTTGTCTTGTTAAAGAGGAATGTTTTTTATTAAATATTGTTTTGGTTTTATATTGAAAATTTGGTGTCAAAATGGAAAAAAGTGATTTAATTGTATTTTAAGCAGTCTTGAAAATAAATTTCCAATCATTGATTTTGTAATAGCAAATGAAATCCAAATTTAGTTGGTGGGTGATTTATGCACACTATACGCTATTACAATGTTCTAAAACAAACAAGCATCGGGAAATGGTTTGTAATGGATTCTCCAAAAATCCTCATATAATTAAAAAAATATTAGGATTATTTAATGAGTGTTTAATAATATATCCATGTAAATATTAAAGAGTCGATGAAGAAAGATGTATAGTTACATAAGATGTTGGGAAAGGTTATTTTTTTATCCAGGGTTGTGATTAATTGAAATGGTTCCTGAACTATATATTTGTTATAACCATACCAGATTTTTAATATCATCTTGAGGAGGATCAAAGAGCATCATTCTCCATTCATCGTGGGAATTTGAATATATAAAGAGATATGAATGAGTATTTTTAGGGATAGGGTATCATAAATATAGATATTAAAGATGGATTATCCCCATTTTTTATGTTAGTATGTTATAGAACAAAATGTCTAAGGGGATGTTACAACCATTACCATTACAAAAATGGAAATGGGAAAACATCACCCTGGATTTTTTCATCGAACACCCTAAATCATTTAAAGGAAAAACTATTATATTTTTTAGAGTCAATCACCTTAATATGTTAGAATTATTCTATTATTCTATATAATAATTTCCTCTTTATTATTTTACCCGAATATAAACTAAAAAATGGTTATGATTACATTGAGTACCGCATTCTATTGTATCTACTAAGGATCTGAGATTTATCATGATGTGTTGGCGATGTATTCACTATTACATGGAAGAATATATATGGTTTAGTGATAAATATCTTCAAAAAAACATGTTTAGTCTTTTATAAAAATTCAAATCATAAAGGATATACTGAGAAAATATTCAATTTATTTAAAAGGATGATGTGATCAATAGTATCCCCTTGATTAGTTTTCGTACAAAAATAGATTTTTCTCTAGAATTAAAATGGATTCTTATAAATACCTATATATAAATAAATATGGAACTCTAAAATTTTGCGATTAATTCAAATAAGAATATATTAGGATATGATTTATATTAATAAATGTTTATGAAAGTCATATCTAGTCATCTACAAATAAATGCTTCTGATATTAAACATAAAAGTTGTTCTAATTGAAATTAATATAATATTGATTTTTAAGTTAGAAAGGTGGGTTTTCTATTAACTTAAATATGAAATGATGCAATGTGATTTATAAATGATGTATATTTGATCTCAAGTTAAATTTTATTTTTTATGATTCTTGATCTTGTACATATGATTTCTTCACACATGGTGCTCCCACCGGACATATCTAAAGACCATGATGTGTTCCTTGTATCTCTCATGATGATGTTCATACACAACCCTTCATATGTTCTGAAATCATAGGTTGTATCTCCAGATCATTATATTACCTATGAAAGACATAATTTTGTGATTTTGGACGAACATATAATTTTCATCAAAACAAGACCACTCACTTTGTTATGGTTCGATGAGGAAACCATCCACAAATAGAGGATAAATGGGAACCTAATGATATAAAGATGTTGATGTATAATCAGTTTTTTATATCAATATGATTAAATTTCAAGGGGGGATTGAATTTAATGTGGGTAAAATCTTACTCCCAAATATTCTATAGATAATTTTTTTCAAATAAATGTATTTTTATCAATAGCCTATTATAAATTCAAGAATGATTTGTAGATAACTGTATTGTACTATTAATATTAAACATTAAACATGGTATTTATAACATAACTATAAAATTTGGTGGGTATTAATAATAATAACTAGATTTAGAAAATTATATGGTTTAAAATTTAATGAACTATATTCATTTTCAATCAGATTATCATAAATGAAGTAAAAATAATTTGAAAGTAAAAGAATTGTTTCTTATGAAAAAGTAATTTCATGTCCATAATGTGTATTTATAAAAATAAATTAATTTATTAAGTATATTTGAGTTAATTTATGAAATATATATAATTTATATTCAATTAAATGGTTTATCATACATAAAATATTTTCGATGTGTGGTATATAAATAAGTCCCTTTTTATGCTTAAAAAAATGTATAATCTGAAATGTAGTTTTGTTGTGTTCTTTTTAACTATTTTTAAACTAATTTTATTCCATTTTAATAATTTAATTTTTAAAAAAGAAAAAAGTTATATCAACACATCAAAATTGTCTTAGAGATATTCAATTATAATATTATAATATTATTAATATTTCATTGAACTGTGATAAATAATAATTTCTTTTAAAAAATATGATTTCATTTAAACAAATTTCAAGGTAGATTTTGTATAATTATTGTTTTAAAATTTAAATTAATTTAAATATACTTTAAAAAATTAAAATTAAAGAAAATTTAACTTAATTTTAAATTATATTTTTGAATAAAAACATTTCATAATAACAAAAAAACATTGGAAAATGCATTTTCAATGCCCTTGTGTGATAAATATTAAAATAAATTCTATCACTTATTTGAATTTCATTTGAAAAAATGGATTCAATATCTTGAATTTCTATAATAATTTTTATTTAATTAGAAAATTTTAATTTTCATTCATAATAAATATAAAAAACTTAAATTTAATTTCAATGGTTAAGGTTAATGCAAGGTACTGTATATTACATGTTTCAGAGTTAGAATCATTTCTTCCAAAACAATGACATTTTATCTATTTTATTTAATTTCTTATTTCTATCAGTTGGTAAAACTTATCTAGTTAAAAAAATTTAGGATTAAATTATTAATTACCTTTTTCAATAAAATGTAACAAGTTATCATGATTATAAGTAGTATGGTAAAAGTGAGTAAACATATATCATATTCCCTATACATGTTTAAAACGTGTTTTGGAGGTTATGATTAAAAATAATCACTACATACTCCATAATTTACCAATTTTGGATTAATATATCATGATATTTAATTCTCATTATTGAATTATTTGGGGTATTTTAAAAATGACACTTCTCATGAATTATCAAAGGGAACAACTTATCCTCACTTATTCACACCTCATAATCCATTTAGATCGATAGAAAGTTACAAAAATATCTCACGAATATATTTATCCATGTTTTATAAAAATATTTATTCCCAAAATTATATCACTAGGGTCCTTAATAAGGTTTCAGAATTAGGTTGTTCAAAATGGAGATAATTATCTTCTATAATATCATTCTTTTTACTCATTCTACTACAACATTAATTCATTTATTTATAAAAAAAATATTTAAAAAATTATATACCACAAACTTAAATTTTATTATTGTCATGGAATAACCAATATCGATATCCCCTTTCATCAAATGGGAAATGAAACTGTCAATATTCAGAATAGAAGACAACCGTTATGCAAACAAATGTATTCATTTTCCATTTCTAAATTTCAAAACTAGAAAATTGAGGTTTTTAAATTTTGATTATTTAATTTATGATATAACTACACCATTTCATTAATAATATCACATCTATCTTTTTTACATTCCTTTTTTTGGAAAATGGCAACATCGCTCATTTGTATGTGTGGATTGCCTCATAATGAAGTAATTTGATACACATTTAATTTTATTTTTGACAGTAATGGTAATTTGGATAAATTTTATTAATATATATTATATGTATGATATAAAACTTTTTCTAGATAGTATAATTAATATCCACCATTATTTCATTCAAGCTATCGATAAAATGGAAATAATGTTCATGTGTACGTATGACCTACAATCTCTGGTAAAGGAGTAATTCAATTCAAGTCTCTATATATTATAGACTACATTAAATATATATAAATATATATTTTTATTAAAATTTTATTTCACTTAAAAACTTATTTATATGCTGGAACAAAGATAAATTTAATAGATAAAAAATTCACAAACCAATGCATACTTAGAAAATTAAGTAGTTATTCCACGAAGCATGATTTTAAAAAAAATAGTAAAAAAAGGTAATAAAATGATGTAAATAATTAAAATATTTACTTATTAGTATATACTATGTCCTATAATAGATTTATATTTAAACCATATTTATTTTTGATGAGGTTCTTAGGTGTAAAAAAAATTTAGTCTTGAGGTTGGGGATTTCTAGCCTGTGATTTATATCGTAGATACTTATGTTTAATTAAAAACTAATTTATTTTGTGTGGTAAATATATAGAATAATTGACATATTGTATCCTGAAACAAATTATTTTCAGTACCATTAATTACTATTTGATTCTTTATTTTAATGGGGCCTATGAGTCAATTGTATCGAATGTGTTAAGGGGTTTTCATCTCAATTTTATTTCACTGGGACACATTCCATATATGCATCTTGTTTCTTCTATTTGTTTTATATACTACTAACATATTCATATTTTGATTTTTCTCTTCATTATTTTTGAATATAATATTCTATCTAGGTTTCATTATTTCATGTTGATTATAATTGAAATATTACCAAAGTTGTAGAGATTTTATGTTACTATCCAATTTATATTTGTATTTTTTATAAATTTCTTTATGATGATTAAAATTTATGATATACCACTCATGAATTGAATTAATTTTTAAATATTATTATCATTTTTTCCAATAAATATTCTTTAATTTTCCTCTATTTAATAACTAAAGAGGCCAAAAAATGTATTTTTATGAAAACTATACATTATTTTTCTTTTCAGTAGACAATCATTTTCCAATCATGTCTATATATTTAGAATTTTTTTAAAGAACGATTTTACATTTATAAAATGATTTTATAAATAAAAATTTTCTAACTTTTTACTTGTTTTATAAATTTTTATAAGGAATCTCTTTTTCATTTTCCAAACAGGCATCTTTTTAATATTTATAAAAAAATTATAAAAATCATTATTATATTATGTAAAACATGAATAATATTTTAAACTATCCTGACATCACAATGATTTAATGATTTCATAAAATTTTAACATGTTTTTTTTCATTGATTGTGTCTTATTTAATAATTCATAAATTGTTATATTTTTTATATGTCATTTCAACGTGAAAATGTTATTTTCATTTTGATTTTCTCTAGCTGATTATTCCAAAATCATTTTCTAAATATGAAGGAATCCTATGATGTAACATTAGCCTTATTGGGCATACAATTCATTGATATAGACCCCATAATTTTCAGGATTATATATAGTTATGATGATTAATTTTTAAAGAACTCTTTTCATTCCGATGAGTTATGAGATGATAATATGTTTATGAATTATTTTTCATTTCAATGTGTTATGATATTATGAATGATTGAAAATACTGTGGAGAAAATATGGATTCTATATAAGGGGGGACCTATATCGCACTGAAAATGCAATGTATAATGAAAAATGTTCTATGATATGGAAGGTTACATATGATGCTTCAAGTTCCAAGGACTGAATAACATCTACTAAGGGGGATTTGAATCACTTCTTCACTTTTTATATGTGTCAAAACATTAAGAAACACTACCCATGCATCATATTAAGATTAATTTTCTTATCAACCTTTAGAAAATACTTATTCATGCAAGAATTTTAGAAAATGTTTAGTAGAAACGATTTACTTGGTTCTAACTCTAGGTGAGAACATACGTCCCCGCTATGGCCACTCCCATAATACTATTGAAATCCACTATAATTAATGAGTGAATAAAATTTTTGCCAACACCCATTAGAAAACTTATGTCTCCCAATATAAAAAGTTATACTAACTCCCATCATTTTAAAATGTTTTCTTATAGAAGAATTCCACCAAATTAAATATTAAAAATAAATTTGATTCTACTCCAAAATTTCTAGGACCTAATCCTCATTCAGATTTGGCTATGTCCGATCATTTCATTATAGTGTAGATGGTTCCAATTTTCATCCTCTCAAGCACTTATAAAAAACATATACACTCTACTGGGAACCTTTTACATCAAATTCTCTTGGGATCTGACTTTTCCACATGTGTAAAATATTCAAATGAAAAAATTATTTAAGAAATTATTTATAAAAAACTCAAAAAACTAAGGCAGGAAACATAAAAAATAATCTCACTACCTCAAATCACAAACACACCATAAATCTGTTCCATTAAAACATCAATTTTTACTTCCTCAAAATTCATTAAAATTCTTCAAGATTTATGTTGGATTTAACATCACATTTGATTTCTTTAAATCATCACATCATTCTCATTATGAAAATACAGAATCATGGTTTTGGTATTTCTAGTATCATGATCTGAACTATTGTTCAGGTTTTCTCAGAAACATGTAGAGAAACTTTGTTGATATCTTCCAGAAAAAATTCTTAGAAAGTTTGTTCATATTTTTTAGAGACAAGCTCATAAATTTCATTCATTTTCTTCTCAGAATCATGCTAAATAATGTTGTTTGCATTTTTTCTGAAGCATGCTCAGAAATGTGGACCCAATTTCATTTCAAAATATGTTATGATTTTTTTTAAAATAGTGGTTCTGATTTACTCTTAAATTAGTTTCTAAATTACTCAGAAATCATGTTAGAAATTTTTCATATATCAGGTTTTGAATTATTTTAAAATTTCATTACAAGTTTTTCAGAAATCATATTCTTAATTTTTCATAAATTATGTTTAAAATTTTCTTTAAAACATGGTTTTATTTTCCTAAAAATTCGGTAATGAATTTCTCAGAAATCTGATTCCAAATTGTACAAATATTAGGTTTTAAATTGTTCTAAAATTAGTATCTGAATTCCTCCAAACTGTGATTCTAAATTGTTCAGATATCAGTTTTTAATTGTTTATAAATCATGTCTTGAATTTCATAGAAACCCATTTTCGATTTTCTTAGAAAAGTGGTCAATATTTTCCTAGAAATATGGTTCCGAATTTCAGAACCATTATACAAGATCTATTTTGCAGCTTCCTATATGTGATTCTGATAATTTCAAAATTCTCCACAATTTCATAAAAACCAATTATCTTGATTGTTTTCATGATTTGTGACAACTTCTTGATCATTTCGTAATATTATGATTTTTTTTAAAATTATAAAGAAACATTAAATCTTATGACATTCCACTCATCAAAAACATTATCTTTCAAAACATTTCTATAATAAAATGTAATCTTCATTAAAAATCATCTTCCAAACATAGAAACATAATTCAAACATAAAAAAATCTTCCAAACTTGTAAACTTCTTCCAAATTCATCCAATTATTTCAAACTAAAAAAATTATTTCAAACTCAACAACTTGTTTCAAACTCATAGACTTCTTTATTTCTCTGATAATAAAAAAGAAAAACTTATAGAAACCAAAAAATTCATATTATTTTACATAAAAAACAATCCTAATCTAAAATGTTAGTTATCAAAAAAAACATTGTTAAAATAGAACACCTCAAATATTATTCAATTTCCCCATTTGAATCTTTTAAAAACAATTGTAAACATCTTTTAAAACTCTCAGAATTTACTCACAACTCAACTATAAAAAAACTCATGTTTTAGACTTTCATCAGAACAAATCCTTTCTGAAAAGGGAGTTTGATAACATGTCACTACTGGATAATGGAATGTTTTTTAAAGATTACATCCCTCAGTGAAATGAAAAAAACTTCTGTCATGTAATATTAATCTCCCTCTTACTCACCCCCCCGATTCTAACAACCTCTTCCACACATTTCTTTTTATCTCCATCATTATCTGATAACAACATCTTCAAATTCATAAAATAATGATAATAAAGAAAAATCTTATGATGTAAAATGTTATTTCATACTCTATTCATTTTGAAACATAATCAAATGAAAGTTGGAGGTGATTTCCTACGATTTTTAGGAAGGCAAGGGAGGAGGCTGAACATGAAGTTCGAGCCTCAATTCAATAGAAATTTCATTTGACAATGATTTTGTAATGATATCAATAATATGATACTTTATTGAAATGTAATACATAAAAACATCTATAGCATCAAAATTCTATTTCATAATGGAAACCATTATATTAATGTGTTTTGTTCATGAAATTTTTGCTTGATTATTTGAACGATAAATTGAATTCTGATTATCACAAATTATCTTCAATGGAATAAAAACATTTACTTTCAAATATTCAATTTCAACTTTCATTCACAATAATCGAGTACATGCCTATGTCGTTTCAACATATTCATATTCACCTGTACTAAAACCTAATGAACATTGTTTGTTTCCTATGCCAACTCACACTACATTCACCTGGAAGAAATGACCCTCCTAAGGTAGGATTTCTATCATTACAATCAACAGTACAATAAGTATCATCATAACCAAGAAACTTCATCTCACCGTTTATTTTGTATATAAACCCATGTGAAGTTGTTCATCTGACATGTCTCAAAATATGAATTACAACCAACATATGTGATTACTTCAGATTACATTGATTCCTAGAACGTAAAATCACTGCATAAAAAATATTAGCACGTGAAGATATAAGTAAAATATGGCTTCCTAATAACTTCTAAAAGCCTTTCTAATTAACACTTGTTCTATATTGAACATTACTCATCATTTGGATAACTATAATTGGAGTTGAATCGTTTTTGGTTTCAGTAAAACAAATCTTCATTAATAATTCACTAGAATACATTTCTTAAGATAATTAGATATATTTTTCCTTTTGCTGAACTTGTAAGCCAAGGAATAATTTTAATTCTCCCAACATTTACATTTAATAATTTTTCATCATTTCTTTAGAATACTTATAAAAAATATTTTACGCATCCCTAGAAAAAAATTGTACCATCCACATAAAGAATTACTATTAATTGTTCCATTGTCAGATTCATTCACCTACAAGTTGCTATAAAATTTTCCTCAAATGTTCATCATTTGTATATTATTTTAAATATATGTTTCCGTAAGGTAGGAAATTTCAATGATTCTTTATCATCTGGAATTTCATAATCACTTTATTCTTATGAATCATTACAAGAACGTTTTGAATTATATTGTCTATTGATGGAAACTTCCAATTTATCTTCCTCAGAACTCTCATCTATATTTGTGAAGGAACATTTATTTTTAATTACCGTCACATTATATGAGTCCAAAAAATTTATTAAATTATTATTCAATAATATGTAACTTCTCCCATTTGGTGAATAGCCCATGAAAGTTCCTTCATCAGCTTTCTCATCAAACATTCCGAAATATTGAATTTTCACCTTGAGAAAACATGGACTTACCATTTTTATTGAAGTATTTAAATGATGTTTTTGTTATTATTCCACATTTCAATTGGATTCATGTTGGTTTCCAGTCTCAACAATAATCTATTTTGAACATGTACAATAATAGTAATTGCATCATTCCAAAATAATTACGAATGGTTGTATTCTTCTAACATACATATTACCATTTCCACCAAAATTATATTCTGTATTTATACTAATCCATCTTGTTGTGGAGTATACAGAGCACAATAATGATGTTTGATACCGTGTTTCCTTATATAAGATTCAAAATAATTATATTATAATTTTGTACTTTTACCTATTCTTAAATTTTTTATGAAAAACCCCAATTTATTCTCAACATCATTTCTAATGAATTTGAACATTTAAATATCCTATGACGCATTCTTCATGAACATGGAGTTTGTCATCCGAGTGAAATCAACAAATAAAGTGATAATGTATATGTCTCTATTTTTTGATTGATGTATCATTAGTTCACATAAATCCGAATGAACAAGCTTAAGTGGTCTGTTTGAATGAATTTCAACTATTTTATGACTTTTGTTAGTAATTTTTCATTTCTAACAAGTAATAGAATCATATTTATCTCTTCTTTTCAATTCTTGAAAATTCTGAAAAAAATAAACTTTAGACTGATTATTATTGTTGTTTTTCCAAGGTGGTCAGTCCATTAGTACCACAACTTGTTTTCATCTTCATCACTCAAGTAACATTAGTTCCTATTTGAAATATATTTCCACTGCTTATTAATCCTTTAATAATGACATTTCAATCTTCTATACAATGATGATACAATAATCATTTCTGAAGATTACTTAATTATCATCATCACAATGTTGACTTACACTATGTACGTTATGTTTTAGCCCTTTAACATGTAAAACATCCATATATTTCAATTTCATTAATTTAAACTATGTCGTTTAGATTCCTCTAATTTTAAAGGAACAATAATTTCCAAAATTATCTTCTCCTCCATAATGACATTCAAAAAATTCCAATATTTTTATATCTCCTACCATATTTGAATAATAACCTATAAAAATTACTTGTGGTTTGTTCTTACAAATTTTCTTCAAATCTATCTCGACAATAAAAGATAATTCTTTTCCCTTTTACATTTCAACATTCATTTCAATTCTATCATAAGGAACATGTTTTCAAAGGACTATCATACAAATTTCATCATGATGACCAGACTGATAAAATCTTCTAGAAACATTATCTAGAAAATAAAATTGATTTACTGTTGTAATGTTTCTAACATCTTGAGAATTCAGCATTTCAACATCCTATAAGTTACGAAAGTTACAGATTCTTCTTTCACTATTTATTAAACATTTCTAAAAACCACTTCCATGTTAGGATATGTAGTTCCTAAAATTAAAATCATTGTTCCCAAAAATTATACAACACCACTAATATCCATAAAATTAGGATTTTCTATTCAAGAAATTCATTCTCTATAAAATCATTATTGAGATTGGCGACTTCTTTCAGCTCTATCAAGCTAAAGATGTGGACCATTTTTTCTTCTGATGGAGTTTTTTAATTTTGTATAATAGATTGGTATCTCATGTCCTTTTCCCACCCTTGACTTAATAATACATTTAATATAACCGAAAATGATTAAGGAATCTGATGAAACATTATTTTTTGTAAGAGAGAATTTCACTATATTCTCGTATTGATCCTTCTCAACCACTTTAGAAGTCTCACCTTTTACTTCTAAATCTTTGTTGATGTTTTCATTTGTATTCCTCAAGGTATATTTAAACCCATGAAGTTTTGACTGAATCTTGTTAAAAACTTATTCCTTAGATTCTATATTCTTTCTGAGATCTTAAATCATCTTTACCTATTTATAAATTTCATGTTCTTAACCATGAATCTTTTGAATGTATTCATCCTCTGGTTTGATGAAATTTTGTCTTCCACTAGAAACTTCTTATAAATCATTCTTTATTACTATAATTTATTTCTGTAGAGTTTTCTATTTCTGAAGACATGAAACGAGTTCTGTTCGGAGCTATAACTCTCTATAATATTCTTCTCCACCTTCTTCTCTATCTGAGGAATATATTTTTTTCTCAATTATTGCCATGACGGTTCCGAATGTTTTTTAACATTCATCTTACGATGATTTATTGTATATTTATTCTGATTTTAAATTATTTCTCAACAAAATTCATTTATTTGTAGTATGTTTTTTCATGTATTTTTTTGAATAATTTTGTTTGAATTCTTTTCAGTTCCACTACTACCATCGATGTTTTTCATCAAAATCATCTCGATATTCACCAACATTATTCATAGATAAATTCATTTAAAATTGTCCGATTCCACCTCACTCAATAAATTTGGAGGGAATTTTACCTAAATAAATTCATCTTCATCTTTGACAGTTCTTTGATATAAGAGATATGATTTTTTTATTGATATTAACTAATTCATTATCATCATACTCACAAGTATCTACTTCTTCAATATCATGGATTTTCATCTTATTCAATGATTCAAAAGAAATTTTATCTTTTATATTTCTTTAAAAAATGCTAATTTCCTCATTTCATTATCAATAAGAATATAGTGCATTTAATCAAGAGATAAGTCTTCCATATATCATAATGAATAAATTTTTTAATCAAACATTTTTGGAATGATTCTTATATGTTTATTTATATTTGTATAATTTTTCAGGATATCCTAAAATCAATTGATGTTGCAGAAAATTTCTATTACAGTGGTGATGTATTAATCAATTGATTCATCATCCCTTATTATAATGTATTTATACATTTTGTGCCATATTTTTAGCTTATATTCCATGAAATTAGTATTCTTATCGAAAAAACATTCCCTAATATCCCTCATACTTTTGGAAATTTTGATTACCATCATCATCAGATAATCATTATTTGATAAGGAAATGCATATTTCATTTCAATAGTTTCAACAAAATTCTATATTTATCAGATTAGTAAACATCCTAGGAGTATATTTCTCAATAGGTGGGAAAACAATATTAGAAACATTTAAAACATCCATGCCAAGAGATAGGAGATAAGTAATCATCATATTTTCCATCAATAATATTTTTTCCACTAAATGTAGGAATTCCTCTAATGTTGATAGAATATATCTTATCCATGATAAAGAATCAATAATGGAACCTCTTTCTAATACCAATTGATGTTACAAGGATCAAATTACAACTAAAAAGGGTATTTGAGTCAGTTTTTTACATTAAATATGTTTAAAAACATTAAGAATCATTACCCATGAAACCAGTTATGATTTATTTCCATATCAACCTTTATCAATTACTTATTCATGAAATAGTGGTAAATAAATTAAGGCACAAACGATTTACTTGGTTCAACCTCCATGTGAGAACCTATGTCCTTAACATTTCCACTCCAATGGGTTTATAGAAATCCACAATAAAGAATATGTAAATACAACATCTTCCAAATCCCATTAGACAATATCTTTCTCTTGATAGAAAAAATTATATAGACTCCCATCAGTTTATAGTGATTTCTTATTGAAAAATTGATCAAAAATAATGAATATAAAATGTTTTCATTCTTCTCTATAAATTCTCAGTCCAAATTGGCTATGGTTGATCTTCTCAGTATGGTAGAGACTGTTACAATATCCTTCTTTTAAAACAAATAAATAAAACTTCTTCAATCTAGTTGGAACATTTCATATTGAATTCAATAGTACACCACCTTTTTTTCAAGTGTAAAAGTTTAAAATGAATAATTGATATGAGAAAATATTTATGTGAATCTAGGAAATCAAAGTCTCAAATCATGAAAAACATCCCTGCTTTAAAAACTCTTAAAAACAATGTAAATATCTTGCATTAAAACATCATCTTTCACTTCGTCAAACATCATTAAATTTCCCTGAGATTTACATAAAATTTAACATCTAATTTTTCATTTAAAACTCTTAATATCATTCTTAGTATGAATATCTTGAATCTTGGTTCTGATTATTCTAGAAATACCCATATAAATGATGATTATATATTCTCATTATCATGCTAAGAAATGTTTTTCAAATTATCTTAGAAACCTGCTCATAAATGTTGTTCGGATTTTATTTGAAAAATGTTTACATATTTTGGTCATATATTCAAATTAACATGCTCAGAATTTTTATTTATATTTACTTAGACACATCCTAGAATTGGGGTTTTTATTTCATTAATAAAAGCGTTCAATATTGTCAAAAAAAGTGGTTCTGATTTACACAAAAATATAGTCCCAAATTACTCATAAATTAGATTCCAAATAGATCACAAATCATGTTGTGAATTGTTTAGAAATCAGGTTATTAATTTTTCTAAAATCAGGTTCTGAATTTTTCAGAAATCATGTTCTGAATTGATCAGAAATGAGGTTCTGAATTGTTCCGAAATCGTGTTATGATTTACTCAAATATCATGTTATGATTTTCTTATAAATTTGGTTATGAATTATTTAGAAATCTTGTTCCATATTTTTCAAATATCTGGTTTCAAATTACTCATTAAAAATTTTCTGGATTGTATAGAAACTAGGGTATGAATTGTAATGAAATTAGGTTCTGAATTGGTAAAAAAAATATTGTTCTTCATTTCTCAGAAATATGGTTCCAATTTTCCCAGCAATCAGGTTCCAAATTTCATAACAGTTTTGATGGATCCATTTTTCATCTTCTTTTTATGTGATTCTATTTCACTCAAAATTCTCCACAATTTCATAAAAATCTATTAACATTAATTTTTCATAATTTTTTATAATATCGTGATTTGTAAAAAATCATATGATTTTTTTAAAAAATGTTTGACAATAATTATGTCTTTAGAATTTTCACTATTCAATAGAATATTATTTCAAAACCCCTTAGTAATAAAATGTCTTCTTCATTCAGAAAAATTATTCAAACTCATCACATTATTTAAAACTCAACTAATTCTTCCAAACATAGCTACTTTTATGAAACTTAATGACTTCATTCAAACTCTGAATCCTCTTCCCAAATCTAAAAAATCATCAATTCTATGATATCTACATTGAAAATCATCTAGAAACAAAAAACATAATCTTATTGATATTCTTCAACAAAAATATTAGTTGACAAAAAAATTAAAACAGAATGGCACAAATTTTTTTCAATATCCCCTTTACATATGTTTAAATCCCTTGTAAAAAACATTTCAAACCCTCATATTTTTTTTTCAAAACACAACTTTTTAAAACAAACACATGTTTCTTACTTTAATCAAAACATATCGTTTCTCAAAATACAGTGTATTAACCTCACACTACTGAATAAAGTTATGTATTTTAAGACTTAAATCCCATGGTGACATGAAAATTATGATTCCATGTAAAGATAAAATCCACTTTAATCAAACTACCCCATTAGTTTTATCTCTCTCTTTGTGAAATTTATTTTTCTTTCCTCCATTATATGATACCAACATCTTTAGATTCCACAAATAAAGCTGTGAAAAAAACTACTTATAATGTAAAAAGTTATTTTATACACTCCCCCTTTATCAACACATTCCAAATTATAGTGGGGGTGAATAATTATGAGGTTTCAAAAGGCATGGGAGGAGTTTGAATAAGAAGTTTCAGCCTCAATCCAAAAAACCTTTCCTTCATAATTTCTTTTGTAAAGATATAAATAATATGATAGATTTTGGAAATGTATTCTAGTAAAACATCTCAAGCAGCAACATTCTCTTTCATAAAGTGAAAAATTATATCAGTGTGTATTGATATTGAATATTGGATAGGATTAATAGAATGATCAATTTCACTCTTATTATCACTATGTATATTCAATGGTTTAATAAAATTTACTTTAAAACATTCCAACCGATCCTTCATCCAAAACAATTGATTACAAGCCTGATTGGTTGCAGCATATTCCGATTCAGCTATGATCAATGTTACTGGACAATGTTTTTTACTATTCCAACTAACACAATATTCCCACAGAAAAAATGATCCCCCATAGGGTGACTTTTTAGCATTACAATCTCTAGAAATATTAGTATCAGTATAACCAAGAAGTTTTATATCACTATATCTTTTTCATAACTACCAATGTGATGTTGTTCCTTTACCATATTTCAAATCTATCTTTATAGGTAACATATGTTATTCTTTAAAATTACATTGATATCATGTACATTAAGTCACAATATAAACAATATCATTCCATGAATATGTAAGGTAAAGAGGACTTCCAATAAGATTTTGAAATTCTTTCTGATTCAAACTAATTCAATAATATTCATTACCCAAATTTTTTCCCACAAAAATTGGAGTTGAATCTTCATTGGATTCAACCATCCCAAACTTCATTAACAATTCAATTTATTTTTTTCTTAAGATAATAAGATATATTTCTTTTTTTGAACATGTTTTCCATGGAAGAATGTTAATTCTCCCAACATTCCCATTTCAAAATTCATCATTATTTCTTCATCACACTCTTCATAAACATTTTTTCATCCCTATCATAAATTGTATCATCCAAATAAAAAACTAATATTAATCTTCCAAATTCAACATCATTTACATACATGTTGATATCAATGTTTCGTTTATAATAGTTCATCATTCCCATCCAATTTTCAAGATGTTAATACCCTGAACATGGGGCCTATTTCAGAAAATAAAAATCACTCATCAATTTAAAAACATGGTTTTTATCTTTATCAAATAGAAACCCCAAAGGATTATCAATGTAAAAATCTTCCTCAATCTCACCTTTTACGAAAGATGACTTTATATCCATCTGATAAACATTGTCTTTCTAATGAGTTTCCACTACATGAAACATTCAAATATTGTCTATCATTGCAAAGGGGGAATGGTATCTTCAAAAGACACACATTCCACCTATTGATATCATTTACAAACAATTATTTAATTGATTCTTGAAACATCTTCATTTTTATTCAATTTTATTTCTACAAAAACACTTTCTTATGATTTTATTTATTTTTAGGACTTGGAAAATTTTTCCATGAATAATTTGTCATAATCTGATCTAACCCATCATTCATATGAACAACACATTATTTTTTTGAGTGGCCTCTGAAATAAAATTTGGTTCAACTTTTGAGAAAAGTGTTTTCTGATTTTATAATTTCAAATTTTTTATGGTTTTAACTAGTCCTTTCTAATTCCCAATAGTGTTTTTAGATGCAACATGTTTTCATAACATATTAATTTTCAATGATTATTTCTCACCATGAATTTCCTCATCATAAGACACTTCTAAATCTTGATAATAATCATTTGAATTAATTTCACTATTGTTGGAAATCTATAATTTATCTTCCTTAAAACTCAAATAAATATTTTTTTAAAACCATTAATTTCCAATTACTGTCACATCATATGATTCCACAATTTTTTTTAAACATGTATTCCAATATTTTCAACACCATTCATTTGGTTAATCCCTTGAATTATCCTTTTTTTGTATTCTCATCATCCATTCCCAAATCGGTATTTTTGATCTTGCGAATATATGGACATAAAAAACCATTGATGTTTTCCGAAGATGGTTTATTGTTATACCTAAATTCATAAAGATTCTTGTTGGTTTCATATCTCATCAAGCATGTATTTTGAACATGTATAGGTGTACTAAAATCTTCATTCCAAATTAATTTTGAATGTTTGTATTCTGAAAACATACTTCCTCCCATTTCCTACATTATTCTATTAATTATTTATTCTACATGAATTTAATTTGGGGTATAGGTAGAACTACATTGATTTTTGATACAATGTTTCCATAGAAAATATTCAAAATCATTATTTGTGAATTTAGAACCACTGTTTGTTCTCAACTCGTTTTTTTGAAACCCCCAATTGTTTCTCTAAATAATTTAAACATTTAAATAGCCTCTAACTTCTGCTTCTTAAACATGATGTTTTTCATCCAAATGAAATCATCAATAAAAGTAAAAAATTATAAATATCCTTTATTTATTTATTTCTCATCGGTCCACAGAAATTGGAATGAAGAATCTCCAGTGGTCTGGTAGATTGAATGTCAAATCTTTTATTACTATTGTTATTCATTTTACCCCATATGAAAACTAATAAAAACATCTGTATCACTTCAATTACATTCATGAAAATTTTGGACATCATCAAAATTAGAAATATAATTCAAGGTTTTCTTCCCAAAGTGGGGAACTATTAGGTTCCATGATATTTTTTCATATTCAGTACTCAAGTAACAGGATTTATTGAATTATCTTATTTGAATAAGATTTCATCTGGTTCAATATCTTTTGCTGTGGATTTTCCATATCTCATACATTTGTTGATAAATTAATTATTTCAGAATATTATATCTTTTCCATCATCAAACATTTTACTTACACTAATTATGTTATGTTTTATCACCATAACATGTAAAACATCTTTAGATTTTAATTTTTCAACATCAATATCTACAATTTAGATTCCATTGATTTTTATGGAACTATCATTTCCAAAATTAACAATTAATCAATCATGACATTCAACATCTTTTAAAATTTTAATATTGACATTAATATGTAAAGAAAAAACCACTATCATGTATCCTTGTTTTGTTTCTCTTTATTACATTAAATGTGGTCTTATCATCAAAAGATCTTTCCTCATCCTTATTTTTTCATCTTTATTTTATATTCTATCACAAGAACCCTGTTCTGGAAGGATATTCAAAAATATTTCAGTATGATGAATAGACTGGTCAAATCATGTCACAACCCCTCCCTCGGGGCCCATGCCGTGACTACCCCAAGACCGCCTTCCATTGGACAGGGGCAGGCGACTAGCACCAAAAGTCGTATTCCCTAAAACTAGGAAGTCATTGCCTTTATAACCTGTAAACTCACACAACTATGCTCAAGAAGCATACAAGAATAAAGTAAAACTATATAGTAAATAGGGTTTGTACCAAATGAAAATGGGCCACAATATAAGCCCAACTGAAAAGTTCATGTAAACTGAAAAGTACAAGTAAAAGTGAAAACAACTCCTATAAACACCCGTTGAGGATCCTTGATGATGGGTAGGTACAGCTCTCGAACTGTCATCTCTGTGGTACTCCATGTCTAGTATCCACCTCAGAGCTACCTCCATTCTTGGAACCCTCATCCTCCGTCAGCACTATCTGTCGTCTGCAGAAGACACAACATGGTGTGGGTGTAGCCCATATAGGGGTGAGTATAACAATACAGAGTAGGTACCCCGATACCCTCAAAGGTCTAAAAAAATCCTCAAAGGATAAACCACAATGCATGGAAGAAACATTCAAACCTAATTAGGTATATTCCCATACATATACCTAAGTTGTCAAGTATACCCATATCATTCATGAAGAAACACAAGCCCAAACTCAAAATCCCATAGCATGACTCTTCCACAGTCGAAAGATTACAACTAAGGCAACACCCCAAAGGTAAGTACCACAAAGGTAAAGCCACATAAAATCATACCACAAAGGAATCACCACGATGGTATGTATCACAACGTTATTTCCACAAAAAAGAATAACATAAAGGTATCACCACAAATATAAGGACTTAGATCACACCAGGTATAACTTAGGTACGGTAGTAAATATGATTAGATATAACTAATGAATCATCATTCTCTATTGAGTGCCAGACCCACGTATGATCCTAAATCATCAGACCCATGTTGGATCTAAGTACAGCAAACCCACATAGGATCTCAGTGTAGTCCCATGTGGATTCCTAGAGCATATCCAAGTGGGATACTGGAAGAACAACCCATGTAAGATCCCAAATTAGACCCACATATGATCCCATTCTCACGTTGTAGCCAGCCACATGGTTCCCGTACTATGCTCGCTTGACTTCGTTAGGTTCCCCTTCTCAAGCCATAGGATGATACTCCAACTCCCACGAAGTCCCACGAAAAATTATACCAAAGGACCCCCACATAATAGGGGTCTCAATGAAACACGTGATGCGTCAATCAGACGCCCGATCTGTATGTTATTGGCCATTTAGTCCTGAGGGTCTGGTTGGATTTGTGTTCAATCCGACCTAGTCGTACCCCAACTTTATCCAAATCTCAAGAGGGGTATATCAAAAGGACCTTCTTGATCCAAGGTTTCTAGCTTCATAGACGCTTCATCAAACAGATACTCGTAGAACATGTTATGGACAAATGATCGAAAGAGGGTCAAAGCTGGTCTGGGTCCGGTCCGACCCGGGTCCAGCCCTAGGTCTTACACTGCCCACTGGGTACGGCCTAGCACACTAGGTCCGACCCCACTTGCCTGTCGGTGCAGCCCGGCCCGCTGGGCAGCCCGCGGTTCATTCGCGATCGGGTGGCCCTTTCATGGAGTCCACACTAGCTGCCACCGAAGTGGAGGCACCCCCCAGGTACCCCAAACTGCTGGGCCATTCGGGTTGGGTGACTGACTGGTCGTTGCCACGTGGCGACATCAGCTGGCATGCGGGACCCAGCGTCCCACTCGTCTCACCAACTAGAAAGATGGTTGGCCCTACGCCGCGGCGTGGTCGCATGTCGTGCCACCCCCAGTGGCTGGTGGCGAGATGGTCACCCACTTTCACCACTGTGACCTCACGTCGCTGGTCCTGCACACCTGGACGGGCGGTCTTGCATCGCCACACCCTTTCTACGGCCGGCTGGGCACTGGCCGCTACACTTGCTCTACCGAGACCAATGGTTCGCGACCCATCTCTAAAGACGCGGTCGCGCCGCTGATGTCTTCTCGATCGGCAAGAGTGTCGGCCGCTGCTATCGAGCCTGTCATGACCCGTCCCCCAGGTCCAGTGTCATAACTACCCGAAGCCCACCTTCAATAGGCCAGGGGCTGGTGACTATAAGCAAAGGCATAAATCCCTATAACTGGAAGGAATTTCCTTTACAAAAAGTAAACACAAACACAACAAGAGTACAAGCGGAAGAAAACACTATGTAAAGCAGTAACAGGTGTGATGAAAGTACAAAGGGGCCGGAATACAAGCCCAAAAAAAAGGTACAGCTACATCTGTAAGAAAGTACAACTGAAAAGGCAAGCAGTTGAATGGTGAAACAACTCCTGGATCATCCTCCGGGTTCCTACCTGACGGGTAGGTACAGATGTCCTAATCAGTACTCCACGTCTGTCTGTTCATCCGTCCCTCTCCTCTGGGTACCGACTCGTCGTGAGATCCGCCTCTGAGTACCACCCAGTCCTCATACTTGTTGCCTCGATCGACGATGTCCGACTTCTACATCCAACACAACGAGGTGCAGGCATAGCCCATGCAGGGGTGACTATAACGATACTCAGTAGGGACCCCGACACCCTCATGGTCACACTAAATTCAACAAGGATAAACCACAAAGAAATATATCCATAGATAACCTTTACTTAGGTATATTCCCATAAAAATACATAAGTTATCAAGTAACCCATATCAATCATGAGGAAAGCACAAAGGTCATTGACTCAACAAAACCAGGATTTTTATTCATGATATCGAAACCATGGCTACTGGATAACTCCTCCTCTATTGAGTAAAGTGATCCTATCACGACTCCGAGGTTCTACTCGCTATCCTTAGACTTCTGAGGTACTCCTCCTATCGAGTACCGTGGGTCTGCTACCCCAACACAGTAGTGCTCCCCGCCATGGGTCTGTCACCTCCCATAGTAGTGCTTCCCCTCATAGCCTACAAAGGTACACCTCCTGTCGAGTACCGTGGGTCTGCCACCTCACAATGTAGTGCTCCTCTGCCATGGGTCTTCCACCCAACACATTAGTGCTCCCTACTGAGCTATTCAAGTCACTCCGAAACGAATCGGAAAAGTAGTCATGAGGTTTCAGACAGCTACTAGTTCTCTGCACTATGAATGCTCGTCTTCAGGAGGATCTGCTCCATGAGCTACTGGTCGACACTCTATGTAACTCAAAGTCCCATTAAGAAATATCACAAAGTACCGCCTCATCATATGGGTCTCAACGCAATAGAGGGCGCGTCAATCGGACGCCCGGTCTGTGAGTTATTAGCCTTTTATTCCCCGGGGCCCAGTTGGTTTCGTGTACGAACCAACCCGACCGTAACACAACAATACCCCGAACTCCCATGGGGTATACTCAATGGAACCGTTTCTCAACAAGATTACCAACGCCGCTGATCATTTATCAAACAGACGTCTGGTTTGAGAGTTATTATCTTTTCAGTTTCAGGGGCCCGTTTGGTTTATAAGATAAACCAACCCGACCATACACCAAATTCATCCAAAATTCGTTTGGAGTACTCCAAAGAAACAATCTAATAAATATAAATCCAACGTAGTCGACGGTACATCAATCGGGCATCCGGTCCTCAGGTTATAATTGTTTCCACTCTGAGGGCCCGGTTGATTTCGAGTTCGAACCAACCCATTCATATGTAAACTTGAAAAAACCATCAGTTTAATATTCCAAAACAACCACCTTGATCCAAGGAATCCTACACATCTGACGGTCCATCGATCGGAGGTCCATAGCTCAAGATATGTATGTTTAACCGAAAATGGACCGAAAATGTGGGGTCTAGGCCCGGTCCGACCTGGCCCAACCCACCCTAGGTTGGCCCGAACCGGGTCGGCCGGAACCGGGTCAACCCGACCCTGGTCTGGGTCTTGCGTGGCCAGACCCGGCCCGGCCCACGGCCGGCATCGTCCCGGTCGGCCTGGCCGCGTTGATACATGAAGCTGGGAAAAGGAGCAGCCCCTCGCTGATTGGCACCGGCGGTGCTAGCTGGCGCTGTCCCTAGTCATCCCAGATCCCGTGTGGTCGCTGGATCCACCACGTTTCCGCCGCGGCTGTCACCGTGGCGGGTCTTCTCCGGTGGCGTGTTGGGGTGCCCCTGCGTTCTAGCATCGGGCAGGCACCGCCGCACCGGCGACCCGCGCCACCACGAGGTTCTGCGGGCCCTCGGATTTGATTCGATGGTCCGTTTATCTTCCGTCTGCGCCGGCGGTCATCTTGGGTCCCGAACAATATTGCGAGGCCATTAAATCACTGATAAGGCCTGGTTTCACATTGCCCATCATCCTGTGCACAACCAAACAACCAACGGATGGTCGTCGGGCCATGAATGTTCGGCCTGCTACTTCCGCGTTAGGCGTTATCAATTTTCAATATTCAAACACTTTCTTTCAACTATGAAAAGGGTATAATTTATTCAAGAATAAATTATGAAAACATCATATAAATAAATTCTCATGCTTGTGAGATAAGACCACTTTAATGAGAAATTAACAATATTCCCCTACCTCAATTATGGTTCGTTAATTGTAGACGTGGAAAGCATTGTCACTCCGTCAATGCTGGGAATGAACTATCGTCATTGGCGAGTTCCGCGCAATTATATTTCCTCCCTTGATGCGGAAGAAGAATAGTAAATGAGTCGACGATCTTCGTAGACCTGGTGTTCTTCGTTGAAGAGGCGTTGTTCTTCAACGAAAGTGGAATTCTCTTCTTCTTCTTCTTCACAAGAGATCTCTCAAAATACCCCAACCCAACATGTTCCAAAGTAAAATAATAGGTCAAACCTATAATTTTATTAACAAAAAAAAATTATATTTCAAAATTTAAATCACTTAATTACTTATTTGAATATGTTAAATTTATTAATTAAGGTGTGTTGGAAAGAGTTAAAGAGGGAGAGAGAGGAGAGGAAGGGTTACACAATTAAAGAGGAGTTAACAAATAAAAAAGGGGGTTTACAGGATTTTTGGGAAGATGGAAGTTTGGGGATCATATGGGACCCACCTCTCATATAACCACACATGGGATGTTTGGTTGTTGTGGGCTCGAACAACAACTTCCCATGAGAGGGTTTGACTTCCATGGTTACAAAATAAAATTGTTCAACAATTTTATTTATTTTAACCAAATTCCCCAAATAATAATTCCCAACCCACATAAAACGCAACGGTGGTAAAGGTCCCCTTAAGAAATTACCAGTGCTTCGAGTTCATCGATGCCCTCGTATTTCAATTCTGAGCACCGGTTCAAAATATAGAAAAAAACCGCTCGTTCTTTTACTAAACGTACCCAATATAAACTTCAGAAATTGATTTCGGGCACACCGGGCCTTGGAATCAACTGCCGTCAGAAGCCACAAACTGTTAAAATTCCAAAGAAATTATGAAAAAAAAAATTCTTGAAATTTCATGGTCTTTACATTACTCCCACCTCAGGGATTTACATCGCCGTAAAGCTACATCATTATCTAGGGAAACAAATGAGGGTACTCTGCACGAATCTGAGCCTCTTGCTATCATGTGCTCACCTAGAGGTTCCCATGCTACCAGCAAAAGCACACCAGAGGAATCAACTGTCCCCATAGGACCCACTCCTATCGATCATAAACCTCTAGTGGAACCCCGTGAATGTTTCCCTTTCATCTATGTCTAGCTATCAGTGGTTGTTGATGACGGATAGATCGTGCACACATCTCCTCAGCTAAGATACATGGATGGCATCATGCACACGGTGCATCTGAGGAGGAAAGTCCAGCTACTTTCTCACCATTCCTAATAGCTGAATGCCTCATCTCCTACTAAGATCATCTGCTACAACATTCCCCTCCCAAATAGTATAAATTATCTCGATGTCATTATACTGGAGGAATTCAAGCCATCCCCGCTGTCTCAAGTTCATATCCTTATGAGAGAAAATACACATGAAACTATTGAGTTGGAGAGAACCTTAAACCGTTCTCTAAACGAACAATGGGTGAGACTATCCAATTTTAAGAACTCATCTCCACCCTTATTTGTCTACGTTCTACAAGAGCTACTGAGATTTCTCCTCTACCAAAAAGAGAATTATGGTCTCATCCCCTAGATGAACCATGTTATTTTCCTAATACAGTCTATCTGTACATGAACGGTGCTATTTCATGTGATTGACTACATCATAAGGCCTCAACGCTAGTACTAAGAGATCCAACCGTTACTCTCACCTCTAAGGGTTGATTCACAATGTCGGCATCAGTGCTTGGTTACTGTGTCTCATCGAGTAGGAATCTCGCAAGTGATGGTCACGACAACAGTTTTAACCAGAACCTCTCAGTATCAACCATAAAAAATGGACAGGAAAGTAAACTTCATGAAGGAAATTGTCTTTTATTACTCCAGATCATAGTACAAAGACACAACGCAAACACAACAACAACAACAAGGAAAATAGAAGCACCAAGAACAAAGGCCTCCATTCCTGGAACTAGTCCAACTCATATCCACCTCCTTCCGAAGCTCTATAGTCGTATGCTTATGATGCCTAAATATGTGATATCCCATATCTATTTGTTCCTACGGTCGGGGTGGACCTCCTGGTGGTGATTGTGGAAACACCTTGAAGCGTTTCCCACCTCCAACTGCACGACCAGCTCCCCTACCTCAGTCTCATGCTCCTTGTGGTACGCCTCGATCGAACCTCTCCCTATACCTATGAGGTCCTTCATCTATGTACTGATCATCCAAGCAGTGGGTCGGATAGTCACAAGCAATGTGACCACGTTCGCCGCATGTGTAACACAACATGTCAGGTCTGGATTTGTCTCTACCCTTGGTGCCTATCACTAATGATCCAAAGTCGTGCGGTAAAACACCTGTAGGTCTAGTCCTCTTGGACCCAAGCATCATCTCTCGACTACCAACTGCAAAAGACTCTACTGCATGAAGGCTAGTGGTGGGTCCCGCTGCTGTAGACTCCTCAGCAAGGAAACTCTCCACTAAGAGGGCTCGCTCCAACACCTCGGTCTGCATTGGGATGTTGTGCGATATAACTGAATCTCTAATCTCTCGCCTGAGTCCCAGCTCGAAGGTCTGGGCCCTGAAGAACGGGTCTCATACCATGTCTTTAGAGTAGAGAGAGAGGTTTGTGAACCTCGATGATTATTATGATACTGTCATGCTGCCCTGCTGTAGATGAATTAGCTCTTGAATCCGCACCGCTTGAAGGGTGGTGGTACAAACTCTGCCTAGAACAGGATATCGAAGTGTTCCCATAGGAGTTTCACCTCTTCGTGCATCTAGAGCTTTAGGCTTCAACATCCGCCTGCTGCTGCCTGTAGGAGGCTAGCACCAAGGATCACCATGATGTGGTTTGGTGTCCCTACTAGTCTAAAGACTCTCACCACAGCCTCTAGAAAATCCTCAGCAGTGTGTGGGTCCATCTCTCCCTGGAACCTGGGTGGCCACTAGCGCTGGAACTTGTGCAGCACGCTCAAGAGGCATGCAATTTCTACTATTGGGGATGGTGGCATCAATAGCCCAATAGGTGCTAGTACCACTGGTTCCTCCACTGGTTCCTCAACTAGAAGTGGTCCGTGTACTGAGGACTCATCTCTCGGTGGGCTTTCAGTACGTACAACTCTCGGGGCTCTAGATGGTCATCCATAGGGAGGCATCCAGAAAAGAATAGTTGAGACATGGTCAAAGACTATACCTGGTGAGCTGACCTAGTTTGAGCTGACATAAAAGATACTTCTGAAAACACACACACAATCAGTGTTTTTGTGCACTGAGTCAGAAATCAGAATTCAGGGTCTGGGTGTATTGATACGTTAGCCGCCCACACAAACACTGGACTCCATGCACTGAAAACCACACTTATTACCCTTAAAAATATTGCTTCATAGAAATAAAATATCAGAGTTCTATGTTCTGCATTAGAACAGACATCCTCTGATACCAATTTTTCATGACCCGTCCCCTTGGGCCCATGTCGTAACTACCCCAAGACCGCCTTCCATAGGCCAGGGGTTGGGGACTAGCACCAAAGGTGTAACTCCCAATAACTGGGAAGGCATTGCCTTTATAAAATGTAATCACACACACTACCAGAGTACAAGAGAATGAAAACATTGTGTAAAGCAGTAACAGGTGTGCTAAAAGTACAAAGGGGCCGGAATACAAGCCCAACAGAAAGGTATAGCTACAAATGAATGAAATTACAACTGAACAGTCAAACAGTTGAATGGTGAAGCAACTCTTGGATCGTCCACTGGGTTCCTACCAGAAGGGTTGGTGCAGATGTCCTCCTCAACACTCTACGTCTGTCCGTCCATCCGTCTGTCTCCTCCAGGTACCGACTTCTTCATGAGATCCACCTCCGGGTATAGTCCAGTCCTCGTACAATCTGCCTTGATCGATGATGTCCGTAGTCTGCATCCAACACAATGAGGTGCGGGCATAGCCCGTGCATGGGTGAGTATAACGATACTTAGTAGGGACACTGAGACCCTCAAGATCTCACTAAATCCAACAAGGATAAACCACAAAGAATGATCTCAACAGATAACTTATACATAGAAATATGCCCATACATATACCTAAGTTATCAAGTATCCCATCTCAATAATGAGGATAACACAAAAGTCATCGAATCAGCTCAAACCAGGATTTTTATTCACGATATCGAAACCACGACTGTTGGAGAACTCCTCCTCTGTCGAGTATAGTGATTCTGTCGTGACTCTGAGGTTCTACTCAATATCATTATACTACTGAGGTAATCCTCTTGTCGAGTACCACTGGTCTGCCACCCCAACACAGTAGTGCTCCCCCCGATGGGTCTGCCACCTCACATAGTAGTGATCGCCCTCATAACCTACTGAGGTACTAATACATTCGAGTACCGCGGGTCTGCCACCTCACAAAGTAGTGCTCCTCCACCATGGGTCTTCCAATCCAACCCATTAGTGCTCCCCACTAGGTTATTCAAGTCACTCCGAAATAAATCGGACTAGGAGCCATCGAGTTTCAGACAACTACTAAGTCTCCGCAGTCCGAATGCTCGTCTCTGGGAGGATCCACTCCATGAGCTACTATTAGATACTTCAAATATCTCAAATTCCCACGATGAAATATCATAACGGACCACCTCTTCATAGGGGTCTCAATGCAATAGACGACGCATCAATCGGACGCTCGGTCTGTGAGTTATTAGGATTTTAGTCTTAGGGCCTGGTTGGTTTCGTGTACGAACCAACCCGACTGTAACTCAACTGTACCCCAAACTACCATGGGGTATACTGAAAGGATCCTTTTCTCAATGAGATTACCAATGCTGCTGACGGTTCTTCAAACAGACGTCCAGTCTGAGAGTTATTGGCTTTTCCGTTTCAGGGGCCCGGTTGGTTTATAAGCTAAACCAACCCGACCGTACTCCAACAGCATCCAAAAATCATGTGGAGTATTCCAAAATAACCATCTCATCAAGAAGAATCTAACGTAGTTGACAGTACATTAATCGGACGTCTGGTCCTCAAGTTATAAGAATTTCTGCTCCGAGGGCCCGGTTGGTTTCAAGTTCGAACCAACCTGGTCGTACCCAAAATCTCCAAAACCATGAGTGTAATAAACTGAAATGACCATTTTGATCCAAGGAATCCTATTCAACTGAATAATCATCGATCGGAGTTTCTTAGCTCATGTTATGTCCATTTAACAGAAAACTGTCAGAAAATGGGGTCTTTGTCCGGTCCGACCCGGCCCAACCCACCCTGCTCGACCTGAACCAGGGCGACCGGACCCGGGTCCAGGTCCGACACAGTAGGGCGCGACCCACGGCTGGCGCGGCCTTGACCGGCCCGCGTATGGCGCGGCATGGCTCGGCCCACGGCTGGCGCGGCCCAACCCGGCAGGGCGTTGTCTGGCCAGCAGCCGCCCGCGGCTCGGCCATCCTGGCAGAGCTGATACGCGGAGTGGGGGAAAGGTGTGTCCACCCACTGATTGGCACCAGCGGCTCCAGCCGGCACCACCCCCTGTCGTCCCAGATCCAGCACGGCCGCGTGATCTACCGGGTCATTGCTCTGGCTGTTGGCGTGACAGGTCTTCTCCGGTGGCCCGCTGGGGTGCCGCCGCCTCCAGGCGGCCGGCCGGTAGAGGCCACCGCCTCCGGTCGCCGGCACGGTGGCGCCGGCGACCCGCACAGCTAGGAGGTTCCTCGGGCCACCGGAGTTGCTCTGGTGGTCAATTTTATCTTTCGTCTGCGCCAGCAGTCATATGGGGTCCTGAACTTTACTGCAAAGACTTCAAATCACCGATGCATCCCCGTTTCACATCGCCCATCATCCCGCGCACAAATGAACAACCAGTAGAGGGTCATCGGGGCATGATTGTTTGGCCCGCGCCATCTATGTTAGGAGTTACCAATTGGCAATAATCAAACACTTTCTTTCAACTATGACAAGGTTATAATTTATTCAAGAATAAATTATACAAACATCATATAAATAAACGATCATGCTCGTGAGATAAAACCACATTAATTAGAAATATACAATATTACCCTATCCTGATTATGGTTTGTTCATTGTTGATGCGGAAATCATTGTCACTCCGTCAATGCCAGGAAAGAACCGTCATCTTTGGCAAGTTCCCTGTGATTATATTTCCTCCCATTATGCGGAGGGAGAAAAGGAAGCACGTCGACGATCCTCAAGGAACCGATGTTCTGCATTGAAGAGGCGTCGTTCTTCAACTAAAGTGGAATTCCCTTCTTCTTCTTCTTCAAAAGATCTCTCTCAAAATCCCCCAACCAAACTTGTTACAAAGTAAAATAATTGTCCAAACCAATTATTTTATTAACACAAACAATTTCAATTTCAAAATATAAATCACTTAATTATTTATTTGAATAGGTTCAATTTATTAATAAAGGTGTGTTGGTAAGAGTTAAGGAGGGAGAGATAGGAGAGGAGGGGTTACACAATTAAAGAGGAGTTGAAAAATAAATGAAGGGGGTTTAAGGGAGTTTTGGGTAGAAGGAAGGTTGGGGATCATGTGGGACCCACCTCTCATACAACCACACATGGGATGTTGGGTGGTTATGGGCCCCACCAACAAGTTCCCATGGGAGGGTCTATCTTCCAAGGTTACAAAAAAAAATTCAACAATTTTATTTATTTTGAACTAATTCCCCAAATAACAATTCGCCGGACTAGTGCGAGTCATTGGCACGGGTTGCCGATGTCGTTCCTTATGTCAACAGCCACGCCCCAGTGGCCTGTTCTTCATTCCGAAAACTCCCTCACTCGACACCGAATGTCACCTATGATTCATGGCCATTAAAAACCAAAATGTTTTAAGGGAGGTGGGGTCATGTTTGTTTGGCCTACACCCTCCACATTAGTATGGTATCAAGAGGCATAATTGTTCTTAAATCAATAATATTGACAAGAACAAGGTTATTTTTATTCAAAACAACATTCCCCACCTCAAAGATTATTAGACGTCAGTGAGAAATGGTAGAGACGATCATCATTTATTCATCATTGAAGACGTTCCTAGTTGGAGATCCTTCGATGGAGTTCTTCATTGGAGAAAAGTTCGTCGAAGGAGACGAGTTCTTCATGGGAGAAAGTTCTTCCCGGTTCTCCATGGTTCTCCCTATCCTCCATTTCCCATGATTTCTTCCCATGAAAACGAGGATCATAAATAATAAAAATAAGTCTAAACATTAATTAATTTTGGCACAATTAATTAATTGATGTTGTCATAATTAATTAATTGAAGATGGCACAATTAACCATAGAGGGTTGAATGGTTTTCCCACATTAAGAGGGGTTTGGGTGGTCCCCACCACAAAATTAAAAAAGTGATGTTTCAAAAAGAAAAATAAAATGTTACTTGTTTTATATTTCTTCTTCCGAAAAAAAAACGAAAAACTAACATCCACCCTCGACCTACTGCGGACAAGGTAAAAGTCTCCTAAAGTGAATATCAACGATGCGAGTTCAACGGTGTCCTCAAATTTCAATTCCAAGCACTGGTTCAAAAGTTACAATATGATGCTCACGCGTCTACTAAGCATACCATAAGAATGTTCAGAAATTTATTATAGGTACACTGGGTCTCGGAATCACGCACCGTCAAAACTGAAGACTCGAATATTTCAATATAATTTGTAAAAATATCAAGGAATTTCCAGGGCTTTACATTCACCCCACCTAAGGGCTTTGAATCTACGAAATCTACGTCACAAAAATTTGGAAAACAAGTGGGGGTACTGAGCATGAGTCTGATCCTCCCACTTCCAAATTCTCTCATAGAGGTTCTCATGTTGTCGACATACATGCACTGAAGGTATCGACCACCCATGAAGGTCCTAATCATGTTGATCCGCAATCTCTACTAGAACCTCCATAAACATTTCCCCATCGTCGATGTCCATATCTCCATTATCGATGACATGATATGGGTCTTGCACTTATCTCCTCAGCTGGGATACATGGAAATCATCGTGTACCCGGTGCAACTAAGGGGGAATTTCTAGGCAGTAAGCCAACTCACCAACTCTGCTGCAGACCTGAAAGGGTCTGAAGAACCTCAGAGATAACATGATGCCCTAGCCCAATCTCTGCAATCATCGTTGAGGTGGGACTTGTCGAAATACATGGTCACCATCCTCGAACTCCATAGGTCTATGTATCCTATCGGCATAAGAATTCAGCCTTCTATGTGCAGTCTTCATCCTCTTCTGGATAATATATACCTTCTCCATGGTAGCCCGTACCATCTTTGGTCCCATGTGCGCAGACTCCCTTTGGTTAGTCCAGCACAAAGGTGACCTGCAAGGTTAGTTGTACAGAGCCTCGAATAGTTCCATACCAATGGTGGAGTGACAGTTGTTATTATATTCAAACTCCACCAAGGACAAGTGATCCTCCCAACTGAGACTGAATTCGAGGGGAGAACTTTATCCCAAAGCGGCATCTGTAAAATGGTACATCCTCTAAAGAGGATAAAGTGCTCCCCACCTTCATAAAATCCATAAGGTGCCTGCCCTGTGGATATCTTAACAGGTCGAGCTGTGCAGTTAGTGTCCCCACACTACACCTCCATGACTCACTAATGATGTGGTGGAGTGACTGTAAGCGATTGAAGAAAATCTTCTCCAACTTGTTCCACAAAGGATATCTATAAAGCAGCCAGCTGCTCTGTTGCCTCACCTAGCAGTTGTATACCAGATCTCCTTCTATGTGCATCTACTATGACTATCCCCTTCTGAGTAGTATATACTATCTTGAAGTCATAGTCCTGGAGGAACTCATGAAAACTTCTTTGTCTCAGGTTCAGGTCCTTCTAGGAGAATATATACATGAGATTCCAGTGATGAGAGTAGACTGTAAATTGCACACCCATCAGATAGTGTCACCACATCTTCAATGTGATGACCACTACTGATAACTCCTGGTCATGGGTACCGTAGTTCATCTCTTGTTGTCTCAAGAGTTGAGAACCATATGCGATAACTGCTCTCATATGCATCAAGACACATCCGAGCCTGGTCCGTAATGTGTCGCAGAAGACTACGTACCCAACACCCTCCACTGAATGCCTCAAGATGGGGGCACTAGTCGGCCTCTGCCTCAACTCCTGAAAACTCTGCTGACATCTCTCCGACCAAACGAACGTTTTCCCATTCTTCATTCATGAAAATAAATGTGCTTCAACTCTAGATAAATCTGGTAGAAATCTCTTGAAGTATCCAGCCAAACCCAAGAAAATTCTTACCTCCATCACACTCTTGGGTGGCTTCCAAGCAAGTACCACCTCCATCATTGCTTGATCCACCGAAAATCCATCCTCTGAGATGACAAGTACTAGAATGTGAACCTCTCAAATCCATAAATGGAACTTTGAGAGCTTACCACAATGATGGTGCTCTCAGACTATTTCAAGAACTACCTGCAAATGATAGGAATGGTCCTCCTCAGTACCCGAGTAGATCAGAATGTCATCGATGAAGAATACTACAAAGCGATCAAGGTATGACTGTAAGATCATGTTCATGAGTCCCATGAACATTTCGAGAGAGTTAGTCATGATAAATGGAATAAACAATAAATCATAGTGGTCATACCGACATCTGAATGTTGTCTTTTGCACATCCTCGTCTTGTACTCTGCATTGGTGATAACCTAATCTGAGGACTATCACCAATAACCACCGTGCTCCCATAAGCTGATCAAAAAGTATTTCCATCCTCAAGAGTGGGTACATGTTCTTCACGGTCACCTGGTTCAGGCACTGATAGTTAACAATGTTTTTCTTGATCCCATCCTCCTTCTTGGTGAACAAAATCGGGGCTTCCTATGGAGTGACACGGGGCCAGGTGAACCCCTTCTATTGTAATTCCTCTAGCTGTACTTGCAGATCATGAACCTATGAGGGACTCATTCGATATGTTGGTGTAGATATTGGTGTCGTCCCGGGGTACAATTCAATGCAAATGTCCACCTCTCTGTTAGGAGGTAGACCCGAAACATCATCAGTGAAGACATCTGTGTACTATTCCACCCAAACCGGATAGCTTGGATTCTCCACATTAACCTCCCTGAGGGTATGGTTAGCCAACTGATGATTGATCGGCTAGACTCTCCTCTGGGTAAGTCCAACCTCTACTGCAAATTCTGCCTTCTCACCAGTGAAGGTAAACCTAGTCCCATCCATGCCAAAAATTGAACATTGTGCCTATTACAGTCAATCTGAGCATGGACTGTTGATAACCATTCCATACCCAAGATGATGTCGTAGGGCCTCAATGCCACTACTAGGAGATCCCAGCTGAAGATCTCTCCTCCTAGAGTAAGATCACACTTCCGTCACTATTGTGTACTCGTCAAATCATCTCTTGTATGTGTCTCTAGTTATAAGGATCGAGCCAATGGCTCCACCGGAATCTCCGAGCTCTAAACAATGGTAGTGGAAATAAAATAATTACAGGCACCTATGTATATAAATACTTCAGATAAGGTGGAGTAGACATAGATCATACCGTGTATCATCTCCAAAGCATCATGGTCATAGGCCTTAACTACCTGGAGTTGAGATCTCCCATTTTCACCTACTACCAGCGGTCGGGGTGGACCACCTGGTGGTGGTGGCGGTAGCACCTCGAATCGTCTCCCACCGCCAACTGCACGGTCATCTTCTATGTCACATATTCTTGTTCGATGCGGAAATCCTTGATCGAACCTTTATCTTGGCCAAGGATATCGTTCGACCAACAGCTGATCATCTATATAGTGGGTCCGGCTATCACTATCCATGTGACCCTGCCCGCCGCATGTGTAACACTGCCTACTCCTTGCATGATTGGCTCTGTCTCGGGTGACCCACACAACTGACCCTGAATCCTACGGTTTTCCACAAGTTGGTCTGGTCCTCTTGGACCTTTGTGACATCTTTCTACAGTGAGTTGTAGATGGCTTCACTACATGATTCCCATCTGTGATTCTCACTGCTGGTGAATACTCAGCAAGAAAACTCTACACTTAGAGGGCTCTCTCTAACACCTCCACCTACATTGGGATGCAATGAGGAATCATTGAAGAACTGATCTCCCACATGAGTCCCTACTCGAAGGTCTGGGCTATGAAGAATGGGTCTTTCCCCATATATAAGCAGTAGCATGAGAGGTCGGTGAACATAGTTGATTACTATTCCATAGTCATGCTGCCCTGCTACAGATGAATAATCTCTTGCATGCACATTTCTTGTAGGGTTTCTGGGACAAACTCTGCCCGAAACAGGCTGTCAATGTTTTCCCAGAGAAGTGTCACCTCGTCATGAACGTAGAGCATCACGCTGCACCATCTTCTTGTTGCTGCCTATAGAATTCTTGCGGTAATGATCATCATTAGGTCAGTTGGTGTCCCTACCAGTTGAAATACTCTCACCACAGCCTCCAGCCAATCCTCAAGAACCTATAGGTCTGTCTCACAATTGAACCTGGGTTGCCTTTGGCCCGGAAACTCATGAAATGTGCTCAAGTGGTGTGCACCCTCTACTATTGGAGCATGTGGCATCAATGGCCCAATGGGAAATGGTACCGTTGTTGCCTCCCCTGGTGCCTCTACTGATAAAGGCCCTACAACGAGGCCTCTTCGCTCGGTGGGATATCATCGCGTACAATACCTAGAACCTTAACTGGTTGTTTATCTGGTGGAATCCTGAAAAAAAAACAGGTTATCCACGGTTATGATGTTAAAACTAGTGATCTGAATCAAAGATATCAGAAGAAAAACTTTTAAAAACACACACACAATCTTTGATTTTGTGCACGGAGTCAGAGATCAGAAGTCAGGGTCCTATTGTATGGACACGTCAGTTGCTGCACCAACACTGGATTCCCTAAACTAATACCCTCCCTCATAACTCTTAACACTATTGTTGTTAAAAGATCAAAGTCCAATGTTCTATAATGAACTGACTCCTCTTATACCAATTTGTCATGACCCCGTCCCCCGAGGCTAGTGTCATGACTACCCCAAGCCTGCCTTCCATAGGCCTGGGGCTGGAAACTAGCACTTAAAGGCATATCCCCAAAAACTGAGTAGAAGTTTCCTTTATAACATGTAAACTCACACAATTAAGCACAATATAGGATACATGCACAAAGTAAATCTATATAGTAAATAGGATGTGTACAGAATAAAAAGGGGCCAGAATACAAGCTCAACTGAAAAGTACATGTAATCTGGAATGTACATGTAAAACTGAAAATATCACCTGTAAATGCCTCTCGAGGATCCGACCTGAAGGGTAGGTACAACTCTCGAACTATCATCTCTATGGTACACTATGTCTCGTGTCAACCTCCAAGCCACCTCAAGTCCTAGTACCCTCATCCTCTGTTAGTGTGTTATGTCGTCTGCACAAGAAACATCATGTTGAGGGTGTAGCCCATCTAGGGGTGAGTATAACGATACTCAGTAAGGATCCCGAGACCCTCAAAATTTTAGAAAAATCCATAAAGGATGATGCACAATGCATGGAAAAAAATCAACCATACATAGGTATATGCCCATAGAAATACCTATGTAATCAAGTGTACCCATATCATTCAGGAGAAAATACAAGGCCCAACTCAAAATCCATAAGCTCAATTGTTCCACAGAGGAATGATTTCCACAAAGGTAACACCCCAAAGGAATGTACCACAAAGGTATATGCTCACAGAATTATAAAACAAAGGTATCACCATGAAGGTAAGTACCATAAAGGTATCACCACACAAGATAATAAAACGATGATATCACCAAAAATGTATGGACTTATCTCACTCTAGGTATAACATATGTATGGTAGTAAAGATGATAAAATGTAACTACTGAATTATCATTCTTTGTTGAGAGGGAGACCCACTTAGGATCCTAAATCATCAGACCCACATAAGATTCAAGTATAGAAGACCCACACAGGATCCAAGAGTTGTACCCCATGGATTCCTACAGTGGATCCAAGTGGTATACTGGAACATGGACCCACGTAGGATCCAAAATCAAAGACCCACATAGGATCCCTTTATCATGTTACTGCCTGCCACAAGTTTCCCGCACTATGCTTGCATGATTCCGGGAAGGTCCTCTCCTCAATCCACATGTCGATAATACAAATTCCAGGATGTCCCACGAAATTTTTTCCCAAAGTAACACCTCGTAATAGGGGTCTAAATGCAATAGACGATCTGTTAATCAGATTCAAGGTCTGTAAGTTATTGGCCTTTAATTCCTGAGATACCGTTTAGATTTGTGTTCGATCCATCCCGGTCATACCCCAAAATTATCCAAATTTCATGTGGGGTATACAAAAGGATTCTTCTTGATCCCAGTATTCCGGTGCAGTAGATGGTTCGTCAAATGGATTCTGATAGCTCGAGTTATGGCCAAATAATCTAAAAAGGGTCGAAGTTGGTCCGAGTCTGGTCCGACCCGGCCCACTGGGTATGGCCTGGCCCACGGGGTTTGGCCCCACCCGCTGGGTCTATCCTGCGATGGGAGGACCACTCTAGGTGGTCCACTGGGCATCCTCCGGCTAGCAATCTGCTGGTTCGCGGCTGGGTGGCCCCGCAGTGGGATCCTCCCTACCCACCACCCAAGGGGAGGCACCATGTAGTACCCCCAGTTTGAGGTATGTATCATTTTTATGCCTTTTTTTGTGTTTAAAGTTCATGGGATGAGATGGGAAAAGGTCAGGAGATTTTGGAAAGTTTTTGGATGAGTTTGGAGGCTTTTAATGGGCTACACGGTTTGAGCATGGTTAGTGTAAACCGTGTGGATGCTCCAGGAAATAGTGCATGGGGAGGCAGTAGGCTACGCATGGCATGTGCACGGTTTTCAAAACTGTGTGAGGAACCGTGTGGGAACCTGCTCTGGAGGAAGTGACATGTGCACGGTTAGCGCACGATTTTCCAAACCGTGTGGGCTAACCATGCGGCAACTTAAAGGTGGGGGTTTTATGTCCGGGCTCCCTCGGGCTTTACCTAAAACACTCCAGTCTTCCTCCCACTCAAGACTCACTAGGGATTTTCGGTTATCAGGGTCTAGAAGGGCTCTCCCACTCATTTCAAAAGGTTTTTGAAGAGGATTAAAGATTGTTTGAAGGTGATTTCTCCAGGGTAAGTCTTCTCCCATGGTTTCTTTGTGTTTTCCTATAGATCTGCTCTTCCCTTCTTCAGGGTTTTCTAGATCTACAATTTTTGTGTGTATATCTAGGGTTTTGGTGGCCTTGGATGATGTTTTTTAGGCTTCTGGGTGTTAGGGAAGAGGATATAGAGAGGTTTCGGTGGTGTGTTCACTGGTTTTAGAGGTACGGTTGCGTGTGGATCGATTTCTCGGGAACCCTAATGGTAGGTGACTTCTCTCCCAACTCCACATGGTGGAATTGTGTGGTGCATTTACAATTAAAATGTTTGTTTGATATTTAATTGGTAAATCTTGGGGAAAATTTGTTGGAAAATGTATGGGTGAAGAAATTATGTATTTTTGACATGAAATCAGGATTTTTGGGTGGAAATGGGTTTTGTTGGAAATGGGTTCAATTGGATGATATTAAATTGATGATTTTAAAATGACATTGTACTTGAGCTTGATAATGGCATGCGATGGTGTTTCCAATAATATGTGATCTTGTGTGTCTTTTGCTTATGTGGATATGGATGAGATTTTGTATTGGAATGTGTTGTCATGTTGTAGAGTGGTCGAGAAGTTGCCACTATAATCAGGGGGATGGTTGGATAATGGACAGAAGGGCCACCATCAAGACAAGTGGTCGAGAAAGTACTAGTTGTCGGGTTGTGAACAGGTTGGCTGAGAAAGTACCCCTATTGTTGGTTGATTTCATGCCTATGTAATGTTTGTAGATGGGTCTTGTGAGTTAAATATGAACATGGTAACTGGTGTGTGGTTTGGTTGTGGTGGCTTCCCTTGTGTGGCATGTTTGTCTTGTGTAATTAGTTTTCAAATGGAATTGTTTGATATAAAATGTTTTATATAAATGTGCTAATGGTTTATCCTAGTGGTGTGTGTAGGGATGTGATTTAGGGAAATCCTACTAATTAGTTGTACTCACCCCCTGCTTTGGAACTTTGGTGTCTTTACAGATGTAGTATACTGGGACTTGGGTAAAAGGTAAGTCATCTCCATCTTTTAGCGGTGCCTCGTGATGCTTGGTGGTGTATGGAGTTTGGAGCTGGAGTGGAGCTGTGGTGGTGTTGTGGCTTGTGGTGTTTCTTGTTGAGTCTCCCGCATTATACTCTGATGTTGTATTGGGTTGTGTTGACATGTATGATTATGGATTGGCTGGTTGTCTTGTGTAATGAATGAGTTTGGTTTTGTTTACATGCATCATATAGTTGTTGTTATTTGGATGGTTTTATATCAAGGGAAAATCGTTCCCCAATTGTTTTTGGAGCCCTCGACATTTATTTGCAGCACTTGGGGCCTTGGGAACGTCGCCTAAGGCCAAGTAAACCTCACCGTTGTCTCAAGCCAATGAGGTAGGGGCGGGGTGTAACAAGTGGTATCTGCTTGTTCGGTCCTTTGGAGTTGATTCTCGGATTTGGAGTTGACATTCATTCTTGGTTATTCCTTGATTCGGGATGGTAGTAAGGTGTAGGACTATCAGAACAGGGAATGTATAGCATAAAAGGACGTAGCTAACCCTTTTATGTTGGACTTCACGTTACAAGGGAGTTTGGTACATAAGTGTTTTGGAGACACTTATAGGCTTTGGAAATCTCTTTGTCGTGGGTGTAGCCAATGAGATGAGAATGGCATGTATGATAGAAATGACCGCCCTCTAGGATTAATATTTCATTGGGTTTAATGATTTATGGGTGGAATGGAAAAATGGTTTTTCAAATGTGGGTACCCAAAATGTGAATAAACATGGTATTTTAAAAATGGTTGATTTTAAAAAATGGTGCAACATGGGAAATGTGCAAGAATGGATAGCCTGGTTGCGATTGATTATTATGAAATGGTATTTTACGTGGTTGATTCGAGATTTCTATGGAAGTGAGGCTCATGATTGTTTGTTTTATGTTTATAGAAATGGCACCAGGTAGGCGTCGTAGAGACCAACCAGAAGAGGATGATGAGAATGTGGTTCCACCTGAGCCCCAAGTGAACCACCAGCTAGTGCAAAGTATAGTCCAAGCCTTCCAATTGGTGGGAAGTATAAATAGAGTGGAATATCCCATGCATGTTTATTATGGTGCTCGGTTTCATAAGCAGAACCCATCCGTTTTTAGGGGTGATGCGGACCTAGAAAGGGCAGAGGCATGGTTGTCATTAATAAATAGAATTTTTGATTTCTTGAGAACCCCGGCTGAGCTAAAGTTCCAGCTAGAAACGTATAATCTATAGGATCATTCCCTTCAATGGTGGGAGATGGTAGTCCAAGAGGGGATGGAACAAGGTATGACTTGGGAAACCTTTGAGGAATTGTTTAACAAACAATTCTACCGTCATACATTTTAGATTCAGCATACAACTGAAATTTTTAGTTTGATGCAAGAACAGATGTCGGTAATGGAGTATGAAGCTAAGTTTATGAGCTTAGTTCGGTTTTCACCTGAGGTGGCGGGTAGTAAGTTGCTGAAGGAAATGATTTTTGAGGCGGGATTGAGGAAGGAAATTCGTTCTAAAATAGCAGTTCTATGTATCGGGGACTACAAAGAAATGGTAAATCTAGCCTCGGTAGATGAGAGAGATCTGCAGGGAACTCCGGGAGGAGGAAGTGTGGTAATACCCACAGGGAGTAATGGGAACTCTAGTGCTGGGTTCAAGTAGAAGAGGGACACATATTCCCAGAGCGAGAGCATGGCACAAAATGCGATGACGGGATCGGTGAACCTTCCTCCGAATCCCAAGAGTAAATTGGGCTGTTTTCAGTGTGGATCTTCGACGCATATCAAGCGTGATTTCACAACACAACCAAGAGCATGTTATAGTTGTAAGAAGATGGGGCATCTCCAGTTCTACTGTAGGAATTCTACAAGGAAAAGTGTGTGTGACACTCTGCAAGGATCGTAGGCGTCTTATCCTTCGACAGGACAGGGGCAGCAACATACCCCTCTTCAGCAAGGTAAGGTTAGTCATGGTGATTCTCGGAATACCATGAAGCCTCAGGAGGGCCGTAAACAACATAGTGTGGCAATGAAGGCGTTGTTCGTAGATGAGAAGGTTTTGATGGATGATCAGTCGGGACCATCCAGAGTGCGGGGAATGATTCTTTTAAATTCTACCTTCATGAAAGTGTTATTTGATACGGGTGCTTCACACTCTTTTATTGTCGCACACATTGTTGAGTTGATGGGTTTAAAGGTAGAGATGATGCCTTCAGTTTTGAAACATCAAACCCCTATGGGTAGAAAAGAGTGTCGAGACTTCTTTTGTAGAGCATGTTATATCATTGTGGGCGAGATTGAGATAGTGTGGGACTTCTCAGAACTTGGGATGTATGGATATGATGCAAACGTGGGCATGAATTGACTAATAGAATTTAAGGTCCACATCGATTTTGATGCACGAATAGTGAGTTTTATGACACATGATGGCATTAGACCTCTATTAAGAGGAGAAAGGCCTGAGAAGCCAGTTATAGAAGCCTTTTTGGAACCGGAAGATGGAATTTTATCATATCAGTTGGTGGTATTGTTGTTGGAATCGATAGTGGATGTTTGGAATCTTGTTTTTCCTGCAGTGGTCGATCAGTTCATGGACGTTTTTCCCAAAGAATTCTCCGGGTTACCTCCTATAAGAGAATTGGATTTTACGATTGATCTCCTTCTCGAGACCAGTCCTATCTAACTTCCGTCTTACCGGATGGCACCTGCAGAATTAAGGTAGTTGAAAGTCCAGTTGGAGGAGTTAGAAAATAAAGGCTTTATCCGGCCTAGCACATCTTTGTGGGCAGTTCTGGTGTTGTTTGTGAAAAACCCGGATGGAACATTGAGGCTTTGTATCGATTATCATCAACTTAACCAAGTGATGATAAAGAAATGATATCCACTACCACGAATTGGTGACATGTTTGACCAGTTGAGGGGAGCCCAGGGGTTCTCCAAGATCAACCTAAGATCGGGATATCATCAATTTCATGTAAGGATGGAGGATATTCCTAAAATATCTTTCATAATTCGATATGGCTATTACGAGTACGTTGTTATGCCCTTTTGTCTAACGAAGTCACCAGCATTGTTTATGGGATTGACGAATCATATATTTCAGAGATATATGGATTCATTCGTGGTGGTGTTTGTGGATGATATTCTGGTGTATTTGAAGACAAGGGAGGAGCATGAGAAGCACATAGAGATAGTGCTAGTGATCTTGAGAGATCGTCAGTTGTATGCCAAATAGTCAAAATGTGACTTTTGGATACGGGGAGTTCGTTTTCTTGTCCATGTGATTTCTAAAAAGGGTGTTTCTCTAGATCAAGAAAAGATAGTGGCCGTTATCTCGTGGAACCCACCATAGAATGTGTTTCAGGTACATAGTTTCCTCAGTCTAGCTGGGTATTATCACAACTTTGTTTTTGATTTTTCACCTCTGGCATCACCAATGACAACAATGAAAATAAATAATGTTCCATTCTAGGGGAACAAGTAGTGTCAGTAGTGTTTCTTAGAGCTGAAAAGTTGCCTTACATCAGCACCAATTTTGGTTTTTCCAGAACCAGGAAAAGTGTATGTGGTGTATTGCGATGCATCGGGATCAGGGTTGGGGTGTATTCTCATGAAAGGGGATCATGTGGTCGCGTATGGCTCTTGGCAGTTGAGGGTGCATGAGAATAACTACCCAACTCATTATTTGGAGTTGGTGGTAGTGGTCCATGCTTTGAAAATGTGGCGCCATTATCTATGCGGTGAGAAATTCACAGTCTACACAGATTATAAGAGTTTGAAGCACATTTTCTCACGAAGGGATCTGAACTTGAGGAAATATGAGATGGATGGAATATCTCGAGATGTTTGATTTTGACTTAATGTACACACCGGGTAAGGGAAATTCGGTGGCAGATGCATTAAGTAGGAAATCATATGCTCAGTTTGTGAAGTGGGCATCAGACCAGTGGCAGTTGATGTCTGTTATAGCTGATATGCAGTTGGAATGTGAGGACCATGGTGATAGAAAGGTCTTCTTTCCGATTACATAGATTCCTGAAATGGTTGGCCTGGTTAGAGAGGCACAGATATCTGATCATGAATGTGTGACCATGGGGTCGAGACCTAATGGTGGGGAGACCATTGAGGGTTGACAACTGAATAAAGAATATGTTTCTTGTTTCTAGAATCGGAAAGTGGTACCGGTGGCTTTTGAAGAGGACATTCTCAGGGAATACCATCATTCCAGGTGGGATGTTCACCGTGGAATTCAGATGATGTATAAGGTGTTGAAAGCGCAGTTCTGGTGGGCTGGAATGAAAAGAAGAGTGGGTGAGTTTATTTCACGATTCTTGACTTGGCAGCATGTAAAGGCAGAGCACCAGAGGCCAGCGGGAATGTTGCAGTCCATACCTATCGCTGTTTGAAAGTGGGAGAAGATAGAGATGGATTTTATCACAGGTATCCCAATAACTTTTAGAAAACACTATGCCATTTTGGTGACAGTGGATCAGCTAATGAAGTCGGCCCATTTCATACAAATTCATGAATCTCATACGGTGGAGGATCTGTCCAAAATCTATATTCGGGAGGTGGTAAAGAGGCATGGTATTCCGGTTTCAATCGTATTAGATAGAGATCCGAGGTTTACATATCGTTTCTGGAAATATTTGCAGCAAGCTCTTGGAACATAGTTGACCATGAGTACAACATATCACCCTCCGATGGATGGTCAATCCGTGAGGACGATACAAACCATTGAAGACATGTTGTGTGCTTGTGTGATGGATTTTGGTGGCTCGTGGGAGGATCACCTATCCTTGGTTGAATTATCATAATATAACAGTTATAAAGAATCCATACAGATGGCTCCTTTTGAATCATTGTATGGGCGACCGTGTCGTTCTCCACAATGTTGGGTGCAAACAGGTGAGTATTCAATAGTTGGACTGAGTCTTGTCCAATAGACTATAGAAAAGATCATGTTGATCATGAAGAGGATGGAGACGTCTTAGTGTTGTTATAAATCTTATATGGATCATCATCGACAACTGTTGTCATTCGAGGTGAGGGATCATGTTTTCATGAGGATTTCTCCTTGGTTTGGACATCGTCGGTTTGGGAGACAAGGAATGTTATCTCCGATGTACATTAGACCTTTTTAGATTGCTGAGCAGGATGGTGAGGTGGCTTATCAGTTGAAATTTCCACCTAGGTTCTGTGTGGTACACAATTTGTTTCATGTGTCATAGTTGAAAAAGTATTAGCCGGATCTGGGCCATGTTATTCGATTTGATCATGTTCAGTTAGAGCCGGATGCTTCGTCGGTGCATGTGCAAGTGCGGGTTGTGGATAGGCAAGAGAAAGTCATGCGTGGTAAAAGCATCGGTCTATTTTGGGTTTTGTGGAAACATGGACAGATCCAGGGAGAAACTTGTGAACAGGAGAAAGAAATGGTCGAGAAGTGGCCCGAGCTCTTTCGGCAAAGGGCGGGTTCACTACTTTCCGAGGACGGAATGTCCAATGGGGGGGGGAGAATGTAGTACCCCTGGTTTGAGTTATATAGACCTTTTTATTCCTTTTTATGTGTTTTATGTGCATGAGATGAGTTGGGAAAAGTTTAGGAGAGTTTGGAATGGTTTTGGATGAGTTTGGAGGCTTTTGAAGGGGCGCACAGTTTGAGCACGGTTAGTGTAAACCGTGGGGATGCTCTATGAAACCGTACAGGGGGAGGCAGTAGACTATGCATGGCCTGCACACGGTTTTCCAAACCATGCGAGGAAACTGTGTGGGCACCTGCTCTCGAGGCAGTGTTGTGTGCACGGTTAGCGCACGGTTTTCCAAACCGTGCGGGCTAACCCTGAGACAACTTAATGCTGGGGGTTTTAAGTCTGGGATCCCTCGGGCTTGACCTAAAACACTCTTCACTTCCTCCCACTCGAGCCACACGTGTTATTTTTGGTTCTCAGGGGATACAAGGGCACTCCCACTCATTTCAGAAGGGTTTTGGAGAGGATTCAAGAGGGTTTGAAAGAGATTTCTCCCGGGTATGTCTTCTCCCATGGTTTCTTTGTGTTTTCCTCTAGATCTGATCTTCCCTTCTTCTTGGTTTTCAATATCTACACATTTTATGTGTAGATATAGGTTTTTGTGGACTTGGATGATATTTTTAATGCTTGTGGGTGTTATAGAATAGGATCTAGAGAGGTTTCGGCGGTGCCTTCACCGGTTTTGGAGGTGCGGTTGTGTGTGGATCAATTTCTCGGGAACCCTAAAGGTAGGTGGCTTCTCTCCCGACCCCACTTGGTGTAATTGTGTGGTGAATTTACAATTAATTTTTTTTTTGATATTTAATTTTTAAATCATGTGGAAATTTTTTTGGAAAATGTATGGGTGAAAAAATTAGGTGTTTTTGGCATGAAATTGGGATTTTTGGGTTAAAAATGGGTTTTGTTGGAAATGGGTTCAATTGGATGATTTTAAAATGTTGATTTTAAAATGACATTGAACTTGAGCATGATAATGGAATATGATGGTGTTTGCAATAATGTGTGATCTTTTGTGGCTTGTGCTTGTGTGGATATGGATGGGAAGTAGTATTGGAATGTGTTATGATGTTGTAGAGTGGTCGAGAAAGTGCCACTATAATCAGAGAGATGGATGGATAATGGATGGAAGGGCCACCATCAAGGAAAGTGGCCGAGAATGTACAAATTGTCAGGTTGTGAATGGGTTGTCCATGAAATTACCCCCATTGTTGGTTGATTTCTTGAATATGTGATGTTTGTAGATGGGGATTGTGAGTGAAATATGAACATGGTAACCGGTGTGTGGCTTGGTTGTGGTTACTTTACCTTGAGTGGCATGTTTGGCTTGTGTAATCAGTTTGGAAATGGAATTGTTTAATATAAAATGTTTTATATAAATGTTCTAACGGTTTATCCTAGTGGTGTGTGGTGGGAAGTCATTTGGGGAAATCCCACTGGGTAGTTGTACTCACCCCCTACTTTGGCACTTTGGTGTATTTGCAGATGTAGTATATCGAGACATGGCTAAAGGTAATTCATTTTCATCCTTTATCAGTGCCTCGTGATTCTTGGTGGTGCATGGAGTTTAGAGTTGGAGTGGATCTATGGTGGTGTTGTGGCTTGTGGTGTTTCTTGTTGAGTCTTCTGCATTATACTCTGAGGTTGTATTGGGTTGTGTTGACATGTATGATTATGGATTGTCTGGTTGTCTTGGGTAATGTATTATTTTGGTTTTTTTGACATGCATCATATAGTTGTTGTTATTTGGTTGGTTTTTTATCAGGGTAAAATTGTTCCCCAATTGATCTTGGAGCCCTCGACATTTATTACCAGCCTTTGGAACCTTGGGAACGTAGCCTATGGCCATGTAACCCTCACCTCCTCCTGAAGCCAATGAGGTAGGGGCGGGTTATTACACACCCGCTGGGTATCCCGAATAGCTGGGCTATTCAGGTTGGGTGACCGGTCAGCCGGTGCAACCTGAAGCTGGCAGCTGGCATGAGGGACCCAGGTCCCACTCCACTCCTTGGCTGGCCGGATGGCCAGCACTCCTCTGTAGCTCGGTTTCACGTTGCGTTGCCCCTAGCGACAGGCTCTGGGCCTACCGCCCTCCTTCGTCATCGCGACCTCGTGCTACGACTCCTGCACGCCCGGAGGCGCAGTCGCTCGCCGCCACCCCATTCATGCGACCGACCATGTGTCAGGTTCTGCCATTTCCCCACCGCAGCTGATGGTCTGTGACCCTTCTCTGGCAGCACAGTTGCTTCGCTGACGACATCTCAGCCGGTCAGAGTGCCGGTCATTGGCACTGGTTTCCCGCGACGTTCCACTGGTCACTAGGCGTGCCCTAGTGGCCCGTTCATCATTCCCAAAACTCCCGCACTCGACTTGGAATGTTTCCATTTAATCAAGACCATCATAAACCACAAAGGTTGCGGAGAGGTTGGGTCATGTTTTATTGGACCACACCCTCCACGTTAGAATGGTAGAAAGTGGCATAATTGTTCTTAAATAAATAAGATTGACAAGAACATGGTAAGGGGAATTCAAAACAACATTCCCTACCTCAAAGATTCGTTGACGGCAGTGAGGAGTGGGTGAGGTGGTCGTTGGTTCATCATCGTTGAAGGCATTCCTCATTGTAGATCCTTTGACATAGTTCTTCCATGAAGAATTGTTCGTCGAAGGAGAAGAGATCATCGTTTGAGGAAGTTCTTCCCGGTTCTCTATGGTTCTCCCTACCCTCCTTTGCCAACTATTTTTTCCCATGAAAATGAGGATCCAAAATTATAAAAATAAATATAACAATTAATTAACATTGGCAGAATTAATTATTTGAAGTTGACACAATTAATTAATTGAAGTTGGCATAATTGACCATAGAGAGTTGAAAGGTTTTCCTACATTAAGTGGGGTTTGGGTGGTTCCCACCACAAAATTCAAAAAATAAATGTTTCTGAAAGAAAAATAAAATCTTACTTATTTTATTTATCTTCTTCCACAAAAATCTTATAAACTATCTCCCATTATCGATCTACAGCATTCGAGGTGAAGATCTATTTAAGAAAATATCGGTGCTGTCAGTTCAACGGTGTCCTCAGATTTCAATTCCGAAAACATGTTCAAAAGATACAAAATGTCACTCGAGCTTTTTCTGAAAGTACCTAAAATTTTTTATAAATTCATTCAGGGCACACCGGGCCTCGGATTCACGATCCGTCAAAATCAGTAGACTAGAATATTTCCATATATTTTTTTAAAAACTTTTATGGAATATCTGGGTCATTAAAAATCATCCACAAACCTATTCAAAAAATTCATATTGATTATTTGTTGGAATGTTTCAAACATCTTCAAAATACACCTTTTAAACATCCTTTATTCTATTAATGTTACTCAATCTTATTTTACTATTTCATTTATTTTTTTCTAACCTTATTTTGGATAAAGATATGTTAGGACAACAGTTATATTCTTTATCCCCATAGAATCAACAACACCATAATATTCATGAAATATAGATTCTCTGTTTAGGAAAGATCATTATCTATTGAAACATTAGTGAGGTTTCTGATTTATTTCATCTATAACATGATTATGATGTGGACAATCTTTTCTTCAAACTAGGGTTTTCTGATTTTGTATATTTCATAGGTATCTTAATTATTTTCTCTACCCATGATTTCACAATACATTTTCCAAAACTAGTTAAGTTATTGGAATAAATTAAAACATTATGTTTGGTAAGAGAATATTTCACACGAATCTCATATTGAGCCCTTTCAGCAACATTTGATGTCACATCCTTTAATTTTGTGTCTTTGAAAAAATTTTAATTTATTTTCATCAAGGAAAAATCATATTCATGTAATTTTTTTCAACTTTTGACCTCTTCATCCTTATAATCTAGCTTCTTACTATGAATTTTAATCACCTTTACCTATTCATCAATTACAATTTTGTAACTTTGAATCTCATGAATGTATTCATCATCTTACATGACGTCATTTTTTCTTCCATCAGTATCTTATTCATGATGTTTATTCATTACTCTAATTTCATTCATGAGAACATTATCTTTCTCATGACATGAAACAAGTTTGTTTCTAAGATGAAACTCTCAATAATATTCTTCTCCACATTTTGCACTATCTAAGTAATAATTTATTTTCTTAAATTTTTCAATGAAGGTTATAAATCCATCCGAACATTCATCTTTAGATGAATTATTTTTTGTTGAGTCTAAATCAGTATTATTAATAAAAAAATCATTTTTTTCTACTAATATTATTCTTGTATCAAATGGAATTATTTTATTCTTTTTAATTTTTGTTACACTTATACTATTGTGGGTTTCCATCCGAAATGTCTCAATATTCTCCAAATTTCATTTTATAAAAACTCTTAGAATATTTTCTAATTCCCCCACACTAAATTTTTTTTAGAGGAAGTATACCACCATAAATTCGTCTTTATATTCTATAGTCCTTTTACATAAGAGACGTTATTATTTCATTTAGATCATCATCCACATTATCTTCATACTCATAAGGATCTGCTTCTTCAAAATAATGGATTTTCATCATTATCATTCCTTCAAAAGAAATTTTATCTTTTATATTATTTTTAAGCATGGGGATATCCCCGTTTTATTAAAAATAATAATGTTATCAAATTCATAAAGATGTAAATATTCCTTTTTGTTTAAAGATGAAATTTAACATTCAAACATATCTGTAAATTTTCCTTTATTTTTTTCTAAAATTGTAGAATCATCTAAGATATCTCTGAATATTTTGATGTTAAAAAAATTCATTTAATTTGGTGAAGTATACATCACTTGTTTCTCCATTCCTCAATATTATGTATTCATACTTACTAAGTCAGATTTTAGCTTTTCTTCCTTGACTTTAGTACTCCATTTGAAAACACATTAAAATATGTGGCACATGATTTTTGATATTTTGAGACCCATCCCCATCTATTAAACATTTTTTGATAAGTACATAAGGATATAAATACTAGCCTTTCCATAAACATCTATATTTATCTCATTAACAAACATCATTGGAGTATCCTTCCAAATTGGTGGAAACCCAATATTAGTAACATCTACAACTTCCAAGACAAGATATATGAGATAATGAATCATCCTTTTTATTCATCCAGAAAGTTTTTCCATCAAATGTTGGGATTCAAATATTGTTGACATAATTGATATTATCCATGATAAGGATTCAATAGGGGAACCTCACTCTTATACCAATTTATGTTCCAAGGATAAAATAACAACAGAAAATTGGTGTTTAATCAGTTGTTCACTTTTTATATGTTACGAAGCATTACGAAAAATTACTCATACAACCTATTAAGATTTATTTCCTTATCAACCTTCAGAAAATACATATGAATGAAATAACGGTATTGAATGTAAGGAACACTTGATTTATATGTTTCATCCTCATTGTAAGAAATAATATCTTTGACATAGGCAATCTCACAGGTCTACAGAAATTCTATATAATGAACTAGTGAATAAAACTTCTTCCGACTCCCATTAGACACCTTATATCCCTAAATATGTACAATTATACTGTCTCCCATTAGATTACAATGGTTTTTTATAGGAAAATTGAGTAAAAAATAATAAAAACTATTTTTGAATCTACATAAAATATTCATAGCTCGAATCCTCAGTCTGATTTGGCTATGATAGAATATCTCAATATAATAAAGATAGAACCCATTTAACTCTTCTCAAACACTAAATTAAAACTTATTCAATATAGTGGAAACATTTTAGGTTATAATTTCTATCTCTATCCCTTTTGTGAATGGGTAAAAGTATCAACTTAACAAAAGAACCATGAAAATATTTAATGGAAACAATGAAAACAATGGTAAGAAACATTAAAACCACTCCCACTTCCTAAATTCTCATAAATTAGTGAAATATATGGCAGTAAAATATCATATTTGACATCATAAAACCTCATTAAATTTATCTGAGATTTATGAAATATTTAACATCATGTTTTACTTCTTCTACTCATCAAGTATTTCTCAGTAAAAAACGATGAATCATGTTTCTTAATTTTTAGAGAAACATGTTCTAAAAGGTTAAAATTATTTCCTCAAAAATAGGATCAGATATGATGTTTATAATTTCATAAATACATTGAAAATTTATGATTATATTTTATCAAAAACATGCTTAGAAATCTGGTTCTATTACTTTGGAAAATAGGTTAAGAATTTCTCCAAAAAGTGGTTTTGATTTACATAGAAATCATGTTCTGAATTGCTAAGAAATTGTTATTTTAATTGTTTACAAATCAGTTTTTGAATTGTTAGGAAATAATGTTATGAATTTTTTATAAATCACGTATTGAATTTCATAGATGTCAGGTTCCAAATTGTTTAAAAATTGAGTTCTGAATGTCTCAGATATCTCGTGGTGACTTACTATATAATCAGGTTCCGAATTACTTAGAAATAATGTTTCATATTTTCCAGAAATCCAGTTTTAATTTTCTTGAGAAGTAAATTTTGGAACTATTTAGGAACCAGCTTCTGAATTGTTCAGAAATCCAGTTTCTAACATATCATAAATCATGATCCTTTTTTTCCCGAAAAGTGGTTCTAATTTTCTCTGAAATCAAGTTTCAGTTTTTATAAAAATTATGTTGCATAATTTTTTGAAATTCCATTCTGTTTTTCTAATTATTTCAATTTTCTCCACTATTTCATCAATGGTTTTTATGAGGATATTTTTCAAGATTTTTGAAAATGACTCGTTCTTAAAAGAATAATTTAGTTTTGTTTAAATGGTTGAGAAACATTTTATTTTTTGAATTTTCACTCTTCACGAACATCCTCTTTAAAAACACTTCAGAAATAAAAAGGATTCTCAATTCAGCAATATATTTCAACAACAATAACTTATTTTAATCATAGAAACTTCTTCCACACTTAGGAGCTTCTTTCAAACTCAAAAACAAAATTAAAACTCAGAAATGTAATTCAAAATCAGAAATGTATTTCAAACATACTAACTTCTGTCATTCTATAAGAGTGACAAATAAAAAATTCCAAAAACCAAAAATTTCTTCTTCATGAGTATTAAAAACATTATTTAACAACAAGTTTAGTCATCAACAAATACTATTATTTTTTGAAACAAAGCAGAACAATGGTTCTTCTAGGATATACCATTCCTACAATAGGCTACAAGGGAGGTAATCCAATTCTTGAAATAGTTTAAATGAGAGGTTATCCCAAAATCAAAATGGTTTATAATGGATATTATGATAGTTATAAAATAGGGTCCACATGAGTTTATCCCAATCCCAAAGTAAGTACATCATTGGTTTCCCAGTCCTAATGTAATAAATGTCTTGGTTGGAAGCATTGATAAGAGATTATAAATAATTATATTTATGCCAATAATATATAGATTATGCCAACGTTATTCACACAAGGTTCATGTTACTTTATTATTTTATGATTCATGTTATATGGTCTTCCATCATTTACTCAATGACTGATGTTTAAAATATATGATAAATATTTTATGGTTTAAAATTTTATTTATATTTATACTCACATTATGTTGATATATACCAGAATTAACATTAATTAGGATCTAAGATCACTGATTATTATGATCTCTTTCCATAGGTTATAAATGAAGAATGTATGCAATATATTTATAATAAGGTTGATAGTTAGGAATAAAATAGTGGGAAAAGATTTAGTTCACCTATTAACAAGTTCTCCATGTATCCATGTTTTATAAGGCACTATACCTAAATGAGTATGGAAATGATCACTTTGTTAAGTAATGAATATTCCATTATAATGATTTAATATCAATGTATGAATTGTGTGGGTCACAATAACAGTCATATGAAACAATTTTTTATCTATATTTTTTGTAATATTTGGTAATTGTAAATATCTTTTTATATCTCCCCATCACATAGAACATACTTTTCATAACCATTCAATTCTTAAGAACCCAATTCTCATTAATAAAAAGTATTTGATATTTTGAAAATATGAAAAATATTAATAAAATTATATTTAATAAATAAATTACTTATATTTCTAAAATATTGATGTGTTTTTAATATTTAGGTACTAAATATTCATTCTTCTATCTCAGTTCCACAATTTTTTCCAATTCTAAGTAAAAAAACTATAAGAGAATTCATCTGATGGATAATCTTGAAAAATTAATTACATTCCATGGTATAATAATATTAAATTTCACTCATATTCAAAACCATTTACTACCAATGATTGGATTAATAATAAATATTATTTTACATGAAATATTTTTTTTATGTTATGGAATATTTTCTGAGCAAGGTTTTAAGACAACATGATATTTCGAGTCCTGGTGATCCTGTGATAAATTTTGGAAACTCATTAAATATGTTAATATCATGTCCACATACTTTTCCTGAAAATGTTAAATAACTCCAGAAAGAATGCCTCTATCACAAATATGAGGCAACAGTTGAGGTTAAAATGATTTTTTATTCCTAGGAATGACAAAACCTTTGATTGTTCATGGATATTAGAAAGACATTGTTGTGGGTAAAAATGAATAAAATATATATGTTTTTTTGTTTTTTTGTTTTTTTTGACATGGTTACTGAGTTCGTATATAAATATAGGAATATGGATATTTTATATCGGTTTTCACCTAATCCCACAATACATTGATGACCATTGGAGTGTGTTAATGAATAAAACAATAGATTAGATCATGATCTATGGTTGTTGAACCATTAGAGATCATTTATCTCTCTAAAAATGAAAATGGTTTGATGTGAAAATGTTTTTGGTTTTCTCAAAAGGGAATTTCATGAAATTATTTTTAAATGTAAAATGTTGTGCTTATACCAATTTAGAAAAGGTTGATTGGTTCTTAAATAAATCATTATTTTCTATATAGAGATTAGGGAAAATTTGGCCAGAATACCCTGAAGACCTTCATTTTTATTGATTTTTGATCACCCCCCTTTCATGGGACATGGGGGAACACTTACAAGGCACGTATTCTCTAAGATAATATGGCCCGTAGGCTTAGGAGATACAAGACCCAAAGGTCTTAGGGATTTCAACCAGACTATCTACAAGGAACTGCCCCTCCCTAGCAACTGCATCCTAATAGTATCTCTCCAACTTTTTCATGACCATCTGGCATGGCTTCCCGTGCAATCACAAGTAGGTACCAATGGCATAGCCATACCCTCTCATTATGACAATCCATTTGGCTCTACTCTGGTGAGTGCACCTACTCTAAATCCTTTTCTTGGGATACTCTTTTTTGTAGTTTGTTTGGGGCCTGGATTCATGTGTCCTGAAGGCCTTGGGGTGGCCCTATGTCCTTAAGGTGGCCCAAAGGCCTTGAGAATAAACTGGCCCGAAGGACTTGGGTGGCTGAAAATCCATGCAGGACCTGAGGTCCAAATTAGTGGCTCGATGGCCCAAATGGATGAATAGTTCCAGCTGCTACAATTCCAAACAGTGCCTACTACAGTACTGCTTCAGTACTTCTATAATACTTCTATAGTAATTCTATGGTACAACGAAAATATGCATCCACCCGGATTGGATCTCAGGTCTATTGGATGCACCTAGCGAGTCCTCACCAACTCGGTTGAGGCTCATGTGCAGGGGACCATTTGGAACCTTTATGAAATTGGTCAATTTTAACCCTAAAAAATTCTCCTTGGATAAATCTATTTCCTATTTTTTGTGATTGGGTAGGATTTCCTAGTTGTGGATTCTTTGAGACCCATATATTAATTAATGTATTTTATGGAAATGAGGATGATCCTTAGAGTAATTTGGGGTTATTTTTATTATGAGAATTTTTATCTAAGATATATGTGAATGAGATTGGATGCTCTATTGAAATGAGTTGGATCCCCTTTTAGTACATTATAATTTTGAACCTAGAATGGTGAGAGAATTTTATGAGATCTATTGATGCACTAGATGGATTACACACTACCTAGCAGCCCATAGTAGGTGGATATATTAGGTTCATTGCTATCTGATTTTTCCCTTAGTATGTGATGTGTTTGGGTGGCCATGAGTGTTTATAGTTATTTTTATTTCATCTTATAAGTCATTCTTCTAGAGATGGGGAACATGTAGTAGTATGTTTTGGATAATTCAGGATCTTGTAGGTTAACCCATGTCTAGTGGAACTTATTTAATTATGAATAATTATTGGGATAAATGGTAACTTTTTTTGTTTAGTTTAATTGCCCTTATTTGGTTATTATTATCATTAACTCATGCTTTGTTCCTTTATTGGAAAGTCGCGAGTTTGATTCCAACGGTTTATGAATTATTTTTTCAATGTAAATTTATTTTATACTATTTTATTATAGTTTAAAATTAACTAATCTTTTCCCCCTTGAAAACATTAATGTTTATTTAATATACATGAATCTAGAATTTTGTTTGGAAAAAGGGAAATGGGTTGTAATTTATGTTAAAATTTAAAAATCATTGAAAAGTATTTCCATTATTTATTTTATTTCAAACAGATACTGATATTTTCTTTATTTAAAGGGAACTACATTGGTAATTGATTTTTCTACCATGTATACTACGTTTTAATACTCAATCCTATATTTAGTTCTTATTTTAAGCATATGGTGTAGGTTTATTTGGCTGTTGATTTCCATTGGTTGATGTTTGTTCTGGGTAATTGAGATCCACCCATGGGGTCATATGGAGATGTGGGGTCATGAGGTGTAGTTTTATTTTTATTTCAGTTGTTGTATTCTCAATATTGTTTAAAGAAGTTCATTTTGTATATTATTTATATATGGGTAATTCTATTTCTTTTTCATTATTTTGTTTTTTTATTATTTGTAGAAATAATTCTTTCTATTTAATTTTTTAATGCACGACACTAGTTTCCAACCCATTGGGGTTTTTAATGCCCTTCGATCTATGTTGTGGATCATCTTGGATGATCAGTTTATGGTTGACTAGTTATAGTTTTTGACATATATTGTTATTACATAATAATATAATTATATTAGTTTTATGAAAAAATTTCACGAAATATTAAATTATTATGTTTTTAAAAATTCATGGATGTCAAACCACCTTAGTATAGTTAATAAAATAAAGGATTTTTAATGAATTTTTTTAATGAATATTTGGACCAACCATTTCATAATTAATTTTTAAATAACTAATTCCCAACGAGGTACCATAGTATGTAGTCCTAGGGTTGATTATTTATGGATTATCTAAAATACCAACACATTAGTGATCAAATGTATTTGTGTGAACATATCCCTAGAACACATACCCAGGCATGGGTGAAACAACGTGATAATTGAACCCCCTATCATAACAAACTTTTTTTAATGTTTTTAAAATAAATATATACTAAATTGTAACAGACTATCCTAGATTCATTGTCCAAAAACTACCCCTCATAAGTTCATTAGGATCCCATGGTCCATCACCTAAACATGGACGTTTTCACTTTAATAAATATTCGACATTTGGTTTCCTTTGATTTCACTATCTACCCACATATTGAGGATATTATTTTTATGGATGGAATATTTTAAAGTGTAATTTATATATAATAAATAAATAACCTATGAAAATTGAATAAAAATATAATGAAATCATTTTTCATCAACAATTATTAGATTAATAAAATACATTCCTTAAAAATATCTAAGGCAAAAGATTAAATCAAATCATAAGTATTTACTTTAAATAGTATAGAATCAAATTTATGTTGAGAATGAGTGAGATATTCACATAAATAATTTTATTATAAAACAACATTCATAAATAATAGATAATTTAAAATGATAAAAATATACCCAAATTAATTTATAATGAGGGATATTTGAGTACAAAATAATTCACCAAAGTAAGAAACTAATATCATGAAACACAAATTCAACAATCTCTAGATCAATGAAAGACTGTAGTGACCCGTTAACAATAAAATAAATAATACTTCTCATAATAATCCTGATGGATCTAATGTTTTCTTCTTCTCCCCACAAGAAACCAAATACAAATACCATTATATGTTGAATTAATCCTTATATCTACCCATTTCATCCTTGAACCAATGATCATTTAATGAATAACACTGTAGATCTAAAATGATGATGATAAAAAATAATGAACCTATCCATACCATTTATATCCAAGATAAAATGATGCAAAATATATCTTAATGGATTTATGGAATGGGTTTCTATATTGAATTATATTTAAGTGGAAGCCTTAGGGATAAAATCGTATGTATTATGAGAAAAAATGAGGTCCAGAGGTGGAAAATAATTTTAATTATAAATTTTTAGATTAATTATTATCCATGAATTGTTTTGGTCATATAGTTTCGTAAACCATTCACCTGGTTCTATAAAATAAATAATTCCTATAGATTGGTCATTTTTTATGACTAAATATTCACTAATATTGTGAAATAATAGTATACCAATATACCATAATTTTCATGGTTTCTTTAGAGTATTGAATAGCTTCCCCTAACTGTTTCCAATTCATGAAACACCACTGAAAACTAAAAAATATCTCAATAATTCCGTAGAACAACAAAATAAATATATGAAATGAAAATTTAAAAAATTGAATATAGGCACATGGTTGTGACATAAGGGGTAACATTCCATGTAAATAAAGAAAATGAAATTTTCCATATTTATTAATATTTGTTAAATTAATATTAATTCTACATTAAAGGGGACGATATGTTCAATGGAGTACTCGATATGAAACAATGGGGTTTTTTTTTAAAATCTTACGTTGCACTCTAATAATATAATATTATTATTGTAAATTCTCGTTAACGCCTAGACATTGTATTGGCGAAAATGATCATAACAAACTAAAATAATAATATACATGTTTGATAAACGATTTAATATTTATCCAATAAAATTTAGAGGCTTTAAATAATAAAAGTATTTGATTTTATGCATGAATACTCTAATATTCACTAAAAGGTTGATTTACTACCTTTTGATGACGAAACCTCATTAAATCTAGTTTTAGGAAATTTTATATGTTCTATTTAAAAAAAATAAAATTATTCTTCAAATTCGAAACATAAAAATTTACTTTTCGTAAATTGTTGGTATTCTTCTGGTAAAGTTCAATTTTTTATGAATAGTTAAAAATACTATATATTTTTTCAAAACATCCTTTTTATCTAATTTATTTATATGGATATATTATCTTTTTAATTGGTTTTAATTTGTAATTAGAATATATTTTTATCATTTAATCCATTTATGGTCATTGTAATTAATTTCACTTTCAAATTGGACATAAACCAGTGTCAAACTTTTAATAGTTACTGTTTTATAAAAATACTATATTTGTTTTGACAACGGAAATTTATTTTATATTAATTAATGGAACTTCTATTTTTTGAATTTGGAAAAATATAAATCTTTTATTAATTTAGAATATCAAATATATCTTAGGATGCTTTTTTGGTAGTTTTCTTAAAAACATAAAATTTTGATGAATAGTGATACTACTAAGTAGTTGGTAAAAATTGATATTTTCATTTGAATGAAATTTTACAACTTCTGTGGATTATAATTTCAAAATATGACATACAGGGTTGTTATATGTATGTAAAATTTGGTTCAATGAGTTGAAAATAAATTTTTGGGAATAGTATCTTTTGACTTTTATTTACCGTAGTTAAACGTAAATAGGGTAATTTAAGGTAAAAAGAATACTATAATAATACAAAATTACCTTAAAACTTGTCCTAAACTTATTGGATAAGTAATTTACGACCATGGGAATCATTAGGTCGATTTTTCGTCCCCATAAAGCCACTTGGGAGTGATCATGACACTTTAGATTAATTAACTCAATGTAATGATAAAAATGACACAAACAAATATCATTTAGTAAATAAATTTTTACATGGGGTTATATAAGATATATTTTTAACGATAAAATTCATTAGAAATATAATAATATTTCCAACATCATAATATTTGTTTTATAATTTTTTGACATTAAATAAATTAATTTATTTATAACACAATAATGATGCAGTATTTCCCTCATTAATAAAAGATTTAAATAAATAAGATTATAAATTTTTAAAAAATATCCAAAACCAATCCAATTATTATAGGATAAATTTATTTCGACAGTTAGTCTTTTTATCTTCGACTTTAATTAGTTTGGGATGTTTTGAAACCGAATATCATTATATAGAAATATAATATTTTCACACATTCTTAAAGAGACCCTCCTACCCCTTATAAAAACCCCTCACTTATTACTCATTCCTCACACCTCTCAAGCCCCTTGGATAATCCAAACCCAGACCAAATAATCTCTCATGATCCCTATCCTCCTCCTAGAATCCTTACCTTAGGTGTAAGGCAGTTCAAGAAGTCATTTTGGTTCAAAACAAAGGAAGTTACCCAAATTAAAGTTAACAATATCTCTTAAATTATTTTAATTTATTTTACTTATCCAACCCCTAAACTATTTATATCAGTTTATTTAATAAAAACACAAGTATCATGAATATACTAGGATTTTTTTATGAGATGGATTCGAACTACACTTACACAAACCTACATCTAATGGGTGAAGAACATATTGTTTTTGTGGATGGCTAACTAAAGCCTCATGAAATGATGATTGTTCGATCATCTCACACCACCTATCATGATGGCCATTAAGATGGAACTGTATTTATATATGATATATATTATTTTTATGTTTTCTTTATGATTATGAATTTTTAATTTATAGCATACCTTTATGGTTTCATTATGAGAAAAGACAATAATTTCATTTAAGGATGTGCGGACTACCGCCCCTTCAATGTGATATGACTCGTTCGTACCATAACTGGGTCATATAATGGATGGAGTTATTGATAATATATATGATATTATATTGTAATTATAATATAACAATGTATCATTATGTTATCATTCAATTTAAATATGAAATAAAAATGAATGTAGCGTTCATGCGGTTGTACGACTTACCGTCTCCCTGAACGGTGCATTTCATTCCTTATCTCTAAATGTTATGTACTATTATTAATAAATATATAAAATGGATGTATATGATATATATTATATATAAACCATGAATATAATTTTGGAGATAATGGAATCTTGACCACATGTAAAACTTGTAATTATAAGGTGTTCATTTTTTACTCAAGTACCAAATTTCGACAAAATTACCATTATTAACATAAATGATTACATATTGTTTATAAGAAGGTAATAATGGATATAAAAGGAATAATAAACTTGAAAAATGTTTCTTAATCCAGTATAAATTAATTTAATTTTATTATTCAGGAAGAACAAGGAACATACAAGTCCAGTCAGACACGAGGTAAGGGATTTCTTATCTCACTTTCAATTCGGTGAGATTTCCATTGTTCGCCAGTTATTAATTGAATTTGGTGTATTATGTACTGAAATTTGATATATATTATCATGAATATATATATTATCATGGTATTTTGTAATTAATTTGGTGGTTATTAACTTTTGGTCATACGACTCAATTGATCACAATGTGTTAAGGGATTTTCATCTCACTTGTTATTCCCCGTGAGATTCATGCTAAATTTACACAATTACATTTTGTGTGGTGTATGTACTGAAAATGATTGTATTAATTGTTTAATATATTTTAATTTATGGGTATTTACATCTTCATTGTATGATCCTTCTTTCATGTGGTGTTTGTTTTGTAATTTTCCAAATCGGTAAGGGAACATCATAACCAAAATTTCATTCCATGGGTTAATCTTCTAATTCAAAAATATGTCATGCTATAATTATGTGTAGAATCACTGTTGGTTTATCATTGTTGTAATTTCCACTCCCCTTTGTGTGGATATACTTTTGATACACATAATCACTCCATTGATAAATTCTCAGGTCATCAATATGACTTTGTTAAGAGTAATTTTAACTCAATTTACATTCATTGAGTTAAACATCCAAGTCCTTGGTTTTGTCTTTAAAAGATCTTGTGTGAATTTCCTCGGATCAATTTAAACTGAATATCCAATCATATTGAGTATACTTATATTTGTCATAAATAATTATGTGGTTTATTTATCCTTAATCAAAGGATACCATCTTTGTAAGGGACTTCGTCTCAAAATATTTTCATTGACACATATTTGGATGATATGTTCCTTCTTCTTTTACACAGTGTATAATAAAAAAACATTGTCATTTACTTTCATTCAATGTGAATCTTTTTTTCTTCCATGAGTTTTGCTAAATAAAAAATAGAATGTTTTAAAAGTTTGAGGTGACAATGACCACTCTACCGTCGTAATCGTTATCTGTCATCCTCAATAAGCCTGGATGTTTTCTAAAATGATAATGTAATACCTTATTCGGTTTTTGGGTGTTTTGGTTTTGATAAAAGGTTTGTTAAATGGATTTATTATTTCAATATCTTGAAATTATTTCTTGTGATTTCAATTTAAATTTTATTAGTGAAATGATTATATTTTCAATATTTTAGGTGTTGTGATTTTATAATGGTACATGGAAAATTGACGGGTGGTTATGTGATAAACAAAATGTGGGTGGTTCCGTGATAAACTAGGATGGGTGGTTACGTTATATCTTCCAATTCATTGGGTATGGAAGTCACCCATATGGCTAATCCATTTAGTGATATGTTTGGAAGTGGACCATATGGTTATTCCACTTAAGAATGCTTATGTCCCAAGCCACCTTTATATGTTATGTGTTATTTTTATGGGTTTTATGGTAATTTTTATGTTACAAAAGGGTAAAAAATGATCTTTTATTTAGTGAACAGTATTTACTACTTCATAAAGCTGTAATGTATTACCTATTATAATGTATTCATGTTTTACTTGTTGTTTTAAAAAACTAACATTTTTCCTTATTTGTGTACCCCTTACAGAGATTTTTATGTGTATCCCATGTTTTTGAAATGTTATTCATAGGACATAAAGTGGAATAGGGTCAATGAATGGATCATGTAAAAATCATTCATTCTAAAACATGGAACTAAACATGACTCTTTTTTTCAATAGTTCTTATTTTATGAAAAAATGTATACCGAGAAGAAATGTTTACATGTATTATTCAAGTCGTCAGGTATATGTTATGGGATAATTATCAAAAACTATAAACCTGAAAAAATCCTCAATGTGAATTATTCATTTAATTAATGATTATGTAAATGTTTATGGTCATGACTTTATAGTTTGTATCAGAGGTTGGTATAGATAACATTAGAAGATAGGGTGTTTTTTAAGCATGTCTGACATTACCATAATGGTTAGGACTTTAGAATGAGTCATAGTTATTTTAGATAATGTGAATGATTTTAAGATGACAAGAATAAGTATATATTATTATTTATCCTCCTTATAAGATATTATAGGATGATTTTACTAATATACTCACACTGACCATTTTGGTTTTAGTAAATAATTGGATCTCACAGGCACCAAAGTTACAATGGATGTGAAGAAAACATTGATGGTTTACTGAATGAGAAAATTAATGAAATGGGAGATGAAATGATAACTCTTGTCGTTATTCACAAACAACTTTCTGGAGTCATGATTGACCACCAGAACCTTGGTTATTATTAGAAGGCATTGTATACGTGAGAAACAAATCCCAATGGATGTTCAGGTAATAATCATAAAGTTCAGTATGTTTACAAACCTATGTGTCAAGGATTTGGAATGGAACACTTAGGAAAATACTTCAATGGGATGGGAATATGCTATAGATGTGGGAATGAAGGTCATAAAGAAAGAGCCTTCAGTGGAAAAAGGAATCATCCAGTTGACTCTAGGAAAGGGAATGATGTTCTGTCTGAGGGATAAATTTAATGTTTTAAATGTGGTGTGCATGGTCATTATAAAAATATATTTCCTAAGAATAATATTTGGGAATGGAATCACCAGGATCGTATAAATATACGATTACCAATACCAAATGAGGTTCTAATTGATGAGGAAGAAACTGACAATAACCAATGAAAGGTATGGATTATTTCATGACAAAGGTTTTCTTATTATTGAACCTTGGGATATGATTCATGATTTTGTTTGTAAGAAAGAAAAATTTTAGAATAAGTTGTAAAGGAATGGTTAATCGATCATGAAGAACATTGAATGAGTAATAAGTCTAAATTTATGTGGTTCAACTGTAAAGGTAGATTTTAGGATGGTGAAATGATTAATAGTTTTAAGGCTCTTTTGATTATGGGATTACATTAGATGAGTTTTTATAGTATTTGTAACCATGAATATTGATATATGAAAATTTTATTCAAGGAATAATTATCTTTTCTCTTGTGGATATAGTTATAAAGAACCATTTGGGTTTATATGATCCTTGGATTGGATGAAATTACAGGTTAATACATTTTGGGTTGCAAAATGAATGTTATTAGATAAAATTTGTGGTTAAAATAGGTAATGGTTATTATTGATGATTTTATCTATTTTAGGGAATGTTATAAAATTATATTGTTTTTGAAAAAGGACAACATGAAGACCGTGTGACAACCCGTCATGTCAGACAAAGCCGCAGGAATCAAACCCACAACCAAAGTGTGACTGGGATTTATTGCCCAACACTGGAATACATGAAGTCCTTGGTTAGTATGACTAATTAATTTTAGTTAGATGATTTTATGAATCATGAATAAGTTTATTTTGGCTTATATGTTGAAATAATTAACGTATCATAGAGAATATGTGATTTGGTTAATTACACTTCAGTAAGAGACTTTAAGAGTAGTTGATGTTTTTGAAGATAAATGTTATGATTATTGGGGAAAACTATGCGATCAAATCCTTTTTAAATTTTTGTTTTCCAACATAGTTTGGGTTAATTTGGAAAATTTATGGAATGTTGTTTAGTGAATGTAATTTGTTGAAATTTTCGTATTGATAGATAGATTTTGGAGAATAAGAGTAGTTTTTATTTTTGTAAAAGTATATCCTTTTGGAGATTATCTGATTTGGTACTAAACGTTTTGGTTTTGGTTGATGTATAATGATAGGGGAAATATATAAATAAATTTTTTTGGATTATGTGATACTCTAGAAGTTTATTCGAGCACTTTTAATGTGACCAAGTCAGTTTGAATACTCATCATTTGGAGAAAAGATGCGTCTGTTGTAGAAATTTAATAAAGGATGAATGTCTACAAGACAAGTAAGGTTATTTCCTTATGTTTTAAGTTAACCTCATAAATAAATTCATCAACATTATGAAAAGTAACAGAAAACAAAATCTTTTTCTGTTAGATAATCATACTATAGGAATTAAATACCATTTAACCCATCACATGTTTGGGATTTTCTAGTGGTTAACTTTCTCCTGATCATGTTTTCTATCACTCTCCATCAGAACATGGCTATTTGTTCTCTCTCCCATATCCATGTTTTCCTTCATGGAATCCAAGTATGGTTTATATTGAGTGACCTTTGTCTTCACTTTTATTCATTTAAAGTGATAGTTTTACTTACTCTTTTCATATGTGGGACTTTTAATGAAGTTTCCATGCCTCGTTTTAAAATTGCGATGATTCAATTACCAAAAGGGGGGAAGGATGTAACATCCATTGAAAATAAAGAACATTAAATTTTTTGTATTTATTTTATTTTTGAATTAAATATTAATTATACGTTAAAGGGGAATCTATGTTCAATGGCGCACCCGATACACAACAATGGGTTTCTTTGAAATCTTACATTGCACAATAATAATATAATATTATTATTTTAAATGGTAGTTAACACCTAAACCTTGTATTAGAGGGAATGAACATAACTAAATAAAATATTAATATACATGTTTTTTATATGTTTTTACATTTATCCAATAATATTTAGAGTCTTAAAATAAGAAAAAGAATTAGATTTTAAACATTAATACTCTAATATTCACTAACAGGTCGATTTGCATCCTTTTAACAGAGAACCCTCTTTAAATCTAGTTTTTGTCAATTTATAGGTTCTATTTGACGAAGTAAAATTATTATTTAGATTCAAAACATCAAAATTTACTTTTGGTAGTTTTTTTGGTATATATCTGGTAAAGTTCAATTTTTTATGAATAGTGAAAATTACTGTATTTTTTTTCAAAAGATCCTTTTAATCTAATTTAATTATATGGTTATATTTTCTTTTTAATTGGTTTTAAAGTGTAAATAGAATATATTTTTACCTTTTAATCCAATTTTTATCATTGTAATTAATTTCACATTGAATGTGGACATAAACAAGTGTCTATCTATTGATAGTTATTGTTTCTAAAAAACACACTATTTGTTTTGACAACGGGAATTAATTTAAAATTAATTGAAGAAACATAAATAATGTTAATTTGGTAAATAATACATCATTTTTAATTCAGAATACCAAATATATCTTAGGATGAATTTTTGGTAGTTTTTTGAAAAACATAAATTTTCTGATGAATAGTGAAACCACTAAGTGGTAGCTAAAACTGACATTTTCATTTAAATAATATTTTACCAATTATGTGGATTAAATTTGGAAAATATGACATACATGGTTGTTATTAGTAAGTAAAATGTGGTTCAATATGATTAAAATTATTTTGGGTGAATTGTAACTATTGACTTTCATTCACTGCAGTTAAAGGTAAATAGGTTAATTTAAGGTAAAATTAATGTTATAATAATAAAAAATTAACTTAGCACTTGTAATAACCTTATTTATTGAGTAATTTACGACCATGATCATCTTGGGGTATATTTTGGGACCCCATGTAGCCATATGGGAGTGATAATGACAATTTAGATTAATTAAATTAAAGTTGTGATAAAAATGAAAAAAACAAATATGCTTTAGTAAATAAATTTTTACATGGGGTTATATAATATATATTTTTGACTACAAATATTAATTGGAATTATAAAACGATTTCATATTTCATTATAGTTTTTTAATAATTTTTAGACATCAAATAAATTAAATTATTTATTACACAATAATGATGTATTATTCACCACATTAATAAAATATTTAAATAAATAAGATTATAAATATTTAAAAAATATCCAAAATATGTCCAATTCTTATTTTATGATTTTATTTCGATAATTATTCCTCTTATATTATACTTTTATTAGTTTTGGTACTTTATTAATAGAATATCATTATATAATAAAATAATATTTTCACACTTTCTTAAAGAGCCCCTCCTCCACCTTATAAAAATACCTTATTTCTTACTCAATCCTCACACCTCTCAATACACTTGGCTTGTCCAAACCATGACCAAATAATCTATCAAGATCCCTATATTCCTCATAGAACCTTACCTAATGAAGAAGGCACTTCAAGAAGTACTTTTGGTTCATCCCAAAAGAATTTACCCAAATTAATGTAAACGGGTTCTCTTAAATTCTTTTCATTTATTTTTATTCTCCAACACCTAATTTTGTTTATTATATTCTTTTATAACAAAAACATTATCCTCAATATACTAGGATGTTTTTCGGAGAAGTATTAGAACTAAACTTGCACACACCTCCACCTAATGGGTGACGTGCGTACTGTTTCTGTGGATGGAAAGCAAACGCCTCACAAAATGATTATTGTTCGATCATCTCCTAACACCTCTCATGGTGGCCATTAAGATGGAAATATATTTATATATGATATATATTATATATTTTTTTTCTTTAGGATTATTTATTTTTAATTTATATAATAACTTTATGGTTTCCATTATGAGTAAAAGCGAAAATTTCATTTAAGGAAGTGCGGACTACCGCCCCCTCAATGTGATATGACTCATTCCTAACATATTTGGGACAAATAATTAAGGATGTTATGGAAACTATATATGATATTATAATTAAATTATAATATAACTATGAATAATTAATATTTCATTCAATAAAAATACGAAATAGAATTGAAAGTAGTGTTTATACGTACGTACGACTTACCATCTCCATGAACGATGCATTTCATTTATTATCTCCAAATGTTATGCACTATTAAAAATACATTTATATACTGGATATATATATGATATATATGATATCTAAATTATGAATTTAATTTTAGAGATAATGTAATCTTGACCACATGGAAAACATTTAATTATAAGGTGATAATTTTTTACTCAAGTACCAAATATCGACAAAATGACCATTACTAACTTAAATGATTACATATTTTTTATAACTTGGTAATAACTTATATAAAAGGAATAATAAAAAATAAAATGGGTTATTAATCCAGTATAAAATAACTTAAGTGTATTATTCAGGAAGAACAAGGAACTAACATGTCAAGTCAGACACGAGGTAAGGGATTTCTTATTTCACATTCAATTCGGTGAGATTTCCATTGTTTGCCTTTTTATTTATCACATGTGGTAAATTATATACTACCATTTGATATATATTATCATGATTATATTTATATTACTCGTATTTTGTGATTTATTTGGTGGTTCTTATCTTTTGGTCATATGACTCGATCGATTACAACGTGGTAAGGGATTTTCATCCCACTTTTTATTCCGGTGAGATTAAGCTATATTTTCTACTATTTCATTTTATGTGGTGTATGTACTGCACATTATTGTAATCATTGTGTAATATCCTTTAATTTATGGGTATATACATCTTCATTTTATGATACTTCTTTCATGTGGTGGTATGTTTCATATGTTACGAAATCAGTAAGGGAACATTTTAGCCCAAATTTCATTCCCTAGGTTAATCTTCTAATTGATAATTAGGTCATGCTATGATTATGTGTGGAATCACTGTTTGTTTATTTATGTGGTAATTTTGACTCCCCTTTGTTTCAATATTCTTTTGATTCACATAATCACTCCATTAATAAATTCTCAAGTCATCGATATGAACTTGATAAGAGTAATTTTAACTCAATTTCTATTTATTGTGTTATAAATCCAAGCCATTGGTTTTTTCTTAAAAAGAACATGTGTGAATGTCCGATGATCGATTTACATTGAATATCCAATCATATTGACTGTATTTATATTTTTCACAAATAATTATTTAATAGATTTATCCTTAATCTAAAGATACTAGCTTTGTAAGGGTCTTCGTCTCAATCTCCTTTCATTGAGGATTATTTCAATAATAGATACCATATTCTTTTACATGGTGTATAATAAAAAAACATGGATTTTACTTTCATTTAAAGGGAATCATTTTTCTACAAAGACTTTTTCTAAATAAAAAACAGAATTTTTTTAACGTTAGCAGCGATAATGACCTTCTCTTCCACTATAATCGTTATTTGGATTCCTCTATCAGCCGTGATGTTTTATAAAATGATAATAAAATAACATATTCTGTTTTCGGGTGTTTTTGTATTGTAAAATGGGCTTTTAAATGTATTGATTATTTCAATATCATGAAATTATTTATTTTGATTGAAAATTAAATGTCATTAGTGAAATGTTTATATTTTCAATATTTTAGGTGTTATGATATTATAATGGTACATGGACATTTGATGGGTGGTTACGTGATAAACCAAATGATGGGTGCTGCTATGATAAACTATGAAGGGTGTTTATGTTATATCCTACAATGCATTGGGTATGGATGTTACCCGTACAGTTATTCTCTTTAGTGATTTGTGTGGAATTCGATCGTATGGTTATTACACTAAAGAATGATTCTGTCCTGTGTTTGTTTTATATGTTTTGTGCTCTTTATATGGGTTTTATGGTAATATATTTATTATAAAAGGATAAAAAATGATATTTTATTCATTAAATTGTATTTAGTATCTCATAAAGGTGAAATATATTACTTCTGATAAAGTAATCATGGTTTACATGTTGATTTGAAAAAGTAACAGGTTTCCTTATTTTTGTATCCCTTACTGAGCTTTTATTTCTAATCTCATGTTTTTTAAAATGTTTTTTACCAGACCTAAAGTCGAATAGGGTAATGGATGGGGTCAGGTAAAATCCATTTTGACTAAAACATAGAACTATACCGGACCCTTTTTAAGAGTTTTTATTTAACGAAAAAATGGATACTGAGTAGAATGGTCTACATGTATTATTCAAGTCGTCATGTATAAGTTATGGCCTAATTCTCTAAAACTATTAACCGGAAAATATCCACAATGTGAATTATTCATTTAAATCATGATTTTGTAAATTCTTAAGGTCGGGTCCTTACATAAGGTGGTGATAGTTTAACTCCATATATTTATGTGCTCTAATTGATTGATGTTTTATAAATATAATTAATCTGAATAATTATTGAAAAAAAATATTAAAATAAATTTACATTAACAACTAATTTGGGGAATAATTCAAGACAAAATAACATTTCATAAATTTTTACATGAGATAAACACCTATGAAAATTAAATTAAATAAAAAGTTATACACAATTTGTAACTAAATACTTTTTATGGTAATATTGTAAATAAATAATTTTAAAAAATTTATATTTATTTAAAATATTAATTGAATGGTATTATCATTATATAAAGGATTTAGTCCAGTATTTAAAATTAAAATTAATTTAATTATTTTTTATATTTTATATTAATAGTACATATAACATGTGAACATTTAATATAGAAAAAATATAATATATTTCATATTACATGAACCTTGATCAAATAAATTATAAAAATAAATTTTGATATTATATAATCCCCCACGTTAACATCCCCTAAATATATTATTTACATAAATTATTTCATTACATTCTTCTGAAATACTTTTACTTTTAGAGAATTTGAGTTCTATGAGAAAATATTAACTAATATATCCCACACATTTCTCAACTAATGGGAATTTATCACATAATAAAAGAAACTAATTAATTCTTAATAATATACTAAAACCAATAATAAATTGTCCAAAATTGATTTTATTCTTTACAAATCATGATTAACAGTTTTCCCAATTACATGGGAACAAATAAAAAATAGAAGTATACTCTAAAATTCTCAGTATGGAAAATAATATACCATAAGAAATCAAATAATAAAGTAGTTATGAATAATTTAGAATGGAATAAAATAAAATAAAATAATTTATATAAATGATTATTTAATATTGTAAAAAAATTCTTGTTAAATAATATAAATGAAAATACATGTTCCAATAATCAAATTCCATGGTGATTGAATTCATAATTTTAGATTAGTCATGGCTATGTGATAAGACATCAAGTTATTTTCAACATTGCAGTTTACACATATAAAAATATTTGAAGGAATACACTAAATACCATTTCCTGTTTTCCCTGTGAGAGACATTTCTCAATCAAGGGGATATTACTACCCCACTAAACAATAAATAATTCCATTTAATAAATCACATAATGTAATTAATAAATTAAAAAACCTATAACCAACATTATATAGTAATAAATATATATATTTATTGAAATAACAAGTATACAAAATTTCAGGATATCCCCAACCAATAAGGTATTAATTTCTTATATAATAATTCCTCAATAAAACATCATATACAGAATTGATTTTAAGGTTAAATTAATTTTTCAACCAAATAAATCAGTATAGAGAATATATGTGAACACCATTCAATCAAAATAAATTTATATAAAGTGTTCAAAAAGGAATGATATCGAAATATAACTCATATTTATACATAGTTGATGATTTATCTCGAAAAATGAAGTGATGGATCATTCCTCTATTATAGAAAAAATATATAAGAAACATGGAGAAAAAATGTGGATTTTATCATTTAAATAAATTCCTTGATCAAGTATAATGTTTTTGAAAAGATGTAAACATAGATTAAATACACTTTCTATGAGAATTTCGAAAAAAGGAAATAAAATTTTTCTTTTGAAGAATTTTTGTAAGATAAATGTTTTTATAACCATGAAACTATTTATTTCCATTTGAAATCCATGAACATAGAGAACATGTTTCATAAGAAAAGATAAAATGCTACAAATTAATTTCACACATGGAAACATTTTAAATATCTTCTTCTTACAATTTTCTAAAATGACCCACAATTAAAGAATAAAAAATTATTCTAAAAATGTTGTAAAGAATTTAGAAATAATATAAATTGGCCCTCATCAATAACTGATTCATAAATAAGTACATCTAGAAAATCATCCGATGAATAAGGAAATTTATGTGAATGATACAAAACTAAATAGAGGTCATTGGGTCAATTTCTATTACTTTTTCTAAACTATAACAAAGGGAAACAGAAAATAGTTATATGGTTTATAAACACACAATAATTCAATAATATAAGGGAACTATGGTTTGTTTTATTAATAGATATTAAATATTCCTTATATATTTTACTTATAAAATCAATACCAAACTAGAATTGATATTGAATAAGAAACCCAAAAAATAATGGCAACGTAATTATTAAAACAAAATTATAGGATTATCAGGAAATGGACATTAAAATTTCGTGAAATTAAATAAATAAATTATACATTATACAAATAGAGATGTAAATTCCCTATATAAAATTAATTATTTTTTGAAATATCAAACATGTTTCACGAAATTGCAAAAAACGACTAACCCAAAAAAATTGGTATTCCTTGAATAAAAATCCCATTAAATAAATAGAATGATATAGATCTTATAAATAATGAATTGTATGGATATGGTAAAAATTAATTATTATGTAATGACAGAACATAACATATATCATGGTGGATAATATTACACAAGTCATAAAGAATTAAATTTGAGATAAAGTACTTGTTTCCATATTTGAAGACTTATACCAAGGTAAATGGATCTCCAATATAAAAAACATTTTGAAAAACTAATTAACGAAATTATTAATACATATAATATTTTATAATATTCATTTATAATTTTTCTCTACATGTATATAAGTTAGTTACTCTCTATAATAAATGTCATGTGTGAGTAATATGGATCATTTTTAAAAAGTTTCTTACATCTATATTATTCTCTATTCATGTCCAAAATTTCATCACTACCATATAATGAATGTTAGAGTAATTTATTCATTTGAATTATTTATAATTTTTAAATTATTTTTAATGAATTGTAATTGGTATCTTATTTAATGAGGTTAAATTTATTTTTGTTGTATAAAATAAAAATTAAATAATTAGTTTCATATTTATAAAATATGATATTGAAACTATGTTACTATATTAATTTAGGACGTTATAGTATATAATTAATCATGTAGGTGGTCAGGTCGATCTAAACATGTACATATCATAATTAATGGTTCAGTTTGTTTATGAAAGTGGATTATTTTAAAATAATATACTCATTATATAAAGATATTGATATTATTTTTATATTTTTATTTTCTTAAATCATATTTGGAGATATAAAATAAAATAAAAAAACTACAAGTGAAATTGGATATAGAACTATATGGAGGTGGTTGTCTACCAAAACACACACAAGATGTTATTTTGATTATTTATAAAAAATGTTTAATATGGATACAGGTTTATCAAAAAATATATCAAAATAAATTATATAGTAAATTATAATTTTTCTATTATATTATTTAGAAAAAATTAATTTTAAATGATAAGATATAGAAAAAACTATGTTGTGTAAAAGTTAGAACATTCAGTGTGAACATTGTACATCCCTTAGAGGATTACTTTGAATGGGAGGATGTAATTCAAAATGTTGTGTCCAAATGAATAAGTAAGTGAAAAGGTATTCTATGTAAATGAAAAAATTATTATCCTTATGAGAAAACCAAAATATAGAGTTGTCGTGAAGGGGAATATAGTTTTTACCAGGGTAACTAGTTTTCAACTAAGTAATGTATTATTCCTAATAAACTGTTAATTATTACATACTTTTGACAGGATGATTAAAAATATTAAATAAATTTCATCATATAATATTACTATGTTTTAAGATATTAATTTTTACATTAAAACATAAAATGGGTAAAATTAAATTTTTAAGAAAAGATATTTTTTATGAATAAAATTTATGTGTAAGAAAAAATTATCAATAAATTTTATTTTACTGGTATAAGTTGGATTATTATAAAAACTAATATCTGTACATATTTAGAATAAATTCAAAAATGATTTTGAAAATATTAATATTTTAATGTATCGACCAGAAAATATTTTCTTTTTTAAAAAATATTTCTGATGTACATAAAATTTTAAACATATCTTTTCCAAATTAATAATGGTTTTTACCAATGAATATCTTTTCTCAATGAATAAATATTTATATATTATGTAAATACCCGTAAAATTCAACGGAAATTTTTTCCTAATTTTCTTTGGGATTTTACAAGAACTCGGTTTCTGGTGGCACTTGATTCCGAGGCCCTGTGTGCTCGGAATTTTTATCCGAAGATTAGCTCGGGTACGTTTAGTGAACGAAAGAGCGGGTTTTCCTAACTTTTGAACCGGTGCTCGGAATTGAATTCTAAGCGCACCAATAAATTCACAACGCCGGTAATTGCTTAAGAACACCTTTTCCGGAGTTCAGTTTACACGGGAGGAGTTGTTATAAATTTTGGAAGGTAAAATAAAATTGAGCTTCATTTTTATTTTATTTTCTCTAAGAGGTTATCCATTAAGTGGAAGTTGGGAAACTATCCTAGGTAGGTTATGAGGGTGGTGGGGCCCACAGGAACCCCACCCCTTAATATTCCCTAACTCCTTCAACTCACCATTTAATTAGATAACTTAAGTTAATTAAATGTGTGAGTTAAATTTGAGTGTTTTAATTTAAAATACTTAAGGAATAGGTAATAAAATAAGACTAAACACTTATTCTATTATTGTTGGAGCTTGTTGAGAGTGGATTGGGGGAAGAAACTCTAATTTTCTTCTTCATCATTGAATAAAGAGAAGAAAGCGAGGAACGCACAGATCTACGATGATGAACGCTGAGTCCTCGGAGATCGACTACACGACGTCGTATACCGCAACGGCAACGAAGTTTCTTCCACGACGCCTTCTTCCACGACGATCAATTCCGCGACGTTTTTTCCGCGACGCCTTCTTCCGCGATGATAAATTCTGTGACGAACCCTCGCTCAACGAATTCGATGAGGTAGGGGTTTATTTTAAATGTTTGTTCGTGATTACTACCGTCTCTTTCTTATTTTCAATTTGAGCCGCCTGATTTTGAAAAAACGGGAGGAGGTCGGACCACACGAACACGACCGACCCTCCTCCCCCATGTGGGTCTGATTTTGTTGCGGCACATTTAAGGAAGCGCGGTGCCGGAGCACCGCGCGTGTAATATTAAAGGAAGGGCGGAGAAGAGCGGCGCTTTCGCGCCGCACCGGACGGACCTAGGCCGCGGCTGAGGCCGCACCGGAGCAGGAACTGGAGGCCGATTCCAGGCCGCCGGCGTCGGAGTAGGGGGACCGGCCCATGCTGGTCCCGTGGCGGCAACAGCTGGCCTGCCATAGTGGGCCAGCCGGTTAGAGGAAGAGTCGGGAGTTATGACCCCGGCTGGCCAGAAAAGAGCGGCCCCCAACATGGGGGCCGCAGTTGAGAAAAGGTGGGGGGCAGCGCACCCCCCCCCCTCGCACCCCCTAACGCTTGGTCATTTCGGTCGAGCCCCCTGGCCAGCGCAAGCGCGCCGGTGAGCTGGGCCGTGCCGGCCGGTCCGGACCCGGACCTGGGTCAGGTCGACCCGGTTCGGGCCGACCCAAGGGCTACCAGGCCGGGTCAGAACGGGCCCGAACCCCCTAATACCGGACCTCTCACGGTCTTTTTCCACAACATGGGATTCATACCTATGATCGATGCACCGTCATCTGTGATGTCATCCTTGGATCGAGGCAGTCATTTCAGTATATTACACTCAAGTTTTCAAAGACCTTTGGGTTCGGTCGGGTTGGTTCGTACACGAAACCAACCGGGCCCTCGGAGCGGAAACAATTATAACTTGAGCTCCAGACGTCCGATTGATGTGCCATCGACTTTGATGGATTCCTCTAAGTGAGATGAACCTTTTGGATTACTCCACTCAAGGGTTGGATGTAGTTGGAGTATAGTCGGGTTGGTTTTTAATTAAAAACCAACCGGGCCCCTAGGACGAAAAAGACAATAACTCTCAGACTGGGAATCTGATCGACGCGCCGTCTTTCACGTTGAGTTCCTATTGACGATATGGAACATTTGGATTAAACAACACTGGACTATGTTTCAGTTGATGTATCAACCCCTCGGCTCATGGAGCGGACCCTCCCGAGCGAGCTTGCTGTGTGCGGGAACCCTAGAGCTGGCTACGACTATGACGCCGATGAAGACTGTACAAAAATCCTCCATGGATTCGACGACGATGACTACATCACTCAGCGATCCTACGTGGATCAGTGATACCGATATTGTGTTGGTCAGATCCTGTGTGGGTCTGCGCTCAGCGGTCCTGTGTGGGCCAGCGCCTACAGATCCTGTGTGGGTCTGATCCTGTGTGGGTCATTGCGGGGGTTAGTTACATATCGATCCTTTGTGGGTCATTGCGGGGGTTAGTACTTAACGATCATGTGTGGGTCCGACAGATTAGATGAATCAGTGGCTACATTTGATCATATCTATCATATTACGAAGAAGTATACCTATGTGAGCTCAATCTTGACTTTCATTCATTATATTTGATATGATCGACTTGCTTTCCTGTGTGGATTGTGTTGTTCTATCCTGTGTGGACGTGATCGAACTTGGGCTCAGATGTTCGATCCGAACTGGAAATGATGACTTAGGTATATGTATGGGCATATACCTATGTAGTGTCGGATGTTACTTCGTGATTGTATCTTTCCTTTGTGGATTATCCTTTGTTGATTATGGGAGACCATCGGGGGTCTCGGGGTCCCTACTGAGTAGCTTATACTCAATCTGCACGGGCTATGCCCGCACTACGTTGTGTTGGTTTCAGAGGACGGACCGCACTGATCGTGGTTGAGGCACGAATAGCAGGTCGGTACCCAGAGGTAGACAACTGGGCGGGACGTACTCGGAGTAGACAGCTGGACTCGAGGAGATGTGGAGGCTATCTGTACCCACCCTTCATGTGGGAATTCCAGTGGACGGCTCGAGGCTGCGGATTTACTTTTCATTTATTGTACTCCCTTTTTTAGTTTTACTTTACTTTCATTTTGGGTTTTTATACTGGCCCACTTACTTTTCTGCACTTACTTTTCTACCCATTTTTACTTAGTTTTTACTTCTGATTGCTCACTCTGAGGTGTTTGTTTACTTTACAAAGGCAAAACCTTCCCTTTTTATCAGGAATTACGCCTTGGTGCTAGTCGCCAGCCCCTGGCCTATGGAAGGTGGGCTTGGGGTAGTCACGACATGGGCCCCGAGGACGGGTTGTGACAAATTGGTATCAAAATAGTTCGGTTCTATCGCAGAACTTTGGACTAGGATCTTTCTTCTATGTGAAGAAATTGTGTTAAGGGTATTAGGTGTGGTTATCAGGCCAAGGAGTCCATTGTTGGTGTGGCGGCCGACGTATCCGTACATCAGGACCCTGACTTCTGATTTCCGACTTAATGCACAAAAACATTGATTGCATGTGTGTTTCCAGTTTTCTTTGTGATTACTTTATGTCAGATCACCAGGTATATTGTTTGACCGTGGTGCACCTGTTTCTTTACAAGATGGCCCCACGATGGCAGCCGTCTAGGGTTCCGAGCGTTGCACGTGACGATAACCCACCGAGCGACGAGGCCTCGGTATAGGGCCCTTTGACAGCAGAGGCATCGACAGTACCTCTACCCACCAAGCCACCGATGCTACCAGCCCCAGCCGCTGACGATGCACGTCGCCTTAGTGCACTGCATGAGTTTCAATGTCAGCGAATGCCCAGGTTATGTGGAGAGATGGACCCTCAGGAAGCCGAGGCTTTGCTGGAGGCAGTTTTATGAGTTTTTAGGTTAGTGAGAACACCAGCAGACCTCATGGTGATCCTCACAGTGAGCCTCCTGCACGCGGCAGCAGGAAGATGGTGGAGCTTGATGCTACACGTTCACGAAAAGGCATCTCTCTTCTGGACGGACTTTTATAGCCTCTTACACTTGGAGATCGTCACGACCACCCTCCGTGCGGTGCACATCCAGGAGCTACTACAGCTGCGGCAGGGTAGCTTGACGGTCGCCCAGTACTCGGCGAGATTTACAGATCTCTCACACTATTCGACGGACATGGTACAAGACCCATTCTTCCGGGCCCGGACCTTTGAGCATGGATTGAGGCATAAGATCAGGACATCACTAATCTCCCTCATCATTCCGACACAGGCAGGGGTACTGGAGCGAGGCCTTCTGATCGAGAGCTTCCTTACTGATCCTACATCAGCAACAAGACCTACCGCATGGAGACACGTAGCAGAGTCCTCTGGAGCAGGAAATCGACGGATCACTCGTGGGTCCAGGAAAACGACCTCAGGACACTGGCTCAGTGGTGTGGGGAACACAGCGTGGAGCCTGTCTTTTGAGAGGCAGACAGTGCTACGCAGGCGGCAGGTAGGGCCACATGGCTCGTGACTGCCCGACCCGCTGTGCCGAGGAGTAGCAGACGATTGAGGTATCACCCAGGCACAGGCAGAGGGTCGACCGTGGCGGTCCGCATGGAGTAGGCGGATGAGGCAGAGGAGCTGGCCAAGCAGTAGGTGGTGGGAGATGCTTTGAGGCTCTACCACCACCACCACTAGGAGGTCCACCCCGACCATCGGGAGCTGGCGGGCAGAGACATGAACAACTTCAGGAAGCGGAGGCCTACGACCACGGCTTTCCTGAGATGATTCGAGGTACTATCTGTGTCTATTCCACCGTTTTTGGAATTCTTATAGAAATTGGAGTGAGTCATTATTTCATATCCGCTGCCTTTTTTGTAGCTCATAGATTCCGACAGAGCTGTTGGCTCGATCCTTACGGCTAGAGATCCTACGGGAGCAGACTTGACGATTACGCACTGGTGCCGTCATTGTGAGCTTACTCTAGGAGACGGGAGCTTCGGCTGGGATCTTCTTGTAGCGGCAACGATGCCTTACTATGCCATCTTGGGCATGGATTTGTTATCTATAGTCCATTTTCATATTGACTGTATTAGGCGCAAGGTGCGGTGTGTACGCACTGACGGGATCAGTTTCACCTTCACCGGCGAGAAGGGAGCCTTCGCAGCACAGGATTGACTTTTGAAAAGGAGAGGAAATCCCATCACTCATCATTTGGCTAGCCTCATACTAGGATTAGTTGACGTGCGGAGTCCTGGCTTTCCTGCAGTGGTGGATCAGTATACGGACGTTTTCCCCGACGACGTTCCAGGACTACCTCTTCGCAGAGAGGTAGACTTTTATATTGATCTGTACCCCGAGACAACCCCGATATCCACTCCACCATATCAGATGGATCCCGCTGAGCTTCGAGATCTATGGTTACAGTTGGAGGACTTGCAGGGAAAGGGATTCATCCGACCCAGTGTTTCACCCTGGGCTTCCCCGATATTATTCTCCAAAAAGGCGGACAGGAGCTTGCGACATTGTGTCGAATATCATTTCCTGAACCAGGTGACCATGAGGAACAAAAATCTGCTACTGAGGATTGACGACCTCTTCGATCAGGTCAAGGGAGCATGGTGGTTCTCGAAGATAGACCTCAGGTCAGGCTATCACCAGCTCAGAGTTCGGGACGAGGACGTGCAGAAGACGGCCTTTAGGTGTCGGTATGTCCACTATGAGTTCTTGGTTATGCCATTCGACGTAACCAATGCTCGTGTAGTGTTCAGGGCCCTCATGAACAGGATCATTCAGCCATACCTTGATCAATTTTTTGTGGTCTTCATCGACGACATTTTGTTATACTCGACCACTGAGGAGGAGAACGCCTACCACTTGTGGGTTGTACTAGACACACTCCGAGAGAACAAGCTTCATGGAATGCTCTCGAAGTGTCAGTTCTGGATACGTGAGGTCCACTTCTAGGCACACGTCATTTTTGAGGCGGCAGTTGCGGTGGATCCTGCGAAGATCGAGGCAGTGCTAGCTTGGGAGCCACCCAGGAGCGTGACGGAGGTGCAGAGTTTCTTGGGTCTAGCTGGGTAATACATGAGATTTGTGCCAGACTTCTCCAGAGTTGCGGCACCTATCTCATCTTTGACGAAGAAGGGGAAACCCTTTGTGTGGTCAGACAGATGTCAGTAGAGCTTCCAAAAGCTGAGACAGAGATTGACCAGCGCGTCTATCTTGAGGCTACTGGAGGAGGGAGTTGGGTACGTAGTGTACTGCGATGCATCATGGACTGGACTCGGATGTGTCATGATGCAGGAGCGGGCCGTGATTGCCTTTGGATCACATCAGTTGAGGCAACATGAGACAAACTACACTACCAATGACCTGGAGTTACCAGCAGTGGTCTTCGCTCTAAATATGTGGCGACACTATTTGATGGGCGAGCGCTTTACACTCTATTCTAACCACCAGAGTCTTAGGTACATCTTCTCGTAGAAGGACCTGAAACTGAGACAGCAGCGATGGCTCGAGTTCCTCCTGGACTATGCCTTTGAGATAGTCTATACTCATGGAAAGGGGAGTGTGGTAGTCAATGCTCTCAGCAGGAGGACGTGCATTCAGCTACTTGAGGAGGCGACAGAGCAACTAGCCGCTTTGCAGATATCCTTCGTGTATAGAGATGTAGCAGCCTTTCTTCAGTCACTCACAGTCACCCCTCCACTACTGCAGTGGGTCAGAGAGGCACAGTGTGTGACAACGGGGTCCCGGTGACAGCACAGCCACCCCACCATAACATGGTCATCGGGTCCTGGCCCACCAGGTACCACCAGTTGCCCCCACAGACACGTGGGGCCCACCCCAAGGTCCACCCACATGCCTGAACGGGTCATCTGACTAATGACAGTCCCCACAGACCAAAACATGTCCTTTCCAGTGTGCTTTGTCCTCACTCACACACATCCTGGGAAACTTCCCAGAAGGTCACCCATCCTAATCACTACTTCAGGCCAAGCACGCTTAACTGGGGAGTTCTAATCAGACAGGCTCCCGAAAAGGAATGTGCACCTTGTTGACATGAGTCATATCATTTAGTCATTTAACCATTTTTCATTCGGGGGTGTTACACAGTGTGGGGACGCCAACTTTGAGACGCGGCGTGCAAAGATATCCTCAGGACATGCACTTGATGGTTTCTCTTTAGGAGGAGAGCACGGCATCCTTTTCAAAGAAAGTACCTTGGTACTAGTTGCTTTACAGGAGGAGGTGCTGAGAGAGTTTCACACTTCCACTTTGGCGTTACATCCTGGAGTGGCGAAGATGAAATAGGATCTCAGGTGACAGCACTGGTGTCCGGGCATGAAGAAGGCTATGGAAGAGTTCGTTTCTCGATGCCTCACCTGCCAGCAGGTGAAGGCAGAGCACCAAGTACCAGCATGCTTGGTGCAGCCCCTGGAGGTCCCAGAGTGGAAGTGGGATGGCATATATATGGACTTCATGACTGGACTTCCATGCTCTTCCAGAGGTCACGACTCCATATGGGGATTGTCGACCGACCCACCAAGTCGGCTCACTTATTACCCATCAGAGAGCAGGGCTCAGTGGATAGCTTGGGATTTCTATACGTTCAAGAGATTGTACGGCTTCATTATGTGCCTTCATCTATCGTCTCCGATCGAGATGCTCGCTTTACTTCCCGGCTTTGGAAGGGGTTGTAGGAGGCATTCGGGATGCAGCTACGTCTGAGTATTTCCTTTCACCATCAGATAGATGGTCAGACCCAGAGGACCACTCAGACTCTTGAGGACATGCTCCGCACATGTTTCCTCGACTTTGGTCGCAGCTGGGAGGACCACCTACCCTTGGTTGAGTTCGCGTACAACAACAGCTACCACTCCACCATCGGGATGGCACCCTATTAGGCGTTGTAAAGCCGACCTTGCAGATCTCCTCTGTACTGGGAAGACCCTGGGGAGTCAACACATGTGGGACCGGAGATGGTCCAAGCCATGATAGAGAAGGTCCAGGTCATCTAGGAGTGGATGAGGACAGCTCAGAGCCGGCAGAAGTCTTATGCTGATAGGAGGCAGAGGCCACTAGAGTTTGATGATGATGACCACGTCTTCTTCCAGGTCTCACCTCGATGTGGATTACAGAGATTTAGATGAGGCAGGAAGATGTCTCCATGCTTCATCGGACCATTCCAGGTCCTCAGCAGGATTAGCAAGGTTGTTTATCGCCTAGCTATACCACCTCAGTTGCACCAGGTGCAAAACGTTTTCCACGTATCACACTGAAGAGATACGTGCACGACCCGACACTTATCATTGACCATGGGGATATGGACATTGATGATGGGGAGACTTTTGCGGAGGTTCAAGTGGAGATCGAGGATTGAAAAAAGAGGGTCCTACGTGGATGGTCAATTCTTCTAGTGCGCATCAGATGGCAGCACGGGAACCTCCAGGACAGCACTTGGGAGCGGGAGGCTCAGATGCGTGCACAATACACACATTTGTTCCCCTAGTTTATGATGTATCTTTACGTGGACGTAATGCTATGAGGTGGGAGTAATGTAAAGACCCGTAAAATTGAAGAGAAATTTTTTCTTAATTTTCTTTTGGATTTTACAAGAACGCGGTTTCTGACGGCACTTGATTCCGAGGCCCGGTGTGCCTGAATTTTAATCCGAAGTTTACCACGGGTACGTTCAGTGAACGAACGAATAGGTTTTCCTAACTTTTGAACAGATGCTCGGAATCGAATTCTGAGGGCACCGATGAATTTAAAGCGGAGGTAATTGCTTAGGAACACCTTTTCCGGAGTTACGTTTACACGGGAGAAGTTGTTATAAATTATTGAAGGTAAAATAAAATTGAGCATCAATTTTATTTTATTTTCACTAAGTGGTTATCCATTAAGTGGAAGTAGGGAAAATATCATAGGTAGTTTATGAGGGCGGTGGGGCCCACACGAACCCCACCCCTTCATATTTCCTAACTCCTTCAACTGACCTTTTAATTAGATAACTTAAGTTAATTAAATATGTGAGATAAATTTGAGTGTTTAAATTTCAAATACATAAGGAATAGGTAATAAAATAAGACTAAAAACTTATTTTAAAATTGTTGGAGCTTTTTGAAAGTGGATTGGGGGAAGAAACTCTAATGTTCTTCTTCATCGTCATAGAATGCGAAGAACGCGAGGAACACATCGATCCCCGACGAAGAACGCCGAATCCTCGGAGATCGAATACGCGACGCCATATACCACGACGCCAACGATGTATCTTCCGCGACGCCTTCTTCCATGACGATCAATTCTTCGACGTTCCTTCCGTGACCCCTTATTCCGCGATGATAAATTCCGCGACGAACCCTCGGTCAACGAATTCGATGAGGTAGGGGTTTATTTTCAATGTTTATCCGTGATTACTACTGTCTCTTTCTTCTTTTCAATTTGAGCCACCTAATTTCATAATTACGGGAGGAGTTTGGACCGCACGAACATGTCCACCATCCTCCCCCATGATGGTTTGATTTTGTTGCGGCACGTGTAAGGCGGCACGGTGCAGGAGCACCGCGCAGGTAATATTAAGGGAAGGGCGGAGAAGTGCGGCCCCGTCGCACCGCGCCGGAGATTCAAAAAGGCACCGCGACCAGAGCAAGGATGCGGCAGAGGGGCGTGGTGCCGTCACGCCATGCCGGATGGACCAAGGCCACGGCGGAGCAGGAACCGGCAGCCGGTTCCCGGCCGCCGGCGTCGAAGCAGGAGGACCGACCCATGCCGGTCCCATGGCGGCAACAGCAGACAAGCCGAAGCGGGTCGGCCGGTCAAAGGAAGAGATGGGGGTTACGACCCCCGGCTGGCCAGACAAGAGCATCCCACCACATGGGGGACGTAGTTACGAAAAGGCGGGGGGCAGCGCGCCTCCCCACACCCCCTAACGCTCGGCTATTTCGGCCAAGCCACCTTGCCAGCGCCAGCGCGCCGGCGTGCCAGGCCGCCAGGCCTGGGGCGCCCAGGCCAGGCCGAGCTACGCCAGTTGGGCCGGACCCGGAACTGGGTCGGGTCAACCCAGTTCGGGCCACCCCAGGGGGTACCGGGCCGGGTTGGACCGGGCCCGAACCCCCTCATACCGGACCTCTCACAGTCTATTCCCATAACGTGGGCTGCGGACCTCCGATCGACGCACTGTCAGCTGCGATGCGATCCATGGATCGAGACGGTCGTTTCAGTATATTACACGCATGGTTTCAGAGAAGTTTGGGTTCGGTGGGGTTGGTTTGTAAACGAAACCAACCAGGCCCTCAGAGCGGAAACAATTATAACTTGAGATCCGGACGTCCGATTGACGTACTGTCGACTTTGATGGATTCCACTAAGTGAGACGAACCTTTTGGCTTAATCCACTCAAGGTTTGCACGTAGTTGGAGTATAGTCAGGGTGGTCTTGACTAAAAAACCATCCTGGCCCCTGGGACGAAAAAGCCAATAACTCTCAGACCGGGCGTCCGATCGACGCGCAGTCTGTCGCGTTGAGTTCATATTGACGATACAGAACATTTGGATAAAAAACTCCGGAATGTGTGTCAGTTGATGTATCAACCCCTAGGATCATGGAGAGGACCTTCCCGAATGAGCTTGCTATGTGCGGGAACCCTAGAGTTGGCTGCGACTACGACGACAATGACGACTGTACAGAAATCCTCCGTTGTTTCGACGGTGATGACTACAACACTCAGCGATCCTATGTGGATCAGTAATACTGATCCTATGTGGGTCAGATCCTATGTGGGTCAGCGCTCAGCGGTCCTGTGTGGGCTACCGCCTAGAGATCCTGTGTGGGTCCGATCCCGTGTGGGTCATTACGGGGGTTAGTTACCTATTGATCCTTGGTGGTTCATTGTGTGGGTTAGTACCTATCGATCCTGTGTGGGTCCGGCGGCTTGGATGAATCAGTGGCTACATCTGATCATCTCTATCATCTTACGAAGAAGTATACATGTGTGAGCTGAATCTTGACTTTCAATCATTATCTTCGATATGATTGACTTGCTTTCCTTTGTGGATTGTGTTGTGTTATCTTGTGTGGGCGTGATCAAACTTGGGCTCGGATGTTGGAGATGAACAGGAAATTATGACTTAGGAGTATGTATGGGCATATACCTAAGTAGTGTCAGATGGTACTTCATGATTGTATCTTTCCTTTGTGGATTATCCTTTGTCGATTTTGGGAGACCTTCGGGGCTCTCGAGGTCCCTACTGAGTAGCTTATACTCACTCCTGCACGGGCTATACCTGCACTACGTTGTGTTGGTTGTAGACGACGAACCGGGATGGTCGTGGATGAGGCAAGAGGAGCAGGTTGGTACCCGGAGGTGGACCACTGGGCGGGACGTACTCGGAGCGGACGGCTGGACTCGAGGAGCTGTGGAGGCAATCTGTACCCACCCTTCAGGTGGGACTTCCAGTGGACGGCTCGAGGCTGCGGAATTAATTTTCAGTTGTTGTACTCCCTTTTTCAGTTTTACTTTACTTTCAGTTTGGGTTTGTATACTGGCCCACTTACTTTTCTGCACTTACTTTTGTACCCAGTTTTACTTAGCGATTACTTATTCATGCTTACTCTGAGATGTAAGTTTACTTTATAAAGGCAATTCCTTCCCATTTTATCGAGAATTACGCCTTGGTTCTAGTCACCAGCCCCAGGCCTATGGAAGGCATGCTTGGGGTAGTCACGACACGGGCCCCGAGGATGGGTCGTGACATATTATTTTTTTTTATATTTTTTTTTTATAAATTTTTTTAATAAAATCATAAATTTATGGTTTTAGAAAAAATAAAATGGTTCCCCATACAATAGAATTATTTATTTCAAATAAATTATCAATATTCATAATTATCTAATTTTGACACACAAAATTAAAAAATAATATTTCTTTAAACTAATTAAAATTTTATTTTTTTAGAAAGTGTAATTAAATAAAAAATATGAATGAGATATTATTATATCAAAAATTATTATTTTTTAAAATCAAGTGTTCATGATAATATTCAATAAAAAATAAATTTTAATTATTGTTAATTTATCAATTCACAAAACATAAAATCCTATATTATCATCCTAATCAATTAAAAAATTTCAATTTTAATTACTAATACTTCAAATATAAATTTCATAAATAAAAATCATTTTTAGTATTAAATTAAATTATTTATTTTTCGTCTATAAATATGAAATTTTAACTAATTACAATATTTTTTACAAGTGGTTTTATTCATATTAAAATTTCATAATAATATTCATTAATTGTTTCATGAAATTTTGAATTTGGGTTTTAATGTATAAATATTTGTTAACGTTACATTAATTTTAGGAAAAGACAATGTAAAATGATTGGTAATTACAATCCCCTATATATAATTTGATTCACTGTAATTATAAATATTACTAAATTAAAACGTTAAGGGATTCAATGAATATTGATTTAATTTGAAATGTTTTTTCATCCTCAATATATTTGAGTTAACTAGTGATCTCATTTTAACCATTGTATTTTTAGCATAACTAGTGTTGAATTTATCTTAATCATTTTTTAAAAAAATACCAAAATAGAATGGAAGTATTTTTTTCATAAATAGTCTAAAGTTAGAATCATATTAATAGGTTGTAATTGGTTGATTTTTATTGTTTATTTTCCTATATTTAAAATAATATTGGATTCAATGTCAATAAACCCATTCCATTCCTAATATTGGCTAATATATGACTACAGTTTGGAGAATATGATTTTTTTAGGTTCAATATTCTTATAAATATCTATTAGCTATGATTTATTTACTTTGGATATAATAATCATACTACATGAACATACTATTTCAATGTATTCTTATTAATTTGGAGATATTATGTTATTAAAAACATTCTATTTTCCTAAAATTTAGATTTATAAAATAAGAATACAAGAAACATTGGTCATTAGAGAGTGACCTAGGATACTCATTCCACATAATTTTGAAACCACATCTGTATATTTAGTGTCATAGGATTTCTCATGTCTTTAAATATAGAGGACCCTATCATCCTTTTTATACATTGGATTTAGTCATTGACGTAGAAAATGTTCTTATTCCCCACATTTATGTCATTGAACAATGATGGGAATATTTGGATGAACATTATTTCATTTCCTAATTTCCATTATTCTCTTTAGATATCTTCGGTAATTAGATTCCCTATTCCATCGTTTTAGAATATCGAACAAACATTTCTTCAATAATGAAATTCCCTATAGTGATTCTCTCAATATATTTTAAATTTATGTTTTTTAAATTTATTTCCATTATGATTCTTTTAACTCAAACTTCCATAAGACTCAATTTTTTTATTATTGATTTTTTGGGAACTAAACTATGTTCCTATTATTAATCATAACATGTGGTTGATGATTTGGAACAATCACATGATTTATCGCTCCAACTCATATCTCATTAGTGTTCTAATTGGTTAAATCTCCACATTTTTTAGTACATCCATTGTCAACATGATTCATCAAGGATTTAGACATTACTAACTCCATAAATGTTAACATGATTGGTTATAAATTATAATTATAATACAATTAATAAAATTTTAACCTCAATACAGAAAAGAGTAAGGCATTTTATTGTTGGCATTCATTTATCTTCAATTAACTAAATATCAATCTAGGTTAATCCAATGTGACTTATGTTTTGGTTCATTAGTCAGATTGATCCTAAAAAATGGTTGTCATAAATTACCTTGGACTTTATTATAATATTTTAATCCTAAAAACTATTATAATCTATGTTCACACGATTCAACTTGACCATTAACTAAAAAATAAAATATAAACTAATATATAAAATTACCTTAAATTATTTGTATATATATATTTCTTATATATTGTTATAAAATTATTATGTTATCAAACAATTATATTTAAAAAATTAGTAATTGTTTATAATAAAAATTTCAACCACTAAGGTATATAAAAATAGTGTTTCTGTTTTGGGATGCAGTCATAGGACCACTGACCATGCACAAAGTGAAGACCGATTCAACGTTTAACGAAACATTTTTAATGTGATTACCACTAGGTGATTATATTCCATATCCATATCCACATTATATTTTCTATATAGAGTTTTAAATTCTCAAGAAAGAATATACACAGAACATCACCAAAATTTCATTTTGTTTCTATACACATAGATTTATCACTTAGACTTATCCAAAGGGTTTTAACTACGGTCTTGTCATTCTAATTATGAAACAACATTATGTATCCTATTATACCTCAACTAACCAAATGGTAATATGTTACTTCTAAATAATGATCATCCTAAACACATAATTAATTTTATTTATCAATCATAAATTACCCTCAACTGATGATATCTGAACCTCTAAATATATCGATACTCGTCCCCTATTCCAACTACTGTAGTTTGTAAACGAATATACAATAATCTGATGATTTATATCAAATATTTCATTACATATATTCTCAAAAAAAATTATGTTTATATTATTAAACAATTAGTTAACAATGTTATATAATAAATCCCATTGATTTCACAATATGTTGAATTTTTTTTATAATATATAAGAAACTACCTGGAATGTAAAATTTATCAATATCTCCCAAAAATCCTCTACCTATTATATTCATCAATAAATATTATATTAAGAAAATTTATTCATAACCTGATAAAAATTATAATGAACCTAGTCCCGATAGCCCATAGTTTGTACCTTGATTTATTAAATTTTCATAGAAGCAAGGAATCAAATCCTGAAGGAACAAATAGATTAGAAGACTATATAAAAACGATACATAATTGAAATTAAAATTAAAAAAATTTAATTTTATATTATTTGAAATTAATATTTTACAATTTAGTGTATCAATGGATATCAAAAACAATAAACTTACAATAAACCTGTGAAAAAATGAAATATAAGAAAAGGGTGAGCTCAAATTCACACTAGTGTATAAGTAAATCAGAATCAATAATAAATTGAATAATTTAATCAACATGGAATATTATATTATTAAACAACAATTACATGAAATCAATAAAATGATATTAAAATGAATCCACATGTGTTAAAATACTAAAAATTTACTACATTTTAATGATGGAATTCTGAATTTAGGAAATTATTAATTATATGACGTCATATATTTGGAAAATGAACCACTATCATTATGACCTTTCACAAAATGGTTTATTAATTAGGGGTTAAAAACTAATTATATTGGCCAACATGGTCATCTCATGAGACAATCTATTCAGATAAGGGAAATAAATAACCATTCTCCATTGGTGTCTTTCATATCCAATGATTTCTTCTTATATCAAATGATCCACTATAAGAGTATTTTTAAATCTAGGTGTCCAAATCCACTTTTATACCTTTGATATATAATATTCATGATGGAATAGAATTTTAAAAAACCTAAAATACATTGAGGAATGAATAAATAATGATTTTAAACTTCAAATGGATAGGAAATAAACCTAATGAAAACGAATTGTTCATAATGCCAACTAAGATAAACAGTTTTGGACCAGCCCCTTTATTAAAAAAGAAAAAGGAAAATAGAGATCCCTTTTGAAGGGGTTAGGGAGAACCCAATACATGCCTGAAGGCTAAAGGCATAAAACCTTATATTTGAGTGACACAAACTCATTGGTACAAATCACATTACAAGTAAACAACCCTAAACCAAGGTTAGTAAATAGTGCCACCATGACATCTATAATGCATCGCACCGCAGTCAGGTCCGCCCCGCCAAATCGATGGTCGAAACCTCGCCGTCCATAGTAGCCAACACTCCAGACCCGTCATCCTGATCTGGACCGGTGCCGAGGTCCCCCCCTCCATAGTGTGAAGCCCCGTATACCAACGCCCAATGAGGCCACACCCCCGCATCGGCCTACCCTACCAACATCGCAAACCACAGAGCCCATTCGTCTGAAGAATCGGTGTCCCAATGAAAGATTAAAGGAAAACCCGATCCAGCTTGGAAAACCAACTATGAACACAATGAAACGCCCATCCAAGCTTCCACATCAACGGATTTCCAGAAAAAATCACCCTCAATATCCATCGACACATGCTACAGCCGCCAGTGAACCCCACAATATTTTTTAATCATTCGAATTGTATTAACCAAAAATGTAATATATATATAAAATGAAGCATTAAATACCATGATCATAATGAGATTAGTTATATGATATTTCAATGTAATTTATGCATACCCCACACCCATGAAATATGTGGTCAATAATTCATATATCTCATAGAAGTAAAAGTTAGTCAAGAAACCCCTTACCTTATGATTTACCATAGTGTATCATTCATTAACATTTTTTTAATGGAATAAGGAATATTATTTACTCATTATTTAAAATTTAATATATTTATAATACCATATGTGATGATTTTATAAAATTTATGGCTGATTTATTTATAATATTTCATTTTTTTCATGGTTATGGGTGTGTTTATTTCATGGTTTTAGGATCATTTCATTTTTGAAAAATTATGGATGTTCATGTAGATTCAGATTACAACACCAAAAATAAAATGGAATGATATTAATTTACTTGAGGAATTATTTATGTTTCTAAATAATATATTTATTTCATATATGATGTTTACCCATTAGATTAAATGAAATTGATTATTGTTTAATTTATTATGGAGGTTTTCCAAACATCACAAAATATTTATTTCATATTTTATACTATGTGTGTATATAAGTTCTAGAACACCAAATATGATATATGAAAATTATATAAATATTATTTAACCAGGATTATATTTATATGACCATAATTGATATTAGAAATAGAAAAGAACAGAAAAAAAATTCATAGATGTGATTAACCGACATAATATGGAATATAGATTCATTTAATTGAATTATAGGACATTATAAAATGGTCGATATAATTTATTAGATTAGAAAAATGAAATTTTATTTTTTAAATAATTATAGAATTATAATATCTTTATAGATGAAGTACAAGTGGAAAAAGTATAAGAAGAAATTAAAATATGGGAGGTCTTTTCATAAAATTATGTCTTGAATATTACTTACATGTGTGAAAGTTTAGGTCCCTAAATTTAGTATTTTGGTGATACCAGTAGATATTGGAGGTGGGGAATGTCATTAAGAGAGGTTTGGGAATATATATGAGCATATACAAGGCTTATGGGTCTAAATGGGTCAGTTGGGGTTGATATTTTTAATTGAGGAGAGGTGGGATTATGTTATTTAAATAATGATTATTTTATATTAAAAACCTACCAAGTTGAGGTGGAATTAATTTCCACGAATTTGGAGAGAAACTAATATCTGTAGGTTATTTAGGGTCTATAAATACCTATAAATTATCAAATGTTTTATTTTTATTTTTTTAATCCATTACGCTTAAAACATTTACCAAATTAATTTTTTCTCCATACCATGATAAATTATAATTTTACCATGGTAAATTTACTATAAAAAATTGGAATTTAACATAAAAAATTATTTGGACATTATTATTTTGAATATGGGATGAATTTTACCATATTCAATTCAAATAATTGTAAAAATTATATTTATTATTATTCTTGTAGACACAATGAAAAGAGCAGGGTTTAAACTGAAATAATCAAATGTTTTAAATGTTTATATTTTCATTTTCATTATAAAATTTGTTTAATTACCTAAATTCAATTTATTTTTAGATAATTTATATAAATATATGTTAATACCAACTTTTTCTATAATTTAACTAATAAAATAAATTAGATGAAAAAGTTGTTCTTGATTAAAAATCATAATTTTTACTATTCATCAAAAAATGAAACCCTTTCAAAAACAATTTACCATAATATAATTTGGATATTATTAATTCATAAATAAAAATTAGGTTTTCAAATAAAATTTATAAAACTGTCATCATATATATTTTAAATAGTTTTAGTATAAAAATGATGCATGATTTTCCATTTAAAAAAATATAATGTTTTTATACAAAAAACATGGTTTATTATTTTCATAAGACAAAAAAATAAATTGAATGAATTCATATTTTATTTAGGTGATATATTCTATATATTTTCCTTTAATATCTCTAACTAATAGCAATTAATTTAATTAACTACTATAAAAAACCCTTGTGAGCATTGAAATGGTTTTTGTATAAAAACACATCTTTTTGGTTCAATTGGATTTTATTTCCAATATTAATGAATTGGAAATAAAAGAATTCATTTTATTAAAATATTTGAAAATATATTTTCCAATTTTTTTTGATATCATTAATTCACTTCATTCCTACACCTTTGTGATACCTATCATAATAATAATTTAATAGTTTTATTTAACATAAAGTTCGGTATAATGTAATTAATTTGTGTGATTGAATTTAAAAACATAAATACCATAAAATATTGTTGTGTTAAATTATCCCCTCTATCCATAAATTTCCCTCACAAATTAAAATTTCACACAAAAAATCAATGTTTTATAGTTGAAAATACCTCTCATGGAAACCCATATAGTTTATAGGGTTTATAAATAATCCCATTAATAAAAGGTAATAAGAAATTCTATGGTCACAAAAAATAAGATTTCAAATTGGATACCATTTGTTTGATGTGAGAAAGGGAATTTAATAGAATAAACCTATAATATTCTCATTTATAGTGATAGATAATATGTTCATCAAAATTAGTACCATCATAAAATAGTAAATATGGGATGGGTTAAATAAGCCATTGATTTTTCAGTCAGAAAATTAAATGAATATCATTTTTCATTCAAAAATAAATTCCCATAGTTGATGGATTGTTCTACAATATATATGATCACTTGAAAGACAATAAAATTTCATAATTTCGTTCAATTTCATAATTTTTGAATTATCCTTTGGTTTTGTCTTGATCTATTTCATCTACATCTCCTTTTCCATGTAATTTTTATTCAATATGAGTTTCTCATACATGATTCACTTTATTGAATCAAAATATCTACAAGCTATTCCATCGCCCAATAAATATTTATTCAAACAAAAACGATTATCAAATTATACCCAATATAATTAATCATACATTTCCTTAAATAATAATATAAAGAGGTAGATTAATTTATTCAAAGAGTAATTAACCTCAAAACTTTTCCTGAATATTAATAACCATATTCAAATTCAAATAATGTGATAACAAATTTTATCTTATATAACATAAAGGAGTATAAAATGAAACAATCCCATAATGTGAATCATTTGATCATTTATTCTCCCAAAACGTGGTAGTCACTATAAAACCTTAATGAAAACAGAGATAGAAGAAGAGGATTTAGAATATATTCCATAATACAAATACATAGTATAACAAATAAGTGATAAACCATCAATATGACTAACCTATATTATGTTCATTAATTATATTACATAATTATCTATTTTTTATCTCAACACCACACACATATTAATGGTTATCATTCCATCAAACAAGTGTTTTCAACAAGATAATGTTTCCATTAAATAATTTTTCGTAGTCATTGGTGACATTCAACATGTACCCTCATATCCTTAAAGAAATGTATTGTTGTACAATCCTTATACATTTCAATATTCGTATAATGATAATTTAAAAAACATATTTCATGGTTAAATAAACTTTGTGAAAATAGTCATTCCATTTAGTCTATATCAAAAGAATATGTTTTACATTGATCCCATAGATTCGTCTGAAGTTTACTACGTCGAAAATTTGTGTATTAATTTTCATAGTACCTTATATCATTATAGTTGAATGATTTTACATTTAAAAAATCTTTATTTCCATTTAGATCATGATTCTAGTTAACATTCAATCCCCAATTGTACAGAAATCCCATTCCCTTCAGGCACGTACCATGGCGTTTCTTCAAAAAATTACCACATATGGGAAAATAATTACTTCTCTTTATCCTCGTATTCATCTATTGATCTATTGATCTCTACATATATTGATTCCCATTAAATTAATTATACATTGATAATTAATTACTTTTTTGATAGCATATAAAACTATTTAATCATGTAATAAAAATGATTGTGAGACCCCCACTCTTCAGATAATTGGTGTAAGAAATAAAAATAAATCACAATTCATGTTATCCTTCTTTTATATGTAATCAATACCATAACCAGATAAAAATATAAATGTATCATCATACTCTACAAAACATGCATACACTTTTTTCATTATGCTAAGGAACATTATTAACATTTAAATTTGTTCCTCATTAGGAAAATATTTTTAAAATTAAGTTTTATTAAAATCATTCCATTCCATGAGTTATATTTCTTCTTTGTCCATTTTATTATGGATCAATGACCCCCATTGATCAACATCATCTTTGAGGAAATATATTGTATGTATGACCGTTTCATTTTCAACGTATCCCAAAAATCCAAATGTTTTCTTCAAATACATAATACATTAGTAAGAAATAAATAGGCTAAAAAACCCACTAAATGATGTGGTATCGTTTAACATAAATTGATCAGAAAACTGATAGTATCAGTATTTAATATGTTTCTCCATCCAAGAATGGTTATTTTTCATAACCTAATTAAGCATCACTAAAAATCCATAATATGGTCCATTCCAAAAAAAGATGTATTTGTATCTTTATCTAGTTAATATCTACGTTTGACATTAAAAATGATTCCATTCATCACTTCAGAATCCAATACTAAAAAATACTATATACATGATTAGATTGTATCATTACAAAACATAATGAAAAATCACAAAACATGTGAAATATTTAACCAAAATTTAAAATTTTATTCTTATATAATTCCATACTCATGTGAATTGTACCATTAGGATATTATTCTACAATTATCTCCAAATTCTACCATAGGTTTATATTCCATAACTTATGTTTTTTAAAATACTTCTCATGAGGATCTTACTAAAAATTCTCTAAAAACAACTATAATGACCATATCCCAAATAGCCTTGAGTTTGTGCCTTAAAGTTTTAAATTTACATATCTATAAATAGATTCATCCTAACGGACTGAATATTTTCTGGTTCTTTTAAAATTGATACATATTTGAAATTAAATGTACATAATATAAAAAAATCAAGGATAACACCATTACCCCCCACCCTTATCATAACATGGGATATCAATGAAAATAATCTTTTTGGAAGAAATGGTGGTCATACAACCTAAAAAAGGGTGTTATCAAATCCATATTAATGATTATTTACATTGGGTGAAATAATTAATCTCTGATTATATTAAATAGATAAATTTAAATAATTTAACACACATTCCATGAAATAAATAAAATGGGAATTAAATGAATCCATATATTTTTTTCATTGTTGAAATCATAATGATTATAATGAAAAAAGTTTTAATGTATGAAAGTTTTAACAGTTTGGTGCCATATATTGAGAACATGAACTGCCAGTGTCATGAACATACACAAAACATGTTAATCATTGTGGATAAAAAACCTATTTAGTAGATCTCATATTGTTGTCTTATGAAACAACATAAGACTCGAGATGATATTTATATCTTTCAACCACTCATGTCTTGACTATACGAATCGTAACTCAAATATCAAATGATGAATTTATAAAATTTATTTTTAAATCAAAGTGTCCCATAAAACATTGAATAATTTGAATTATAATACCCATGAATGAAGAGAATATACAAAAACATAATATAAAATGAATAATGAATAAATCATGATAATTCATGCCAATATTTTCGTCAATATGCCACATGGAATTTAATTAGTTCATAATAAAAAATATGTATCACTGTAATTTATGATGGAATTGCTAACAACTATTAAATCAGTTGAATAGTATGCCAATTTAAAATAATATTCATCCATGTAAACACTAAACACAACATTTTAGTGCTTAACTACTCATTTATCTCATATTAGAAAAGTGAGATAAGAAAACCCTTACCTCACACACTCTATTCGTGTAGAGTTCATTGACATCGTGTATAATGGATTAAAGAATATTATTTACTAATTCAAGAACTATATTCAGATTTATAAATTAACCCGACTTCCATATTACAGTGCCCCAAGCCAGGTTGGCTATCTGGCCTCAACTTCATCTCCCCAACCACCAAAGGCTTTCTACTACCGATGAGGGCTAAGTTATATCTATGGAGAGGTTATTCCATTAACACAATAGTGTATCAAACCATATTATCAATAATATAAAAATAGGTGGAATTATAATAACTAGATAATATGTAATCAATTGAAGACTGAAAAAAAACTATACCAAAATTCATATCCTTTAATAAATGATGATACATGTTATAAGCCTATAATAAGAATCCAAAACATGTAAATAAGGAATATATATAGTACATCTAAAAAAAGTAAAAAAAATTCAAAATCAATCCAACTAACAGTGTAAGCGTCAACTCATTCTCATGCTCCCCTTCTCCTATGAAATAATCATGAACATATAGTATTGTCAATTACCTTATTGACACTAATAAAAATATAGTCGATTTGGGTCCCCAATGGTGGCCCAAACTAGCTATGAGACATAATCCTAGTAGGAAACCATACATGTTCTATTCCAAATAGTTTGTTTATATATATATTAGACAGTGTTCATGTAAAAAATAACAAGTACAAGAAGAACTCAAAAGTAAACCATATAAGCTGCATATTCTTATTATATAACCTATTGATTTAATCATGTTCATTTAATCAATATGATTCTGAATGTAATGGTAAAAATATATAATTTTATCAATTCACATTAATAATTCAGTCTCATATTAAATGTATGTATCATGAGCCAACAGAAACTCGACATCCCATGTATCATTATGACCACTACAGATATCTATTCAGGCCATCAAAAAGTTATAATTCACACATGAAATCCACGATTTTACTTTGTCTTGGAAGACACATAATAAAATTAATTTCATTACTAATTCATTTAAAGTCCTAATCTTTTCCTTATCATTCCTACATTTTAATTCTTGTTTCACTCTATTTGTAATATAAACCAGCACCCTAAGTCCCCATCCAGGGACATCCTCAAGAACACAAGCATTGATCGAGGTGTTTTACACAATTTCTTATAATAGAGTCTATCCTTGGGGCTCTACAATGGGAGACCATGTGTCAGCCATGACCTATAATTTAAATTCCACTTGCTTCCATCCATGTTATTTTCATACGTATCCCTATATCACTCAGTATATAATGATTCTCCCAACTGAGTTCATCCTTGGTAATAAATATCTTGAGTCCATTTGTGACTTTGGAATAATCAAGAACTATAAAATTATGAGTATATCCATGGAATTCATCATTCCAATCCATACATCACCCAAGGCCGACTCATTATCATTCAATAATATCATTTAATAAAATTCATTTAACATGCCATGGACAAAACAAAGATCATCTAGTAAAACACACCTCAATGGTTTATTTAAGATATATTCTAATCTTATATAGATTAGATGACAATTAATTATATGGAAAATTGAATTAAAATAGATAGTCATCCTAAATCAAGGAATTAAAATCCATAATCATTTTTTAAGTCACACGGGAAGATCAACTAAAATAGAAATTCATTATAAAACAAGAAACTCAAGCTTCAACAGGCTAATACACTGTTATGGGAAAGGGTTTTTTTTACTTGTCACATCCCATGTATCAATTCAATTTCATTACATCAATTTAAAACCCATGGTATGGGAAAAGTCACAACTAAAATTTATATAAGTCCAAACCCACCCATGTTGGTTTATAAATACAACCAACACACCGAAATCTGTGTCTCCATTAATTGGTTGTTCATAACCTATATAACAACTAAAAGACTGATTATTTATATATACATTACAAGAAATTATATATTTTAATTTAATTCTAATGATATGCCCAAAAAATGTGGCACACAACATAGAAGAATAAATAAATTGATGAAAATTATAAAAAGGGAATGAGACCACATATCATTGGACCATAATTGTAATATTTTCTAGTATAATCTCATGAATCAACGAAATACTGATGAAAATTGATGAATGGATGGATAACATAAGAATAGGGTATATAAGGTTGAACCCAAATAATATAGTTGATATCTTGAAGAATAAAGAGTGAAAAAAAGGAGGTGGGATCTAATTTATGTGGACATGATCAGATAGATGACCTTTGATATGGTGATTAGATGAAGAAGATCATACATGGGCCTCCCACTCGCAGTTCTCGTCATAAAAATGGTCATTCTTCCATTACAACTACCTTAGAGGAACTGAGTTTCCTCAAAGAACCATAATGATAAAATCCAAAATACATGTAGGATGATCTTCAGAGGATTTTTCTACATGAATCTCAAATTACACATTCTTGAAGTCCGGAGATGGGTCTGAATAATATCATTATAACTGAGATAGATAGATTATGTAGTGAAAGGCCTTTTACCTCAAAGATAGTTTCAACTCATAGGCTACCGGTGTGACTCTCTTTCCAGAATAACAAAATTCATGGAATATCATGTGGAATTCGTACCTCGAATTGTGTTCCTCTTCTATACATGATTATGTGAAACACATTAAAAATATCATTCATTGATCTCGAACTATAGAGTTCTCCAACAGTGATCAGTGTATGATTTTGGATGAGACTTTTCAATTTCATCTCGCTTCAGAATAAACAAAATGATATAAGTGGTAACATGAAATTAATTACTTCATTATATAGTTTAAAATCCTTCTACCTATAAAAATAGAGGTTACCCTAATTTGTAACCATACAAATCTTCATAAGGTTCCATCTAAATGCTTTCATTAAATATATTGAACAAGATAAATTTAACCTGGGGTATATGCTTCTCCAATGAAACCCCATATTTTATGAAACAAGCATAAAGAATTTCCTCACACACGTGAATTGTTCCCTCAAATTGGACATCTCTCTAGGGGTTGTATTATGTTCTTAGAAGCATCCATGTACCAAACACCCTCTTTTTCCATACCCATAATCATGAAGTAAACTGGCTATCCAAATTAGTAACAAATGTATTCAGAATTTCTTGATGTCGTACTATCTCATGGATGTAAAAAATTTGAAAATAATCATCATTAAAGGTTTTCATGAATTTTAGGGAATGTGATAACATCATTATCCTTTAAAAAACCATTTTTTATTATTACCCCTTGGAAATTTCTATCAATATATCATGGTGTCCATTCAGACATCAATCCATTTCTACAATGGAATGGGTATCTACTATAAAATCATGGATAGTCATTGGTCTTCCACCTTCAACCACAGATAGGTGGAACACCTATGGGAAAACAAGGTTCACCTTTTTTCATTCCTAGACACCAGTACTGAAAATGAAAATTTGGATACATATTGGTGACACTAAGGTCCACTACCCAAGATGAAACATGAGAATATCACGTTATCTCCTTGTGTGTAATGAAAGAGATTGATATGCTACTATGGAACCATATAATCTCATCCTTGCTTGTGGTTTAACATGGAGGAGGGTACTCACCTTCGTTTCTCTCCAATGAAATGATTCCTTCTTAGTCTGATAGTTACCTCATCATATAAATGTCTAGAATAGTGTAGGTATTATGTAAGGATGATATAAAATTATTCCCCTTACTGTCATGCACCTCCAAGTGCATATCAAATACAAATCCAGGCGCATCCACTCACTGATGGCCTGGTGAAAATCGTATTTATGTGTTCTTCTACTCAGTTCATCACCACTACATTACCCATTCAAAGAATATCAGAAATCTCTAAATTGTTATACTATTTATGTTAAAACCATCTATACTAACATAGATTTATATCATGTTGTGAAAATATGTATTTGAGGATTTTGTGGTTCATGTAAAGCACAAAACACTTTCGAAGAATGTAATTTATCTAATAGCACAATTAATGGACAACTATATTTAAATCAAGATCATATATCAGGTTGTTCCTCTCATGTTGTTTTAGTTACAGAGACTTGTGTTCCACAACTCTGTCCCCAAACATAATAACTACTCATATCATGATACTAGATTCATCACATTACACCAGGTAACTCCCACCTACCTCAGAAAATATTAGTATAAGCACTAAAATAAATATCTATTTCAGCTCTTGAAAGCTCATTTCAGATAAATATGATCATATTTACATCACAACCTTCTTAGTCAAACCCGTAAGAGGTACTAGTATGAATCTTATGACCTAAATTAAATTACATTAGTAACCGTCCAACCCTATGAAACATGACACGTTAAAGATGGTTTTGGGATTCTACAAGGAAATCATAACACTCATCCACAATGGGTCAATTGATACTCCCGTATCTGAGATAATGTGACCCCAGAAGTTAATCTAATCATTCCGGAAGTGTCACATTGTGAGTTTTTCATATTATGGATTCTATCTCGGAGTATTATATATGATATCAAACTGATTGGAATGGTTGTGTAGATTATGAGAATACACCAAGATATCGTTCTTGAAAACCACAACAAATGAACATAAATAAATATGGAAAATAATGTTCCTAAATTCACTGAAATTAGCTAGCATGTTCACAAGATATAAATACATAACAAAATAATCGTATTAATTTTACGTCCTATGGAAGGATGTGTGAGGAATATATAAAAGACCAACACAATTTTTATGATAAACATATATTAAATAAAATCATTGAGAAAAACCATATTCCTTGGTTCAAGTCAAGGGGATCATTTATCACTACTACCAAATCAACCCATAACAATGATAAAAAGGGCCTTTATCAGCACTAAAAAAGTTCTAATAATCATAGAATAGAAGACATTTCAATACATTAAATAGATATAGAAAATTGTTGTTAATGTTTTTCTTCAAAAATGATTTTCAGCACTATTAAAGTGGGCCTTCAACAGGGAAAAACAGTTTTGTTAAAGGCCCTTTGGATTAAGGGTGTATGAATTTTCCCCACGCACCCCCTTATTATCACTTCCCACCCAAAACCATTATTAGCTTCCCCCAACCGTTTATCAGTTCTTTAGATTATCCCACCCTCCCACACACACTCCTTCCTCTTGCATGTTTTGAAACTAAGACCACCAATTTTAAAAACACTTCCATTACCACTCCAATATATTATTTTTTTACATTTTATGATATATTTAAATATTTATATATATTTCATTAGTTATTTATATATATTTTTTATATATATTTTTATATAAATATATATATTTTCTATGTAAATATGTTTAATTATTTATTTATCAAATTATCATTTTATGTGTGAATATATAAAAAATATGTATAATTTATTACTTATTTGATTATAAATAAAATTAAATTAGAAAAAATGATAAAATATAAAACCCATAATATCTATATGAAAATATTCCCAAGGAATTATTTCTTCCCTACTAAAAATGAAAAAATAACCTCTATAAATAAGGCTTAAAATATATAAAAATTTGTAAAATTTGGGTACTCCAACAAAATATATTTTTGGAGGAATTCTATATATTTTTTGCCACTAAAAATGTGATAGTGGTTTACATGTGTTATTGATTACATAGATCAAAATATATGCTTCGATTTGATATGTGGAAGATCCCAAATGGACTCTTATATTTAATGTTATAATTGTTTGATGTTTGAGTAACATTTTCATCTTATAATATATCGTTATTTTTTTTATAATTTTTTAAATTTAAATTGATATTAAATGATTATTACTCGATAATAATAAGTAAATTATTATTTAATAAAAGTGTTTCAATATATTATAGGAAATTTTCACAAAATATAATATATATTAAGTTTAAATACCTAATTACCATATCTGAATCATATTTCAAAAAGTATATATTATTTTCACATCAATATAAATTTATTTATATTTTTTTATATTTTTTTAATGAAATATAATTTTTATGAAGTATACTATAATATGTGCCGGTAAAAAAGTTGGGATAAGGGGGGGGGGGGGGGGCGGGGTTCAAGGCTTCTGAAAAAAAAATTCAAGCACGTTTTCACAATAACTTATTAACGTACCCATTTATTAGTGCTCGTAAAAAAGAACTGATAATGTTCCTCATTTAAAAACACATTTAAGAAATGGTAAATCCCCCTCTCCATAATATGAGTACATATTGTTTTGTTAAATACCCCATTTAGCAACACTTTTTTTATAACTCACAAAGGGGGTCTTTAACAATACTTTTAGTTAGTGATATTAAATCCCATGAACTGGATAAACCCAGATGGGTAGTATTGCATCCATGATAGGGGATTCTGATTCTTGAAATTCATTTGGTTTCATTTCTTGTAGTATACACATATACTAAGATTTATTTCTACCTTTTTACTAAAATGGTCCATGAAAACTAAAGAAAAAAATTGGGTCAGTTGAAACACTTTTCCACTAAATCCTCTAACTATATCTTGCGATATTGAATCTCAACAGTATCCTTAGGGTAATGAGGAATGGATATAGGTGAAACTATTTGAACAACCTCGATACAGAACTCTAGCACTATCATTGGAGTTAATCATAAATTTTACCATGAAGACATCGATAAAACAATCAACCAAAGGATAGAGTTCTACTAAAAAAATCTGTTTGATCATCATGATATGAACTCAAAATTTGCGGTTTCATCCCGCCCTTACCATGATGCTTAGTTCTAGGTCGGATAAACAGGAAATAATATTCACCATTGTGAGTGATCTATCAACCATATAGTGTTGTAAAGGGAAACCTTCCATTATAGCAATCCAAAAAATAATAAAAGACTACAAACCAGACCATCCCAAGAATGATATCAATTCTATTCATCGTTAGGATATAGTGGTTCCATAAAAAATGACACCACCAATCTGAAGGGGGAACTCCCTACACTAATGTAGACCCTCAATTATAATCCCCAATGGAGTCTCAAGCATTGATTAGTAATAATACTTATGAAAATTGATCCCATGTCACTCCAAAAATGGATTATATATAATTTTATTAGAACACCCAATACCAAAAAGTGAAGAAGTTAATGTGGAGGCCACTAGAATAGTAAACCAGATATTAGAAGGTCTAGGATCATTCTCATGGAAGGAATATTGAACTGAATATATTTAGACTAAACATTGGAACTATGATACATCGTGGATTCATATTGTAGATCCACCCAACTGTCATGATATGCATGTGGTCTATCTATTATGTCATTGACAAGAATCTAGAACTGATTGGGAAACTCTATTCTTTCTCTCATCCTAATGAGAGATTTCTAACCAAACACCTAAATTTATAGTTAGTAATGAACAAAATTCACTTGAATCTGGTATAATCATTTTTCATTAGAGTTTTATATAGTCAATCTTGTTGTAAGATCGAAAATTGACTAGGTTTGACATACATTGGGGCCTTATATATCCCATCCTACCATAATAGTACCACCTCCTGTAACTACATGATTATGTTATCTTACTACAAGTTTAACCATAATGAATCCCTAGATATTTTTTCCTACTCTTGTTTGATGCAGTACTAGATCTAGATGGTGATCCACCCTATATCACACGTCTATCCTCTCTTAGGGTACTCTCTATGATAAGATCCAAATTCACTATTATTGCAATATTTTTCAACCAATATATATTCATTATGGATTGGATTTTAAATATAAGACCATCCTCATATCACTTATCATTCTATAACCCATCACCCATAAGAATATGTGAAATTCAGTAAATCTCAACAAAATTGGATGAGTAATCTATAATTTTTATCACACCCAACTCTAGGAGTATGTACTTGATGGTTCAATCAGACACAAAAAATAATAGGATATAAGTATTCATAGAAGTACATATTAAAATACATCATTGACATCTATAGATGATTATTAGTCTGAGTGATAACATCCCACAATATTATGGAGGAATAATGCATCAAATACATAGTGAGATTCAACATCCTATCAAATGGAATCTATAATTTTTTTATTGTAAATATCATGGCCTCTATCCATGAATCTACAACATGTGGTCACCAATATCTCGAAAACATGGGTGGATGCTACTGCTCAAACTCATGTGTCAACTCTTCATTAGCCGAGGCAGTTTGGGGTTCTCCCTGAATGATCTGGAAAACGCAGAGAAACCCCTCTAAAAAATAGGGCTCAACACTTGGTTCTAGTATAAAAACTAGTTCAACATTTGGATCTACTAGAGAATCCTCTAGAAACCCATGGCCCAATACCCTTGGAGTGTGATCATACCACACTCCCAAAGTATGATTGGAGGAAATCATGGTTAACTCCTTTAGAAATTCCAAGCACATGCCTCAGATAAATATTAATTTGTAATGTTGACATATCAAATACATAAATATATAAATATGATAGGTATATGCGATCCAATATATGTTCACACCTTTTCTTCATGTGTTTGCTAAGGGTGTTTTACTAATTATGTATATGAAATAGACACTACCAATAACCCATTAATATGGTCATGACATGTAAATTTCTCTACCCTATGAAACTAAAATTTCCATTCAATTTTCACTTCCCATATCATTTTCAATTTTATTCATCACCATTTTTCAATTATATCACATTCACATTATTAGTTGAAGGAATGATCAACCAAATTATTATTTATGTGAACCCATAGTTATTATGGATGAATGAGTGGTGTCCACCTATTTCACAAAAAAATCAATCTTCAGAATACTTATCACAACTGTATGTATAGATATCACAACACCTAGCACAACATCATGAAAAAAGTAATTCATCCCATATAGAATTTCATTATACCTAGAATGTGATGTTTTGGAGGTTCCTATATGATTAATGAGATTTAAAACTCTCATATCATCAAGTTGAGACACAATATTACCCAAAAACGTATCAATAATAACATCAAAACTAAAGTGAATCACCCAAAAGTTGAATAAAATCAACAATAATATTGAAAAAATAAAAAATGAAATTGAAATTGAATTCATTGAAATTTGTATTTTTCATGTGTGTGGGTTGGATAGACCTATGTACAGCTCATTACTAAACTCAATTTTATTCTTATCATAATTTATTGACTATCAGATGTAAAAAAAACTAGAAGAGAATGAATTAATACCACTTTGGGATTTACTATGACCAATTGCAACCTGATAGTGCCTTGAGCCCTATTGGCCACATTGCGTCATGTCCATCTTCCCAAATTCCAGATGCTGCCAACTAACATTGAGGGTCAAGGGGTGTATGTGGGGTGACTACACCCTCATTTCTAGAGTATAGCACATCATATTATCAATAACCTAAAAGTAGCATAAGAAGTATAATGCCATAATATTATTAAATATTTGAGGACTGATAAATAAACATCACCAGATGTATTGTTATATAAAAAATTATGATATAGGTAATATATATCAAATTTGAATCAAAATAATGAATATAATAAAGATATACAACACATGTATCAAAAAATAGAAAAATTCCAAAATATATCCATATAGCATCGTGAGTCTCAGATTAGTCCCATACTCCCATGATCCAATGAAAAATTCAAGAACCTATAGTTGGATGATTTCCCATATCAACGCTTATAATCATATATTCTTTTTCGGACCACAAATGTTCTTGAAATATCTTGTGAGGCATAATCCCAACAGGAAACCACCCAATATATGTTCTAATTGGTCAGCAAATATATATAATAAATAGTGTGTAGGTAATAAGAAATATTAAAAAGATGTAATCAAAAGTTAACATCCTATAATCTAGATTCTCAATTTATGAATAAATCTTTTAATAAATTTAATTTAATTAATAAGATACTAATTTAACATTTTGGACTATTTTTTTAATCAAGTTCATTTAACCGTTAAATTGCATTTATAATGTATGTATCGAGATGTGAGGAAATATCAGATTCCCAAGTATGATTATAAGAACTATAAATTCCTATAAAATATATCTAAAAGGTATAAGTAAAAGGCTATGTCCAAGCTTGTGATACGACTTAAAGAGGTATCATAAAACTCATTTCATTCATAATTCAGTCATGAACCTGAGCTTGTGCATTGAATTCCATAGTTTTAATCCAAATGTCACTCTATGTGTAATATAAAATAACACCGTAGGAGCCCATCCATAGTGATCCTCAAGATCTAAAGTATCACATGATGTGTGGTATAAGTTTCTATCCAATTGAGTATACCCTGGGTGGTCCAGTATGGGAGCTGAACTATCACACATGGAATATATGTTAACAACCTATTGTTTTGTCCATGGAATTCTCAAATGCATCCATGTATCAATCACCATATAATGTTCAATGCCATTGATTCCTTCCTTTTTGCCAATATCATGTGTCCATGTGTCACATGAGCATAATAATGGTCAAGACCATATGATTCCATCCATGGAAGTCTACATTTGAATCCATGTTTCACTGATGGCTGAAACATTATAATTCGACCATATGATTTAATCTAATTCATTTATCATGACAAGGTTATAAATAATAACATCCAATAAAACTCACATTTTTTAGTGATTTATGTTATTATCAAAGCATGTAAGGATTGTCTCACAATTACTCATAAGGGAATTAAATTAAAAGAAAATTTAATACTATATAAATAAATTACATGTCATATACATCATTTAAATCACATTGGAAAATAAACTAAAAGGGAAATCCATTCTCAAATAGGAAACGCATGCTTCAACAGGAAAATAAAAAACAAAGGAAAAGTGTCATGTTCACTAATCCAATCCCATGACCCAATTTAATTTCATGTAAGCCATTTAATACAAATCTCAAGGGTAAATGAAAACCTCAAAGGTATCGTAGTCAATATCCACCACAGTGGTCTATAATTAGAACCAACACACCCTAAGTGGTGGTTGTATTTAATTCATAGTTATTATCCTATCAAAAAAATTAATAGGACTCTTCAATTTCATATACAATACCAATATAATCTATTTATTAATATCATATAGTGTTATACATGGAAATTTGGGGGTGCAATATGGAATAATATTTAAACAACGTGACTTTAAGTGAATGGAACAAGGCCACATACCTTAGTTCAATATTTTATATCTACATTGTATCAGCTACTGATTTCTCTCATATTAGTATAAAATAAATTAATAGATGAATAACTGAATAATAGGGCATATTATCTTGCACCGAAGTTGCACTGTAGATATAATAAAGTATAGAGACTGACTGAAATGGAATTGGGATCATACTGATTCAGACATTATGAGATAAAAGGCCATAGATTTGGAGGTCAGATAGAGAATATATCATCATTTTAACAACAATATCCAAAGGTATTGAACGGGGGGAGGAGTCTGATTTTATGGGAAAAATGAGAGGAAATTTTTTTTAAATTGATTTTAATTTAATTTAAAATTAATAAATATGAAAAAAATAACAAGATTGCATTGTTTTCATATATGGCTTTTCAAACCACGTATTAACCATTCATAGGTATCTGTTTGTAAGGGGAAATCACAATATTTTCCCATACATTTATACTGCCAATGTGAAAACTATACCAAAATCCACTATCAAGATTACAGAGTTGGCTAGATAGTCATGCAAACCCTAATCATAATGATTGACTGAAACCATGTTTTTTATTTCTCCTTTATTTCATTTCATTGAATAGTTTTTTTCTATTTGGAATATCCCAAAGTGTTAAAATAACAATGTTAGGTTCAATTTTCCACCGAAGACAGGGTTTTGGTCATTGAACATGCCTTTTACACCGCCCAATACTTCAATACACCCAAAAGGGCATTCAGGTTAGGAAATATTTAAACTTTTAAACAAATAATTGAGGGATAGTAAGCTATTTTTATATCATTGAAGAACTAGTTTCATATAAATAATTCCTTATGTTATAATTTTGTAACACATTATAACGTATTTATTAACAATATTTCAATATTTTCATGATTTTGGGCGCATTTTTTAATGATTTAATGATCGGTTCAATTGTTTAAAATTATAGATGTTGTTGAAAAATGGGATTATAACACCATAAATACAAATTAATATAAATAATGATATTCAGGAAATATTAATGGTCTCAAATATCAGATTTATTTTTACCTTCATGATCATTCATTAGATTAAATGTTAATGATAATTGTTTAATTTATTTTGGTGGTTTTACCAATTTCCACAAAAAATATTTCTTCCATTTCAAATTATGCGTGTTTAATTGTTCCAGAATATAAAATAATATATACTATACATATTAAAAATATTTAACCAAGAATAATTGTTTTATTAACCTCTTTAAAGGAATTATTGGAGAAATAACAAAAAAAATTATTCATAGAGGTGATTAAAAGGGATAACATCGAGAAATGTTCTATTTCATTCAATAAAGAGATGTAATAAAATTATTGGATATGAGTTATTAAATTAGAAACCTAAAATTTATATATTTATATGATTATTGAATAAATATTCCATTATGTATTAAATACATTTGGAGAAATTAGAAGATGAAATGAAAATAATAGATCTTTTTTGAGAAAATTATCTATTGAAGATCACCTCTATAAGAGACACATGAAGAGCTAGTATATGGTTAGTTGGTGAAACAATCATTATTAAGACACTAGTAGAGTGAAGAGGTGAGGTTCTTTAGATATATTTTTATATATGAGGATTTGTTTGTCCAAATTTGGTTGTGAGGGTTGTATTTGTACAAGAGGAGATGTGGGTTTAAGTTATTAAAATAACAAATTTTTTATATTTAAAAGCACTCCACAATAATGTAGTATTAAGTTTGATCAATTCGACTAAAAATTAATATTTTGGATTATTTTTAGGGTTGATAAATACTTCAACCAACCATTAAATGTTGAAATTTTTTGGTATTTTAAGCCTTCACCATTATAAAATTTAACCATTTAATTTTTTACCTATAGTGCCATAAATAATTCTTTTTCACCATGGTAATTTTTTTATACTAAAAAAGAAAAAGAGAAAAAAACATAACTTACAACTTATTATTCCAAATATTGTATACATTATATCTAATTATATTTAGAAAATTTTAAATTATATTCAATATTGATCATATAAAAATTATTAAAAAGATGGATTCTAAAATAAGAAGGTTCTGTGGCTAATAATTTTTTTATATCCAATTTCACATTGAAATTATTTTAAATGTCCTAAATTAGATTTATTTTTTAAAAATTTGTGTACCTTTTATTTAAATTTTTTTATATTTTTACTAACAAGTAAAACAATTATATGAAAAAAATGTTCTTATTTAAAATTCATATCTTTACATTAATCATCAAAAAATGAAAAGTTCCAAAATTTAAAAAATATTTAAAAAATAAAATTTAGATATTACGAATTTAAAAAATAAATAGCTTTTTTTCATTTAAAATAGCTAATATTTTCAAACAATTATTTTTCAAATAGGTGTCCTATTAAATGTCAGTAAAATTATCTTTTAGAAAATTTTTTCTTCTAATGCATAAAACTATAATAATTTTTTGCATAAGACTATAAAACATATTGAATGAATTTAAATTAACATGAAGAAATATATAAAATATTAATTTATTTAAAATATGGCACTAATTTTGATTAATTTAATTAATTAATATAAAATTCCATCCATGTCATAAGAATAGTTTATAATAAGATACTATTTTTAATTTAAATTAGCTTTTATTTTCATTTGTAAATAATTGGTAATTGAATAATTAATTATATAAACCTATTTAAAATGTATTTTTAAAATTTAGTTAATATCATTCATTCCCATAATATCAATGGCTAGATGTGAACTATCATAATAATATATTAATAGTAAGTTTATGCTTGGTGTTCTGAGTAACGTAATAAAACAAAATGGTTGAATTAAGAAACATACCTTTAAATAATGGGATTTTACCAAAGTGATCAATAATAAGTTTGTGATTAAGTTATCTATAATGGAATTAATATACAATAATTTTTCATAAAATATTAATGAATCATTAATATGATTGTAATAAATGATAAGGAAATATTTATATATAATTGATCACATGATCTTGAAAAAATTCCATGATAAACAATATGGGGAAAACACATGGATATTTAAAAAATTCATGCCAATGGAATTCATAATATAATACAATTTATTGTTTTTTCCAAAGATAGAACAAACTATGAAGGCCTTCGGCCAGAGAAACTTCTTGTTTTCAAAACCACAGTCATGACTTCTATATAAATAGGTAGGCAAACAACAAATACAAAAACTAGTTTTTATATGAATCCCACTAAGTATTGAAGGAGTTTCCAATTGAACATCCAAAAAAAATTTCATATAAATAATTATTTTTATTAATGAGTATAAAACCAGCCAATATATAACGAATATTCCTTATAAATTAATAATAATCCATCTTGAAATGAAAGTTATATAAATTTTTAATGTCTCAAATCAATAAATATAATATTTCTCTTTGTGTCTATTCATCAGAAACTATATAGGTAAATTTTTATATGGTAATAAAATAATTTCACCAAAAAATTTAAGTAGGATATCTAGGTACACATAATTCAATAAATGTGATAAAATATAGTGTGTTTGAAATGGTAAATAATTTGAAGAAAATTCATAGTTGTACATTGTCAATGACATAGTGACATAGAGTATATGATCAATAATTCCACTAATATAGAAATAAATCACATAATCCATCTCAATAAATAATGTTAATTTTTTTGTTTGAAAATTTTCATTGATAAAGAAAAAAATATTTCAAAATATGTAATTTTTATGATAAAATAGGGGAATTTTGAATATTGTTTTTTAATTTAAAAATAAATTTAAAAAGTTTATTTTTTTTAATATATATAATTAGGATAATAAAATTTTACGTAATAAATGATGTAAATATAAATAGTATGTTACATAGTAAAACAAAAAATGCAGGATATATGTGTTCCTATCGAAATAATTAAATGTGAATCTTCCCACACATGACAAAAAACCATTCAGAAAGATTATAAAATTAAAATAAATACATTATAATTAATGTAATATTTTTATAAAATTAATGTCATGAAATATTATTTCATAAATAAGAATATCATAAAAATAATTCAATGAATAATTAAATTAAAGGGAAACACATCCAACCAACAAAAGAGGTGGATCATTATCTCTTACAATGTGTAAAAAATGATTCAACGGGTATAATAGTGACAAGAAATCTAAACCAGAATGAATAATATAGGGGAATAAATTCTGGGGATTTGATAAATAAATAGCATAAAACTCTGAAGATTAATTTTCATTCAAAACAATATAAATATGACATTGAGTTTGAAGAATAATAAATTTTGGAAATGGTAATATAAAAATTGAATGATAATATGAGGGTTTAACATAAATGGAAATTCCAATATCATGGATAAAATATATTAACGATACATAAAATAAACATCTAATTTCATATTATATATTAATGATATTTTTGTTCAAAATATCAATCATGTCTCTTGGAATTGATAATAACGACAAATAATTTTACATTCTTGCAATCCACTAAATCAAAATCCATGTAATGAAATAATATAATATGTACATAAAATATATGAATTCACTTAATATGGTAAAAATAGTTATGTTCCAGTCACATCACATCTATTATATCATAGTGCACAATATGACATGAGTCTCTAGATATTAAATTATAGGCAAACAATTTACATACCTGAATTCCCTAAATCCACAAAATGACATGAATCTCAAGTAAAACAAAAAATAATATATTAATAACCAATTTATAAAAAAAAATTATTAAATATTAACAATTATAATCATAAATTATAATTATTCTCTATAAATAATGTATTTAGTTTTTTTAAATCCATAACATTAGGTGCGACTAATATATCTCATTTTGAATAGGTTTGGTAACAACAGCTATGTTGTTTATTATTCCACCAATTTTTATAGTTATTAGAGAACTCAAGGTAATCAAATTTATAATGTATCGTTATATGTTAAATAAGAATTCTTTCATTATTAAAAAAAATTCATTTTGAATTCTGTAAAAATATAAATTTAAAAGATGAATTTTAAATTAAACAACCTAAAATTTGGGATGACTTCTTTAAAGCATGTTCAAAAGTTATGTATAATGGTTTAAAGAGTGTTATTTATTTATTAAAAAACTATATTAATATTTATAAAACGTTTTAAATTTTTTATAACATCATTAGACAAATTTATTAATAATATGTATTCATTTTCATTGTTTTGGGTACATTAATTTAATGGTATTCATGGTTGGTTCATTAGGGAATTTCATTTAGAAAACAATAAAAAATCCAGAAGTGGGAAAAAAAGGTAATACTATGATTCCATAAATCCTTATATATATTTTTATAGATATGAGGAAGATTCATTAGATAAAACATTATTGAAAATGACTTATATTTTTTTAGTAGTTATTTTTTGCTATTATGAAATTATATCATTTTATTTAGAATCATGTTAATATATTCTTTCTAGAAATTAATATAATATATAATTTCTATATTAAAATCATATTAATCCCCAATTATTATTTATGAACTCTCTTGAAGGAGGTAAGGAAAAATTAAAACTCATCTTCCACGATGATCGTGAATCAACAGGTCACATATGATGTTTTAAATTTATGGAATAAGAGGTGAATATTAGAGGATTAATGGGGAGTATTACCTTAAAAAAATATCATTCTAGTTTATGTATCATTTTATAGTTATCATGTAACTTTGGTAAGGTGAGGTGAGGAGAGAATAAGAATGAAAAGAAATTGAAAATAAAATAAAATAAAATAAAAGTGGTCTTGCCTCTTGAATTGTACTCATTGAGAACATTTTTAAGGGCCGTGGTTATGGCCTATTGGTTAGATAATAAGTTACTGAACGTTGGTAATAGTAATGTGAAGGTAATTGGGAATAAATTATACATTTTTTAAAGGCTTTGAATTTGTGAGGAGAATATGTGTTGAGGGATTATATTTAGAGTGGGGAGTGGGGGGTTTTTTAATTACTTTTTTCATCAAATAATAATTTTCATTAAAAACACTTAATAGTTTCTACTGCATCACAAAATATAGTTAATAGATATTTAAGGATCAATATTATGGTGATTAAATAATCAGTACATCATATATGACCCAACAATTCATTTACTTGAAAAAAACAATAAATTATTATATTTCAAAAATTAACATAAAATAAACATTTTTAGAAAAAACTCAACCATTAACCCAAATTTTTTTGAAATGTTAAATTGATAAATTAACAATATTTTTTGTAAATGATTTTATAAATATTAAAATACTAATATTTTTTTATATTCACTATTTAAAAAAATACAGATTTTAAAAATAAAACCTATTTTATGACACATTAATAAACTAATTATAGTCTCATACAATATAATTATAATAAAAATACTACAAAATATTTATTTAGGAATTTATTTTATGAAGATAAAATTTATTTTATGTCACTATATAAATTAAAAATGTTAACCAATCATTAAGGTTTCAACAAAATACCAACATATAATTTATCATTTTAAAAACATTTATTTACATATATAATAATATAAATATAATATATTTTCACTTATATTATAATAAATTTTATTTATACATTTATTGGTGTGGTTAGTATTCTATAAATATTGATTTCTTAAAATATAAAAAGAAACTGTATTTATTATAAGATTATATTTAGAGTATCTATTTAATTTTAGAATGAAAATAAATTATTTTATAAATACCTAGTTGGTACACACATAGTCATCCATGAAATTATTTCATACCATTATTCATGTAGTTGGAAAGACCTACCCAGATATGAACATTCCCTAATAAATGGATGATGATGGTTTTAAAACATGATTCTTTTCTCACTTTACACTTATTAGATGAAAATAATAATATTATTTGGATATTTTTTTGTGTTATAACAATATTTTATTAAATTTCAATAAATAATAAGTAAAATAGATGAAAAATGATACAATTATCTTCATGGATGTGGTAGTCCTCACAAACACACAAATGAAAATTCCATTGTCTAGATGAAAAAGGGGACATTTCATAATTGCATTTTACCATTTTTTAAAACATTAATAATAATATAAATACATAATTTTTCATATAATATTGTGAAATGTAAACTTTAATGGTAATTAATGTAAAGAGACAACATTATTGGAATGTGTGTAATTACATTGAGAGCATTGAGAATTCCTTAGTGAACGCTATGGAAAGTTGTCGATGTGGAAAAAATCTTAGGTAACGAATCATAATTATGTGAAAAAAGTTTATAAGGGATGGGAATGTGAAATATTTTAAATATTAAAAAAATTGTTTTACCCACATTGTGTGGTGGAAAAACCCTTTAATAAGTGGTGAGAATGGAATTTTTTAAACATATCCTCTTAATATAACAAGGGAAGAAGTTTGATATTTAAATGAAACAAAAAACTGGGAATTATAGAATTGAGATGATTTTGGTCAAGAAAAACTCATACACTTTATTAGAAACTTTTTTTATATTTATGGTCTTCAATCCATTTGGTTAAACAATTTGACACTTTTGGCATTTCTGTAGTAACTAGTTTTTAAATAAGTAATTCATCTTTTATTCCTAAAATTAATATAGACCATTTTACCTAATTTGGACATAAATATTCAAAATATTGAATGAATTTTTTAGATAATATTTCAATTTTTAATGGCTTTTATTATTATCCTTAGAAAAAGTAACACATAAGAAGTAATTTTATGTAAAAATCTATATTTTGAAGAAAAAAATAATTTTTTTGGATAAATTTATCAATCTATTTTTATTTTCAATATATAAATTTGTTATTTATAATAAAATAAACTATTATTTTTCATTCAAAGAAATCAAAATCCATATTTTACATAAATAATTTTTACAAGAAAATACCAAAAATATTTATACTATTGATAAATATTATATAAGGCCATGAAATATTAAACATGTGGTTTCTATATTAATAAGTGTTTTAAAAAAAAGTATATTTAAAATACACAGTTAATTTTCTTTATGAAAATCATTTCAAAATCATTTATTGTATACCATCTCTGAGTGTATTAATCAATGTGATGGTTTTTTTTAAAAAATTCATTATTCAATATAATAAATTATTATAGAATAATTTTAATAAAATTTTAGTGATATTAATTTCTCATTATGAATTCAAAAATGAGATTTTTTACCATCTTAAATTCTAAAATTAAAATTTTTTCAATTTATGAATATTAAAAAAATATAACAAGAACCTTCATTTAGTGAAATATATCATTTTTAACATTAAGTGTTATTGATATCATTCCAAAACAATTTCTAACTTAATGAATGTAAATATATTATTTAAAATACATTAACATCGTATATTTTGATAATAATAAATAAAAAGTTCACCTTTTAAATTTTTAATTCTTTAAACATGTCTTTAATAATGAATAATAATGGTTAATATTAAATCATATTAATTAGTAATTCGGTAATTTTTTTAAATTTTAATTAATTAATATATTTTTATTTACAAAAACATATATTCATATTTTATTTTATTAATATCATTCATAAAATAAATTTATGATCAGTTTTTATTCGGTTATTCATGTATAATAAACTATTAGTATAATATTTATTTTAAAAAAATACAAAGTTAAATTATTTTAACGTCTCACTCCCTATAAAGGTACCCCTCCGAGAACATCCAAAAAGAAAGAGAGATAATGATTTTAAATGTCATCCTCAAATTGGCCATGGGATGGAGATAATCACAAAGGGTATATAATCAAACACATGTGAGTCCTTGGTATCATAACAATTTAAAAGTCAGAGATAAGTTGAGAACAACCACAATCAACAAATTCTTATTATAATGAAACATGCTTAACGTACATTAAAAATATGAAAATTTTCAAATTATTTCACACACTATAAAAACACATTCTTTAATACCACATTAGTATATTTCCTTTTGAATCATGGAATATAAAATTCTATTATATTAAAATATCATCAATGTTTCCCACAATGATATTCCCCTATTAAATTCTAACATCAAAGCATTCTTTAAAACCTAGGGAAATGAAATATTTGAAAAGTGTTAGATGGGATGATTAGTAATGGTGAAAAGGGATATATCAATCATAAAGTAACAATAAAATATTATTTATATAAAAAATATTTTATAATAATATCATGTATATAAAATATCATGACAGCATTTTGTGGAATAAATCATATATGTTCATGAGTAATCAAAGAAATGTTACATGAGAGAATATTATAATCCATGAAATTGTGTCATACATAAAATAAAATAATATAACTTTCTTATTAATTAAGTTTCACAACCAATATCATCATAGAAGACAATTTCCTTCCTAAACTGAGTTCACCTATCATTCTAGTCCTATATTGCTGATCCAATTTCACTCATGTTCGAGTTATATATTAATGATCTAGGTTCATAGAACATTATAATCCTTCATATTTATTGATATTTAAACCATTTACTAATTAATTTTTGGGAGATATAGGTCCCACACCTTATAAAATAAAACCCATAATTATGTGTTCCATAATAATATAAATCATTCCTCATATCAGTACCCATTTGAAATAGGGTTTCATTAAAATTTCACCATATTATAATTCCTAGAAAATGAATAAAATTCTTAAGGACCAATACATAAAAAACCTAAAATATATATTGAAATGATATTAATGGTATAATTTAATCATTTCCCCGGTAAAACAAAAGTAACATCACATATCGTTATCTTAGATGGAAAATTATTTTGATATATCATGTGAAATCATTCTTGAGGAAAATATTTTTTATGTTTGGAAACTGGCTTTTTAAATCAAAAAAAAATTAGAAAATAGTTTTTTTTATTTAAATAAAAATTGATTAATTATAATTGAATCTTTAAGAAATTATTTAAAACACATTTCAAAAATTTAAATCCATTTCCTTGAAAATTGATTAAATATTAGTTAAGACACTCGTAAAATATTATTAGAAAACATTGTTTTTAAGGAAAATAGATTAAAAAATCAAATAGATAATGAAATTAATATAAAATTAAAATTAAAATAATTATATTAATTATAAAACATATAATAGGATAGTATACACACCCTGTTAAATAATTTCTGTGCATTACGTAACATGGGTCTCAAAGATGGAAAATTGAGACAGAATTCGCCAACTGATTTGGTAACTTGTGATCCAATAACAGCATGAATGAGATATCATCAAATAGATATATAAATAAATAAATATATATATATAATGAATAAGAAAATATATAAAATTCCTGGCAAGTATGTAGACAACAAAAAAATAAAATACTAGTGAATATCGAATAAGTCTCTCAGATATACTAGTGAGACTAGAAATCGACATAAATTAGTTCAGATTTCCTTCACACATATGTGAACATCTTTTATAATTTTTTAATGTGTATAGTTAATTTATTATAGAATAATATATATTTATTATGAAATATATGATCACGTTATATCATCTTACCACCCATTTTTTGTTTTATTTTTTATTACCTTTTTTATTGTGTAAACAACTTCATTTTCCTATGAATGTTTCGTTGTATAAGCCCTATATTGTGTCTATAAGATAAAGTTCCTTAATAATAAGAATTATATTAATGTAACAAATATCATATTTATTCATTATATAAATTTATATAATCATTCTATAATGGTGATAATGGAAAATTAATCATGTGAAGTCGTGGAGACGGTAGACCATACGTACGCACAAGATATGGTATCAATCCCTCAATTGTGAAATGGTAAGGTAGTGTATATTATATTAATTATTCAATAATAAATATAATATTATAATTATATATATATATATATATGTATATATATATATATTATAATTATATCCATATAGGTAAATAGGTTATGAAAAACATATTACACCACTTTATAGAGACATTAAGTCAAACGAACACACTTCTAGTGATTTCGTTTTTCATTGGATGTATAAAAGTTGGAATATAAAAATACCACAAATAATAAAAAAATATCATAATATAAGTGATATATAATTTACTAAAATTTATTGGAAACATTATATGAAGATGAATTAGAATAAGATATAAACATTAAAGAGCCTATAAAGATAATTACATCTTCTTCAATGTACATCCTTTTGACCTACTCCTTGGTAATTTACTGTTGGTATTGTGATAAAACAAGGACTAATACAATTGGTATGGGAAATATAAAAACTAAATTGGTTGGGGATGGTCTATCGCGAAGGATACATGTGATGTAAAGAAGCGAGGGATCTGGTTCCCTTTTCTATGTTAGGTGAATGGAACTTTTTGAATTTCAAAAAAATTTATAATATAATAAATTAAATATAAATAAAAATGCTTGAAAAGAATGATGAATTAGAATATAATATGAGATACCATTTTAATATAACCATCCAATATATTTTGGAAAATGTTTCATCATTATCCAATCCTTTTTTCAGGTATGACTCGTAATTTTTTGGGGAAGATGGGTTGTCGTTTTAAATCACAGAAATGATTTAACAAAAAAACAATAAATGTTATAAAGGAATTAAATTCTAGTTAACTACCTAGAATATTCAATTTAATATTTTTGGAGTTCTACACTATGTTAGTGTGAGATTTCAATGCCCATAACGTCTCGGTGATGATTGAATAAAAATTATTTATATAATATACTAATCACAAAATATTTATTCAAAATAATTGAATAACTCCAAAAGAGTGTATTATATTGGAAATATGAGAATATATTTTTGTCTATATTAGAGGGTTTAACCTAGGTGGGATATTATATTTTTATGTTTTTGTAAAGATAGGTAATTGCTTTGAATTTTTTTTAATACATGTGAATTTTATGAGTCTGATGCTTCTCACGGTGCATGATTCTGAGGCCCGGTGTGACCGGAATAAATTTCTGATGTTTTGTTCTTGTATGTTCAGTAAATGTGCGTATGGGATTTTATAACATTTGAACCGGTTCTTGGAATTGAAATCTGAGGGTACTATCGAACTCTGAACATCATTGCTTGCTTAGTAAGACATTCACCATAGTTGCGTTCTAACGAGAATGGAACTTAGATTTTGGGGGTTTTTATTTAAGTTAACTAAAAATAAGGGTTATCATATTTTAATTCCATTTTGGTTAAAACCTCAAAGTGGCGGTTAGTTGTGGGATCACCCACACATAACCTCCCTTGGGAAGAAATTATTAGGTGGGGCCCACACAAGCCTCAAACCCCCTAGACCCCCCATTTATGTGGGATAAAACCCATAAACTTCCCTTGTGTTAATGAAGCCAACCCTCTCATCATTTATTTGTAACATTCCACCTTCCCTTATAAGTTTGCAAAACCACAAAATAATTAGTGCCATTAATTAATTAATATGAAATTGTGTGAATTATTTTGGCCAACGATTAGATAATGGGTTAGGTTAACCCATTATTTTTGTTGGCACTTTTTTGGGGGAGCTTTGAAGAACCCTTGGATAAATTCATCCTTCCAATGAAGAACTGCAGACATCTCTCTCTCTCTCTCTCTTCAACTGGTGCAAGAAGAAGAAACACCTCCTTCCTTGAAGAACATCGATGACATAAACTTCTTCGTCTTCTTCCAAAGTCAACAGACTGACGTCCGCCTTTCCGTGACTTTGTCAAAGATGGTCGGAAATCGAGGTAGGGGAAATTGAGTTATTTTATATATGAGTATAAACCTTAGTTCTTCTTTGTTCAAGTTTCTGGATTATGGTATGCCAAATGTTATCGCCATGACGAGTAGGGCTCATACCTTACGAACATGGCCTGACCCTCCCCCTTGGTTGTTCTTGTGGTTGACGATGGAGGCGGATCATGAAGAAGCCGACAATGCAAGGACATTGGGTCATCAAAAGGGCGTGGCACCGCTGTGCCGCATAGGGAACAGAGCCGCGGCCAGGCAGGCCGCACTGGTGTCAGAGGGGCGCGGTACCGTCGGACCACGCCTGAAGAAGGGGGTCCTTTCTAGGAGGTCCGCGGTGGTCATACCATGATCACGGAACCATCGCGCCACGTAGAGAAGCTAGAGGTCGCGTCCAGGTCAGGCCGCGACAAAGTCGGTGCGACGCCGTCGTGTCGTGCGAAGGCCAGTAGAACCGCGGCGCGCTCACGATGTACAGGAGGAGCCAGGGGAGGCCGGTTGAGGCGGCCCCCAGTGCACTCTATAGGTGGGACCACTCGGGTACCGCGGGTCACCAAATCGGCACCTAGCACTGGTTCCTTCGGAAGACAAGGGGCACCGCACCCCCCCCCCCACACACACACATTATGGCCACCAGGGAAACACATGCTATCCAGTAGGGCTGCCTCAGGGCGGGATGCCCCCACGGTCTGGGTCGAACCCTCATGCCGGGTCGGACCCATAGACCGGGTCGGACCCCAGTCCAGACCCATACCTATTTTGCCAGTTTACACCTTTTCTCCCCTATCTCGGGCTATGGGCATCCGATTGATGCACTGTTTGTCACGTTGGAACCCTTACGACATTGAGATCCTTTTGGTACTCTGTTGTGGAGTATAGTAACGGTCTAGGTTCGACCGATATCACGAGGGAAGATTCTACGGAACTCAAGTGCACCGGGTGAGAGGACCCCAGTTGCTGATAGTGAGGCAGAGGTTGTAGACATATCATACGGAGGTCATCACTCAGCAATCCTGTGTGGGTCAGCGCATACCGATCCTATGTGGTTCAGTGCTCAATGATCCTATGTGGTTCAGCGCATACTGATACTGGGTTGGTCAGATTCTGTGTGGGTCATTGCAGGGGTTAGTACCTATCGATCCTGTGTGGGTCAGGATCTATATGGTCAGAAGAAATTCCTCTTGAATGAATAAGATGATCTAGCTTCGCGACTAATCATCTATACTTTTATACTTCACTGAAATCATGGTTTGAGCTAAGTCAATGACTTTAGTGTTTTCCTCAGGATTGAGATGGGTTACTAAATGACTTAGGTATATGTTTGGGCATATACCTAAGTAAGAGTTATCTGTTGACTCCATACTTTGTGGTTATCCTTGTTGGATTTTGTGAGACCTTGAGTGTATCAGGGTCCCTGGTGAATATCGTTATACTCACCCCTGCACGGCCTATGCCCGCAACTTGTTGTGGTTGTTGCAGATGATGGACAACACTGATTAGGATAGAGAGTATCAGAACTGGACAGTACCCAGAGGTGGACCACTCGACAAGACATATACGGAGCAGACCAACATATTTGAGGTGATTAAGAGGTCATCTCTACTCAACAATAATGTGGGAATTCTAGAGTATGACCTTGTATATTCTTTACTTATTTTCTTAAGCTGAACTATCATTTTAGTTGTATTGTACTTTACTGTTGGGCTTGTATTTCTTGCCCCTTTACATTCACAACACTATTTTGTATACTGTTGTACAGGGTGTTTGACTTCCATTTGTTTACTATGTTGTGTTTGTTTACTGTTATAATGGAAATTCCTTCCTATTTTAGGGATTTACTCCTTTGGTGCTAGTCTCCAGCCCTTGGCCTATGGAAGGCGGGCTTGGGTTAGTCACGATATTGGCCCTGGGGGACGGGTCATGACAAATTGGTATCAGAGTAGTCGGTTCTACCGTAGAACATAGGACTCTGATCATTATTTTTAATGAATCAAAAATTTTAAGGGTACTGAGTCTGGTTCTCAGTTCAGGGAGTCTGGTTTTGGTGCGGTGGCCAACGTATCCATACACGAGGACCCTGAAAAATGAGTTCCAACTTAGTGCAGGAAAATACTGATTGCGTGTGTGTTTTCAAAAATTTTCTTGCATCATCTCATCCAAGTTTACTCACTAGTTATAAATCTTTTGATTGTGTCATATCTGCTTCTTTCAAGATGTCTCCTCGTGGATGACCAATTAGAGCCCCGGGAGTTGTACGTACTAACATCCCACCGAGCGACGAGGCTTTGTTGCAGGTCCCCTTTTCGGTTGAGGCACTAGTCGAGGCACCAACGGTACCACCACCCATTTGGCCACTGATTCCACCAGCCCCAGAAGCAGACGATGAGCACCGCTTGAGCGCATTTCCTGAGTTCCATCACTAGAAGCCACCAAGGATCAACGGAGAGACAGACCCATAGGCAGCTGAGGATTGGCTGGATGCAGTGGCTAGAGTCTTTAGGATGGTAGGGACATCGTCAAACCTCATGGTGATTCATGTTGTGAGTCTCTTTCATGAAGCAGTAGGATGATGGTGGAGCCTGATGCTTCAGGTTCACGATGAGGCAACACTTCTCTAGACAAACTTTGAGAGCCTGTTCTGGGTGGAGTTTGTTCTATCCAACATTCGTGTGGTGTGAATACAGGAGTTACTGCATCTACAGTAGGGTAGCATGATAGTAGAAAATTTCTCATCAATGTTCACCGACCTTTCGCACAACTCCAAGGATATGGTACGAGACCAATTCTTCAGGGCCAAAACCTTTGATCAGGGGCTCAGGCGAGAGATCAGAGCCTCGATGATCTCCCTACACATCACGATGCAGGCAGGGTTGTTAGAGAGAGACCTCCTAGTGGAGAGTTTCCATGCTGAGCAGTCACCAGTGGAGAGACACACTACTAGTCAACTAGCAGTGGAGTTTTATACATCTAGTAGTATACAGATGATTAATAGGTCCAAGAGGACCCGACCTATAGGTGATCGACCACACGACTCAGGATCAGTTGTCCGAGGTAGTGACTAGGCCAGGAGGAGACAATGTTACTCATGCAGCAGGCAGGGTCACATGGCACGTGACTGTCCGACCTGGAATACAGACAATCAACAGTTAGTTGAGGGTCCTCTCAGGAAAATGCAGAGATACGATCAAGGCAGTCTGTAGGGCGCAGGCGGATGTGGAAGAGGAGCATGTCGAGCAGTTGGTGGTGGACGACATTTCGAGGTTTTTCCACCACCACCACCAGGAGGTCCACCCAGACCGCAGGGAGAGGGTGGACAGGGGAGAGCTCAGGTTCGGGGATCTGAGGCCTTTGACCATGGTACTCAAGAGATGATTTGAGGTACGATTTTTAGCTACTCCACAATATCTCTATTTCTTATAGACATAAGTTCATGTCTCTCTTTCATAGCCACTCCCCTCGTTCGGAGCTCAAAGATTATGATGGAGCTGTTGGCTCGATCCTAACGGCTAGAGACACTTTCGGGAGAAGAATCTATGATTACACACTAGTGTCATCTGTAAGCTAACTCTAGGAGGCGAGAGCTTCAGATGGGAAGTCCTTGTACTGAAGTCAAGGCCTTACGACGTCATATTGGGTAAGAATTGGTTATATATAGTCCATGCTTAGATTGACTTTATTAGGCGCAAAGTGCAGTGTGTCTGCAAATATGGGACAAGGCTTACCTTCACCTGCGAGAAGGGAACCATTGCATCACAGGACGACCTTACTTGGAGGTGGGTGCAACCGATCACTCATCAGTTGGGATACATTACCCTCAGAGTAGTTGATGTAAATAGTGTGATTTATCCTCTTGTGGTGGATCGGTATGTGGATGTTTTCCCAGATGATGTCAAAGGACTACCTCCTCATAGAGAGGTGGACTTATACATAGATATTTACCCTAGTTCGACACCGATAACTACTAAAGCTTATAGGAGGGCTCCCACTGAGCTTCTTGAGCTGTGGGTACAACTAGAGGACTTGTAGTCGAAGGGATTCATCCCACCCAGTGTTTCTCACTGGGCAGCAAAGATTCGGTTCGCCAAGAAGGCGAATGGTAACTTGCGGCTTTTTTTGACTACTGTCGCCTGAACCACATGACTTTGAAGAAGAAGTAACCACTCCTGAGGATTGACGACCTATTTGATTATCTCAAGGCAGAATGGTGGTTCTCTAAGATAGACCACATATTAGTCTATCACTAGCTCATAGTTCGAGATGAGGATGTGCAGAAGACGACCTTTAGTTGTCATTATAACCACTACGAGTTCATTGTTTTTCCATTCGGTGTAACCAAAACTCCAGTAGTGTTAATGTGTCTCAAGAACATGATCTTCCAGCCTTACCTCGATCACTTTGTCTTAGTCTTCATTGATGACATTCTGATCTACTCGAGGACTGAGGAGGAGCATGCCTACAATTTGTATGTAGTATTGGACACACTCTGAGAGCAACGTCTTTATGGTAAGCTCTTGATGTTCCAGTTCTAGATTCGAGAGGTTTACTTATTAGAACACGTCATCTCGGAGGTTGTAGTTGCAGTGGATTCAGCAATGATTGAGGCGTTACTTTCTTGGGTGCCACCCAGGATTGTTATAGAGGTACGAAGTTTACTGGGCCTGGATGGATACTATCAGAGGTTCGTTCCAGACTTCTCCAGGGTTGAAGCACCACTATCAGCCTTGACGAAGAAGGGGAAACCCTTCATGTGGTCAGAGAGATTCCAGTAAATCTTTCAGAAGCTGAGGCAGAGGCTGACTAGTGCCCTCATCTTGAGGCTTCCAAAGGAAGACATAGGGAACATAGTCCACTACGATGCATCAGGGACCGGAATCAGGTGTGTCCTGATGCAGGTGTGAGCTGTGATTGCGTATAGTTCTCGGCAGTTGAGACAACATGAGCAGAACTATAATACCCATGACCTAGAGTTAGGATCAATGTTATTCTCCTTGATGATGTGGAAGCACTATCTGATGGGCGAGTGTTTCACTGTCTACTCTGATCACAAGAGTCTCAGGAATATCTTCTCCCAGAAGGACATGAACATGAGATAGCGGTGTTGCCTTGAGTTCCTATGAGACTATGACTTCGAGATAGTGTATACTCTTATAAAGGGGAACATTGTTGCGGATGCATTCAAAAGGAGGATTGGTAGTCAGCTTCTAGGAGAGGAGACAGATCAGCTAGATTCTTTATTGATATCCTTTGTGGATAGAGATGGATCAGCCTTTCTACAGTCTCTCACAGGCACTCCTCCACTTCTTCAGTGAGTCAGTGAGGCACAACCTGGAGATGCTTACTGTGAGAGGCAGCGTGCTCATATATCCACATGGTAGGCACTTGATGGATTTTCTAATGGTGGGGAGCATGTCGTCCTCTTCAGAGGATGTACTATGGAACCCGTTGCACTTTAGGAAGAAATGTTAAAGGAGTTCCACACTTCCCCTCTAGCGGTATATATAAGGGTCGTGAATATGTACCAGGAACTTCGACGACAGTATTGGCGGCCAGGTATGAAGAAGGCGGTAGCATTGTATGTCTCATGATGCCTCACTTGTATGCAAGTGAAGGTGGAGCAGTATGTACCCGCATGCTTGTTTCAGACCCTAGAGGTCCCAGATTGGAAGTGTGATGGGATAACCATGGACATCATGACTGCTCTTCCACGTACATCCAAGATTCATTATTTGATATGGTTGATCATTGACCGACTCACCATGTCGGCCCACTTCCTACCGATCAGTGATCCGGGATCAATTGAGAGCTTGGGATGCCTTTATGAGCAGGAGATAATGCGTTTTCATGGAGTAACTTCTTCTATAATCTCCAACTATGATGTGCGGTTTACTTCCCGGCTATGGAAGGGGTTGTATGCAGCTTTCGAAATGAAAATACATCTGAGAACCTCCTTCTATCCTCATACTGATGGTCAGATCGAGCCAACCATCTAGACCCTCAAGGACATGCTTCGTGCCTGTGTCCTCGAATTTGGTCATAGCTGGGAGGACCACTTACCTTTGGTGGAGTTCTCCAAAATCAATAGATATCACTCCACTGATGATATGGAACCTTTTGAGGACTTGTATGATCAACCCTGCAGATCTCCACTGTGCTGGACAGACCCATGGGAGTCAACACTAGTGGGACTAGTGATGGTACAAGCTACCGCGGAGAAGGTGCAGATCATCCAGGAGCGGATGAAGACTGCCCAGAGCAGATAGAAGTTATTTGCTGACAGGTGACGGAGGCCTCTAGAGTTCAAGGATGGCGACAACGTCTTTATATGGGTCTCACCTCGACGAGGTCTATGGAAATTTGGCCAAGGCAATAGGTTGTCTCCACATTTCATCAGACCTTTCCAGGTCCTCAGCAGAGTAGGCGAGGTGACTTACCTTTAGGATCTTCCTCCTCAGTTGCACCAGGTGCATGAAATCTTCCGCATATCTTAGCTGAGGAGATATGTGCATGACCTTCCACACATCATCAACCACAGGGAGATAAACAATGATGAAGGGGCGACTTTTATGGAGGTTCCAGTGGAGATTGTGGATCAATAGGAGCAGGTCCTATGTGGACGGTCAATACCCCTAGTTCACTTTAGTTGGAAGTACGAGAACCTCCGAGATAGCACGTGGAATAGGGAGGATCAGATGCGTGCTCAGCACTCCCATTTTTTCCCTTTGATTGAGTTGTGGCTTACAAGGACGTAAATCCCTAAAGTGGGGATAATTGAATGACCCAAAATTACTTTGGAAATTTTTTTATAATACATGGGAATTTTATGAGTCTGCAGTTTCTTGAAGGCGGATGATTCCGAGGCCTGGTGTTCCCGGAAAAAAATTTCTGAATATTTTTCAGGTACGTTCAATAAACATATGTAAAATATTTTATATCATTTGAATCGGTGTTCAGAATTGAAATCCAAAAGCACCATTGATCTTTTAGTGTCAGTGATTGCTTAGTGATACCTTCACCGTAGTTGCGTTCTAATGAGAGTGGAAGTTAGATTTTGGGGGTATTTAATTGTGTTAAATAAAAATAAGGGTTAACTTATTTTTATTCCTTGGTGGTTAAAACCTCCAAGAGGAGGTTAGTGGTGGGCCCACCTGCACATAACCACCCTTGGTAGGATATTATTAGGTGGGGCCGACACAAGCTTCAAACCCCCTAAACTCCCCATTTATGTGGGATGAAACCCTTAAACTTCCCTTGTTTTAATGAATCCAACCCTCTCTTCATTTATTTGTATCATTCCACCTTCCCTCATAAGTGTTCCAAACCACAAATTAATTAATTGCATTAACTAATTAACTTGAAATTGTTTGAATTCTTTTGGACAATGATTAAATAAATGGTTATCTTAACCCGTTATTTTGGTTGGAACATTCTTTTTGGTGGAGCTTTGGAGAACCCTTGGAGAAATTCATCTTTCCAACGAAGAACGACAAACATCTCTCTCTCCCTCTTCAACCGGGGTGAGAAGAGGAAACACCGCCGTCCTTGAAGAATGCCTGTGACGTCAACTTCTTCTTCTTCCAACATCAAAGGACTGACGTCCGCCTTTCCACAACTTCGTCAACGATCATCAACGATCGAGGTAGGGGAATTTGATTTATTTTATATATAAGTATAATCCTCCATTCTTCGTCATTAAAATTTCATTGATTATGGTATGCCAAATGATATCACCATGACGAGGAGGTCTCGGACCCCATGAACACGGACCGACCCTCCCCCTTTGGTTGTCCTTGTTGTTGATGATGGAGGCGGACCGTGAAGTAGTCAGTAGTGCAAGGCCGTCGGGTCGACAAAAAGGAGTGGAAGCGCCGTGCCGCACTATGAACTGAGCCCCAGCCAAGCGGTCTGCGGCGGTTTCAGAGGCGAGTGATGCCTTCGCACCGCGCCAGAAGAATGGGGCCACAGCAAGGAGGGCTGCGGCGGTCAGACGATGAGCGTGGGGCCATCGCGCCGCGTGAAGAAGCTCGAGGCCTCGACCAGGCCGTCTTGTGGTGGAGGCGACATGTCTCAAGCACGCCGCGTAGTAGTCCTATAGATCCTCGGCGCCTAATGCCGGTTCCTTTAATTCCAGGGGAACCGCACCCCCCACCCCAACGGTGTGACCAGCTGGGCCACGCTGGCTTACCAGCCGGGACGCCTCAGGCTGGGCCAGGCCATTTCGGGCCGAGCTGCCCCATCGGGCCGGGCCGCTCTCGGGTTGGGCTGCCACCATGGGCCAGGATGGACCCCCGGGCTGGGATGGACCTACGGATCAGGTCAGACCCCAGTCCGGACCCAGACCTATTTGACCAGTTTACACCTTTTCGCCCCTATCTCGGGCTACGAGTGTCTGATTGATGAACCGTTTACGATGATGAAAATATCAGAGTGAGACGGTTATATTAGAATTACCCACATGAGTTTCGGACACCGTTGGAGTACAGTAGGGTTGATTTGAACCTGACAACCAACTGGGCCCCCAGGACGGAAATGCCAATAACTCAAAGACTGGGCATCCAATTGACGCACCGTTTGTCGCGTTGGAACCCTTACGACATAGCGGTCCTTTGGGTACTCCTTTCTGGATTTTATTGACAGTCAATGTACGAACGATATCTTGAGGGAAGATTCTATGGAACTCGAGCACACCAAGTCCGAGGAATCCGATTGCTGATAGTGAGGCGGAGGTTGGAGACAGGTCATACGGTGGTCTTCGCTTAGCGATACTGTGTGGGTCAGCGCATACCGATCCTGTGTTGGTCGAATCCTATGTGGGTCAGTGCTCAGTGATCATGTGACGTTCATCGCATAATGATCCTGTATGGGTCATATCATGTGTGGGTCATTGTGGGGGATAGTACCTATTGATCCTCTATGGGTTAGACTCTGTATGGTCAGAAGAAGATCCTCTTGACAGAATAATATGATCTAGCTTCACAAAAAATCATATGAACTTCTATACTTCATTGAAATCCTGGTTTGAGCTGAGTCAATGAGTTTCGTGTTTTTTTCATGATTGAGATGATTTACTAAATAACATAGGTATATGTATGGTTATATACCTATGTAAGATTAATTCATTGACTCTGTACTTTGTGGTTATCCTTGTTGGATTTTATGATACCTTGAGGGTCTCGGGGTCCCTAATGAGTATCGTTACACTCACCACTGCACGAGCAGTTCCCGCACCTTGTGGTGTTGGTTACAGACGATGGAGAATGATGATCGGGATATATAGTAGCAGAACTGGACCGTACCTGGAGGTGGACCACTTGGCGAGACGTTAACGGCGTAGACGGACGAATTTGAGGTGCTGAGGAGGCCATCTATACCCACCCATTATGTCAGAATTCCGAAGGATCACCCTGTAGCTACTTTACTTATTTTATTCAATTGTACTAGTATTTCAGTGGTATTTTACTTTACTTTTGGGCTTGTATTTCCATCCCCTTTACTTTCATCACACTCTTTTGTATACAGTTTTACTTAGTGTTTTGCATCCAGTTATGTACTCTGTTGTGTTTTTTTACTATTATAATGGAAATGCCTTCCTAGTTTAGGTATTTACACCTTTGGTGCAAGTCGGCAGCCCCTGGCCTATGGATGACAAGCTTGGGGTAATCACGATACGGGCCCTGGGGGATGTGTCCTGACAGTGTCAGACTTTTGGATATCTCTCACATTAAAATATTCTATTTATATTTAATTATTTTTTATCCATTTTTTATTATTTTATAATTATAATCTCTCAAACGGTGCACCATATGAGAAATATGAGACCACCATTAGGTTTTAAAAATGTGGTTTACCATAGTCAGGGTGAAAATTTTATGCCCAATGGGTACATGATGTTATTTTATTATTTAAGTAAAATCATTAAATTTATTAATTTAATGATAAATCTAAAATTAAAAATAATAACAGTTATTGTAAATTTTAATATATTTGAAAAAATACAATAAATAGATATTTTCAAAAGTTATGTGGTAAAAAAAGAATATTTTCAATAATAAGGGTAATAATAATAATATTATTATTATTTATAAAAAAAAATGAATGGATAAGTAAATGTGTAATTAAATACATTTTTGACTTGAATGTGGAATGGTGTTTCCCAACGTATGAATATTTTTGCATGATTAAAGTAATAGGGTAAAAATTACTACTCAATACAAAATAAATGAAATTTCAGCATTAATATTAATTTATTATCTATTATGGACATTTAATGCATGTTATTGGTTAAACATTTATACTGGAATATAGTTTATATTAATAATAATAACTGTTATTAATTTTATTTTTATTAAATTGAAAAAATAATTATGCCAATACCCAATTTCAGTCATTACTATTCCATATGGTGTTAGATTAAAAGGTTGTTAGTGGTAGCGTGACCTTGAAATTCAGGTGGTCAATTCAGAAATAATGTTAATTATTTAATTTAGGATCATTGTACAGGTCCTTTAAATGAGCAAAATGATGATTGGTTTAAACATGAAAATAATTCTTAAGATTAATAAATAAATGATTTATTTAATAAATATAACTAAATTAATTTTGTGAAAATGAATTATAAACATAATTTGGGGTGATGCGCATAGAAAGGGTATAAAGCCTATTATTTACGAAATGCCCCTCTTTCCTCTCCTTATCCCTCCTTTTAGACTAAAATAATTAAAATCTTTTTTGATGTCATTCTGATTAATGTGCCATCAGTGGAATTGGATTCATCCTGATTAGAGGATGGTCAAGATAAAAACAATTTCATATAATCTGATGTATTTGAAGAATATTTTTTTAAACAATTTATTATTATTTATCTAATTTCTCCTTCAATAATCATCATAATAACACATATTCTGTAATGTTGGCTTCATATACCATGTTAATTATATTTGAGGTAGGTGGTCAGAAATTAAAATATCATAGTCTTTATTATCCATTATGTGTATGGGATTGTAAATTTTCAAAGGTTCGTTTATCATATTAGAATTCCAAATTCATTTAATTAATGTGGTCAATTAATTTACTTAGGAATTGGAAGTTTGAGTGAATAATTGAAATTATTGAATGTGGTTAATTTCTTTTTAAATTCAATTAAGAAATTTTTGAATTTTGAAATTGAGAACAATTAATTATATAATTAATTACATAATTATTAAGGCCATTAAATGAGATTAATTAATTAATTAATTAATTAATGTGAATAGTTATAATTAGGAAAGGGTGATTTGGAATAATTAAATTTTTTATTAATTATGGATATATAAATATTATTGAAATTTAATAATTAATTATACGGTTATTGGATTAAGTGAGTTAGAATAATTAATTATTTTATTAATTAGGTAGTTATTGAATTAAGGGAGATGGAATAATTAATTGGTGAATCAATAATTATTTAGGACAATTAAGTGAGATAGTTTAATTAATACAAGAATTAATTGGTTTTATTTTATTGATTATGGTGGATCAATTAATTGTTTAATTAATTGAATGGAAATTTTTTAAAAATTAATTATGTAATTAATTAATGGTGTTGATGTGAAAACATTTTTCGGTGAATTAATTAAAGGGATAATGTTAGATTAATTAATTGTATAACTAATTAATTGACTTGTTATGAATAATTAATTGGTGTATTCTTTCAATTAATTGAATGTTTTCAATTATTTTTGAGTTAATTCATGATAATTGGCAAGAAAAAATAAATGTTGAATTAATTGAAGGGATTATGTGTGTCTTATAAATTGTGTAATTAATTAATGGAAATTATTTGGATTAATTAATTAGTAAATTATTTAATGGGGATTATAAAGATATTTAATTTATAGTATTGGATAATTAATTGATGAATTAATTATGAGATATTGATATTTGAGTTTTTATATAATTAGTTGTGGAATTAATTATGAAATATTATATTTTTTGATTGAGATAATTCATTATTGAATTAATTATCTAATATTTAGTACATTATTTGGGATAATTAATTATTGAATTAATTGTGAGTAAGAGATTAATGAATGGTTGGATTAATTTAGGAGATTGATGTGCTTAATTAATTAAATAATTCATTAAGGGGTTTTATATAATGACTCATTGTTTAATTATCAATGTAGGTGAGCTTATTAATTAATTGATAAATTAATGTCATATTGGGTAAAGTGGTTTAATGTTTTCTAATCCTAATTTATGTGATGATGTGATATATGTGATAAAGAGGTTAGTAATTGATTATCATTGTTAAATGAGATACATGTGATATTTTTAAACGGTGAATTATGTATTATTAAATGGTAATTGCTATCATGCTCATTCATCCAACTATTAAGAATGGTAACATTGATATTCATGGGTGTGTGTGTGTGTGGAATGGTTCCATGGACATTCATGGGCACATGAGTATTGAATGGTAACATGGAAATTCATGGGAGAATGAGTTTGGAATGGTAACATGGACATTCATGGGAACTTGAGTATGAAATGATAACATGTACATTAATGAGTTCATGTGTATGGAATGGTAACATATACATTCATGGGTACACGAGTATGAAATTGCAACATGGACATTCATAGGTGCATGACTATGAAATGATGACAAGGACATTCGAGTGTGTGTGTGTGTTAGGGAATGGTAACATATTCATTAAAATGGGTGGAAAATAATAATGGAAATATGATTGTTCAATAGTTTATTTGAATAAAAAAATATCATTTAATGTGATAACGTATTTAATTATGCATTACAATTTATTTATTTATATAAATACATATTCTTTCTATTCAGTGCAATTTTTTTAAATACCATTGTTGGTGGGCTACTAAGTTTTATTGACACCCTATTTGGGCTTCATAATCAGTTCAAAAATACAAATTTTTTAGGGTAGAGTAATGTCAATTGATTATATAGATGATTGGGGATAGATCATGGTTGTGGGAACCAGATGTGGTTCATCACCCTCATGAGAGTCTTTGGAATATTTATTTTCATGTTCTATATTTTGAAACACACTTCATCATGGTATGTTTCCCTTTTCGTTGAGGACTCTATTTATAGATATTGTTTTCCATGTTAAATTAGTACTGTTATGATTTTTAATTCTTCCACTATTGATTAATTTATTTCCATTGATTATTTAATATCATATGAGAGGGTATAGTCTCCCCATGACTTACATACTAGTCCCTAGATACTAGTCAGGAGTCCCTGGAATTTTGGGAGGTGTGCCTATGGTCATGTGGCGAACCTGCTCTGGGCACTGGTGTGTGGAAGTAGGTCCGGGGTGTTACAAATTTGAATCAAAGGTCCAGTTTTATTTTCATAATCATTTAACATAATATTTTGGAAAAGGTATATGTAACTCCCCAACCCCATAATCCAAAAGTTGATTCATTATTTTAATACATCTTCATAATTCCAAGAAATCAAGTCCCGGAGGACTGATCAATTAAGCAGTCTTGGAAAATATATTACATACATGAACATTAAATTACAATTTCTAACATAAAACTAAACAATGATAATCCTTTCATAATTCCATTATTACCTTTTTTAAACATGAATATCAATTATAAAACACAATTTAGCATCCTGGGAAAATAAAACATAAGAAATGGGTGGTCTTGGATTCTCAGTAAGGATAAACAATATAGCGGAATCTATCACAAATAACCATAAACTACTATGTCCAAGTAAAAAATTTGAACCAAATAACATTAAAACAATATCGTCATCATAATATGGTAATAATAAATCAATAATTCCATTTAACCACTCACAAGGATATTCATAGTAGTCAAACAATCTGATGTAAAATCAATAACTAATCTCATAACCTGGTGAATTCATAATAAAGGTCACCTTATCCACTACCTCAAGTCCTTATGCCAATACAATTCAAAAATATTCTATTAAATCTAGGTTCCTAGACACTAGTTAGTCTCATCATACCTACTAATGAATTAATGGGATAGAGATGGCCCCTATAATCACTTACTAAGTTTAATGCATTACTCGTATCAAAATGATGAACCATAACATAATCATTCGTATTAAAACAAGACTACGAAATGCCAATATTTTAACAATACACCATGAATGGTATTAAAATAGAAAATCCACATACAAAAATATTATAAATCATTAAACATAATATTGTTTGATTTTATTTTAATAAATCAACCTCAATTAAGAATAATATTTAGTAAAGCATGTTGACAATGATGTATAAAATCCGAAAGCCTTTTGAGAGAAATATCCCCTTTTTCTTGAAATTATATAAATGTCACGTAATTTATATAGGATGTAATATAAATGAGACTTTTGAGTAAATGTGTCCAATAACAATTTGATTCTTGTTAATTGAATTAACATTTTCAAACAATGAAGTCCATATAAATAAATCATTAAATTCATTTTGAAAACATGGACATTAATTAAAATTATTTTGAAATATAAATCATTAAAAATATTAAAATGGTGATCTAGTTAAAGATTAACATCCATAAAACATTAAAATATTCATCTTGAAAAAAAATATGAATCATGAATATTGATGATAAATATTTCCTAGTAAATAATTATACATATACAATCTCATTAAATAATGAGATTAAGGAATTAACCCTTACCTTAGGTTTGATTCTCCTCCTACGTGTCCAATCCTCATATATAATTTTTTTAATCATATTATTAACATAAATCAGATTCATAATTTTATTTCTGATATCATATATCATTATTTTATGACATTATATTAACCATTTATTATAAATTCCATGTCAGTACAATATTTTAGGTAATAATCACTTTGTTTGTAGTATGTGTTTTGACATTTTATTCTTGATCATATTACATTGATCATGATTTACATACTTACATATTGTATAATATAATTTATATATATTATATATTCAGAATATAAATATATTTTACAGATTGATATATGATATGGAATACACTGTTCATGTAAATGATAGGTAATACATACAAAAGAACATTGCTCCCTTTTTCTTATCGAATAGATATAAGTGAATGACATATATGTAGACATATATAAATATATATTATTCCAATATCCTTATTATGCCATATATTTCGAAAAAATTCAATATATATATATATATATTGTTTTTATCATAATTCTTGAATGGTAAATGTGGAGAATGAATTGTATCACATCGTGGAGACGGTAGGTCGTACATACTCACACGGGACGATATCATTCCATTACTGGTTAAATGATAAAGAACTAGATGGTATATTAATTATATTGAATCATAATCATTACCTATAATTTATTTATGTCCATTATACTCATTATTATACAAATCCATATAATGTAATATGGAAGAACATATTACAGCATGTAGTGGAGACAGTAAGTCATACGCACACACGCTTGGTGATGTTATTATTCGTAGGATGGATGAAATGATAAGAATATTTATACAATCATTTTAATGACATATATTAATATGGATGATACTTTATTTATTACTTTGGAATGGAAACAACATAAAAATTAGATTTAGAAGAAGAAAACTACTTTGAATGAAGGGAAAAAATGATTACCTCTTCTTTATGTTTCTCCTTTTTATTTTCACCAAATTTATACATAAAATGGTTTTTTTCCCAAAGGGTGTCTTCTAGGATGAAATTAGTGAAGTTGGTAGGAGTTTTATCTGAGGTTTGGTCACTCCAAAGGGACTTGGAGATTTTAATAAAGAGAAGGAGAAGTTCACTTTTATTAGATAGATGAGGGGAACTTTAGGAAAAGCTTAAAATATTAGTTTATTATAAATTTATTTTCAGTTTCTAATAGATAAAAATGATTTATTTTGAGTCTAAGATGATTATGTGTATAAATAATCTCTGAAAATTACTTTTAGACAAGTATAGGTCATGAATTTATCCATATCTTTGTGATTAACCCTTAGTTAAATAAGTTAACTTTTATGATGTCTTTTGTATTTGATATATTATACGTTTAATATATTTAATATAAAATTACCAGGGACCCCAGAGTGGGTAATTAGTTAAATTTAAGTCATTGTGAAGTCATTTTTCAAATATTTGATTTTAGGACTATTATTTCATTTAATAAAATAGTATTTGTTTTAAAAACTCATTTATGTATATTTTACATTATTTAGTAATATGTTATTTATGTCCTAAAAAATTAATTCATTAGAAAAAAAGGAATTAAATCAAATATAATATGTAATAGTAGTCCATAAAATTAGTGTATTCATTAAAAAATATCAAATTACATTTCTTTAGTATTAATAATATCATTTATTTGATTACTTCATTAATAATAAAAACACTAAATCATTATTGTTTCATTAATAAATTTAAATTTTTAATATTTAAAATTTTAAAATAAAATACCACAATTTATGAAATTTTTTTTACATATAATTAAAATTTATTGTTGAAGATTTCACTTATATAACTATAATAAAAATTTCATTATTATTAAGATACATATTTATGTTATATTTCCCTTTAAATTAAATTAATTATTATTACAAGTCATTTTTACATACAAGTGGCTCCATGGTGTCTTAAAATAGACCATAAAATTAAAATTATTGGCCATATTTCACCCAATAGGATAAGGGCATATTTTTTAGTGGTTTTATATTATTATATAAAATTTTTACCATTATTTACATTATTTACCGTTAAATAGTGGTAATTTTAAAAATTACTGAAGTTACTATTCAGAATATCCAAAAACAAATGGTACCAATGTACAAAATTTGGACCTTCTTATTCCAAATAGGGAATCCATTTTTCTAAATTCAAAAAATATAATTTTTTGAAATTAATTTAAAATTAATTCCCATTCTCAAAACTAGAAATAATGATATTAATAAATAAAAACTATCAAATGATTGATATGTGTTTATGTCCAATTTAAATGTAAAAAATAATTCTAATGAACTAAATTATATTAAATGATAAAAATAGAATCTTATTATTAATTAAAACCACTAAAAAGTATAATTTATCATTATAAATCATTTCTATTAAAAGGTTGTTTTCAATTAAAATTTATTATTTTTACAATTCATCAAAATATACAAGTTATCATAAAAGTACCCAAATTTAATACAAACTAAATTTTTATGTCCCTATTATAAATAAGAAAAAAATTTCATCAAATTGAATAAATAAAAGTGTCAAATATTTTATTTAAAAGGGGTTAACCATTAAAAGGCAGAAAAAAATAAATTTTTTGAAAAATAATTCTTTTATCATTAAAATTGTATTTTTTCATATTATTTTTAAGAAACACATATGATGAATGTTAAAAAAATATGGTTTATATTAATTAAAATCTTGGTAAATTATATTTATAAGTTCATTTTTAGACGTCTAGTTTGATAGGTCTAGTTGCGATTGAACTCGGTGGTGCATACATCAAACAATATTGAATTATTTAAAATGTAATAGTACCGTGGAATTTTGGCGTGTGACATTATCCACTCCTTCAAAAAATTTCATCCCCATAATTTGAAATTGGTATTGAAAACTAGGGTATTTTCATTTCAAAATATCATAGTTGAAATCTCAAATCGAAAAATGGATTAATGATTCTACTATTTTAAAATAAAGAATGATTAGTATGGAGGTTACCGACAATAACACATAATAGGGTTCCATGTAAGAAAACATGGACACAAAAGAAAACTCTAACTATCATGTTATAATATAGTGTGATACTTAATAATATTAGGAGAATTTTAATGATCTTAAACCCATAAATCTACTATGATCCAAGACACCATTTGATTTATCGCAAAAGAATGTACATGGAAACTATTTTTGGTTTTCATGATCCATTCCCTAAATTTGAAGAACATGAGAATAAATTCTTATATGATTTCAATAAATACTTAGCAGTTTTTATGCATTAAGAAAATTCCACTTATTCTCTTATTCAAGGAAATAATGTTGAATTTTTAATTTCTAAGGTGTTAGATGATCATGGGATCTATTAATAGAATTATTGGTAATTCCATCTATCTCAAAAAAAACATATCACATGGTATCACATTTGAAAAAGTACAAGTATAATGACATAATACATTAATAGAAAAAAATCAACTACTTTATATCTTATACTATAGGTTAATGGATAACCTTATAGTCCTTCTAAAAACTAAAAATATACTACTTTTGAAAGAGGTGACCCAAATATGATTATAATTTATCTCTTATATCTCATTAAAAGGTTATTGGTTGTCACGTTTCGATCATTGGAATACCTTTATGATGTATTTTCTTGAGTCAGAGTAGCAACCTAAATTATCATATATCGTTATTGAAAATATGCATGTTTCCTTGATCTAAAGTATTGTGGATTATTAATTACGTCCCAGAATGTTTTACACTTCATCCATGATATCATAACCCCCTTGTCGAAAAATAAGAAATTGGTTCTCAAGACACTAGACTCATCAAATCTAATTATTCAAATCTATAATATCGTTATCCTACATTATTATCATAACATAAGTTACATATTAAGGGTTATCATTACTTTAATCATATCTTATCATTATATAATTTTAACCTTAAATATATTTTCTTGTCCCTTATAACTATTGAACATATTCATAGAAATCCTTAGTGAAAAAATTAGATGAATACTCCTAATATTATTCAATTATTCATAATTCTGGGATCCAAATATAGAAATACATCAATCCTTACAATTTAATTCTTATCATGGTAATGATCCTTCATTTTTTAGATGTAGATTCTTATGTTTGGGCATTGAGTTTTGTAATTCCCATGATTTCTATAGATGAGTCGTTGAAAAATAAAAAAATTGGTCACTATATGTCCCTTTTTCTATAGAGATAACATCTTCCTCTACATTTGAGGTCTACTCTAGTCAATATTCAATTTGGTTTCTCATAATTACTATATTTTCAATGAAACTAAATTTTCATCAAATCTATTCTGGTTTCCTTCATTAACTAAGATAAGAATACAGAGGTTGAGAAACACATCTCAATGATGAAAAACACATAATCAAGGGAATGTACTTTCAATTTTTAATATCTTATGATTAATCATTGGTTATCTATAATTATTACCAAAATTATATGGTATTCATCAAAACTTATACTCAAGGGATATATTAGGGTTATAATCAATAATCGATGTTTTTTAAATCTATTTCCTATGTTGTTTCAAAAATTCCTCTATTACCAATTGTAAATCCCCAACCCCAGATTCTAAGAGCCAATTAATTATTTTATTAAATTGGCATGATTACAAAGAATAAAATCACGATGTACTGATCATTTTTCCATTTTTGCAAAATAGATTATACATATGAACATTATGTTACAATTTCTAACATAAAACATAGGATAGATAAAATTTTAAGACATGGTAAAAAATTAGAACATATAACTTTTAAAACATTTTATTCTCCATAATATTGAAAAAGTAAATCAAATAATTTAATTTTTACATTCACATTGATATTCTACTAGTCAAATAATCAAATTTAAAATTAATAACTAATCACATAATGAGGTAATGCATAATATGAGACAACATAACCACTATGTTAAGGCTTCATGCCATGTCCATACACCTATATTCTGTCAAATAAATTTCCAATGACACTAGTTTGTCTCATGAGACCTACTAATACATTGAGGGGCTATCGAGGCCCCCCATCATTTGCAAAGACCAATGCATTCCTCATATGAAAAAGGTGAAACATAACATATTTTTTCTAATTACAACTAGAATAATAAATTTAAATACATTGACCCTAAACCAAAAATAGTATAAAAATAGCACATCTATAGTCAATCATATCACAACTCATTCAGTATAATATAGAAGATTTTATTATAATAAATAAACCTTGGTCATTAATAATATCTAGTAAAGCATGTTGACATTGATACAAATAATCATTAAAAAACTTTAAGAGACATATCCATTTTTCATGAAATCATTTAAAAGTCCCACAATTTATATAGGAATACATTTTTAAGAGACTTTAGAATCAATATGTCCCATAACACTTTGAAACATTTAAATGGAATTAAAATTTTAAACCAATCCTTCCCATAAGAATAAATCCTCAAAATCATTTTGAAAACATGGACATTAATTAAAATGATTTAGAAAAAAATTTCATTAAAAATTATAATAAAACAATCTAGTTAATGTTTCCCTTCCACAAATCCATATAATAATCCTGTTGAAAACGTTATTATTAAACATGGATAGGGATGATAAATACTTTACAGTAAATATGTACACATAAACCATGTCAGATAATATTGAGATTGAATAATTAACCCTTACCTAAGGTCTCATACACTCTATACATGTCTGAATCTCTTATATTATGTTTTAGATAAATAATTATGTTATATCAGAATCAAAATAATATTTAATAAATAATATATGTTCTTTTTCATACTTTATATTACCTGTTTTTTTAACAATTTTATTTAAATTTAACATTTAAGAAAATAATGTATTTTTTTATCATACATGTTTTGACATATTATTCTTGATAATATTGCATATATCATGATTTAGCTAATTATATAATGAGTAATATTATTTATATATCTTATATATTCATAAAATATGTGTATATATATTTAATATTTCTTAAATGGTTAATGTGGAGAATGAATCTCATCATGTCGTGGAGATAGTAGGTTGTACGTACACACGTGCAACGATATAATTCAATTAATTGTTAAATTATATGTAACTGGATGGGATATTAATTAGAAATAATCAAAATTATTTAATATTCGTTATTTATTTCAATTATACTCAACATTATACCCATCCAAATAATGTAACATGGAATAACAAATTGCAACATTGCGTAGAGACGCTAAGTCGTACGTACGCATGCATGGTGAAATTATTATTTGTAGGTTGGATAACGTAATGAATATATTTTTACCATTATTATAATAATAGATATGTATATTTATGATACTTTATTTATTAATTTTTATGGAAAAATCATTAAAAGAGGAAGTATAATAAGAAAATAGCTTTGTAGGAAGACATAAAATGATTACCTCTTCTTCAGGTGTCTCCTTATGATTTTAACAGATGAATTCATTAAGATGGGTTTAATCCTAAATAGTGACCTCTTAAATTATGTTTTTTGTATTGGGGTGTTATTTTTGAAGACTATGGTCTATCCAAATGGCATTTATGGTGTAAATAAATGATAAGGAGAAGTTCACATTTATAAGTGAGGTGTGGGGAACTTTAGAAAAAGTAATATAATTTATTTTATAATAAATTTATTTTTAGTTTCTAATAGATAAAAATGATTTATTTATATAATATGATGATTATGGGTCTAAATCATCTCATATAATATTTTTTAGAAATGTTATGTCATGAAGTTAACCATATCTTTGGGATTAATCCTTTTTTAACTTTGTTAACTATAAGCATGTCTTCTTGTATTTTTATACTATATTGTTAATATATTTACAATAAAATTGAAATAGAAAAAAAATTACATAATTAATGAAATTTATATAATTCATTTTTTTGAGTCATTGATTTTTATGATGGTTATACCATTTAGTAAAATTTTATTTGTTTTAAATATCCATTAATGTAAATTTTGACACTATTTAGTAATTGATTTTTATAATGTCGTAAAAAATTGATTACATCGAAAAATTGTCATTAAATGAAATATAATATTTCATAATATCCATAAAATTAGTGTATGGCCTAAAATGTTTCAAATTAAATTTATTTTATATTTAATAATATCATTTATCTGATTCCTTCATTAATAAAGAAAATAACGAATCATTATTTTTTCGTAAATATAGTAAATTTTTTAGTGTCTAAATGTTACGAATAAAATACCATGATGTATAAAAAAATTTATATTTCCAATGACTATTTTATTTTAAGATAACCCATATATAACTATAACTAAAAATGTTTTAGTATTAATATGCATATTTGTGTAGTATTTCAATGTTCATTAAATTAATTTTCATAACATGTATTTTCACATCCATGTCATTCCCTGGGGACCTAAAATAGACTTATAGATTATCAAGGTCATTCATATATCATCAGATAGTATTATAACATGTGATGGGGTAGTTTTATATTATTATATTAAAATATTTACCCATATTTACATGATTTACCCTTTAACCATGGTAATAAATATAATACTAAAGTTTCTATTCATTATGTTCAAAAAATAAAAATTATATATTTACAAAATTGTACCATTATCATTCCCAATATGAAATCAAATTTTCCAAATTCAAAACATCGAATTGGATGATTTTTTTTAAAAATTAATTTTCCTTGTCAAAACCAGAAACCTGGTTTTTAAAAAGAAAAAACTATTAAAAGATTGACTTATTTTTATATCCAATTTAAATGTAAAAAAATTCTAATGACCTAAATTATATGAAATGAAAAATTATAATCTAATTATTCTTTTAATCCACTCAAATTAATAATTATACAAGATAAATTATTTCGTTTAAAATTGATGTGTTCTTTTAAAATTTGGTGTTTTTTTGACTATTCATCCAAATATAAAAGATGTCAGAAAATTACCAAGAAATAATCCAATATAATTTTAATGTATTTATTCTAATGAATAAATTTCTCTCATAAAATTGGATATATAAAATTCTCAAGTATTGGATTTAAAAAGTTTTTTCCTTTAAAAGGCGTAAAAATTACAATTTGTTTTAAAAAAAACTCTTCTTTTATCTAAAAAACAGAATTTGTCCTCATATTATGAATATGAGACACATAATATGGGTTATAATATTATATGGGATATATAAAATTAAAAAATGGTTTATATTATTCATAACTACTTTCTAAATGGCTAGTTTGATAGGTCGTGGTGCGCTTAAACTTGATGTTATGTATAACGCACCATATTTAATTATTTAAAAAGGAAGTGTACCATGGAATCTTGGGGTGTTATATTAGACATGATAATAGTAAGATTTTAGGAATGGTTCTATTCAAACATACTAGAGTGTCTACCTCATGTACAAGGGAGAACCCAATTTACCAAGGTGGGAATGTTGTTTTTGATATTTGTTGTTCTAGTTAAATATTATTTCACATTTGGTGACCAATTGGTTGTGTGATGTGATTAATATTTTTTAGATTTGTTGATATTGAATCATGGACCCGTATGGAATGAGGTTTTATTATGAATGCATCATTCTAGGAACTAAATATTGTTTTTGTGACATGCATTATTATAGGCACGCACTGGAAGATTTTCTTTTGGTATGTTATTGAAGATGAGTTGTTTCCCCATATTTTGGAAATTGAAATGAAACTGGTGAATTAGTTAATGACTGAATCAAGAAATTCTGGGTTTGGGGAATATTTAGTTTAAATATTTATTTTATGATATTGATATCATAAATGGGGGATCATTAACATCAAAATTAATTATTTGATATTCTTTTTATTATTCGAGAAAATTAATGGAGGATTTAATTATTGGATGATGTTATCCTTAAAGATATTAATTAATTACAAAATTAATTAATGAATATAAATGATTTATTAATTGATAAATTAATTTATTTGAGTAAATATATTATAAAATTTATGAATAAAATATAGTTATTAAATAATTAATGAATTATTTAATGTTATTAAATATATTATTTAATTGTTAAATTAAATAAATTGATTGTTTAGTTGAGAAAATCTTAAAATAATGCATGAGGAGAATAAATGGATGTCTAAGTGAATAACCTTAATAATGAGAATGTTTTTACACTTTTTTACCATGAACTCGGTGTAGGATGTTCAAGGGTAATGATAGTTCCTCTTTTTTGACAGTGTAGAAGGATCAATGGAGGACATGTATATAATGATGGATTGGTGGTGGTATTCATCGACAAATTCTTTGCGTACTTTTAATTAGTAAGGATAATGTCCCTTACCGATAAATCACCATAGGTACATTTAGAAATCATTATATTTAAGCCATTATAAATGAATGTGTATTTTCGGATACGGTTCCCTTATAGGTTTTTCTTATAAAATTTTATATATATGGTTCTTTATGGTGTTTTTTATCCCATTGAAAATTTATAGATGAGGTTATTAGGATTAACCATAGGTCAGTAAGAAAAACAGTTTTTGAGCTACTTAACATTGGGGGTTAGTGAATATGAAAAAGGTCGGTAGATTTTTTAAAATCGGGGTTTTTTAAAGGTGATTGGGAGTACAGCTCTAGGACGAGCTGCTATAAAGTGGGTAGATTGTGATATCCCCACATTTATCAAGGTATAACACTTTTTTTTGAAGATGGGTTTTTTTTGTTTTAATTCAAAAAATATATTTATCCAAAAAAAATTGAAAGATGTATTAGAGGCATTAAATGATAGTTAACATCATGGAAAATTCAATTGAATATTTTTTTAGGTCGAAATTGTGTTATTGACAGTTTCTGAAGCGCACAATGTCTCGGTTAATGTTGAATAAAAATATTATATATATCATATTGAGAAAAAAATTGTTATCTAAAAAATTCAATAACTCTAAATGGTCTTTCTTATGTTAAATCAGAGACAACTGTTGTATATAGAACAAGGTTTTTACAACAGGATGGTTATAATATTTTCAAGCATTAGACATTTGGATATATCACTCTCGAATATAGTATTAATATATTAAATTATATTTTTATACTTTTTGAATATTAAATAATATATATCGCTCAAAGGGTGCATCGTATTAGAAAATCCAAGACCACTATAGGATTCATAATGGAGGGTTTACCCCATTTTAGGGAAAAAAAATTATGCATAATTGGTGTTTGAAGTTATTTAATTTCATAAGATAAATAATCTATTTCATAAATTTAATGATTAATTAAAAATTAAAAAAATAATTTTGTTTTTCATTTTTATTTATTTGTTAATATATTAATCAAAAATGTATTATAATACATATTAGGAAGATTAAAAAATATTAATAATAATAAATTTATTATTATAATTATTTTTCAAACAAAATGGTTTGAAAAGTAAATGTGAAATTAAATACCTTCATTTCACATTAATGATGAATTATGTTTCTCCGCATATGAATAATTCTGGTTCATCAATGTAATAGAGGTGAAATTATTATTCAATACAAAAAATGTAAATGTAGGGTTGATATTGATTAATTAAATATTATCCACATTTAATGAAAGACTTTGGGGAAACATTGACGGTGAAGTATAGTTTATAATAATAAAAATAATTGGTTTAATTTTTGTTATTAAATAATGGAGAAAATAATTGCGTCAAAACATTATTTCATTCATAACCCCTTATAATGTTGTTAGATTGTCATGCAATCAACAGTAGTGTGCCCCAATAATGGAGGCAGTAATTTCATGACAAATGATTAATTTTTAATTCAGTATCCTTGTACGTGTCCATGAAACATCCATAATGATGATGCATTGACTAATGGTTGTAATATAAGATATTTTTATATAAATGATTAAATTAATTAATGTGACTGTATTATTTGAAAAAAATATTATAAATTTTCTTTTTAGTTGTGTGAATGAAATAGTTAGGAATCCCAATATTTATAACACACCCATCTATGCTTTCTATATCTCTCCATTCAGACATCAATAAGGAATATCATTTTTGATAATGATCAGATTGAAATGTTGTCAGTTGAATTAGCTTCTTCTTGAAAAAGTATGGTGTGTATGAAATTTGTTTTGATAGAAAATTATGTATTTATGTATATTTTTATTAAATTAGATATTTTATTTTATTTAATTTCTCGATTGATTGTTGTCAGAATAACAGGCCATCGAGAACGTTGAATTCATATCGTGTGTTCATCATATATGATATACTAGTTCTAAAATTAAAATCCAATAATATTTGTTATCAATTATGATTATGTGATCGAATATTTTCATGAGTTCATTTAGATAATATAATTTTAAAATTGAATTAGTTGACATGTTCAATAAATTAATTTATGCATGGGAGATTAGGGAGCCAAATGAAAATTATGGAAATTTGATAATTATTTTGTAAAATTTAATTATTAATGTTTGGAATTGGAAAATTGGGAATAATTAATTGTGAATAAATTAAGGAATTATTCATATCATTTAGTATGATTAATGAAATGTAAAATTAATTATCATGGAGGGTTAGAATTATGAAAATGTAATTTTTTTTAATAAAATTATGAATTAATTATGGGATGATTGAGTTTGTTGATGTTTTTTAATTAACATTGTGGTTATTGAGTTAACTATGTCTAACTAAGTAATTAGAGAATGGATTATGAGGTTATTGAATTAAGGTAGTTTTTATAATTAATTGGTGAATTAATTATGGGGATATTAAATTTAGTGAGTTTAAAAAATTATATTAAGAACTAAAAGATGTAATTAAATAAATTACAGTGGAAAAATTAATTCTTTAATTAATTTAAGAAATTGGTATAGATAATAAATTATATAATTAGTAAGGAATAGTAAAATGGACATTCATGGGGGAAAGTGTATGGAATGGTAACATGGACATTCAAGTGTTTGTGAGTTATGGAATTGTAACATAGTCAACAAAATGGGTTGAAAAATTAGAATGGTAATGCTCTATTTCAATTGTGTTGTTGAAAAAATAATAATAATTATTTTGATAAAAAACATTATTTTTCATTGTAAATATATTCATTATAAAACATCATATGCATTCTATTGTCTATACTTATTTTACACAAAGTTAGTGGTGGCCTACTGAGTTTTACTCAAACCCTATTTAGATGCCTAAAGTGTACACGAATAGACATTCTAGATAAAGGGTAGGCTAATGGAAAATGAAATTGATTAGATATTGGATTGGGGATAGATCATGTGTGAGGGAATCAGATGTTGTTTAGGACCAACTAAGGATTCATTGGTGTCTTTATTTAATAGTTCTTTATTTTGACACTCACTTTATCATTCCACATTCCCCATTCAGTTTAGAACTGTATGTGTAGATATGATTACCTTGAGACCTTAGTATGGTTATGATTATATATTATATCTATTTTTTTATTATTTTCTTTTTTTGGTATATTACACTAATAATAGATAGTATAGTATACTGATGAATGCCTTACTAGAACCTTGCAGTAAGTCGGTAGCGTCGATCATATGGGGAGGTACACCTAAGGTCATGTGTTGAACCAGATCGGGGCATAGATGCATGGAACCCAAGGCATGACATTACATTTGTTATTATTCTATACCATATCATTTTTTAGAACCCTTAGTTAATGTATTTTAAGTTTAACTACGTTAAATAATTTTAAAAAAAATAAGAGGGTATAATTTTTAGATATTTCATATAAATTTTTCCATAAAATATATAATATATTACAGTATAGACCATATTATAATTTTTTGGTATTTTTAATGATGTTTTGATATTTTTCAATATATTAATAAGTTATTATGTTGATAAAATTTCATTTCTCTCAATTTCAAAACCTTTCATAACAAATACATTAAAAAATTTCATGATAATGAGCTAAATTTTAGAAAAATATTTTATTATATCTCTAATAGGACTAGGGAATATATAAAATTTTGTTATCATTTTAGTTATCATAAATTATATTTATTTTAATATTTTTCATATTTCCCATTTTAAAATAATTATTGCATAAGTGTCATGTATTTATTTAATATATAATCATATTTAATAAAAAATAAAAATAAATTATCATGATGAAGATAAATGATATATGTTTTAGATGAATATTTATAGTGGAAATTATATTTTTTACATTATATTAAAAAAATAGAGTATTTAAATCAATAATGGGTCGTCTTTAAATTTTTATGAAATGAAATCTTATAATATCAAAACCACATCTAGGTGGCCCAATAAGAAAAAATAATTTTAAAAAATAATTTCATTTTATTAGGATTGAATTTAATATTTTAATTCACTCATAACCTAAATATTTCACTATGTGGGAACTGAAGATATATTTAATACAATGAAAGTGTCAATTTATGAAATTCATTGATTTAAATATCATATATGTTAATTTAATAGACATGTGTCTGTTAGAAAACAAAATTTTTTATGTATAGGTGTAATTTTCTGAATTTTAATTATCCGATAAATATTTTCGTGCCTTTAGATCATTTTACAGTCTTTTTCATTTTTTTATCCTAAATTACCCTATTTACCATTTAATATGGTAACTAAATTCAAAAAAGTTACTATTCATATTTGGTCATAAATAAAAGGAAAATATTCAATAAAATTGGAACTTTTTAATATAAATATTAAATCCATTTTTTGAAAAATAATGTCACATAATTTTGTGAAATTAACTTAAAATAAAACCATTAAAATTCCATGGAAATTGTTTCTTGAAAAATTACATTGAAAATAATAGATGATTTATATAATAAATTCATGTAAAAATCGTTTTTCAAAACCCATAATTGGATATAAATGAACTATTTAAAATGTAATACATATACAAAATATCATTTTACCTTTTGATGACTTTAAATGAATATATAATTTTAATGAAAAAGTAGTACTTTCATTATTCATCAAAAGAGGACACTATTCAAAAAAAGAAATAATTTAACCTATGAAGATTTTGGAATTAATATATAAAAAATTATATTTTAAAATAAAATTTATAAATATAATCACATTTATTTTCAAACCCATTATTCTATTAAATGATGCAGAAATTTATTTTCAAAAAATACATCTCATATGATTTAGAATGGATATGTTTTCAATTTATGATTATAAAATTCATGTGAAGAATTAAAAAAATTATAGAATATAAAACATATAAATATATTTAATATCATTCAAAATAGTTATTAATTTGATTTAATAAATTAAAATTTCTTTTTAAGAATAAAAATAGTTTTTTTCATAAAAACATTCATGGTTTCCGGTTTGTTTTTATATAAATTTTAATTAATTCACCACCAAATAATAAATATTTTCATAATAAATTTAGTCATATTCATACCGTCCATTATAATTTCTGGGTTATAATTTTTAGGTTTATTTAATTTAAATAAAAAAATTATGTGTCATTGAAACTCATTGTTGTGTGTTATGCAAGCTTAGCTGTTGTTATTTAAAATACCAGACAACATATAAATCAGACTATTTTAGGAAATATACTTCCTAAAAATATCATGGTGTTAAATTCTTAAATAATTAAAATAATTTTCCCCTAAAAATTTAAATCTAATACAAACAATTTAGGATACATTTACTACTTGATATCCCCATGTTCCCATATACCATCTTCATACAGATGGTTTTTATAGAAAACATTGTCTATTAGAGTTTTATTGTTTTGTATATCATTATCTCTATGATCTATAAAATTTAATGGTTTTACATAATAAAAAGGATATTTATCTAGTGGTTTTACTTATTATATTATAACATATTAAGGATATATTATGAAAATTCTCATAAGAGATGCAAGGAACACATTATGAGCCTGTGAAATATTGGTTTAGATGACTTGTCAAAAAGCTATATTTCTTAAAAGGTAATGAATTATAAAAATAATCATGTCCTAGAACAATATGATTTCACATAGAAAATAAATGATGGATGTTTTATAATATAATTATGTTAAACCAAAATTGTTAAAATGAATACTAAAATTTCCATTTAGAAGGGAAAGTTGGAAGCATAACAGGATCCAAAGTAACCCATAACTGGGTTTCTACAAAGGAGAAGATAGGTGGAAAGTGATAAATTAAAATAGAAAAAAACAACCAAATTTTAATGGAGAGTGATATAGAACATGGTATCTATGAATTTAACCATCACGTTAGGATAAATATACTATGATCAAAGGGACCATCTGATTCATTATAAATAAAGGTACATAGATTTCTTTTAATGATATATTTTATAAAGTTGAATAATTTTCACAATAATATATACATACATGATTTCATTACATGTGCTAAGCACAAACTCATCCATAGGTTGTTCCTTGAAAAATTTCTACATCATCTTTAACTATATTAAATGAGGTTATATTTAATTCTTATAAAAAAGTCAATCATATGATTGGTTATTGGTTGAAGATTTATTCCTTTTCTTGCTATTTATCATAAAAATAGTATCATAGATTTTCTAATACATATATCTTCTATTATGTTTTATGAAAAAATTAATCTTTAAAACGTCACCCAAGGTTTCACAAAAACAATTTCATAAATTGTTACACTAATGAATTATCCATAGAATTAAATTCAAAACAGTCTAAAATATGGATACAAAAACATAAAAATAAATTATCCTTAACCCCCTAAACAATATTTTATAGATCATAATTTTCAGAAACAATTAAGTGGAGACAATAATGATGTATTCTCTTGAATCATTTTAGTAACCCAAATTACCAAAAAACATTACTGAAAAAATTTATAATTTCCAAAATGAACTCTTTCGTCACATCATAAATCTTAAAAGAACCTCAATCCACCAACCACATTGTCATAATATTACTAATCAGTTCCAAATTCATCAATAGAATATAATTAATTTTATCACAATCAAATATCTATTTATCCACATATAAAGAATTATCATTCCCTTAATAATTTTACTCTAAAAATTGTACCGTACCAATTCTTTCACTTTCCATGGTTACAGGTTGCATTCAACATGTGCTTAAAAATTATAAATTACAAACTATAGTGGAATAATCCTTAAATGTTTAATTATTAAATAAAAAAATCAAATTTCTGGTAAAACATTATTCACTATTTCAATTACATAATCCCACAATCCATCCACTATCTTTTTAAACTATTAACCCGACTATGCCATTTTATTTCCATAAACTCCATTCATCCCATATGTCATTCATAATCACTTCATCATTAGAAATATAACCATTAATAATAAATCCTTTCTAATTCTCATCATGATCATTCCCCCTAGTTAATATATTTTTACATATCTAATAAATTTCACATTTTCAACATTAAACTATTGTTGATGACTTTGGAATACCCTTATCCTTGTCTATTATATTAACTGATCATTTAATTTTTCAATTGCTTGATTTTAGTCATTCATTTCTTCAACCAAATCCTCCCCAATTTCATATGAAACATTCTCCTTGATGCCTCTTCCATCATGATTTACATGAGGAATAATGAAATTTTATTCCATTGTGGATACCATGAAACTCCATGTTTCTCTTACTATAATTGTTAGTAAATTCACCAATGTTAATATTTTTTATAATGTTATTTAATTTGTGATCAGGATTAATAATGTTTTTTTACTGATAACTCCCGTTTCAATAGGTTTCTCACTTGGAATGTCATTCCATTATCCGTTAAATACACTATTAATTTGAATCCTCCGGGTTATATCCATTATCAAAATCCAAAAAAAATTAGTTTGATAAAAAAAATTGTATAAACAAATAGTTAACAGAAAATAAATATAAAAAATATACTAAGGACACCTTAGTTTTAATATATTGTTTCATGAAAATTACCAAAACATTAGTACTGTAAACTAGACATTCACATGGGGTTCTTACTATGGATTCCTCATAATAGTCTCTAACGTTTTCTAAAACATTTCTATGATAATATCCATAATGACCCAATATTTATGTTCATGGTAATTATATTAATTTTCTAGAATATTCCATACATTACAAAATGACACACATATAGGCTATGTTAGTTTAGTGTAGTTGGAAACATAGAATACAAACATCTAGTCTGGAATATGTTTTCCGATGTTTCCCATAATGATCTTATAGTTTAGAATTCCAATATAAAACAAATTTATAATAAACGTGGAAAAAATCAGATAAAAATGTTGAACTTGTATTTTCTATAATGGTATAAAAGGTAGATATCATTTATAACATAATCATTATGAATAATTACCTAAATGTTGTTTTTTGAAAATCATATCCTTTATATCAATGATCAGGAGATAATGTCCTTGATTAAATCATAAAAGTTCATAATGAATCAATGAACATATTCCATGAGAGTATAACATAATACATGAAATTGTGGAATATATATAAGAATATATAATAAATTTTAAAATTATTCAAGGCACCCAACTAATTCATTAATAGAAAACAATATTCCAAAATAAACTAATTTAACTCCAGGTTCGAGGCATGTATTACTAAAATATGTTTACTCGTACTACAATCTAGTATTACTAAGCATGGCTCAATTCGCTTTACAATCCTCTCTATATAATGATAAATAAATAATTACCCATTTTATTTTTGTAATATATAATCACCACACATTACATGATGAAAACCACAAATATGTGTTACAGAAAAACATATATTATCCATCTTATCAAAACCAATAACAAATTAGTTTCAAAAACATTACATAAAAACATAACCATGGAAAAATTCATAAAGATAAATCCACAAAAAAAAATAATGAATAAGAATTTTATGATTTATTCATATTCCTAGTAAAACATATGTAACATCAAATAATACAGTATTAGATTTAAAATAAATTTGAGATATCTCTTGAAATAATTATTGAGGAAAATATAATTTCTATATTGAAATAAATTTATTAACAAAAAAAAACATAAATTTTTTTTATCATTTATAACCACATGTAAAATATATAAAGGGAAAATTTAAAACCCATTTCATACATCTCATAAATCCTTTTTAATTAAAATATTAAATTATAATTTAAAATATTTCAAATAATTATTAGAAAACCCTCTTTCGACGCAACATAGGTATTTAAAAGAAGATAGAATAAATTTAAATAATATATATATATAATAAGTATATTCCTGATACCATATTTCACTGGTTATTATACACACCCCATAAAATAATTTAGGTTCATAACATAAAATGTGACTCCCAGAATGCAAATTGAGGCAAAATCCCCCTACCGATTTGGTAACTTTTGAACCATAAACCCCATGATATAGATTTCATGAAATTGATATATAAATTTCTATATATATATATAAGGAATATGATCATATATTTCATTCATGGGAATTATGTAAACAATATAAATGAATCTACTGGTGAATATGTCATAAGTATCGCAAAACTAAAAGTGAGACTAGAAATCCTCTTACCTTAGGTCTGATTTCCTTCATATGTATAGGAAAATCCAATATAATGGATTAAATAATGATATTATTAAATAATATAGGAATATTTATATTTATTATATCATATATGATCCTCTTATATCTTCTTATTACCCGTTTGATAATAATATTTCGTTATTAAACTTCTTTCATGTTTTAACATCTTCATTTTCCTATGCATGTTTTGTTGTATAAGTCATGAATCATGTGAATAAGATAAACTAATTCTGTATAAATAAATATATTATGTATTTATATATCATATTTAATAATTATATATATTTATATAATTATATAGTAATGGTGATCATGGACAATGATTAGAGTCACATCGTGGAGAAAGTAGGTTGTACTCATGCACAAACGATGATATCATTACCTTAATGTTGAAATTGTAATGAAGTGGAAGGTATATTAATTTTCCAAGAGTACATATAATTTTATATTTATGTTATATATATAATATATTATTTTTATCATCATACCCATCCACATCATGTAGTGATAAAAATAAGATAACACTATATATTATTGAGACGGTAAACCATACGTATGAAATCACGATGTTTTCAGTATTCGTAAGATTGATAAAATATGGAATACGTTTTTTACATTATTATAATAATATCTCACTGAATATTTTATAAATTATTGAATAATTTATAATGTAAAAAACACATGAAGAGGATGTATAAGCAGAAATAATTGTCAATGATTCTGAAAAGGTGATTATCTCTTCTTCTGTGAACATCCTATAGATATCATCATAGGGACCCTAGGGTTATAAATTTTAGAATGAAATTATATATATAATATATATAGGGAATTTAATAAGATAAATATTCTGGGTGTAGATAATTTTTAATGCTCAATGTGTTGTCAACATGTGAGGGAGGAGCTGCCCCTTTGTAGTTGAGGTGATATGCACTTTTAGAAGTTCAAAATATATTAACAAAAAATAAATTTAATATAAATAAAAATACCTCTAAAATTCTATTTATTCTAATATAATATTATAAAATCATTTAATATCATTAAAAATTTTAATTTTGACATGTTTTGGTATTCGTTTACACATTATCTACTTGATTGACCCATATTTGTCATGTTTTAATTTATACTATGATAACCAAGATTTAAATATTAAGTGGTTGTAATTTTTACATATTTGATATATATTGGATCATAAATTAACCATTTATAAAATTTACTACTATATTGTAATTAATTTTTAATTATAATTATGTTTTATATTTTTTAAATAATTTAATGAATTATTATTTTGAAAAAATATCATTGGTGGAAATTTTGAGACTATTAAATACATGGACATTTAAAAATTTCAATAAAACAAGATTTACCTGAAAAATTTATTTTATTACTTCTCAAATATATAAAGGGAATCATTAATATTATTTTATCATTTTATTTATAAAAAATATTTTTATTTTAAAATTTTAATGACATTTATTTGATTTTTCGATAAATAAAATAATTACTTCATCAGAATTGTGTTGTTATATAATATTCCAATTCATTTACTAAATATTATAAAATAAAATAAAAAGATAATGATAAATATTATATACACCTTAATTTCAATAATAGATGAATATATCTTTTGGGGTACCCTATATTAAAAATATATATTACTCAAAACCATAATGTGACGTCTTTAAATTTTTAATTAATAAAAATTTATAAATATCTAAATCACTTCATCAATGACCAAATCATAAAAAATAAATTTATTTAATTAAAATTTTTCATGTAAAAAATATACATTTATATTAATTCAATGATAAATTTTTCCCATGTGTACACATAACATATATATAAGACAACAATGTGTCATTTCACAACTTTCATTGTTTCTAATATTATCTAAGTCATTTTCATGGGAACGTATGCATGAAAATAATAATTTAAATTCACAGTTTGTAGAGGTATATATATATTTATCCATTTTTTTTTCATGTGTTAGATATATTTTCAAGACCTTATCATCTTAATTTTATCCTAAACTACCCAATTTAGCATTTACTGGGGTTGAAAAATTTACCATGGTTACTATTTAAAAAGCCAAAAAAATAAAATGTACCTATTGAATAATATTTCATGTTCTAAATCACAATTTTTAATACGTTTTATAAAATTAAAAATAAAAAATTTATATGTTTAATTTAAATTAAAACATTTGTAACAACAAAAAGAAATTTTTTTCAAAAAAAACCCTCTTAAATACCATTTTTTGATAAATTCTTGTCTGAAATCCTTTTAAAAATAATAATATTAAAATTAACTAATGAAAGTATATATGTAATCAAAAAAATAATTTTACATTGTAAATAAATTTATATGAAATAAAACTTTAAATAAAAACATTATTTTCATTATTCATCAAAAGATGAAACGTTTCATAATGAAACCCCAAAATTCCCCCCTAAGTGAATATTGATAATAATTTTTAAAATAATATGTTTATTTTATCCATTAAAAAATATAAATTTCTCAAAATATAGTTTCCAAACATTTCTTATACTGAACGATGACCAGAGATCCTTTTCGAAATAAAATACATCTTTTTATACTTAAACACTGATTGGTTATTATTTATTTCAATAAGACGTATCTTATAAATATAAAAAAAATTGATTGAATATATAATATCTAAATAAAATAATGGTAATTAAATTATTTAGATAATATTATTTTACTTTGATAAAACTACATTGTTTGAAATAAAATTGTTATACTTATAAAAACACAGCCTTCGATTTCAATTTGTTTTAATATTCATTTATAATATATTCAATACAAAAGAATTCATATATTCAAAATACAAGTAATATGTTTCTTTCCATCCATTATAATGTATTTTTTATAAGGATCTTGTTTAATAAATTTCAATAATAATATAATGTTTTAAAGAAACACTTTTGATTCATGTAACACAAGTTCTGATGGTGTTTTGTGTAACACAAGAAATCAATGAAATCAAAATATTTTTTAAAAATTATTTCAAAAAATATATTTCTTGATACACTCATAGTAAATAAATAATAAATATGAATATAATAATGTTATTATTCACAACTAAAATGATTAAAAATACTAAAACATTTCATTTTTAGGGAAATGAAAAACGAAGAGCTCTTAAAAATATCTTTAAAATAGTATTGTATATGTTTGTGAGAAACATGCACATTATGACCTCAAATAGGTATTAAAAAGATGTCTGGTGACAATAAAATGTATGATTTTTAGGATTCTCCATGTATCCTATCATCTATAATGTGAATGAACCATACTATATCCTTGTGACTAAAAAAATGAGGCATACTCATCAGAGAAAATGGTTTTCTATTACTTTAAAATCATCAACAGTTGATCACTGAAAAATAATATAAATACATATATATAGATGTTCAACTACAATATTTAGATCATACACAGAAAAACACACAAAAACAAATGGGAAACACTCAACCACTTATCAAGTGGTTATTCAGATTCACACTCTAACGTCATAATTCATGATATTCCATCCATTCGATAGATATATTATTTATCTAATAGCATAGTCCTCTGAATTCCCCAGTGTGTCATGTTTAGAAAAACAATATATCTATCTAATTATCATCAACATCCAATCTATAACCATGTTTATGTCTAGAAAAATCTATATCCAATATACATTAATTATAACTAAAATAATAAAACCCATATGTGCACCAAAGGGAATCCCAATCCACTTTGACCAAATTGAAGTACAAATTATAAAATAAATATAGAATATCCCATCACAAAAACACACAAACACCCACACAAATATATATATATATATATATATTGAAAATAAACCTTTTGGATACTCTACAATAATATCATATGTGAAGAGATAGGAGTGGAGAGGGGTTATCCTCAATTAGTAACCTCACCAACATGGATTTTTGGGAAAAAACTTTTAGAGTCCCTATTTATCATTTTCTATTTTTACATGGGTAGTTTTTATACGAATTAACAATTTATATATAATATCTATATCTCACAACTAAACTATTGGAAAATATAAAGTGTAAAAATAATCTACTATATTCATCTCATAGGAATCCTAGCTCCCACCTCAAATGTTTTCATATAATAAATTTTAATACATCATGCTTAATATAAATTAATTAATTTATCGTTGATTAATATTATTAGATTTCCAATATAATAATTCTTATATTTATAATCTTGTTCTAATGTAACTATTAATTACATTCTTTTACTCTCATGTATGTCATTATTGGAAGTGAGAATCCTAAACCAAATCATTATGTTTTTAATTCATAAACATGTTGGTAATATAGGACTCAACCCATTAAACCTCTTAATAAATAAACTCATAGTTAATATAATTAAATTATATCCCATATTTATAAATTGGTAATATAAATAACATGTCACTATCAACCATCAAGAAAGATTCAATAATGAATTATGCATAGATAGGGAATCGCCACTCCAAACACATCCTAGCCACCCTGCTGTCACACACCACTGTGCATAATATCACATATGATATCCCATTCCAAAAGAATAATGATGATAAACACCTCATTTAATCATCATTGTCGTGATAGGCACCTTGTCCTTTCAAGAATCACCATAATGAGAACCTAATTCCATCCACATCATTATAACCAACACCTCATAAAACCATCAAATCCTAAAGTATCCTAATCCATTAGTAATCATGTTCTCCATCCACATGAGGTCATCGACCAATCAAGTCATGGATCTAAATCTAGGGAACATATGAATATTTAATATTTTATTCCTCACAAAATTTCAAACGAGCGTACTGGATAATATAATAAATCATTCAATCCTTTTTTGAAAAACAACATTTTTAGTCATCCCAAATAAAACAATTTTTTTGATAAATATTTTTTATTTCAATCATTTATTAATTGAGTAAAAAGCATTTATTCCCATAGGAATCATCCAAAAAAATTCCAGAAAAAAATTTCCTTTGTTTAATCTGGTGTTTCATATTAAGTTGAATTTTCATGTATAAACTATCTCAAAAACGAGTATTTATAAATTATTTTTTTATATAATTCATTTACATCTATATTATTTAATTCAATTTATAGAAATATCTACCATTCTCGAAAACTAAATTAATATATTATAAACATGATAGTAAATATAATGAGGAAAGATGTTATTTTCGATGTCTTTCCACCAAACATCATGATATTCTAGTCTAGGTATTTCTATATCCACTGGAAAAAATACATACAGGTACCATAATTTAATTAATTTTAATCATGAGATAATTTTTTTAGTAAATAATATTAATTATACACATGTAATAATATTCAATATCAAAATAATGACAATAATAACATATACGACAACACTAATTTTAGTTTTCTTCTATAAAGAATTGTAAAATAATTCACATCAACATTAATTAAATAGTTTACCAATATGACCTATTACCATTATTGGTTTTATCTACTAGTGAATACAAAAATTCATCTGAATGTCAATTTCTCCCTCCTAATTAATTTACATAATTATTCAATTTATTTTTCAATACTATAATATTTATGTGAACATTCTTTGAACAATATTATAGAGTGTTAATTAATGTTAACTACTGCACATGAACAGTAAATAATTCCATTTTTTAAGAATTTTATTAATATATATATATATATATATTAATTTTATCATTCAACATCTAAATTCAAGGAGATTCTTAAATATGCACATCATTTAATATTATCTCAAATTTAGTTCATGAAATAATTATAATGACAGGTTAGACATATTCTGTAATAAAAACATAAATTTCATTACCTTAAATAGTAATAACACATCGATTATATTATACATCATTAAAAAAAGAATCATAAATACAATAAAAATTATTTGTGCTCATAAATTAAAATATTCCATTAAATAATAAATTACTAAAAACAATATTTCATCATTTTATAATTTAATTTTTAATGAAATTTCAAGTTTAACTAATATCATGAATTTTCATGTGATATAGTACACTATATCATCATATAATTTTAGGACATAGAAATATCAACTTACTATTAATATTGTGTTATAATTAATCAATATCGGATAAATAATTATTATAATAAATAATTAATAAAAATGGGAAAGAATTTATCTGATTTAAAAACACAAATTAAACTAATTTTTCCAGTTTTATTATTTAATAAAATTATATTTATTCAATTTATTATTTAATTTAAATCCTAAAATGGTGTTTAATTTATAATAATATGTTATTGGCATTTACTCCTCCACTTTTGAAATTAAAATAATATTTCATATGCTTTAAAATTTTGATTAATTTTGATATTTTTTTTGTTGCTGGTTAATCAAAGTCATATACATCAAGGTGTCTAAATAATTTTTTTCACACTTTTAAAAATAAAATAGAAAACCATAGATCCACAACCTGGAGAATAGTTCTTCACATGTTGAAGCACAAAACAAAGGCGGTAGAGATAGTGTTTGTGTGAGGGTTATGACTAAATAGGGATTATGAAATAATATCTAAAGGATATATAAGATTCCAAGAGAACTATCTGTTACCACCCAGTCTAGAAAATGTTGAATAACTAAACCTGGAATATTTTGGTATTATCATTTTTTGATATAAGTTTTGAGAAATATTATATCCCCATTAATTTAATATTAAAATAGTTTACATTTATCTCTACTGTTAGACTCATTTTATATCTCTAAAAAACATGGTAGTAGATATCCCATTTTATATCATCTTAATATAATATAAAATTGAATTTCCCATACTTAATTCAATTAATTATGTTATATATTACATTATAGAATGTTATAGGATTGTGATAAGTAGTTTAATGAATTTTCTGCCTTCCATATTTAGGTATCATCCACTGTATACAAATGAAATGATTTTACACTTATTTGGATATTTACATTCATAAGGGATTTAAAATTACCCAACTACCCTTAAGATATATATGCCTTTCCTTTATTTAGGTTTAGGAATCCCATAATACACTTATGTGAGATTGTAATGATATTTATTTAGTGGCAATAAACACCCTATTACCTTTATGTTTGTTGTGGACAACCCTTGAACTGGAAAAAGGTATCTCTGATGATCCTTATATTGGAGGAAGATTCCCTTTTCAAACCATGAGCATAACCAAATACATATATAATAAAAATTATGTTTCCCAAAAGAATATAATGCAAAATGTCTTCACATTACCCAACCTTTACTAAATCCATCATACCATTTTGCACTATCAAAAACATTGGAAATGTTAAATATTTTATTGAAAATATTATATTTTTAACTTAATAAATTAATATATAAGATAAAAAAATATTCAAAAATTAAAAATCTAAAAAATAACTCAATAATTAATTAAATACCATTCAAAATGCTCTAATTAATATACAAATAAATATTTAAAATATAAAAATTATATTCATATTTCAAAGAAACCATATAACATTCATAAATAATGTTCATTAAATGTGAAAAAAACATTAAATTTTAAAAATATATTATTCAAAACATATAATATTTTTATACCACACTGGAACCACCAGAGATCCAATAATAGAAAATCTGGTGTGAGAATGTTCTCTAGATTAACATTAGTCACCACTCAAAAAACACTCATCCATGAGAATTAAAATATAAATGCAAGGTATAATAAAAGGTTAAGGAATAAATGAATCACCCCATGAGATACCTATCACGGATCTTGAAATATTTTTAACACAACAACAACTCTTAGTAACAAAAATAAATAATTGCAACACTATAATTTTTTTTAAAATAATATCTCGGGGGAGATACCATTAAAAAAGTTACAAATACTCGGATAAAACATCGAATAACTATGGAAAATAAATCTCATATATTATCATGAAATCATTTTCATTATACCAATAAAATAATGTATTGAAATTTTAAATATTAATTAGTCATCTGTGCCTCTCATTCCTGGGTTACATCACAACATCATACCAAAATCTACACATATCGCCAAATCAAATAAATTATTAATTGAATTTATAATAAAATATCTTTGTAATAAAAATAACACCACAAAATGATACACCATAAAAATAATCCCTTCGAATTTGTTTTAACAAAAGGGTACAAAAAATATTTATAAAGAAGACACCATTATATCTGAATTTTATAAAAATTTACATAGGAATTTCATGAAATGAAAATCATTACATTGTCTATTTTCATTTATTAGTATTGAAAAATTATTTCATAGGATTGAAAAAATATAATTATTTACATGTCATGAACAAATAATGTTTCAAACCTTTATTATTAATTTATTTAAAAATGATGATATTTTACATGAAACATCTCATTAAATCATTCTGATTAAAGATTTAATAACAGAATCATGAACATGAAAAGAATCCTTAATAACTATACATGTATCAATAAAATTAAGCATGTAAATATTCTAAAACATATATTAATAAAAACATTTCACCATGTATATTGTATTCAAAATCTGGTTGGTTATGAATCCTTCAAATGAAAATTTTTTAATCATTTTTCATTGCCTGATTCTTATCAATATTCTTATTTGTGAAAAAACATCAAATATTTTTTCAAAACTTCATTTAAAATATATTTATGTCGCAAAAAATAAGTATTATAGTTTATTAAAGAAAATTTTTATCAAAAATTCAATTTTTCCAAGTGGGACTTACTACATATTATTACGCGACATGAATAAAACTTCATATGGTGATATAAATAATGTAAATATTTATTTTATATGAAAATTTCAGTACTAGTAAAACAACTAAGTGAGAAATTATTTAACTAAATATGTTTCCATGATTTATAAAATCAGAATAATCCGCCCAATAATATAATTTAAAACATAAACATGGATTATGTTGAAAAACATTGATACATAAAATTTTGATGCCTGATATATAACAATCCATATTAAACTTTTATTCATCAATTTTCATTATTAAACTAACACAACTCTACCATTCAGTTTATCATATTAATATCAAAAAATAACCTCAAAATTACATAGACAAATTTTATATAATACATGAAATAGAAAAATTATTATAACCGAATAATGAAAATTATCCCAATGTAAAAAATTCAAATTTTTTAGAAAATCCATATTTTTAGGGGACCACTCATGATATTACAAAAAAATAGAATTTATATTATTCATCTAATACCAGTCAACATACTTATTTCCAACAGTTTAAATTAATCTACTCATTTCAAAAAAAATAGATCTTACATCGACATAGATAGTGTTCCTAGATTCAGATAAATAATGGGAACTCATCCACCACACCCAGATATTATCAACGTTGGGTAGAACTCGTTCACTGACCCGATATTAAAAAACATAACAAAAAATAAAACATTTTGATGGGAGAATTATAGAACATCTTCATTTTGATATGGATACATAATAATTAAATAGTATAAGAGAAATCTTTATTAGGTATATAAGAACACTTGGTCATAGTCATATCATATGTACAGTCACATACAAAGCCAACAATATGTGAGAATATAATTCATTGTTGGGATAGAAGCTAATTTAACAATATGCATAAAATATATTTCATTCAAAAATAAAAGTCACCATTCCCCAAACTATGTCTCATTTAGACTATAATGATATAATATACTCTTAATTATAATAATGTTATTCATTATATAATCACTTCCTCTAGAGTATATCCCTATCACATTGGGAATTAGAGTATGATGTAGAAAGAATATGATAATAAAACTCCCCCTGAACAATATCATCACATTATAGAGATCGATGAGAGAGTTATATAATTATATGAAAAAATAGAAAACCCCATTACTCATACCATATCACCATCTCAACCCAGGACATGAAGAATATGTTATACTTTCTTTCTCTAAAGGAAATTAAATGAGGGTCAAAAACTATGATTTTAGTTGGTATAACAATCTTCCCCAATGATTTAATAGGTGGGTTGCTTTATAAAAGATGGTGATAATTCCTTGAACTCATTGTGAATGAATTTAAATTTTAATAATCATAAAAACTATCATTCTCTTCATATAAATAACAATAAAATGGTTTCCATCATAATTATTACAATAAATGTTTCACAAGACATAATGTGAAGGGCTAAAAAAATTCCCAAATAAAGGGGGGGCATCACCGGACAAAAATATTCCCCTTTTAGTCAAAGAAATAAACTAAGACAAAAACCTGATATCAAAACCTCTTTCATAAAACAACTAACTCATTGAAAACCGATTGGATTAAAAAACTCCCCTTCTATTTTGACACATAATGAATCGATACCACCATAAAATCCCAATAATTTCTCTAAGAATGATTCAATAAAATTGAAATCACCCCCTCCTATAACCAAACATATTTACTATTATCCAAAAAGGACCACTAAGGAATTTTCAGGCTCTGAAACTGGATGCCATGAATTTTCCTCCTACAGGGATTTTATTTCATCATAATCCAATATTATGATGATTTTTTGAAATATCACGTAAGAAATATGTTCAAGATTATTAAAGGAAAATCATCCAATATCTATTTATTCAATATAAAAATTGATAGGTAATCCAAAATAATAAAATTTATTAATTATAATATTAATAATTTAATTTTTTTCAAATCCTTTCCCATTGTCCGTCCAATTATATCATAGGAACACACAAGTATGATATGTGATCAATTCTTAGTTCAGTACCTCATATTCACCATCACACTTCTTAACATGTCCATAAAAATGAATGTCCTTGCATTGAATCTCATGAGTTCCTAAAATATTAGACCCAAGGTTGTCTCGATAGTTCACATAATTTAATAATCCCAATTGATATTGTGTCCCTACAAACCCATGAATCAACACTAGTGTAAAATAGTAGACTATGTCCTTTTTATGAACCATGAACATTGATACCACTCTTTCTAGACATCCTTCCTCTAATGGAATTGCACTTAATTTAATAATGATGGATGGGAGATAATCACACCCAATGCCTATATCTAGAAACTCACAGGTGTCTTTAATGTAGTTAGGGAACATAATCACAAACTTGGTAAGTCATTACAACCATATATGTATAAAACCATTGTGATATGAAGAGAACAACCACTTAAAAACTCCTTCTCATAAAAAATAAATAATATATCTAATATATAATTCTAATTACATAGAACTGAAATATATAAATACAAAAAACCTCAGTAATGACCATGAAGCTTCAACAACTCCCGAATGACTCATTGAACATATAATTTCAGGATCAATAATCAAATAGCTATTTCATACCTAACAATCGTTTATATAATATTATGTTGAGCGTAACGTGTATACTCAATAAGATCCTCCTGAAATTGTAGCGTCCCATGTAATTAAAGAATAAGTCATTTTCAATAATTATTCATATTTTTGATTTATATATTAATTTTACTTTAAAGGGGTTTCTATGCTCGAAGACGTACCGAATAAACAACAACATGGTTTTTTTTAAATCATTCATATCACACTAATAATATAATAATATTATTTTAAATTGTAGTTAATTCCTAGCCATTGTATTGGTGGAAATGAATATAACTAACTAAATTATGATTATACATGTATGTTAAATGTTTTTACTTTTATCCAATTAGATAAAGTGGGTTAAAATGTGTATTAATCTAATTTTAAGCATAAATACTCTAATATTCATTAAAAGGACGATTTACTGTCTTTTGATGGAAAACCCTATATAAATATATTTGTGGTCAATTTTTATTTTTATACATTACGAAATAAAATTTTTCTTTCGAAGCGGTATATCAAAATTTCTTTCGGGTAATTTTTTGGCATTTTTCATATGAAAATCATTTTTTATGAATAGTGAAAAATACTGTATTTTAATTCATTATTTCCTTTTAATATAATTTATTTATATGGTTATATTATCTTTTTAAGTTGTTTTAAAGTGTAATCAAATTATCTTTTAACAATTTAATCCAATTTTGGTCATTGTAATTAATTTCTCTTTGAAATTGGACAGAAACATGAATCAATCTTTTGATAGTTATTGTTTCTTAAAAACACGCTATTTTTTTATAACAGAAATTAATTTTAAATTAATTAATTCAACTTATATGTTTTAAATTTGGTAAAATAGATATAATTTTTGAATTCAGAATATCAAATATAACTATGTCTTATTTATTTGTAGTTTTTTGAAAAACATCAATTTCTGATGAATAGTGAAACCACTAAGTAGTAGTTAAAAACTGACATTTTCATTTAAATGAAATGTCACCTATTTTGTAGATTGAATTTATAAAATATGACATACGTGGTTTTTATTATTGAGGAACATGTTGTTCAATAAGATGAAAATAATATTTGGTGAATAGTAAGTTTTGACTTTTATTTACCGCGGTTAAAGATAACGAGGGTAATTTAAGGTAAAAATAATATTATAATAATTAGAATTAACATAACACCTGTTATAACCTTATTGGTTGAGTAATGTTCGACCATGGTCATCTTTAGGACGATATGGGGACCCCATAAAGCCACATGGGTGTGATAATTTCACTTTATTTTAATTAACGTAAAGTAATGTAAAAAATGAGATAAACAAAACTCTTTTAGTAAATTAATTTTTACCAGGGGTTATATAAGATATATTTTCAACTATAAATATTAATTGGAAAGATAAAAAGTTTATATACACCATGTTATTTATTTTATAATTTTTATACATAAAATAAATGAAATTATTTATGACACAATAATGATGCAGTGTTTACCTCATTAATAAATGATTTAAATAAATAATATTATTACGATTACATAACATCAAAACCTGTCCAATTCTTATTGGATGAATTTATTTTGACCACGAGTAATATTATATTTTAATTAAATTAGTTTTGGACCATTAGAAACTGAATATTATGATATATCTAAATAATATTTTCACACATTTTTAAAGATCCCCTCACCCCTTATAAAATCTTTCACTTCTAACTCATTTCCCACACCCCTAAAACCCCTTGTCTTGTCCAAACCCTACCCCAATAATCTCTCAAAGTCCCTATCCTACTCCTATAATCCTTAACTTAGGCATAAGGCACTTCAAAAAGTCCTTTTGGTTCAAACAAATTGGTGTTACCCAAATTAACGGTAACATTTACTCATAAATTTTTTTCTTTTATTTTACTACTACAACCACTAAACCCGTTTTATTCCATTATTTTATAACAACACCAATATCCTTAACAAAAAAGGCTGTTTTATGATAATTATATGAAATAAACTTCAACACACCTCCATCTAATGGGTGAAGAACATACTGTTTCAGTGAATGGGAAACTAACGCCTCACGAAATGATGATTGTTCGATTATCTCCTACCACCTTTCATGGTGGACATTAAGATGGAACTATATTTATATATGATATATATTATGTCTAACTTTTTTATTCCTATTTATTTTTAATTTATAGAATAGATTTTTGGTTTCCATTATTGTTAAATGCAATAATTTCATTTGAGGAATTGCAGACTACAGCCCCCTTCAAAGTGATATGACTCGTTAATGCCTTATGTGGGACATATAAAGGATGGATTTAATGATATTATAAATTTTATTATACTGAAATTATAATATACCTATGTATAATTATCTTTTAATTCCATTAAAATAATAAATAGAAATGAATGTAGTGTTCATGCATACGTACGTCTTACCGTCTCCATGAATGGTGCATTTCATCTCATACATCCAAAATGTTATGTAAAACTATAAATACATGTATATAATGAATACATATGATATATATGTCATCAAAATCATGAATATAATTTTTGATATAATGAAATTTTGACCATGTCAACAACTTGTCATTATAAGAAGTCCATTTTTGACTCAAGTACCAAATATCGGCAAAACCAACGTTATTAACATAAATTATTTCATAATGTTTATAACATTATAATAAGTGATATAAAATTAATAATAATCTTTAAAAAAGGTTCTTATGAAATTAGAAATTAACATTATTTTATTATTCAGGAGATTAAATAATTAACGGGTCAAATCAGACACAAGGTAAGGGACATCATCTCAATATATTTTCATTGAGGCTGCTTTTGTTTTAATACACGATTTTCTTTTATACGCAGTATAAACACCTTTGACTTTTACTGTCATTCAAAAGGAATATTTTCTCTATGAATCTTTTTACTAGACGTCAATAAAACAATCTTTCATTTTAGTGTATGCAGTGACAACGACCATTCCACTGCCACGAGTATTATTTGATCTTTTAGAATCCTAAACAAGTAGTAATGTTTTTAAAATGAAAATAAATAACATACACTTTTTGAGTATTTTGGTATTGAAAACGGTTTTGAAAAGGAATTTTTATTTAAATATATTTAAATTTTATATTTTGATTTAAATGTGGAAATGATATCTTTCCATTATGTTTTTTATGTGTTATGAATGTGTTATGGTTTTTGGGCGTTGTTACGTCTACGAGTGGTTCTGTGATAATCCTAGGGCGGGTGAGCCTAAGATATCTCTACAATGTATTGAGTAATATGTCATAGGTAAACGTGAATGTTTCTCCTTAGAGATTTACGGAATATACTATGATGGGTATTCCAAATGTAACTCTCTACGTATCTGTGATAGCTATAATGTATGTATGATATTAATTCCTGAAGGTACCTTTATAATTTTTGGTTTTTATGTGTTATTCATAAATATAATGATTTCATGAGGTATTCTAAAGATCTTATGATATGTATCCAATGTTGAAATAATGTTTTAATTCATTGTTTTATAAACCCTACTCAGTTTTTATGCTCATCCTATGTTTTGAAATGTTTTTCACAGGGCCTAATGATGAATAGGGTAATGGCTGGGATCAATGAAAAGTCATGTTTCCTAAAACAACGGAGTAGAAATGACTCTTTTTTTCAAGAGTTTTTATTTTATAAAAAATGGAAACTGAGTAGAAGTGTCTACATTGTAATTTTTGAGATGTAATGTAATAGTCATGGCATAATTCTCTTAAAATCTAAACCTAAAAAAATCCTAAATATGAATTATGAATTTAATTCTAGATTATGTAATATTTATGGTCAGGTCCTTATAGTTGGTATCAGAGGTTTGTTAAGATAACATTAGGAGTTAGGGTATTGTTAAATAAATATCCATAAGTTAATTTATGTTATTATTGAAACAATATAGTATTTACAGATTTCCTCGTTGCTTCGCCTAAGATATTTCTGTGTTCAGAATGTTTTTCTGTAGAGGAAACATAGCCGCTATATTAGGACGACATCAGGAAGAAGAAAAACATCCATGTCCGCAACCTAAGATGGTCGGAATTGGAACTGAATAGTTTGATATTGTGATGGAAAATTTGACTCAAGGTATAAATGTTGGTGGTATACATACATTAGATTTTCCAGATCAACCACAATGTAACAAGTCATTATTGGAGTATATCATGAGGCAACATCCCCCATTATTAAGAGGATCATCTCACCCTGTGGAATCAGAAGGCTGGATAATAGCACTGGGGAAAATTTTTTATGTTATGGGGTGTTCAGAACTTCAAAAGGTTAGACTCGATTTTTATCATTTAGAGGGTCAAGATGATCAGTGGTGGTTGATGGTTAAAAATATAATGGATAGTGAGGAGATTTATTCTGTTTATTGGGATGAATTCAAAGGTATGTTTCATGAAAGAAATTTCTATGGTGGGTCATCTTAGGATGGAAAAACAATTCCAATAATTGAGGTAGGAGGATGACTCAGTGGCTTCTCATGAAGAAAAATTCACTCTAATGGAAAGGTGTTCTACAAATATCTTACGAGATATTGATAGTAAAATAAGCTATTTTTACATAGTATTAAATCCATTGTATCGAATTTCTTTAGCATCTCATGAGTTCAAAAGTTATGAAAAACATGTTTTTTGTACGGAGTCGGTGGATATAGATTTTTCTGATGATCAATTGTTCTTTAACAAACTATAGAATAACAGGGCGAGGTTGAAGGTAAAAGGGAAGAACTCTTCAAAAAAGTCTGATGGTAAGAAACTTATGTTTTCATTTTGTGAAAATTGTGGTTTAAAGCATGCTGTGGAATGTATTTTGAATTCGGGTAAGTTCTACCAATATGGTAAAATGGGAGATCAGGCTCATAATTGCACTGAAAAAGAGCAGGGTAATGGTAAGACCAAATATGATTTATAGTTAGTAAAATTTTTTAAGTGCAATGAAATGGGTCATTATGATAATGAGTGTCCAACAAAGAACTCAACTGAGGGAAATCAGCTACACTACAAATAGAAAGTGGTGGTGAAGTCTATTGTAACCACTTCAATAGATGTTGGCCCATCAAATGAAGTAGTATCAGGTGCACTGTTTGTTTTTTTAGATTATTCCAATGTATTGTTTGATTCAGGGTCTACACACTCTTTCTTTTCTGAGAATATTTCTACTAAATTGTAAATTCCATCTCAAGATATTAATATGGAACTTATGATAAAAATACTAGGAGGAAATGTTCTGACAAAAAGAAATTATAAGAACTATCTTTTCCTTGTGTGAATAATGAATCTACCTAAAAACCTTATTTTTTTCCTGTAGTAGAGTTTGATGTTATTTTGGGTATGTATTGGATTTATATTTAACTTTCTAAGATTGACTTCTGAGCTAAAGTGTATTTTTTTCAAAAAAAATTCAGTTTGTGTACAAGAATTAACGCTTTCTTTTGATTACATATTATGAAGCTGAAAAACTAGTGAAAGATGGAAATGAAGGTTACCTTGCACATATTGTTGAAAACAATGGAACTGTTTAGATTAATTATGTTCAAGTGATAAATGAGTACCTTTATGTTTTCCCTGATGAGTTGCCTTGTATTATACCTGATTGGGAATTTGAATTTACTGTTGACTTAGTTTCTAATGTTAATCAAATTTTAAAACCCCCTTATTGAATCGATCAAATTAAACTTTTAGAGTTAAATAAGAAATTATAGGAGTTATTAGATAAATGTTTCATTCAACCTAGAACATCACCATGGTGTGATCCTATATTGATTGTTAAAAATAAAGATGGTTCTTCGAGGATTTTTTTTGAGTATAGAGCATCGAATAACTTCACTATTATGAACAAGTATCCTTTGCCTCATATCCATGATTTGTTTGATCAGCACCGGGGATCTCAGAATTTTTCGAAGATTGATTTCAGGTCAGGGTACCATCAATTTAATGTAAAGGAATCATTCATTTAAATTACCACATTTTTTAGTAGATATAGTCATTATAAATTTGTAGTTATGCCTTTTGGTTTACCCAATGCACCTGATGTATTCATGGAACCTACAAATAGAATTTTCTGTGAGTTCTTGGTTATGATTTTTGTTGTGTTCATTTTTAATATTTTGGTTTATTCTAAAATTAAAGTGGAGCATGGATGTAATTTAAGGCTTGTCTTTCAATCCTTAAAAGAAAAGAAACTATATGGGAAATTCAGCAAGTGTGAGTTCTGGTTACAACAAATTTCTTTCCATGGTCACATTGTTTCAAGAATGGAAAAATTGTTGATCCTGTTAAAATAAATTTGATGAAGATTGGTCAAGACCCACAAATATAACTGAGATTCATATATTTCTTGGTTTGGCAGGTTATTGCCAGAGGTTTGTTGAAAATTTTGCATGGTAAACTATTACACTGACTAAGTTAACATGAAAAGGTGTTATGTTCGTTTGGACAAAAGAATGTGATGATTGGAATGAGGAATTGTAAAGCATATTGGTTAATGCTCTAGTTTTGGAATTACCTTCACGAAATGGTGAGTTTGTTACTTATAGTGATGCTTCATTGAAAAGACTAGATTGTGTCCTTATGCAGAATGATCACACAATTTATTATACTTCATGTTAGTTGAAACCTCATGAGTAAAATTAACCTACACATGATATGGAATTAGCTGTTGTTGTTTTTGTATTAAAATATTGGGGTCGTCATATTTATGAAGTAAAATATTAAATATATACTAACTACAAAACTTTTATGTATATATATTCACTCATAAAGCATTGAACATGACATAGAGGAGATGGTTGGAATTAATCAAGGATTATGATTGAAAGATCCTTTACCATCCGGGAAAAGAAAATAAAGTGGTTGATTCTTTGAGTCAAAGGAGAAATTCATCAATAACCATGCTACGTATGGAATGAGTTCCCTTGGTTTTTTATTTGATAAACTTTGGCATATAAGTTTTTAGTGCAGGAAATTATTCTATTTTGTTTTAGGTTCCAGCGAAATCATCTCAATCAAACTGAATAAAGAAAGCATAAATGAAAAATAGTGAGTTATAGAAAAAGGTAGAGTTGGTTCAGAATGTATGTTTCCTGAATATAACATTGATAATGATTCTGTTTTGTGGTTTGGGAAGAGATTTTGTGTTCCGTGTGATTCAATGTTGAAAAATGAGTTGTTATGTGATGCTCATAGTTCTCTGTTTTCAGTTCATCCTTGAAGTACTAAGATGTATAGAGCTATTTATGAGTATTACTTGTGGGATGGAATGAAAATAGATATTGTTGATTTTACAGTGAAGTGTTTGACATGATGGTAGGATAAAGAAAAGTAGTATTTACTGAAATTGATACTTCATTCATTACCGGAGACAGAGTGGAAATGTGAAAATATATCCACTGGCTTCGTTGTGGGATTAACAAAGACATCTCGAGGTAATGATGAAATTTGGGTCATTATTGATCAGTTGACTAATTCTACTCATTTCCTTCCAATTCGTGATACATTGTCTCTAGATCATCTTTCTCAGTTTTATGTTAAAGAGATAGTCAGGTTGCATGGAGTTCCACTATGCATTGTATCTGATCATGATCCCAGGTTTAATTATAACTTTTTTAGAGGCCATAACAAGTCGTTGGGTACTGAATTATATTTTAGTACAACTTTTCATCCACAATCATATGGGTGTACAGAACAAACAATTCAGACCATGTAGGATATGCGACATGCATGTTCACTTGATTACCAGGATAGTTGGGACCAACATCTTTATATGGTTTAATTTTCATATAATAATAATTTTCATTCTATTATACAGATGGCTCCATTTGATGTATTATATGGGATGTAGTGTTGAACATAATCCTTTTGGGATGAAGTAGGTGAAACGAAGCTAATGGGACAAGAATAGGTAGAAGAGATGGTAGAAAATGTTTAGTTGATTCAGAAGAACATGAGAACAAAATATAGTCGGAAAACAATTTATGGGGATAACTGGAATAAGGATCTCTCTATTGAGGTAGGTGATCATGTATTTCTCAATGTTTCTCTATGGAAAAGTGTGATGCATTTTGGTAAGAATGGAATATTGAGTCTGAGGATCATTGGACCCTATGAAATCCAAGAGAAAGACGGATCAGTTGCTTATAGTGTTCCATTACCTAAAAATTTATCCCTAGTATATAATGTTTTTCACGTTTCAATGTTATGAAAGTATATTCCAGATCCATCTCATGTTTTAAGTCCATCGGTAGTTCTGTTGGAAGATAATCTCTCTTATAAGGAACAGACAGTCTAGATTCGTGACTGTAGAGAGAAAGTGTTGCAGAATATAGTAATTCACCAGGTAAAGGTTTTGGGAAAAAACATATGGGTGAAGAGGCAATGTAGGAATCTGAAAATGCTAGGAGGGATAAATAACCTGACTTATTAGATAAGTGAATAAAATTGAGAGGATGAAATTCCCAAAAGTGGGGATGGATGTAACATCTCATGTAAATAATGATTAATACATTTTCTATAATTATTCATATTTTTGAATTAAATATTAATTTTTCTTTAAAGAGGGTTCTTTGCTCGATGGCATACCCAATACGTAACAACAAGTTTCATTGAAATCTTTCGTTGCACACTAATAATATAATAATATTGTTTTAAATTGTTTTTAATTCCTAGACATTGTATTTCTGTGAATAAATAGAATTAAGTAAAATATTATTATACATGTTTCTTAAATTTTTTTACATTTATCCACTAATGTTATAAGAATAAATGTGAATTAATCTAATTTTAAGAATAAATACTCTAATATTATTTAAAAGGTCAATTTACAACCTTCTGATAGATAAACCTATTTAAATCTAGTTTTGTTCAATTTTATTTGTTATATTTGACCAATTAAAATTCTTCTTTAGAATCGGGACATGAAAATTTTATTTGGGTAATTTTTTGGTATTTTTAATATAAATTCTATTTTTTTAGGAATAGTGAAAAATATTGTATTTCAATTCAAAATTGAATTTTAATCTAATTTATTTATATGGATAGATTATCTTTTTAATTGGTTTTAAAGTTAAATTATATTATGTTTTTACCATTTAATCTAATTTTTTTCATTGGAATTAATTTTACATTGAAATTGCACATAAACAAGCATCAATATTTTGATAGTTATTATTTCTTAAAAACATGTTATTTGTTTTGGTAACATGATATAATTTTAAATTAATTAATGAATACTCTATGTTTTTAATTTGGTAAAATTGACCTAATTTTTGAATTTGGAATATCAAATATTTCTTAGTCTGAATTTTTGGTAGTTTTCTGAAAGACTTCGAATTTTGATAAATTGTGAATCGACAAAGTAGTCGTTAAAAATGAAATTTTCATTTAAAAGAAAGTTTAACACTTCAATAGATTGAATTACTAAAATATGACATACATGGTTGTTATTTTTAAGTAAAATTTGGTTCAATGAAATGAAAATAAATTTTTGTGAATAGTAACTTTTGACGTTTATATATCGCAGTTTAAGGTAAATACGGTAATTCAAGTTAAAAAGAAAATTATAATAGAACTATATTACCTTAAAAAAGGTCCTAACCATATTGGTTGTATCATTTTCGACCATGGGAATATTTGGTTCTATTCTGAGACCCCATGGAGCTTCTTGGATGTCATAATGACACTTTCTTTTAATTAACTTAAACTAAAGGCGAAAATGACTAAAACAAAAATATTTTAGTAAATTAATTTGTAAAGGGGTTCTATAAGTTAAATTTTCAACTATAAATATTAATTTGAAATATAAATATATTTCCTAAATCAAGCTATTTATTTTATAATTTTTAGAGATCAAGTAAATAAAATTATTTGTGACCCAATAATGATGCAATGTTTTCCTCATTAATAAATGATTTAAATAAATAATATTATATTGATTAAAATAACATCCAAAACATTTCCAATTCCTATTGGATGAATTTATTTAGACCATGTGTCATCTTATATTCAACATTAATTAGTTTTATACCTTTATAAACCGAATATCATTATATAATAAAATATTATTTTCACACTTTCCTAATGAGCCCCTCCCCCCTTTTAAAAATTCCTCACTTATAACTGATTCATCACACTGCTCAAGCCCCTTGTATAATCCATACCCTATCTAAATAATTTTTTGATATCCCTCTACACCTCTTATAAGCCTTATCTTAGGGAAAAAAACACTTCAAGAAGTCCTTTTGGTTCAGACCAATGGGAGTTACCCAAATTAAAAGTAACAGTTTCTCTTAACTTATTTTCTTTTATTTTACATAAACAACCCCTAAATTATTTTTATTCATTCCTTTTATTACAACTCCAGTATCCTCAATAAACTTGGATGTTATTATAAGAAGGATTCGAACTACACTTACACATACGTCCATCAAATTGGTGAACAACATACTATTCTTGTGAATGGAAAACTAATGCATCACGAAACTATGATTGTTCAATTATCTCCTACTACCTCTCATGGTGGCCCATATGATGAAACTACATTTATATATTTTACATATTAAATTTATTTTTTCTTTATGCATCGGTAGTTTTCTTTTATATCATACCTTTACGGTTTCCATTATAGGTAAACACGATAATTTATTTGAGGAAGTGCTGGCTACCGCCCCCTCAAAGTGATATGACTCATTAATGACATATATGGGATGTGTAAATAATGGAGTTAATGATATCATATATGATATTATAATGTAATTATAATATAAATTTGTATCATTATTTTTTAGTTCCAGTAAAATAAGAAATATAAATGAATGTAGTGTTCATGAGTATGTACGTCTTACTATCTCCATGAATGGTGCATTTCATTTCATAACTCCAAGTGTTATGTACTTTTATAAATACATTTATATACTGGGTATATATGATATATATGATATCCAAATAATAAATATCATCATGTATATAATGAAAATTTAACCATGGGTACAACTTGTAATTATAAGAAGTCCGTTTATGACTAAAGTACCAAATATAGACAAAATGACCGCTATTCACATAAATGTTTACATAATGGTTATAACATGGTAATAAGTGATATAAAAGGAATAGTAAACATGAAAAGGGTTCTTAATCAAGTTGAAATTAACTTTAGATTATTATCCAGGAGATTAAAGAACGAACGAGTCAAATCAGATATGAGGTAAGGTATTCGTCTCAATCTCTTTTCATTGAGGAATATTTTGTTTTAATACATGATTTTCTTTGATACACTGTATAACCACCATTGAATTTTACATTTATTCAAAATTAATCTTTTCTCTATAAAGAGTTTTACTAAACGAAAAAAAATGTTTCTTCTTAGGATTTGAGGTGACAACGACCCTTCTGCCGCTGCGAGTATTTTTTGATCTTTTGGCTTCCTTATGTTGTCGTAATGTTTTTAAAAGTTAAATTAATACCATAAACACTTTTTACGAATTTTGGTATTGAAAATGGTTTTTATAATGGATTTTTTATATAAATATATTTGAATGATATATTGTGATTGAAATGTGGAAATGTTTTCTTTACTTTTTGTTTGTATTATGTGTTATGAATATGTTATGGTTCGTGGAAATTTTTACGTATATTGGTGGTTCCATGATAATCCTACGGCAGGTGATCCCGAGATAGCTCTCCAATTCATTGGGTAACACAACGGAGGTAAACGTGAATGTTTCTCCTAAGAGATTAAGGGAATATACTGTGATGGGTATTCAAAATGTAACTCCCTACATAGCTGTGATAACTTCAATGTAAGTATGGTATGATTTCCACAAGTTACAATTTTGATTTATGTATTATATGTATTATTCATAATTCATATGATTTCATGAGGTATATTTAAGGGCTTATGTTATGTATGAAATGATAAATTAATGTTTTCATTTTTTGTTTTATAACCCCTACTGAGATTTTAATGCTCATACCAAGTTTTCAAAAAAAAAATCACAGGGCCAAAAGATGAATAGGGTCAAGGATGGGATCAAGGAAAATTTATGCTATCTAAAACCTGGGACTAGACATAACTCTTTTTTAGAGAGTTTTTATTTTATGAAAAAATGGAAACTGAGTAGATGTGTCTACCTTGTAATTTTTGAGATGCAACATAATGGTCATGGCCTAATTCTTTAAAACTCTAAACCTGAAAATATCCTCAATGTGAACTATTCATTTAATTTAATATTACGTAATGTTTTAGATGGATCCTTATAGAAATCCTGCAATGAAAAGATTAAGAAACATAATATGAACAAATAGTGAGTAAACAAGTGAAAAAAACTCATCCCCAAAACCAGTTAACTATTTTTTACCATCCCCTTGTGGGACCTCTCATCAAATAAATCAGAAATATATAACCAAAATATAAAGATAATATATATGTGTACATATAAATGGTTATAATAAAATAGAAACCGTACATGTTTTCAATATCATTCCCTAAAATCATATGTCATGATATATCATCCCTTCCATAAATAAATTCCTTCATTCAGGAGTTTGTCTTCTCCCTGCCAACCATAGATTCACATAGGGCATAGCTTCTCATGTTGGCATCAGTATATATTTCCTTCTCATCATCAATTTCATCCATTCTGAAACTAATATTGTACCCTAAAACCACTATAGACCATGTAAATTAGTTATAAATAATTACATCACATAACAAGAATGTATATAAAGACCTAATCACTTCATACAAAAATATTAAATAATTATATATTAATATTCAACCATTAAAATGTTTATACATGAAAATACCATAATGTTTTAGTGTCTCCAGATTTTACATACATAATACTCTAATTAAAGGTTTATCAACATCTCCCTCAAATATCTTCCCATGTAGTAATCATATTTTACAAACCCTAATTAAAAACATTCATCATAAGCTTGGGAAGGTGATAATAAAAAATGTGTGAGATACGATGCTCTGTAAGGGTAATCATAGGGGATATAAATTCTTGGTAATACATTATCATAATAGTATGATAACATAATCATAATCAAAAGAGAGTTATTCAAAATAAATTAAATATCATTAATCATGATTTATTAAATAAAAAATTGTAATAAAAAAATAAAATAATAACAACAGTGTATAATACTCAATGATGAATCATGATACAATATAGAAAAATATTAATATAAAAATGTGGAAAAAATATAAGCTATTGACATGGAGAACATGTATATGTAGAAACGTTTTGGACCATTATTTTATAAAAAATAAATATTCTGCACCCATAAATTGATGGGCATGAAAATAATTATACACATAAACATATAGACATGAAATTGGGACAATAAAACAACATTTAGATATGAAACATGGTATACAAATAATTCTTTGACAATAAAATGAGGTCCACAAATAACATAGTAATCTCTTGTGTTGTCCATAATTACTCATTACATTAGTGTTTTATAATGGACCCCATATTTATATAATGATAATACAATCATATTAATTACACATGATCATTAAAATGTCATTATATAAACAAATCTTAACTTGTGTAAAATAAAAAGGTTCAATAAAAATCTCATAATAATAATAAAATTGATAAATAAAATAGATGGATTCATCAGATTATATCCCTTAGAAAGTATAATAACCACCAAGTGATCTTATCATAAATGAAAAAACTATTCAAAATATCATTAGAAAATTTCATAAAGAAAATAACTTCTCATTTTGAGACCACATATTTAAAATCCACATTTTTCAAAAATATATTCTGAGAATAATTTGTTTTATGATAATCATCGAACATATTAGTATAATCATTAAAAATGAGTTTCTGTTGATGTGAAAAATTCTATTTATCCAATTATCATTAAAATAAAAAAATCACAAGTTATTTAAAAATCATGTTCTTCAAAATACTAGAAGAATATTATTTTTAAAGAATTTTACAGAATAAAATACATGGTTAAAACTATATTTAAATAATTATATTATAATATTAAAAATAAGTCTTGAAATTATTTATGATAACATCGAAATGGAAAAAACATCTAATCCAAATAGTGTAAATAAGCCCATGTGTTCTAAATAATATTTTGTGAAACCTTTTCTGTAACAATGATGGGAAATTTGAAAAAAAATTATAAATTTGTTAAACTAAAAAATGATTACAAAATTTATATTTTAGTTTATGATTAGGAAAATATAATTTCCTCACTGAAAATTCAATTTCAATCATTCCAAATTAAAATGTGATTTAAACATAAATCACATAAAAATTAGTAGTCACCAAATCAAAACCTAAAAACTATATATATACATAAATCGATTTTTATACCACCATAACTTTCAAGATAATTGTAATAAAAAAATAATGGGAAATATATACACCACACAATGGAATCAAGTGGTGAACATAGAATCTATCTCACAAAAATAAATATGATAAGATAAATCACGTTACCTCAAGTCCTTTCATTTTATGATTTCAAATATCCTCTTTAAAAAAATAATTTCTTATAAATATATTTTAAAAATTATTCATATATATCATCCCATATATGAGGTAATTAAAATATCTTATCACCATTTTACTAAATATTATTTGTTAAAATCATTATCTGTAGTGATAATTGTTTCATTTTTCATACATGTTTCGATACCTCAGTTAATGTTCTCATATATGGGCCATGGTAGCATAATAACCATAAAAAATTCTTTTAAAAAGTATTATATGTAATAATTTATTATACATATATAACCATTTATAAAAACTGCTGATGAAAATGGATTTATATCACATCTTGGAGATGATAGACTGTAAGTTCAAATGTGTTCTGTCATCAATTTTCGATAAATTCAATAAAATCAATTTGAAGAATAATTCATATTTAAAAATATAATAACCAATAAAAGTCATATATATAATCCGTAGTATCACAATTATAACCATCATTTTGAAATGGTGACACAAATAAAATTCATTGCTTCATGGATGTGGTAGTACAATTATAGACAAGTGCAATGTTTTTTTTACGATAGTATTCAATGGAGGAGGATAATGGTCATTATATCATAATGACAAAAATTAAGTATATTAAAGATACTTAATTTATGATTTTATAATTCAATCAATTATTTTTGGAAGTGGTATAAAAATAATTTAAATTTAATATAATCAATGATGAGATATATATATATATATATCTCGAGAAACCATCTTCATATTTCACCTTATGCCCTGAAAGGATAATATTTTTGAATGAAAATAATAATAAGATGATACTAACGATGATATTATGATATTTTGGATGTTTTTGGATAGGAAATAATGCATCAATATTTTTAATAATAGAGGATATGAGGTGTTGTACTGTATGTAGGGGGAAATGGTACACATGGAAGTACATAAAATATTAAATAATATATATAAGTATCATAAATATGTAATATGGAACCATGGAAGCCCAAAATGTAATGCAATATGTGATAGATTTGAAATAACCACATATAGTATAATTTATATTAGTTTTGGATGTATTTCATTCCTTATTTCCTATTCAAATCACATGAACCCATTTTCACCATAACCATGATAACTTAATGATTTACCATGATAACATATTATTGGAAAAAAATAAAAGTTTTCTTATAAAAATTCCAATTAATTACTAAAAAATTGTATCATTTTTATTATGTTAAATTTATATAACTAGAAAAAATTGTATGTAAAATAATAAGGGAAAACACATGAAACATTTCTTCTTGTAAAATACCATATTTATGAGTAAAAACATTTCATATTGATATCATGTGATAAGTTATATTCTATCAATATTTATGGTTATTTTAAAAAAAATCATCTTTTTTTGTCATTGGGAGAATGTAAAAATATAATTTCACATTCCAAGAATGTCATTAATTAAAGACATAGAAAAGTAGTTTTAAATTTTAATAAAATATAGTGTATCTTCAAAAAATGTAAATATTGGATTCCAAAAATAAAACTAATGTTTTAAAATAAATTCATCAAAATACTAGACATATATTTTTTGGGAAGCCATTCATCAATTCTTATAAATTCATGTTTCTATGAGATTTAATTTTTTTCTTATTAATTTTAACCTTGTTTTACATGTTTTTCCCTCACTAATGTGATTGATTTTACCACAGTTACTATTCATAAAGCTAAAAATTAAAGAGACCCATTATCCAAATATGATCAACCCAATAGAAAATACGGTATATAAATCTTGGATTCACATACAAGGATATTAAACCCAATTATATGAATAGTAATCACATTAGAAAAGTACAAGATGAAGGATCATAATATTTTAATGTCTTCCATAACATTGAAAAAAAAACATCTAACATGGTGAATCAGATTTAGCATCTCCCATAATGATCTCCAATATTAATAAATCTACTTAAAACAATTCATTATAACTTGTGGAACTGAATCATAAGGAAGGTGTTAGATTAGATCCTCATTAAGGGTAAACCAGGGAGATATGTATGTTTAATATAAGCCAAAGGGTATGATAATATGTTCATATCATTATAACATTGTACTATTCATGTCGATAATCATAATTATGTGTCATAGAGTAATGATGGGATGTTTATAAAACATGATTCATAAGGAAATCAACAACATAATCCATGGAATTATAAAATAGGAATAATATATATAATTTCAATCATACACATCAACTTATAACATTGTGGATATGTGTAAATTGAATCAAGTTCAATTATTAGGTTTTTGATATGATATCATGCCCTCATATAAACTTATGGACTTGCAAGAAGGTCCATGCATAACATTGTGAACATGTAATCATGTTCACATTTATCATTCAGAACATGTAAACATTTTAACTATTTGGAATGTGAAATTGTAATCTGGTTCACAAATAAAATTATTGATAAGAAACTAGGTCCATGCATAACATTATGAACAAGAAATCTGGTTCGTGAATAATATTGATAGCACCTAATAAGGTTTATGGATAAATTTATGGACTCAAAACCAGGTCCATGCATAATTTTATTAACATGTAATCAGGATTACACAATATATTGTGAAAATTTAATCAGGTTCATGAAAAAATTGGGAACATGTGATCTTGTTCATCCATAAACATATTAATATGTAACCAGGTCCATCACTAACATTGTTAACATGTAATTTGGTTCATTAATAACATATATAGTCACCATTCATCCATCATTAGAAAATGTGTTGGACATAAATATAGGTCTCACCCATCATGTAATGACCACAATCAATTTTGTTTTGTTATTTAGAAAAACACTTTTATGGATAAGTGGGAATCGTAAAGATATTTTCAAATTTTCCGCAGCACATACGCCATAACTACATTTAAAGAAAATATACCAAAATCAAACATCATAGGGAATTTTAGTCACCCTCCACTTGAACCACATAATGTTGGACCATTCCAACCCATCCAAAACTGAAATCATAATAATATATTAAAAATGATCCTAAGAATTAGTAAGATCATATCCCATGAAATGAAATCAGTATAATAAAACTTCATCATAGTATAACAAATGCAAAATTGGTAGGATTATAATTTTTTAGTCATATAATAACCAATTAAAGGAAGTAATTTTCATAAGAATTCTTTCATAGTATAACCCATGGAATTGAAATGGGTTTCATAAGGAACTTTTCATCAAAAACATAAATCATTTAGAGAAGGAATAAAAATTGTTTCCTTGGATCATATCCCCAATAATGAATAGACTATATCATAAGATGTAATCTTAGAGAGAGGATGATTTTGAAACATCACATGGAGAATTTAAATATTGAAATAACCTTTATTAGAAATCCAATTTTTTTATAATAAAATTTCTTCAAAATAAATTCTTTTGAAACAAACTTTTCAAAAATATTAATTAATCTCTATAATTCATTTAAAACTTTTTTTAAGGAAAATATCCCATTGTATTTAAAGAACATAATACCTTTTGATAAAAATTTTCATTGAAAACTATGTTGAAAACCTTTGAATGAGTTATTAAATTTTGTGAAGTAATATTATTTGAATGTATAATTTTGAAAACATATAAAGAAATATTTTAAAATCATTTAAAAACATTATTTATCATAAAGAATTCCTGGAAACCTATTTCATTGATATAATCATATTAAAATGAATGTCCATAACATAAGGGATAAAATTTCAAAAAAATAATACAAACATTGAATGTAATCTTTAAATGAGGTACGGTAATAAGGGTGGATAAATCTATACATGCCAAACATTCCTTTTAAGCGGTACAATGTTTAGAAAACTACCTTGATCAGAAAATGACTAGAGAATTATTTTTTAAAACCATTTTAAAATTGATAATCATGGGTAAATTTGAATTTTATTTAACATTTTATTAAGTTAAAATAGTCTAGAAAACATTTATAGATAACAATGTGTTGGAAGGACATAAAATTAAGACCTAAAAGAGAAAAATAATCAGAATATTTTTAAACAGAAACATAAATTATCTTATTTACCAGAGAGTGGAAAAATATTACCATTACATGAAGATATCAAAAATAAATATATAATAATAATCATCTATAAAATTATTGATACATAGATCGAAATATTTCATCAATGGTAGAACAATCATAAAATATCTTGATAAACCATGATATTACATAAATAAACTGTTACTTCTCTTGGTACCATGGATTCATAACACACATGAAAGAATAAAAATACATGAAGAATAAAATACCATTAAATTATTGATATTAATGATATAACATGTCAAATATCAGAATATACACCTCATTGAAAAATATTGGTTCATAACAGGAAATGTATCTTAATGAATGAATATTGAGAAGAAATTGCATTACTATTTTGGAAACATTTAAACTACAAAACTCTTGATAAATTGATAAAAAAAGATCATGTAAATACAAAAACAATTATATATAGGTAACATTTAATACATTCATATGAATTATCAATCCAATATAAAACAAATTATTTTGGAATAAGGAATAAGTCTAACATATATAACAGTTAGATGAGGAAACATCTACCTTATGCATTGAGATTATATCGACATTTTAAAACCCATTATTAACAAATAATATTTTATTATATGTCTACCATGAAAACGTTTTCCTATATATCATACCATATTTTTTTTATTAAATTTATATTGACCTTTTAATAATATTCCATGTGAATTATATGTTTTGAGTAATAAATACTTGGTTTTTCATAAATTTGTTGACTTGTTATTCTGGATCCTCTTACATAGATCATATTTTACTTCTTCCCATAATTTAAAAAATAATATAAATATAAAATATATTCATTATATAATTATTTATAATAATCTATAATGTATATTAATATTGAAAGGAATACACAATTCATGGTGATGTTATGTCTTACGTATTAATGAACCATGTTTCCATTTTATAATCATATTGAAAAAAAGAAATTATATAACATATATATGTGTCAATAAATATTATAATTAAATTATAATTATTATTTCATAAATATCATATATGTTTAATTATCTTATATTTAATAAATTCAAAGTGGTTTGTTATCTAATAATGTCGCTTTGAGGTGGAGATAGTCCACACATCCAAAAAAGAAGTAACTGAATTCCAAAAAATAGAAATAATGATGTTATGGGTTATATAATAATTCCAAAATTATAAATATATCATAAATATAATAAATATAATATAAAAATAGTATTTCCCTAATAACTCCTAACCTTGTGTGGTGGTAAAGGAAAATGAATGGAAATATTTTGTGAGGCGGTTGTCCTCTATAGAAATGACTGGTAAGTTAATAACCCATTTGATGAAAGTGTATTTTTTTGTAGGTAAAATCATTAGAGGAAAAACATCTGAGTATATTATGAATATTTATTTTATTATATATTCATGGAATAATAAGAACTTATTTTTTGGAGAATAAAGCAAAATAGAAATTTACATTGTAGAATGTTGCCTATTTTTCTGGTAACCCCTTTTGATGTGCACCAAAGAGATTTTTTGTTATATTTTTTCCAAATGTGTGTCATATATTATGAATGTAGGAATTATGGGAGATTGTTTGTGAATGTATTGGCTGAGACAATGGGATTATGAAGTGTGAATTTTTTAGGGTGGGAGTACCCTTTTATAGTAGAGTAAGAGTGATGTTGTTGTAAATATAAAAACGTTTATCACTATTGAGAGGTATCCCTTACCTCATGTTATTTTGAAATGAGATAATTATAGATTCAAGGGAAATTATAGTATATTTAATCTTACACAAAACCACATGATATTAGTTTTTTTATATTTTTTCCTTAATATTTATGCTTCCCCACATTTATAATTTTTGTTTTTATTAAGGTTATTAGTTTTAGAACATATTAAATTCAACAATTAAGACCATATTAATGTGTTTCATGTTCTGTAATCAAATATATGAGTTTCATATAATGAAATATAAACTTGTGACTTCGTATAATGAATGAATAACAAGGTAAATTCATATAAAACAATCCATATTCAGTGTTTTGAGAAATGGAACATGTCTAATATATTAAATTAATTTGAAATAAATAAAAAAATCTAGTCCTATTAAATTCGGCACCGATTAAAATTATTTTTTACCTTCAAATTAATATTGGATATCAATTATTGAATAATTAAAATTACCATTCATAGTAACCCACATATCAGAAATTTATAGTAGGATTTCATTTAAAAGGGGAAATTTTGATTCATAATTGTTACTGAATGTAACACATAACTATATTTCCAGAGAGGATAAATTTAGTTTAATTTGAGAACATGGTCAAGGATGAGATATCAAACTATCATGTTCGAATGGATAGTGATATTGAAAGGGTTTAAGATAATTTATCTATTCTAAAAACCATAGACGAATGGTGCATGAAAATGGTCATTGATTCATAAAAGAGGATAATAACAAGACGGTGTATTATTTTAATTCCCTTTTTCATAATGGTGAATTTTGTTTGAAAAAATATATATAAATGATCTTCATATATATTCCCCTATATTGTTCCTTGATCAATTTCCATTTTATCACTTAATCCAATAATTGAAGGTGAATTTTTTAATATTGATGTACTAATAGAATAAGAGGTATTATGATAAGATATTCCATCAGTCATTAGTTAGCATCAAAAAAAATATTTGCATAATTTAAAATAATAATAATAATACCTCATTTTTGAGATAATACATGAATCTATAAAACATCATCTGATGTTTACAATAAACCATTCCACGTATATGTATACATATAACCCTTCAAAATAATGACAGTCAAAAAAATAAAAATAAGGGAACTAAATTTCTCCAAAATAATAGTGCATTGATCCCACATAAATCATTATGTGGCTCTTAGTTGTCACATACAAAATATGTCAATACCTTCATCTTGTATTCACTTTAATCTTAGTAGTAACCAAATTCACGACAAATATTTATTGAAAACATGCATGTTTCATTATTCCAGCATTTATTGTATATATTCTCTAAATTAAAAAATGTTTGAAATATCATCAACTATATAAGAAACAAAATTTCATAAAATCCTTAATTCGTTTCAATGTAAATCAGCACATTCCAATTTCATTATTCAAATCAAACATATCTATATTCTATATTCAATATACAAGCACTGAGAATAAATAATGGGTTTTAATTCAATTAAGCATATATTTCTCATGAATAAAAAATATTTATTAAATAAATTATCTAGTCCATCAAAACTATTAAACAAATTATTATAAATTCTTATAATAAAATATTTAATAAAAAATTCTACACATTATTCACCATTCATAATTCATCAATCCAAATACATGAATACGTAAATTATTCAGCATCAAAATTAATCTATAGAAAATATATATCATCCTATTACATAATATGTAATGAATTTTAGATTTTTCTATATTCTCAAAAACATTAGGTATATAACCATTAATCACACCACCTTCCTAATTCATTTAAGGATCCTTCATCATATTGAATTTAACCATCAATGATGTCATAGGGAGGCCAATATTTTCATCCATTTCATTATCCAAATTCATTATCTTTCAATTTCAATTATGTGCATAATGTCGAAATTTCCTAGGTTAATAATATTTATATTCCTCAAAGATAATCACTTGGGTGATTATTTCTAAATTCTTGACAAAAATAAAACAATGTAATCTTTCCTCAATTGTCTCAATTACCCAAACTCTCAACAATATCGTCCCTTCTCTTATTTGGTGATTCAAATAGTTGGATAAGTTGAAAACTATTAATAATGTTCCAGGAGAATAATACATGCATTATCACAATATCCGTCAATCCTTTTATTGTCACATTTGAATTCACATCCACAAATTCTCATTCACATTCAATATTTACCCTATTCTTTGTGCAACCCGGCATTTAATAAAAAAATCACAGTGTGGGAAACACATGTCAATGTGTAAAACCACATAATAATTAATATTCAGTTATATTATGTCTAATTAATGACACATTCTTTTAAATATATGGAAGCTTACAATTATACATAGAGATATCTATAGACATGTAATTAGAAATATATCTAGGCATCTCAATCTATTTTTCTAATCCTTGTTTTTAATGGTTTACTAATCCATTTCATTGATACCAACTATAGTGACTAGGGAGTAACATACATAAAATATTAAAACAATATTGATGGATATTCATCACATTAAAAAACTACATGCTGAGGACCATAACAGTTTAGTGTCTTTCAAAAACAAGGAAAAAAATATTTTAACCAGTTTAATGATTATTAAGATCTACATTAACGTCATCCTATTTAGTACATATAATTAAATAATTTTAATAACATGGGGAAAGGAAACATAAGAAAGGTGTCATATCAGATATTCTATAAGGGTAAACATGGAAGATATAATTGTATATCATGATAATAATGGAATGTGAACCTGATTATTGAATTATAAGAACATTCTCTACATATAAAAGATCATTAACATGAATCAGGGAATAAATATTGTATGTCTATAAGACATAAATCACATAGGAATAAATATCATAATCCATTAGAACATAACATAGGAATATGAAATAAAATTTGGGGCATACACAATATCTTATAACATTGTAAACATGTGTAAATAGAAACAGATTCACTCATTAGGATTATAAAATTAAATCAAGACCTCACATAAATTTAGGAACATGAATCATGGTCCATGAATACCATTTTGAACTTATAATCTATTTCATGAATGAAATTATTATCATGTAGTTACGATCATGTATAAAATTGTGAACATATAATATATTTGACACAGAAACTAATGGACCAAAATGAAGTCAATTAATAACATTGTGAACCTGTAATTAGGTTTATCTATAATATTGTGATCATGTAATTAGGTTCACATATAAACATATGGACATTCAATCTAGTCCTCTCATTACATTTTAAACATTTATTCGGGTTTATGAATCAAATTGTGAACATGTAATCTGTTTCATGCATAATCTTAAGGACATATAACCATGTTTATGCCTAAAATTTTGAATATTAATCAGGTACACACTTTATATATATATATATAATAACAAGTCATCTATCATTTCCCATTGCAATTGATGATGATATAAGTCCAATCCATAATATAATGAATTCATAAAAATGTGTGATCCAAATATCATAAACACAAACAATATCAAAACCCATGAAATTAAATGGGTATTATAATCAATACATCATACTATAACATGTAGAATGGAGACCTATTTCACAATCATTTAATAATATAATGACCCATGAAATTAAGTGAGTTTTATTGGTGTTTAATCTTAGTATAAACCATATAAGATAAATATGTTTCATAAGAAACCATTCATAATAATAGTAAGTAATGAATTATAAAAATAACAATGGTTTCCTTGGATCATATCCCAAATAAATCATGAACCATATCAAAAGATGTTATTTCAGATAAAGGTGGTTTTCGAAAGATCAATATGAGAATTTCTTATGGAAAATAACATTTTAATAAAAATAAAATTTTTAAACAAACATTATTTTCAAAATTTATCCCTTTGAAATCCACTATGAAAGATTGTAAAATAATCATTAAAAATCATTTAAAACATTTATTGGGGAAAATATCCCATCATATTTTAATATAGTAAAATATTTTAAAATAGATTTCCCTTGAATATAATTGAAAATGGAAAATTATATCATTTATGTCATTCTTGTCAAATTAATTAAAAATAACTATCAAATAACATATATATAAGTATTTGAAAATCATTTAAAACACATCCTAAACCTAAAACATTTTTTACTCCTTTTCATTGAAACCCACATTATAAAATTGATGGTTTTGGTTTTTATGAAAATTATTTTTCATTAAAATAATTCTTATAAACACGAAAAGTATGATTCTAACTAAGGATGGCAATGATGGGGAATAAATCAAAAAAAATGATGAACATTCAATTTTCATAGTAGAATGTTTGGAAATGTTAATAGATCAGAAAACGTGAAGAATATTTATGTTTAAAAACCAATTTAAAAAGGTAAAATATGTGAAGAATTTTCTTTTAATGAACATATGATAGTTTGATTAAAAATTTACAAAATTTTAAAAAACATATTTTTTTACCAAAAATAGAAATAAATTAAAATTGTATAAAATACTATCATTATTATATTATGTACCAAATAGATGGTAAATAGTTACATTAATTGAATATATCATAAATTATTAGGGGATCATAAAATTTCTCATTGTTCTTGAGATATGGATCATAATATTTAATCAATGGAATCATAATCATAAACAATCTCAATAAATAATGATTTTATAATAAAAAACTATTACCACCTAGGTAACAATGAATTATAATCCCCATGAAATTATAACACTACATAATCTTTAAAATATCTGGAAAATAAGAATATTCATGAAATAACATATCAATTTTTATATACACCTTAAAGAATAATACAGGATCAAAACATGGTACCTATCTTATTGAAGGAAAATTGGGCCCAAATTACTTTACTGATTTCAAAACATTTGAACCATAAAACAAAAGAATATTATATCATTAAATGGATATGTTAAAAAATTAAAATTTGGTATAGGAATAATAAAACATAATCTTGTTAAAAATATAATCCAAATAAAAAATCAGTGCTGAATAAAGCATATGCCTAGGGGAAATAAAAGTGTGGCAAGATAACTCATACATTAATTCTTGACATGGTTTGTAAAAATTCCCAACTCATGTATAACAAATTAATGTTTTTTATAAATCAACCACTAATACATATTCTTACTTATCGTAACATATTTTATTCCATTATGAAAATATATTACTCATCTTTTAATAGTTCCGTGTTAATGTTATGTTGATGATAATTACTGCTTTATTTTTAAAATATTTTTTGATTTGGTATTCATTGTCCTCATAAATAGATCATTATTTACTATTTTCCATAATGTAAAAAAGGATAAAAAAATATATAATCATTATAAAATAAGTTAGAATAATATGTAAAAGATTTGAATATTAAATGGAATACACAATTCTAGGATAGGGTTGGTCATACGTACGCATGTATGATGTTTTAATTTTCTTATCTTACTGAAAGAAATAAATTCAATGAGATATATATATATATATCCAATATAACATTTATTTCATATATTTCCTATAATTTTACTAAACCCATCTTTAATATATTTCATGTAGATTGAAAATGAATCACATCGCATTGAGGAGGTGGTAGTCCCCATATCCACAAATAGAGTTTGGATATTCTTAGATAACTGAAAGAATGAATTTATGTGCTATATTATAATTCCATCAGAATAAATTAATTATTAATATCATATATTTAAATATAATATAAAATAATTATTTCCATAATAATTCCCAACCTTGAGTTGTGGTACATGAAAAATGAATGACATCATTTCAGGAGGTGGTAGTCTTTAATTCACAAAAATGTTATGATTCTTACACCTTTTATGGAAGTGTGTTTACCTATAAGTAGAAAAATTATAATAAAAACTTATTTTTATATTTAGGATAATTGTTTTTTTATATAATGATGCAATATGAAGATCTAAATGGTTGGAGGATGAAATGAAATTGAAATACATGTTGAAGAATGTTACCTCTTATTTGGGTAAATACTTTTGGATTGAACCAAAGGGATTCTGTCGATGGATTTATGCAAAGAAATGTGGATTCTAAAATGATGTTAGGTACCTTTGTAGGTTTTTTTCTGTGATTGTATGAGAAAACGAGCTTGAGAGGTATAATGAAATTAGGGGGTGACTTCCCTTTTATAGTGGTGTAGGATTGTCATTCTTGTCAATATAAACTGTTAAAAACTATTGTGGGGTCCCATTTACCGCATGTGCATAAAAAGGGGAAGATATTGTATTAATGGGTGATTAAACTCAATAAAAACACCACTATTCAAAAAATATTGAATTTTTATAATTTTATTCCTTAACATCATTGTTTCCCCACTTTAATCATTTGGGTTTTTAATTATGGTAATCAGTTTTATAACATAACCAATTCAACCATTAAGGCAAAATTGGAGTTAAATTTATTACAAAATATAAAACCATTGAATAAAAATAATGATATCTAATATATAAAAACATTACACTATGAGTTGAAAATTAGTCTTAAAACAAGTGCTTATAATGTGCAAAAGATTTGATTTTACCCAACCTAAGCAAACAATGATTTCACTATTTCAAAGTCTATATGATCGTTATAAATGATTAATTTTCCCCTATTTATACAATATTTTGTATTCATTAAAATTTTAAAAAATATAATTATATTGGTTATTTAGTATATTTTAAATTATTTAATGAAAAATCATTAATTATAAAATAATAGTAATGTCAATTTTTTCATTATTTACATAATTGAAATTCAAAAAATATAATAAATAGATATAATTTTAAAATATAAAATTTGAAACATTGATACAACATATTTTCATCTAATAAATTAATTAAAATAAATTAATCAATTTAATTTTCATTTTAAAATTTTTGTATCTATTAATTTAGTTATTTATTAACTAAATAATTATCGTATTTCACATTCCTTAACTAGTTAGTCTAAATAATTCATCTATAATACATAAATATAAAATCACTTTTCAAAATAATTCCTTTAATGTAAAAAAATTATATAAAACCTAACTAATGTAGGTTTTATCTATACATGAAGCCTTTATAAATGTTAATATTAAGGGTGGTTCCTTATTTGACCTTTTTCTTACATAACTTATAATATAGGTCACATTCAATGAACATTATGCCAACAACTCATATAAGTTGCACCAATAAAGGATATTTTGAAAATATAGAAATCCAATGGATTTGTTTCTAGTGTATGTGTAATTTATCGCGTTAATTTTAATGTCTAACAACTATGTAAACTAATTTTTTCATTAATCGCTGTGAATAATTTTAGTTCATTTAACTAATCATTTTGGTAATAAACTAATTTTACATCAATATTAATTATAAATTATTCTTATACAAAATATTTAATATATATTTCAAATTTATATACATAAAATTAGAATAAATTAATTTAAAAATATTCCGATAGATTTTATGTGATAAAGTTGTTTTTAATGTGAAAATGTTTAAGAGTTTAAAATGTTTTTCTTCCAATATCATTGTAAAATTGGATCCAATGACCTAAATTGGATTAATTTATATATAATTTTTCCATTTATAAAATATAACCAAATTATTATATAATATTACAACATAAATTAATTTTATGAAAAATTAGTTTTCAATTAAAATTCAGTATTTTAAATGTTCGTCCAAAAATTAAACATCATAGAAAACTATAAAAATCACCAAATGTAAATTCTTATATTCTTATATTATAAAATGATGTTTATTTTTTCAAATAATGATAAATAATTTTTCCTCAATTACATTTGGAATAAATGTCTCATTAAAAGGATGTAAAATTACCTTTTAGAAAAATAAATCATTTTATTCATAAAATTTTATTTATTTATATCAATTTTATAGAAAACCTAGAAGAAGAACATTAAATAGTTCAGTGATTAATATATATATTTATATATTAAATATAATTTATTAACATTTTTTTAATTTATTTAATAGGTTAAATATTATTTTATATCATATATATATTTTTCTAGAAAAATATTTCTTAATTTTTTATAGGGGATTATTTTCATTTCAATTTAATTTGTCACAAAATAGTACTTAATATTTATTTATTTCCAAAAAATTATATCATAATTTAATTATTAATATTTATAAACCCCATTCCAACCTCTTAGTTATAATTATAATAATTTTATAATAATATTATAAATTCTATGTTGTAGTTTAGTTAAACTATGTCTTATGTGTGACACAATCTATCAAAGGAACATGACATTGGGTGAAGAAAAAAACATAGTGTTGAATATAATAAAATCCAATATAATTGTTTTGTTTGGAACAATATTTACATTTCTAGCATTCACTATAATAACAACTTGGTGGTTTTATATGAACCAAATTTTTTTTACAATTTTGTGAAATAAATATTGTCAAATCGTAAATATTTTTTTGAAAAAAAAAATCATAAAATATAAATGTGGGACATGTAATGGCCCGGACCTCCCCATGACATTACAATATGGAAATTCGGTGTTAGAGGTGTTCTGGGAGGCCAAGGTGACTTATCCCCAACACTTTTCTAAAATCATCATTTTCGATGAACCATTTCAACGGTAGAAAGTTGTGAACTGTAACTTCATGTTACGCCTTCAGGTACCATTGATGTGTCTAACTACCTTTGGTTTGGATTAGTTACTTGGGGGTGAATTTCGGTGGAAATTAAGGAAAGCTAAAGGGCAATAGTTTTGGCACGGTTAGTGCATGGTATTCCTAAACCGTGTGGCCAAACCGTGCAAGGATGGTTTTGGAGATAGTGGATAACGCACAGTTACCGCACGGTTTGTCTAACCGTGTGGCCTAACCAAGCAAGGAGTGATTAACGAGGAAGTATCTAATGCACGGTTAGCGCATGGTTTTTCAAACCGTGCTGACACTTAATATTAGATCCTAAAACTGTGGATCTCAACTGTATCACCTCTAACTTGCCCGTTTAAGCTTCTAAGTAGCCATAACTTGGGAATTCCCTCCCTTGAAGGTAGAATAACCTCTCCAAAGAATTTTGGAGGTGATCCAAAGGCTTCTCTTGGAAAATCACAGAAGGTTTCTTGAGGTATTTTATCGTTCTTCTTCATTTTAAATCGGTTTCTTAGATCCACTTGGATCTACTTCTCCACCTCTCTCGATTTCATAGATCATCACCTGTTATTGGTAGAAATATGTGTGTGGATGCCAAATATGATGATTTTTGGTCTTGATCTCTCTAGGAGAAGAGATCTAAGGAGGGTTTTGGAGAATAAACCCGAGTTTCTTGAGCATTCTTCAACCGTCATGGTTTTCGTCAAAAACCATAAGTTAAAGGATTCATTGCTTCTCTTTCTTTTACGTGCAACTATATTGTTATCATGTTTAATCCCACTGAATGACAATGTAATTGACATAATAAATACTTGGATCAGGATAAAGAAATTGTTATCGATCGTATGTTATTGCATCATGTTTTTCTAGATAGTGTAATATCTATGCTTGCTTTGATTAGTTGTTCGTTCTTGATGGAAATCGGTAAAGAACGTAAATTGGAATTAATTGATAATTGTTTGGATAAAGATAAGGAGGAATTAAAACTAATCAAGTTCTTGTGAAAATTTGATGCTAATCAAATTGGCATTGTAATCATGTTTAATCATTTGTGATAGCATACTGGTTAGGTTTCTCGAGTTTGGAACCAACGGATTATAAATCTGTTAATTCAAGATGGATTAAAGAATTTGATTGTTTGATAATTCGATTAATTGTTCTCAGTTACCCTCTTGATTGTTAAAAGGACAAGATCCAATTGATGTGATGTTTTCTTTCCGGTTGTTTGTGATGTGATGTGATCATGTATAGTTATTGTGATATGTGGAGGCATATAAGCCTTTTTGGTTGTGGCATCAGATGACGACTAGAGTAGCGATATGCATCCGTTTATGCATGTGGGTGTCGAGGAGGACACCAGGGATGATGAAATGGGTTTGATGTGATTGTTGGATGCTAGGTAATTTTGTTTGGTGGATTATCTTCATTACTTTTCCCCACTTCTCAAGGTAGCTGGTCTTGGTTACCCGTCATCCGAAGGAGGTGAAGACGCACGGGGTATGCCACGTGCTTTCTGTGAATAGCTTCTATAGGGAGGATGGGTCTACTCTCTTTCTATAGGTGGAAAAGACTCGACGGGTAGTACACCTACTCACCGTGTTCATCCCCTTTGTGTTAGTATCATAGAATGTTTTTGTAGAATTCCTGGGAATATGGGAAACTATTTCTGTAATGAATGTTTGATTAAATGGTGTTAACTCATGGGGTTGGAGTTGCTGGAACATAATGTTGAGGTTGAGAAGTTTTGAAGGAATAGTGGATTTTGGGTGTGATGCTAATGAAATTTAATGTGGAATTGTTCATGGTTAATTAATGTTTAATGAATTAATTAACGTACAGTGGAACTGATAAAAAGGGAATGACGTAATCTAATAAAGCTCTTTAAATGGTTTTGTTCTTATAGGATACCTAGTCTTAGAAGTAGCATCCTGGAGTCTAAGAGACGTTAGCTGTATTTGTGTCTAAGACTAGTTTATTCCATAGCGTTGTTGTTTGATATATATATATATTTTGTACATTTTGTGTTTTTATAAACTACTCCACCCTGTCAGTAAGGGAAATTGACACCCTGGGGATTCTAAGCCCTGAGGTTGTTTTCCCCAACATTCTGGTGGGAGGATGAATTCCTGACTACCCCCTTTGGCCGCACTCTCTTCTCTTGGTAGATACTTGTGCTGTTAGGCCCAGCGGTTAGTATACCCTATTTATGTGGGAAGAGGGCTCTAATGGCTTGTGGTTATTCCCACACATATATTCTGGATATAGTATCCTATGGACTACTATAGGTGTAACGTGTATAGGTTGTGATGTCTTGAAGATCCTTACTAGGTGTATGGGTTGTAATGGCTTGAGGTATAATACCTGACGTATGATACATGTTATGCAAGCTGTGGTGGCTACCAGAAACTACATGGTTCCTTTTGTTTGTGAGGATAGTGTGGTGCTTCGCCCAGGCGTTTGTGGGAAAGACTTTGTGGTGCAAGATGTATATATTGTGGTGCTTCGCCCAGGTGTCTGCGGGCAGGCCATTTTTGAGAGAGATTCTTTGGACGTGCAACATTGGGGCAAAGCGGCAAACCATTGGGGAAGTCGTAGTGGGGTACCGTTGATATTCTTTACTATATACTATATTCTTGTATGTGTTACTTGGTGAGAGTTTCCATGGTGTGGTTGGGAACTTATTATACCTGTCTAGGTGATGAGTTAGTTTCACTTATGTTCACTGTGCTTTAGCATGATTTCTTTACATTTGCATGAGAGGATTCATGGAGGATCCAACTGAGTATGCTGTTATACTCACCCAATGTATATATAAACTGTTTTTCATGTCACATGGATCAGGTTGGAGATCAAGCTAGTTTCTACTAGCTTGGGGTTGCTGGAGCTGTTCGGGCTTGTGGTTGCTGCTATTTTTACATTCTTTTGGGTACTTCTAGTTATTCCCCTTATAGTTGTAGTACTTTTGCAGGATATTCCATTTGTTCACTTGGGTTTCTTTTATATTCCAGTTTTGAGTTGCAGTTGGTTGTTGTCTATCTTATCTCTCTCTTCCGCATGTGTTCTCTTAGAGGGTAATGCCTCCCATTTGTGGGGTTATTATACCCTCAGTGCTAGTCGCCAACCCGGGACCTACTGGAGGCGGGACTTCGGGGTCCTCATCTCCCTTCCCACATTGCTGGCCCAGGAGGGGTACACATTTTTGGGAGGGGGTTGTGACAGAGTGGTATCAGAGGCTTTGGTTGAGGGATATGATGGAGTTTGGAGTTAGGCACAGGTGAGGTTGCATGCGGTGGTAGAGAAAGAGTGTCATTCATGTTTAGCAAGTGAGTTAAACACTGGAGATCAACAGAGATATAGGCATTTAGGTCCCCCTATGATGTGATGGACGGACCTTTATGTTTACAATGCCTACTAAACAAGGTGATACTAGTTCCATGGTAGGGACCTAGGAAAGGATTATCCATCATTATTCATTGTTCCTATGTTTGAATGGGTAGACCTTGGGATAGGATAACCTAAAATCGATGAAAGAAAACAATTAATTAATTAATGTTGAGTCTTCCATATTCGAGGTTTATGAGCTCTAATATATTTTTATCATATAGGTATGTCTCCAGGTCGACATCCTAATTAGGTTTGTACAGAAAATTTCCAGCAGGGTGTTCCAGTAGATCATCGCAGGGTAGAGGTTGACGACGACGACACTTAGAGGAAGACACTCCGAGCATTTCAGTTCCATAGTATGTAGAATTATGAAAGCTCTGTTTCAGATACAGTCACGACAGACTGGTTGGAGGAGGTCGAGATAGGCATCAGTTCGATTCATCCTCGGAAAAAAGACTGGGTTTCCTTTGTTGTGACGATGATGTGTGGAGCAGCAAGGCAGTTGGGGTTGTTGCTCCTTGGGGATCGTGAGGACTTAGAGATCTCATGGGAGGAGTTCCGAGACATTTTTAGAGTCGAGTTCCTATATTCGACTATGAAGGCTCCCAGTCACCCGGATCATGTTACCCTTCGAAAAGGGAGCTATACTTTTATAGAGTTGGAAATCCATTTCAAGAACCTTTTACGATATGATTCAGACCAGTTACCAGATGAGGAGGCCAGGGTGAAGCATTTAGATGAGGCTTTGCATCCAATGATCCAACGCTAGGTCACCCCATTTATGCTAAAGAAATATCTTGAGATACTGGAAAGGGAATAGGTAGTTTAGGGGACTTTGACTAGTACCAGATCATCACTACTGGGGGATCAGCATGATTCCTCATGAAGAAAATTTTTGGTCTGGGGTTCCCGATTTTCAGGCAAAAAGCGTTTTCGTTCATCTGGGGGTAGGTACCAACCATTCACTTCTCATTTCACCAAAGGCATGAACCCTCTGTCCTATGCCAAGGGACCATGTGAGTGTTTTTCTTATGGTGGCTGTGGCAATCAGCAGCAGGAGTGTCAGACCTTTCAGAGCGGTCATCGTGCACCAGTTGCTATGCTCCAGGTTCCTTCGTTGAGGTAGTTCCAGCCGAGGAAGCAGCAGCTAGTTTCACCAGCTTTGGATCACCATAGGGTAGATGGGGTAGGAAAAGAACATCCCCATGATGCTCCTAGTCCTAAGAGAGCATAGTGCAGTCATGGTGGTGGTTTTCATCAGGTTCAGAGAGGCAGTGGAGGAGGTTGTGGTCAGCTTCATGCTCTAGCGTTGCTAGCTCCAGGCGAGCCAGATGTCATTCGAGGTACCCTTTGCTTGTTTTCTACCTTGGTGTATTCCTTATTTGATTCAGGAGAGACACACTTTTTCATATCACCTGCCCTTGTCCATGCTTTGGGACTTGAGGAAGAGAGGCTTCCAGTGCCCTTGGCGTTGACTACGCCAGTTGGAGGTCAATCTGATTTGTTTCCAGTATATAAAGGTTGTGAGCTTGTGTTGGGGAAACATCGCTCTTGGGGGGACTTCCTATGTTTATGAATACAACCATTTGATGTCATCCTTGGCATGGATCAATTGTATTCAGTGCATGCTATCATGGATTTATTCAAGAATAAGGTTGTTTTCCTTGGTGCGGATGGAGAGCAAGTGTTGTTTGTTGGTGTGTGAGTTCCCCGAATGGGTCATAGGTGTGTTCCATACTTATCGTCCGTGATGGCTGAGATGTTGTTGAGTTCTTTAGTGGTTCGGAAGTTGGTGTTTCCAAGGGTCATAGAGGAGTACCCTAATGTCCTTCTAGAAGAGGTTGTATAATTACCTCCTTGACGAGAGATCAAGTTTGGGATCGAGCTATAGCTAGGAGCTTCTCCTATCTAGATGTATTCATATAGGATGTCCTTTTTTGAGTTATGAGAACTAAGTATAAAGCTTTACGGTCTATTAATGTGCGGTTTTGTTCGGATAAGTGTGTCACTGTGGGGTGCACTAGTATTGTTCGTGAAGAAGTTCGATGGTAGTTTGCGGTTCTGTGTCGATTATCGTCACTTAAACAAAGTGACAATAATGAATAGATGTACTCTTCCACTAATTGATGACTTATCCGATCATGAGAAGGGTTCAAGTTGGTTGTCAAAGATAAACTTACAGTCGGGATATCATCAGATGCATGTGAAGGATGAGGATACTCCAAAGACTTCTTTCTGTAGTCGTCATGGGAATTATGAGTTCATTGTAATTCCATTTGGCATAATGAATGCATCTGATGTATTCATGGGATTGATGAATGCGGTGTTCCATGATTTCATGGACAAGTTCGTGTTAGTTTTCATCGACGACATCATTGTGTACTCCAAATCAGAAGAGGAGCATGTAGAGCATCTACGAGCCAATTTGGGAGTTCTTAGCCTACATCTGATGTTCGGGAAGTTGTTTAAGGGTTATTTTTGGACTTGAGAAGCCCGTTTCTTGGGGCATGTTGTGTCCCAATGTGTAGTAGCTGTGGATCCCTCAATGATAGAAGCAGATGTGTCTTGGGAATCCCCCAATACAGTGTCATAGGTGCGAAGTTTACTTGGTCTCGCAGGCTACTACAGGAGGTTCGTAGCCAACTTCTCATGAGTTACTAATCCTCTGATCACTTTTACCATGTAAAGACCTGTAAAATTCAAGGGATATTTCTTCTTTATTTTCTTTTTTATTTTAAAAGAACTCAGTTTCTGATGACACTTAATTCCGAGGCCCGGTGTGCCCAGAATCTCTTTCCGAAGTTTATCTCGGGTACGTTCAGTGAACGAACGAGCCGGTTTTTCTAACTTTTGAACCAGTGCTCGGAATCGAATTCTGAGGGCACCGATGGAATCACAGCGCCGGTATTTTCTTAGAAACATCTTTTCCGGAGTTGCGTTTTCTCGGGTGTGGTTTTTAAATTTGCATGTCAACTAAATGAATAAAATAAAATGGTGCAACAGATTTATTTTATTTTAAGTCTCTTAACCTATGATATGTGGATGATGTGGGACCCACAATATCCTACCCACTTGGTAGGATATTTGTGAGGTGGGTCCCACCTAAGCCCCACCATTTCTTTTCTTCTTATATAAATCACCCGCACCCCCTTTTTAATAAAGGCAACTCTTGTGTTTAATCTGGATATTAAACGCCTCATTAATTGGGGGGTTTTAAACTCCTCAATTAATTGGTCGTTTCTATTTTTATTAATTTAGAATAGTTGGTTTGAGTGTTAATAAAATAAGACAACACATATTTTTTTGGGATGGAACTTGTTGAGTTGGGAGGATTTGGAGAAAACCCTTCTTCGACGAAGAACGCGAAGAGCGCACCGATCTCCGATGAAGAACGATGAATCCTCGGAGATCGACTACGTGACGCTGGGTACTGTGATTCCAACGACGCTTCATCGGCGATGCTTCTTCTGTGACGCTTCTTCCACGATGCTTCTTCCACGACGCTTCTTCCGTGACGTTCCTTCCCCACGAGGCGACGATCCCCCTTCCGCGACGCCTTCTTCCGCGATGTTCTTTTCCGCGACGAACCCTCGCTCATCGAATTCAACGAGGTAGGGGTTTTGATTCAATTTAATCTTTTTGATTTATACCCTCGACATATGTTTAAAATTTTTTGGAATCCTTTTTAAACCGCTAACGCGGTGGGTGCGGACCAACGAACAAGTCCGAACCCACCGTCTCTTCGTTATTGGTGTGCGGATCGGTGGGCGAAGATGAAGCAGGCCTCACGGGCGTTGTGAGGTCTTCGTAGTGAAGAACTGATCTCGGGAGGGCCTTTGGTAAAGACGGCAGGAATCTCCAACCACCGGAGCTCGTCCGGTGGTCCGCGGAGCACTCCGCGGGCGCGGCGGCGCCGGGGGCCGGAGGCGGCGGCCGGCACCGGCCGGCTACCAGGAGGCGGGGGCGCCTGGCGCACCACCGGGATGGGCTGCGGCGGCAGGCCATGGGTCCCGTGACTGCGTGGGATCAAAGGAGGTGAGACGCGACACTCGACCACGTCCGTTGAAAAGGAGCGTCCCCCATGGGGGCCGCGGTTTCAAGCTGGTGGGGGGGAAGCGTGCCACCATGCACCTCCATCCGCTCGGCCGGAACAGCCGAGCCACCGGGCCCTGGCCAGCGCCAGCAAGCTGGGCTGATAGGCCCGGCCGAGCCCAGGCCGCACCCAGGCTGGGCCACGCTAGCCGGGCCAGACCCGGACCCGGGTCGGGTCGACTCGGTTCAGGCCGACCCAGGGGGTACCGGGCCGGGTCGGACAGGGCATGAACCCCCTAATACCGGACTTTTTTGGTCTGTTGCCCATAACGTGGGCTAGAGACCTCCGATCGACGCAATGTCAGTTCCATAGTGATCCTTGGATCAAGAAGGTTGTTTAAGTATATAACACTCAAGGTTTCAAAGAACTTTTTGTATGGAGGGGTTTGTTCGGATACAAAACCAACCGGGCCCTCGGAGCGAAAACGCTTATATCTCGTGCTCCGGACGCTTGATTGGCGTGCCGTCAACTTTGTTGGATTCCTATTGATGAGACAGAACTTTTTTCATGATTCCCCTGAGTTTTGGATGAATTTGGATAATGGCTGGGATGGATTGTACCCAAAATCCAAACCGGCCCTTAGAACGGAAAGGCTGATAACTTTCAGACCGGCCATCCATTTGATGAACCTTTAGTGGCGTTGGAGATCACGTTGAGAAATGTTCCCTATGAGAATAACCTATGATAGTTCGGGGTATAGTCGAGATACGGCCGGGTTGGTTTGCACATGAAGCCAACCGGGCCCCTAGGACAAAAATGCTAAAAACTCACAGACTGGGCGTCCGATTGACACGTCGTCTGTTGCATTGAGACCCCTATTACTAGGTGGTCCATTGAGATACTTCCTTGTGGGACTTTGTGATACTTGGAGTGTCTAACAATATCTAGTGGAGCGGACCCTCCCGGTGACGATCTAGCAGAGTGCAGAGACCTAACAGCTGGCTGAGACTTGACGACTGCTGATCTATCGACTCGGTGTGTTTCAGATAGCCTAGTGGGGAGAGCTTGGTTGTAGTGGCCAACCCATGGAGGAGGAGTGCTTAGTATTAGTGGCAGACCCATGGGACTCCACAGAATGAGTACCTATGGAGGCTATGAGGGGGAGCGCTTAGTTGTAGCGGCAGACCCAGGACGGAGGAGTTCTTGGTTGTAGCGGCAGACCCACGACGGAGGAGCGCTTGGTTATAGCGGCAGACCCGCAGTATACCACAAAAGGAGTACCTCTGGAAACTCTGAGGGGGATCACTTGGTTGTAGCGGTAGAACCATGGTGTGAAGAGCTTGGTTGTAGCACCAGACCCACAATACTCGACAGGTGGAGTACTTCAACAGTCCAAGGAGTCCGACGCGCTAGGTTGTGTAAATAGGCCCTCTGTACTTGACAGAGGAGGAGTTCGGTGGGCTTGGTTGCAGCGGCAGGCCCTCTGTACTCGACACAGGAGGATTTCGGTGCGCTTGGTTGCAGTGGAAGGCCCTCTGTACTCGATAGAGGAGGAGTTCTCCACCATCCGTGGTTTTGACATCATCAATAAAATCCTGGTTGAGCTGAGTCTATAATCCTTGTGTTTCCTCATGATTGAGATGGGTTACTTGATAACTTAGGTATATTTATGGGATATACCTGGGTAGAGGTTATCCGTTGATTTCATAATCCCTGTGTTTCCTCGTGATTAATATGGGTTACTTGATAACATGAGTATATGTATGGGAATGTACCTATGTAGAGGTTATCTGTTAAGATATTCATTGTGGTTATCCTTGTTGGATTTAGTGAGACCTTGAGGGTCTCGGGGTCCCTACTATGTATCGTTATACTCACCCCTGCATGGGCTATCCCCGTACCTCATTGTGTTGTTTGCAGACGATGGACAGCGCAAACAGAGGCCGAGTGTTCGAGGACTGGACAGTACCCGGAGGTGGACCTCATGACAAGATAGTATCTGGTGGAGGTCATCACGAAGAGGTGACGCTCGGAGGAGGTTGACGGTCGAGAGCATTGTAGAGGCTACCTGTACCTACACTTCAGGTAGGATCCATGGTGGACGATCCAGGAGCTACGCTATCTGTACCTTCCCTTCAGGTAGGATCCGAGGAGGACGACCCAGGAGCTGTTTTCTTTCTTCCAGCTATTGTCTTTGTTGTACTTTCTTTCAGTTGTAGCTGTACTTTGGATTGGGTTTGTATTCTCTCCCATTTACTTTTCAGCACTTCCTTTTTGTACTTGGTGTTTTTCTTCCGCTTGGACTCTATGGTGTTTTGTTACTTTTATAAAGGCAATTCCTTTCCAGTTATCTGGATTTACGCCTTTGGTGCTAGTCGCTAGCACCTGGCCTATGGAAGGTGGGCTTGGGTAGTCACGGCACGGGCCCCGAGGACAGGTCGTGACAAATTGGTATGAGAGGAGTTTGGTTCTACTGTAGAACTTTGGACTCTGATCTTTTTTCTATGTGAAGCAATAGTGTTAAGGGTATTGGGTGTAGTTATCAGTCTAGGGAGTCCAGTGTTGGTGCGGCGGCCGAAGTATCCGTACACTAGGACCCTGACTTCTGATTTTCTGACTTAATGCATGAAAACATTGATTGCATGTTTGATTCATGTTTTCCTTGTGATTACTTAATATCAGATCACCAGGTATATTTTTTGACCATGGCGCACCTGTTTCGTTTTAGGCTGGCCCCACGACGACAGCCAGCTAGGGTTCCGAGAGTTTTGCGTGACGACAGCCCACCGAGCGACGAGGCCTCGGTATAGGGCCCTTTGACAACAGAGGCACCGGAGTACCTCTACCCGCCGAGCCACCGGTGCTACTATCCCCAGCTGCTAATAGTGAACGTCGCCTTAGTGCACTGCACGAGTTTCAGCATCAGCGACCACCCAGGTTCTGTGGGGAGACGGACCCTTAGGCAGCCGAGGATTGGCTGGAGGCAGTTGTACGAGTTTTTCGTTTGGTAGGGACACCATCAGACCTTATGGAGGTCCTCGCGGTTAGCCTCTTGCACGTGACAGCAGGTAGATGGTGGAGCTTGATTCTTCAGATGCACGATGAGGCATCTCTCATTTGGACGGAATTTGAGAGCCTTTTTCATTCAACGTTCGTCCCAGCCACCCTCCGAGCGGTGCGCATCCAGGAGCTGCTATAGCTGCGGCAGGGTAGCATGAGAGTAGCCCAGTACGCGGAGAGGTTTACCGATCTCTCGCACTATTCCACAGACATGGTACGAGACCCATTCATCAGGGGCCGAACCTTCGAGCAGGGGATCAGGTGAGAGATCAGAGCATCAGTTGTTTCTCATAGCATTCCGACACAGGCATGGGTGTTGGAGCGATCCCTCTTAGTGGAGAGTTTTATTGCTGAGCAGTCTCCAGCGGTAGGAACCACCACTAGCCGGCTTGCGGCAGAGTCTTCTGCAGCAGGCAGTAGACAGATGATGCAGAGGTCCAAGAGGACTAGACCTACAAGTGGTCGACCGTATGACACATGATCGTTTGTGTGAGGCACCCGGGGTGGAGAACGTCTTACCATGCACGGACAGTGTTACTCCTGCGGTGGGGTTGGTCACATGGATCGTGACTGTCCGACCCACCATACAGATGACCAGCAGATGAATGAAGTACCTCCCGGGTAGAGGCAGAGGTTTGATGGAGGTGGACTGCATGGAGCAGGAGACCGTGGTAGGGGAGCGGGCCGTGCAGCTGGAGGTGGATGACGCTTCGAGGAGTTTCCACCACCACCACCAGGAGGTCCACCCCGACCACAGGGAACAGGTGGACGTGGGAGAGTTCAGTATCCGGCAGATGAGGCCTACGACCGTGGAGCTCTGAGAGCAGATTTATAGGAGAGGGACTAGCTCCAGACCTGGAGAATTTTGTTCATGTTTCTTCTAGATCTGTTGATGTTTTTTTGTAGATGCTTTGTGTCTTTTTTATTTGAGCTGTAGTTATAAAAGACACCTTTCTTGTGGCATTTACCTTCATGTCCCCTCTTTATGTTGTTACTAAGAGGATCTGGTTTAATAACTGTTGACATGAACCTCACTTTGAGATACCTACTGGAGGAGACCCAGTGACCACACACTGATGCCGACAGTGTGAATCAACCCTTGGAGGCGAGAGTAATGGTTGGATCTCTTTGTAGTAGAGTCGAGGCGTTATGACGTCATCCTTACTATGGATTAGTATCGTCCATGTCGGGATTGACTGTATTAGGCGAAGAACGTGGTTCTTCCAGGGGATGATCCTGGATTTCAATTATTGGAAAAGAAGAAATCTCAGCAGCTCTTGGAGGACCAGAAGGGTCCAAGTCATCCAAGAGCGGATGAGGATAGCTCAGAGCTGGCAAAAGTCTTCTGCTGACAGGGGGTGGAGACCACTAGAGTTTGAGGATGGCGACCATGTTTCCCTACGGGTATCACCTCGACGTGAGTTACGGAGATGTGGCTGAGGCGACAAGTTATCTCTGAGGTTCAACGGGCCTTTCTAGGTCCTCAGTAGGGTAGGCGAGGTGGTTTACCGCTTGACCCACCCACCTCAGTTGCACCAGGTGCACGGCGACTTCCAGGTATCTCAACTAAGGAGATACGAGCTCGACCCTTCGCTTTTCATCGACCAAGAGGAGCTGGACATGGGCGATGGGGTGACCCTCATGGAGGTTCCAGTGGGGATCAATGAACGATAGGAGCAGGTCCTACGAGGATGGGTCGATTCCTCGGGTGCGCTTTCACTGGTAGTACGGGAACCTCCAGGTGAGCACATGGGAGTGGAAGGCTCAGATTCATTCTCAGTACCACTTTTGTTTCCCTAGTTTGTGTCATAGCTTTACGGGGACATAAATCCCTGAGGTGGGATTAATGTAAAGACCCGTAAAATTCAAGGTATATTTATTCTTAATTTTCTTTTGGATTTTACAAGAATGCAGTTTCTGATGGAACCTGATTCCAGGGCCCGGTGTGCCCGGAATCTTTTTCCGATGTTTAGGTCGGGTATGTTCAGTGAACGAAAGAGCGAGTTTTTCTAACTTTTGAACCGGTGCTCGGAATCGAATTCTGAGGGCACCGATGGAATCGCAGCGCCGGTATTTGCTTAGAAACACCTTTCCCGGAGTTGTGGTTTCTCCGGTGTGGTTTTTAAATTTGCGGGTTAAGTAAATGAATAAAATAAAATGGTGCGACCAATTTATTTTATTTTAAGTCCCTTAACCTATGTTAAGTGGATGATGTGGGACCCAAAATATCCTACCCACCTGGTAGGATATTTTTGATGTGGGGCCCACCCGAGCCCCACCGTTTCTTTTCTTCTTATGTAATGCACCCGCACCTCTTTTTTAATGAAGTCAACTCTTGCATTTAATCTGGATGTTAAAAGCCTCATTAATTTGGTGGTTTTAAACTCCTCAATTAATTGATAGTTTCTTTTCTTTTTGAATTTCAAAGATTTGGTTTGAGTGTTAATAAAATAAGACAACACTTATTTTATTTGGGTTGGAACTTTTTGCGTTGAGAGGATTTAGAGAAAAGTCTTCTTCTTCGACGAAGAACGCGAATAACGCGAAGAACGCGAGGGACGCACCGATCTCCGATGAAGAACGCCGAATCCTCGGAGATCGATTACGCGACGCAGGGTACCGCGATGCCAACGACGCTTCTTCCGCGACGCTCCTTCCGCGATGCTTCTTCCCCGACACTTCTTCTGTGACGTTCCTTCTCCGCGACGCGATGATCTTCCTTCTGTTATGCCTTCTTCCGTGACGTGGTTTTCCGAGATGAACCCTCACTCATCAAATTCGACGAGGTAGGGGTTTTGATTCAATTAAATATTTGTGATTTATACCCTCGACATATGTTTAAAATTTGTCGGAAGCCTTTTTAAACCGCTAACACGGTGGTTGTGGACCAACGAACAAGTCCGAACCCACCGTGGCTTCGTTCTCGGTGTGCGCATCGGCGGACAACGATGAAGCAGGCTGCATGGGTGTTGTGAGGTCTTCACAGTGAAGAACCGGTCCCAGGAGGGCAGCGGCGCCGGGGGCAAGAGGCGGCGGCGCCCGGCGCGCCGCTGTTCCCGCAACCGCACGGGACCGAAGGAGGCGGTACGCGGCGCTCGGCCGCATCCATTGACAAGGAGCGGCCACCCATGGGGCCGCGGTTTCGAGCTGGCGGGGGGGGGGGGGGGGGGCAGCGTGCCACCCCGCACCTCCATCAGCTCGGCCGAAACGGCCGAGCCACCTTGCCCTGGCAAGCGCCAGTAAGCCGGGCCGCGCCGCGCCAGCCATGTCGGGCCGCGCCAACCGGGCCGGGCCGCGCCCAAGCAGTCCAGACCCAGACCTGGGTCGGTTCGACCCAGTTCTGGCCGACCCAGGGGGTATCGGGCCAGGTCGGACCAGGCCCGAACCCCCTAATACCGGAGTTTTTCAGTTTGTTGCCCATAACTTGGGCTACGGACCTCCGATCGATGCACCGTCAGTTGAATAGCGATCCTTGGATCGAGACGGTCGTTTCAGTATATAACAATCAAGGTTTCAGATAACTTTGAGTATGGCCGGGTTGGTTCGGATACGAAACCAACTGAGCCCTCGGAGCGGAAACACTTATATCTCGAGCTCCGGACGTCCGATTGACGTGTTGTCGACTTTGTTGGATTCTTCATGATGAGATGAATCTTTTGGTATGCTTCTCATGAGTTTTGGATGCAATTGGATAGTGGCTGAGTTGGATTGTACCTGAAATCCAACCGGGCCCCTGGAACGGAAAGGCTGATAACATTCAGACCGGAAGTCCGTTTGACGAACCGTCAGTGACGTTGGTGATCACGTTGAGAAACGGTCCCTATGAGAATACCTTATGAGAGTTAAGGATACAGTCGAGATACGGCTGGGTTGGTTCGCACACAAAACCAACCGGGCCACTTGGACGAAAAGGCTAATAACTCACAGACAGGGCGTCCGATTGACGCACTGTCTGTTGCTTTGAGACCCCTATGACAAGGCGGTCCATTGAGATTCTTCTTCATGGGAATTTTTGATACTTGGAGTATCGACCAGTAGCTCATGGAGCGGACCCTCTCGGTGATGAGCTTGTAGAGTGCAGAGACTTAGTAGCTGGCTGAGACTTGACGACTGCTGATCTATCGACTCGGTGTGTTTCAGATAGCCCTGTGGGGAGCTCATGGTTTTAGTGGCAGACCCACGGAGGAGGAGAAATTGGTAGTAGAGGCAGACCCACGGTACTCAACAGATGGATTACCTCTGGAGGCTATGAGGGGGAGTGCTTGGTTGTAGCGGCAGACCCACGGCGAAGGAGCGCTTGGTTGTAGCGGCAGACCCACGGCGGATGAGCGCTTGCTTGTAGCGGCAAACCCATGGTACTCAACAGAAGGAGTACCTCTAGAAACTATGAGGGGGACCGCTTAGTTGTAGAGGCAACCCAATTGTGTGAAGCGCTTAGTTGTAGTAGCAGGCCCACAGTACTCGACAGGTGGAGTAATACAGCAGTACAAGGAGTACGGTGCACTTGGTTGCAGCGGCATTCCCTCTGTACTCGATAGAGGAGGAGTTCGGCGTGCTTGGTTGCAGCGGCAGGCCCTCTGTACTCGATATAGGAGGTGTTCGGGGTGATTGGTTGTAGCGGAAGGCCCTCGGTACTCGACAGAGGAGGTGTTCTCCAGCAGTCGTGGTTTTGACATCATGAATAAAATCCTGGTTGAGCTGAGTCTATAATCCTTGTGTTTCCTCATGATTGAGATGGGTTACTTGATAACTTAGGTATATGTATGAGAATATACCTGGGTAGAGGTTATCCATTTATTTCATAATCCTTGTGTTTCCTCACGATTGAGATGGGTTACGTGATAACTTGGGTATATGTATGTGCATGTACCTATGTAGAGGTTATCTATTGAGATCATCTTTGTGGTTATCCTTGTTGGATTTAGTGAGACCTTGAGGGTCTCGGGGTCCCTACTGAGTATCGTTAAACTCACCCCTGCACGGGCTATGCCCGCACCTCGTTGTGTTGGTTGCAGATGACGGACAATGCAGACAGAGGATGAGTGTTCGAGGATTGGACGGTACCCGGAGGTGGACCTCACGACGAGACAGTATCCGGTGGTGGACATCACGATGAGGAGATTCTCGGAGGAGGTTGATGGGAGAGAGCGTTGTAGAGGCTATCTATACCCACCTTTCAGGTAGGATGCATGGTGGACGATCCAGGAGTTGCGCTATCTGTACCTACCCTTCATGTAGGATCCAAGGAGGACGACCCAGGAGCTCTTTCTTTTTTCCAGCTGTTATCTTTTTTTTACTTTCTTTCAGTTGTAGTTGTACTCTCGATTGGGTTTATATTCTGGACCATTTACTTTTCAGCACATCCTTTTTGTACTAGGTGTTTTACTTCCGCTTGGACTATGTGGTGTTTTGTTATGTTTATAAAGGCAATGCCTTCCCAGTTATCGAAATTTACGCCTTTGGTGCTAGTCGCCAGCCCCTGGCCTATGGAAGGCGGGCTTGGGCTAGTCACGACACGGTCCCCAAGGATGGGTCGTGACAGACCAGGAAGGATGATTCCTTCATATGGACTGATCAGTTTCAGGAGGCTTTCGAGTATCTAAAAGAGAAGTTAGTAAGTGCTCAATTCCTTTGTCTTCCAGCTAAGGGGGTTCAGTTTAATGTCTTCTGCGATGCTTCACATCTTGGGTTAGGCGATGTTATCATGCAACAGAGGTCAGTTGTTTCTTATATGTCTTGACAGTTATGTCCCCATGAACTCTACTATGCCACCCATGATCTTGAGTTGGCAGCTGTGGTGTTTGCTCTGATGTTGCGGAGACATTACCTCGTTGGTGAGGGCTTTGTGGTTTTCACCGATCATAGGAGTTTGAGTTATGTTTTCTCCCAGCGTGACTTGACCTTATGGCAGCTTTGGTGGATGGAGTTCTTATAGGAATACGACTTAGAAATATCGTATACACCTGGAAAACGGAATGTTGCTGCTGATGCGCTGATCCAAAAGTCATGTACTGATGTTGTGCATGAATTCAGTGATTCAAGGAGAGTAATGAATGAACATTCAGCATTTCATCTTGATATGGGAGAAGTTGGGGGTAGAGGTTGTATTTTACAGTTGACGGTACAGTCAACCCAGATGAAAAAGGTGGAGGAATCCACGTTGGGGGATCTAGAGGTGGATGTATGGAGAGACCGAGTTGTTTGTGGAGAGGCCCCTGATGGTTGGTCGGAGGACGAACAACAATGATTGTTGTATCATGGAAGGATTTTTTTCCCTTGAGGTTGTGTGATACTATCCTCAGAGTGTTCCATAGATCACCTTTAGCATTACACCCTGGCATGGAAAAGATGTACCGATCCATGACGAGTCATTTTTGGTGGCCGGGGCTAGAGGATATGGTTGCGGATTTTGTGGGTCGATGTTAGTCTGACTGAAGTTGAAGGCTGAAAACCGTGTTCCATGTGGTCTTCTTCAACCATTAGGGATTCCTCAGTGGAAGTGGTAGGACATATCAATGGAATTCATTACTAGTTTACCTCGAGCTCTAGGCAGACATGATGCTATTTGGGTGGTAGGGGATCATTTAACAAAATTGGTCCACTTTATTAAAATCGAGGAGTCAAGCTCAGTGGATGTTTTGTCGGGGCAGTATCTAGAGGAGGTGGTGAGACTTCTTGGAGTCCGTAGGATGATCATTTCTGATCGAGATCCTCGTTTTACCTCTAGAGTGTGGAGAGGACTCCAAAATGCTTTTGGTTCTCAAATATTCATTAGCACTATTTTTCATCCTCAAACAGATTGTCAGATAGAGAAAACCATCCAGACTCTTGAAGACAAGTGACGCTCTTGTGTTCTTGATTTCAGAGGTTCATGGATGATGCACATACCCTTGGTGGAGTTCCCATACAATAATAATTTTCACTCCACCATATTTTTTCCACTTTTTGAATCCTTGCATGGTCATCCTTTCTGTTTCTGTTGTGCTGGACTGGGGTCAGAGAGTAAGCAATTCTTGGACCGGAACTAGTGCAGAATACAACATATAAGGTTCAAGTGATTCATGATTGGATGAAGACATCACAAGATCATTAGAAATCAAATGATGATCAAAGAAGGATACCATTAGAGTTTAATGTTGGGGATCATGTGTTTCTGATGGTGACTCCCAATCGTGGGAAGCGAAGGTTTTGTCATGGAAGAAAGCTTTCTCCCTGGTTTGTTGGGCCTTTTTAGGTGTTAGCTCGTGTAGGAGCCGTGGCGTATCGCGTAGTACTTCCCCCTTAGATGAGTCAAATACATGATTTTTTTCCATGTATCACAACTCTGTCGTTATATTCATGAAGACTCTCACATCAACGATTGGGGAGAGATCGATGTTGATGATGATGCAACCTTTGAGGAGCGACCTGTGGAGATCCAAGACTGCAAGGAAAAAGTGTTCTGTGGGCATTCTATCCCTTAGTTTGTGTCTTGTGGAGACACAATGGAATAGAGGAGAGTATCTAGGAACGTGAGTCACATATACGTGTTCAGTACCTATAGTTTTTTGATGTTTAACTCTTTTCATTTATCTTTGTATCTTGTGTGGTTATGAAACTTTCATGTTTATGAGATGGCTCCCTTTGTTGCTTTTTTGGCTTTCTCTCTTTTGAGAGGTATCTCGATGGGTGGTTGTTCAAACCCTTTTTTTCACTTTAGTTGGGTTATGGATTCTCGAGGACAGGAATTTTTTGAGAGGTATCTGATGTAATGGACCGGACTTGTCGAGTTTATTACATTGTGGAAATGTGGTGTTTGAGTTGTTCTGAGAGGTCAATTTGTCTTATCCCCAACACTTTGTAAAAATATTCCTTTTCGATAAACCTTTTCAATGGTAGACAGTTGTGAACCTTAACAACAAGTTGCATCATCAGGTAACATTGATGTTTCTAACTACCTTTGGTTTGGAGTAGTGATTGGGGGTGTGTTTGGGTGGAATTTAAGGAAAGCTAAAGGGCAATAACTTTCGCAAGGTTAGTGCACAGTTTTTCTCAACCGCGCCGCCAAACCGTGCAAGGTTGGTTTTGGAGAAAGTGGCTAATGCACAGTTAGCGCACGATTTGTCTAACCATGCGTCCTAAATGTGAGAGGAGTGTTTGACGAGGCTGTAGCTAACGCATGGTTAGGGCATGGTCTGTCAAACTATGCAGACTAACTATGCGGGCACTTAATCTTAGATCCTAAAATTGTGGATCTCAACCATTTTTCCTCTAACATTCATGTTTAAGCTCTTAAGTGGCCATAACATAAGATTACCCTCCCTTGAAGGTAGGAGATCCTCTCCCAAGCGTTTTGGAGGTGATCTGAAGGCTTCTCTTGGTGAATCGAAGCCGGTTTCTTGAGGTATGTGATCGTTCTTCTTCATTCTTCTTCGTTCTTGATCGGTTTCTTAAATCCACTTGGATATACATCTCCTCATCTCTTGGTTTCTTAGATATAATCCCGTTATGGGTAGATCTAACAGCGTGGATGCCAAATATTATGATCTCTTGTCTCAATCTTGCTAGGAGAAGAAATCTTAGGCAGGTTTTAGAGAATCGACCTGGGTTTCTTGAGCGATCTTCAACCTTCGTGGTTTTCGTCAAAAACATTGAGGAAGGGGATTTATTGCTTCTATTTGTTTTACATGTAACTGTATTTTTATCATGTTTAATCCCACTGAATAAAAATTGAATTGACATAATAAATACTTTGAACCAGATAAAGAAATTTTTATCAATCGTATGTTGTTGCCTCATGTTTTGATAGAGAGTGTGATATCTATGCTAGCTATGATTACTTGTTCATTCTTGATGGAAATCGGTAAAGAACGTAAATTGGAATTAATTGATAATTATTTGTCTAATGATAAAAAGGCATCAAAACGAATCTGGTTCTTGTGGTAATTTGATGCTATTCAAATTAGCGTAGTAAGCATGTTTAATCATTTGTGATAGCTTAATGGTTAGGCTTCCTGAGGTTGGAACCAATGGACTATAAATATATTAATTCAAGATGGATTAAAGAATTTGATTGTTTGACAATTCCTTGAATGGGTTATGAGTTACCCTATTGATTGTTAAAGCTCCCAGAGTCAATTGATGTGATGTTTATATTCTTAGTGTTTGTGTTGGGATGTGATCCTGGTTGGTTGTGGTGATATGTGGGGGCATAGAGGCCTTTTTTTGTGGCACCAGATGACTCCTTGAGTGGCGAGATGTATCGGTTTATGCATGTGGGTGTCGGGGAGGACGCATGGATGATGGAATGGGATGGATGTGATTATTGGATGCTTGGTACTTTTTTTGGTTGATTATCTCCTTTACTTTTCCCCACTACTCAATGCAGCTGGTCTTTCTTACCCTTCTTTCTATGGAGATGAAGACGTGCGGGGTATGTCACATGATTTCTGTGTTTAGCTTCTCCAGGGAGGATGGGTCTATGCTCTTACTATAGGCGGAAATGAATCGACGGGTAGTACACCTACTCACTCTGTTGAGCCGCTTTTTGTTAGTAGCATAGAATGATTTTCAATAATTCTTGGGAATATGGGAAATTGTGTCTATATTTAATGTTTGATTAAATGTTGTTAACTCATGGGTTTGGAGTTGCAGTAACATAATGATGAGGATGAGAACTTTTGATGTAACATTGGATTTTGGGAGTGATGCAAATGAAATTTAATGTTGAATTGTTTGTGGTTAATTAATGTTTAAAGAATTAATTAACATACTGTGGAACTGAAAAAAAAGGAATGATATAATCTAATAAATAGCTTTAAATGGTTGGGTGCTTATAGGATACCATGTCTTAGAAGTAGTAGCCCGAAATCTGAGAGACGTTAGCTGCAGTTATGTCTATGACAAGGTTATGCCCATAGTGTGGTTGTGTGATATATATATATATATATATATATTGTACTTTTTGTGTTTCTATATGATACTCCACACTGTCAATAAGGGCAACTGACACCCTAGAGATTCTGAGCCCTTGGGGGTGTTTTCCCCAACATTCCGGTGGGAGGATGAATGGCTGACTACCCCCTTTGGCCTCACTATTTTCTCTTGGTTGATACCAGTGTCGTTAGGCACAATGGTTATATTTCCCTATATATTTGTGTAGAGGGATGTAATGGAATGTGGTTATTCCCACACATATATTCTAGATATAGTTTTCTATGTACTACTATAGGTGTAACGTGTATAGGCTGTGATGGATTGAGGATCCTTACTCGGTGTATGAGTTGTAATGGCTTGATGTATAATACCCGACGTATGATATACATAATGCGAGATGTGGTGGCTCCTGGAAACTACCTGGTTACTTTTGGTTGTGAGGATAGTGTGGTGCTTCACCCAGGTGTCTACGGGCAAGCATTTGTGGTGCACAAGGAGCAGATTGTGCTGCTTCACCCAGGTGTCTGTGGGCAAGCCTTTTGAGAGAGAGATGCTTAGGATGTGCGATGTTGGGGCAAAGAGAAAAAACCAATGGGGAATTAGTAATGGGTTAACCTTGATATTCTTTATTATATGCTATATTTTTATATGCATTACTTGGTGATATTATCCATGGTGAGGTTGAGAACATAGTATACCTGTTTAGGTGATGAGTTAGTTTAACTTGTTGTTCACTATGATTTAGCATGAATTCTTTACTTTTTAATGAGAGGTTTCGGGGAGGATATTGCTGATTATACTATTATACCCACCCTATGTATATATAAACTATTTATCAGGTCACTTGGAGCATGGTGGATATCAAGCAGGGTTCTACTAGCTCAGGTTTACGGGAGCTGTTCGGGCTTGTGGTTGGTGCTGTTTTTACTTTCTTTTGGGTACATGTAGTTTTTTCCCTTATAATTGTTGTAATTTTTCATGACATTCTATTTGTGCACTTGTGTTTCATTTATATTCTAGTTCTATGTATGATTTGGTTTGTGTATATCATATCTTTCTCATCTGCATGTGTTCTCATAGTGGGTAATGCCTCCCATTTTTGTGTTTATTATACCCTCAGTGCTAGTCGCCATCCCGAGGCCTATTAGAGGCGGGACTTGGGTTTCATTATCTCCCTTCTCACATTACTGTCCCAGGAAGGGTACACATTGTGAGGAGGGTTCGTGACATGTCATATGTAATCCATTTTCCTAGAATCAATTTCTTGATGTTTTATAAAATAATTTCAATAAATGTAAAAAAATTAGAGAAAAGTAATTATAATTGGATTATGTTTTTTTCCATAAAAATGATGTTATACTAAAATAAACTAAATTGATGAGTCATGTTTAATTAATTAGACTATATTTAAGGATCTTTATGTTATATTAATATCATATTGAAAACATAATGTGTTTTCTACAATAAAATTAATGATATCATTAATGAAATATGGATTTTTTTACTATTCACTATAAAATAATAAAATACAAAAATCACTTAATTTTCTTTTAATATTATATCTATTTGATGATTTAAAAAATTATATCATTTATATATTAATTTAGAATTGGTAAAAATAAATTATGATTTCAACTCAAAAAATGTAATGAAAATGAATTTTGAAGAAATAATATTTTTAGGAGTAAAATAATTCTACCTTTAATTGATAACTTATTAATTATGAATATATAAATATATTTTAATTATATAAAAAAATTATATAGATATTATTCAGAATATTGTTATTACGATTCATAATTCTTATTTTTGGAGGTAGGGTATATTAGCCACAATTAAATAATATTGTTTTCATAGATTATCAAAATTAGGGTAAATATCAGGGTTTGTAAAAAAATTACAAGTCACAAAAAATTTATTTAAGATAAAAATATCAAAAAATTGTATTACGTTACATTCTTCAATCAAAAGTAAAATTGCCCAATCATAATTTTTAACTCGTTATTGAGGGGTTCTGTAACATCCCAAGTAAGTAATGAATAATTTATATTTTTATCTATGCCTATTAATGAATTAGATAGTGTTTTAGAGGCTTAAAATGAAAATAAATCCAATCTTAAGCATGGAATACACTAATATTTTTAAAAGATTATATTACTGACTTTTAATGGAAAACCATTTTAAAATATATATTTTGACAATTTTATAAGCTATGTTTGTCAATATAAACTTATTATTTATGATTGGGACATCAAAATTTACTTTGTGTGAATTTTTTGTATTTTTCCGATAAAGTTTATTTTTTTAATGAATAGTGAAAATGTTGTATTTTAATTCAAAACCACTTTTTAATATAATTTATTTATATGATTAGATTATCTTTTGAATTGGTTTTAAAGTGAAATTAGAATATATTTTTACCATTTAATCCAATGGTGGTCATTGGAATCAATTTCACTTTGAAATTGGACTTAAACTAATGGCAATCTTTTGATACTTATTGTTTCATAAAAACACGCTATTTGTCATGACAGCAGGAAATAATTATTAAATTAATTAATGAATCTTATATGTTTTGAATTTTGTAAAATAGACATCCTTTTTGAATTCATAATATCAAATATAGCTTAGGGTGATGTTTTGGAATTTTTCTGAAAAACTTCAATTTTTGATGAATAGTGAAACCAATAAGTGGTAGTTAAAGAAACTGATTTTTTGTTTAAATGAAACTTTGCCACTTCTGTGATTTGATTTTCAAAAAATCCGACATACATGGTTGTCATTAATATGTAAAATGTGGTTCAATGAGATTAAAATAATTTGTTGGTGAATAGTAACATTTAAGTTCTTAATCGCAATTAGAGGTAATTAGTGTAGTTTAAGGTAAATATAATGTTTTAATAATATAATATGAGCTTGAAACATGTCCTACCCTAATTTTATGTGTCATGGCCGACCAATAAAATCCATGGGTCAACATGGGGACCCCATGGAGCCACATTGGTTGGGAAATGACATAAATAACTTTTTATTTAATTTAAAACTAAAAATAACACAAACATGAGATGTTTTACTAAAACAATTTTTACATGGGGTTATACAAGTCTGATATTTTACTATAAATATTAATTATAAATATAAAAAGATTTAATACATCAAGATATTTGTTTTATAATTTTTAGACTATATATAAATTAAATTATTTATGACATCATGATGATGCAGCGATTACCTCATTAATAAAGGATTTAAAAAAAATTAATGATAATGTAAAATCTATGACCTACAAAAGTCCAAAACCTATTGTATGGGTGGATTTAGAACCATTATCACCTTAAACAAGAATTATATCAATGTGGGACCTTTTGAATCCGAAACACATTTTAAAATAAAGTAACATTTCTTTACTTTCCAAAAATGCCCCTCCTCTCCTCTTATAAAAGGCCCCCACCTCTACCTCCTTACCCACACTTCCAAAGCCTTTGGATCGGCCAAAACCTTCCCATTTTGTCTCTCCACTTCCCTCTATTACTCCTTGAAGCCTCACTTTGAGAATAAGTCTTCTCAAGGAAGCCTTTGAGGTCAAAACAAAGGGAGTTACCCGATTTTAAGGTAATGTCTTCACTTGAGTCCTTTTGTTTTATTTTGCTTCTCCAACCCCCTAAACTCTTTTTATTCATTTCTTTTGTAACAAATCCAGTATCTTCTATATACTAGGATGTTTTATAAGATTTATTCGATCTACACTTAAACACACTTACATCTATTGGTTTAAGAATATACTGTTTCCGTGGATGGCGAATTTTTGCGTCCCGAAACGATGATTGTTCAACATTATTTTAACACCTTCAAAAGTGGCCATTAAGATGACACTATATTTATATATGATATATAATATGTTTATGTTTTCCTTAATCTTATGTATTTTTCATTTTGGGCATACCTTTATGGTTTCCATTATGGGTAAACGCGATATCTTCATTTTAGGAAGTGCGGACTACCGCCCCCTCAAAGTTATTTGATTCGCTAATACCATATGTGGGACATATAAAGGATGAAGTTATTATATTATATATGATATTAAATTTTAATTATAATATACCTTTATATCATTATGATTCCATTCAATAAAATACGAAATAGAAATGAAAGTAGCGTTAATGCGTAGGTACATCTTACCGTCTCCATGAACGGTGCATTTCATTTCTTACCTCTAAATTATTATGTAATATTATAAATGCATGTATATACTGGATATATATGATATATATGATATATATAAATCATGATTATAATTCTGGATATAATGGATACATGAACAACTTGTAATTATAAAGGGTTTATTTTTGACTCAAGTACCAATGATCGTTAAAACGACCGTTATTAACATAAATAATTACATAGTGTTCATGACATGGCAATAAGTGATACAAAAGGAATAATGAACTTTAAAAAGGTTCTTAAACAAGTAGAAATTAACTCATGTTTATTATTCAGGAGATTAATGAACGACTGATTCAAGTCGGACCCGAGTTATGGGACTTCGTCTCAATCTCCTTTCATTGAGGCATATTTTGTTTTATACACAACCTTCTTTTATACGGTGTATAAACCCCTTTGACATTTACGTTTATCCAAAAGGAATCTTTTTTATGCGAAGCATTTTACTAAACTACAAAAGAGAATGTTTTTGTCGTACGTATGAGGCGACAACGACTTCTCCGCCGTCGTGACCATTATTTGAGTTACGACTTCCTCTAAAAGCCATACCTTTTTCTTAGAAGAAAAATAAATACCATGTTTTAATTTTCTTTTATTTTGGTATTGAAAATGGTTTTCATAATGTTCTTATATCAATGTGTTATATTGATATCCTGTGATTGAATGGTGGAAATGTTATGTTTCCATTATGCATGTTTTATGTGATACGATTATGTTGTGGTTCTTGGGCATTATTATGAAGACGGGTTGTTCCGTGATAAACTAAGGGCGGGTGAGCCCGATATAGCTCTCCAATGCATTGGGGAACACGAAGGAGTGAAACGTTAAGGTTTCTCCGAAGAGATTTAGGGAATATATTGTGATGGGTATTACAAACGTAACAAAGAGGGTTACTCCCTTTGTAAGAATGTTATGAATGCCTCAAGTTACCTTTATGTGTTATGATTTGTTTGATTTATTCATTATTTGATGAGGTATGTTAAAGTGCTTATTTTTTATGGGTAATGTATGATTTCATTCTAATGTATATATGAACTTATGTTCCCTTTCCATATTTTTATAACCCATACTGAGCTTTTTATGCTCGTCCCAAGTTTTTTTTGAAATGTTTTTCACAGGTCAAGGGAAAGGTACATGATATGATGATAGTGTCAAGGAAGTGACAAGAATAAATCCATGTTTTATTTTAAATAATTTTCCATTGATGGGAAAAATGAATACCATCTTTATGTGACCACTTTGTTTATATGTGGAATGTAATGCAAGTTTATTGTTCTAATTCTCTAAAACTCTAAACCTAAAACGATCCTTAATGTGTAATCTTGTAATAACTCAAGATTAAGTAAGGTTTAAGGCCAGGGCCTTATAGTTGGTATCAGAGGTCGGTTTAGATAACTTTAGGAGTTAGAATTATATTAAATGATTATACAATAATATTTTTTTTTGAAATGATATAGAATTTGAAGATTACCATGTTTCTTCATCTAAAAAATGTTTGTTTAGAATGGTTTTCCACAGAGGAAACAGGGAAGCAGTGCTAGGATGGCATACAGAAGGAAATAACCTTACGAATCAGCATCTTGAGATGGTCGGAATTGGAACTGAACAGTTTGTTGCAGTAATGGCGCAGTTGACTCAAACGATAAATGGAGGTGGTATCCATGCACGAGATCATCCAGATCAACCGCAGATGAACATGTCAGTGGTGGAACATTTCATGAGGAAACATCCCCCATCATTCAGAGGATCATCTGACCCTGGGTTAGCTGAAGGGTGGATTAAATAACTGGAGAAGATTTTCGATATCATGGGGTGTTCAGAAAATCAAAAGGTTAGTCATGATATTTACCATTTGGAGGGTGAAGCAGATCAGTGGTGGTCGATGGTTAAAAATATCAGGGACGCCGATGAGATTGATTCTCTTGACTGGGATGAATTCAAAGGTATGTTTCTTGAGAAGTATTTTCCTAAGGATGTTCGACTTAGGATGGAAAAGAAATTCATGGAATTGAGGCAAGAGGAAGACTCAGTGGCTACCTATGAATAAAGGTTCACTCGATTGGCAAGGTATGCTCCAAATTTTATCCGAGACCTTGATTGTAAAATCAATCGTTTTTACTCAAGATTAAATCCAAAATATCGAAGTCCGTTAGCTTCTCGTGAGTTTATAAGTTATGAAATGCTTTTTCGATGTGCTGAGAAGGTGGAAATGGAGTTTTCCGATGATCAAGTGTTCTATAACAACCAACAGAAGAAAAGACCGAGGTGGTAGGAGAAAGGGAAGAATTCTTCCAAAAAGTCTGATGGTAAGAAAAATAAGTTTACAGTTTGCGATAAATGTGAAAAATGCATGCTGGGGAATGTCTTCTGAATTCTATAATGTGATACTGATGTCGTAAGATGGGACATAAGACTCGTGATTGCACTGAAAAAGATCAAGGTGATGGTAAGTTCAAATTTGTTTTACATTTAGTGAAATGTTTTAAGTGCAATGAGATGGGTCACTATGCAAATGGGTGTCCGACAAAGAGCGCGAGTGATAGGAAGCAGTTAGACTACAAGAAGAAAGGGGTGGTGAAATCCTTTGCAACTACTTCAGCAGATGTCGGACCATCAAATGAAGTTGTATCAGGTACATTGTTTGTTTGTTTTTTCAGATTATTCCAGTGTGTTGTTTGATTCGTGGTCCACACATTCTTTCATCTCTGAAACCTTTTCTAGTAAATTTGGAATACCATCTCAAGAAATGACTCCTGAACTTGTGGTAAAATCACCTGGGGGAAATGTTAAGGCAAAAAGAATTTATAAGAATCCTTCTATCCTTATCCGTGGAAATAACCTACTTGGGAGCCTTATTGTTTTACCTCTAGTGGAGTTTGATGTTATCCTGGCTATGGATTGGCTCTCTATTTACCATGCTAAGATTAACTGTAGAGCTAAAGAAGTTTCTTTTCAGAAAGACTTTTAGTTTGTGTACAAGAATGAACCCTTACTATTGATAACTTATCAAAAGGACGAGAAAAATGTAAAAGATATAATTAAATGTTACCTTGCACATATTGTTGAAAACAAGGGAACTATTCAGATTAATGATGTGCCAGTGGTAAATGAGTATCCTGAAGTTTTTCCTAATGAGTTTCCTAGAATAACACCAGATCGGGAAGGTGAATTTACTGTTGACTTAGTTCCTGATGCTAATCCAATTTCGAAACCCCCTTATCAAATGGCTCAAATTGAACTTTTAGAGTTGAAGGAGAAATTGAAAGATTAATTAGAGAAAGGTTTCATTAGACCTAGTACGTCACCATGGGGTGCTCCTGTTTTATTTGTTTAAAATAAAGATGGTTTTATGAGACTTGGCATTGATTATAGAGCCTTGAATAACATCACTGTTAAGAACAAATATCTTTTGCCTCATATAGGTTATTTATTTGATCAGCTCTAGGGAGTTCAGTATTTTTCAAATATTGACCTGATATCGGGGTACCATCAGCTGAAGGTAAAGGAAGCAGATGTTCCGAAGACTGCGTTTTTACAAGATATGGCCATTATGAATTTGTAGTAATGGCTTTTGTGCTAACCAATTCACCTGCTGTATTCATGGACTTAATGAATATAATTTTCCATGAGTTCTTGGATATGTTTGTGGTGGTTTTCATTGATGATATTTTGGTGTTTTCTAAAAGTAAAGAGGGGCATGAAAGACATTTAAGGGTAATTTTTCAAACCTTAAAAGAAAAATTAATTTTATGGGAAATTCAGTAAGTGTGAGTTTTGGTTGCAACAAATTTCTTTCCTTGGACACATTGTTTCTAAATATGGAATAACAGTTGATCCTGCAAAAACAAAGGTTGTTGAAGAATGGAAAATACCCACAAATGTAACAGAGATTCATACATTCCTTGGTTTGGTAGGCTATTACCGAAGGTTTGTTAGAAATTTTTCACGGTTATCTAGTCCAATGACTAAGCTAACTCAGAAGGGTGTTAAGTTTATCTGGAAAAAAGAATGTGATGATTTTTTTTCAGGAACTGAAAAGAAGATTGGGGAATTCTCCAGTTTTGGAACTACCTTCCAGGAATGGTGAGTTTCTTATCTACAGTGATGCTTCATTGAAAGGACTTGGTTGTGTCCTAATGCAGAATGATCAGGTAATTGCATAGGCTTCACGACAGTTGAAAACTCATGTGGTAAATTACCCTACACATGATTTGGAATTAGCTACTGTTGTTTTCGCTTTAAAAATTTGGAGGCATCATTTTTATGGAGTAAAGTGTGAAATATATACTGATCACAACAGTTTCAAGTATATATTCACTCAGAAAGAGTTAAACATGAGACAGAGGAGATGGCTGAAATTAATCAAGGATTATGATTGTACAATTCATTACCATCCAGGAAAATCAAATAAAGTGGCCGATGCTTTGAGTCGAAAAAGTAAAGCTTCATTAGCAATGTTAAGGTTTGAACATGATCCTTTAATTATAATTTGATGAACTTTGGCATAGAAGTGTTTGGTGCAGGATTTTCTTCTGTTTTGTTTCAGGTATCAGTGAAATCTTCTCTTTCAGACAGAATCAAGCAAGCACAGAAGCAATGCAGTGAGTTGCAGAAAAAGGTAGAGCTGGTTCAGAAGGGTAAGTTTCCTATATTCAACACTGATAATGATTGTGTTTTGAGATTTGGGAAGCGATTGTGTGTGCCTTGTGATTCACAGTTGAAGAGAGAGTTGTTATCTGAAGCTCATAGTTATCCATTTTAAGTTCATCCTGGCAGTACTATGATGTACAGAGATCTGCTGGAGTATTACCGGTGGGATGGAATGAAAAGAGATATTGCTGATTTTATTGGGAAGTGTTTTACTTGTCAGTAGGTTAAAGCAGAGCGACAGTTACCGAAAGGGATGCTTCAGCCTTTACCAGTGCCAGAGTGGAAATGGTAGAATATATCCATGGAATTCATTGTGGGATTTCCGAAGACACCTTGAGGTAATAATGCAATCTGGGTTATTGTTGATCGCTTGACTAAATCTGCTCATTTCCTTGCTATATGAGATACTTTTTCCCTAGATCAACTTTCCCATTTGTATCTTAAAGAGATATTCAGGTTACATGGAGTTCCTCTCTCCATTGTATCTGATCGTGATCCTAGGTTCACTTCTAACTTTTGGAAAGGCCTTTAGAATTCGTTGGGTACTGAATTAAATTTTAGTAAATCTTTTCATCCTCAATCAGATGGGTAGTCATAAAGAACAATTCATACATTGGAGGATATGCTATGTTCTTGATCTATGGATTATCAGGGAAGTTGGGAACAATATCTTTCTTTGGTTGAATTTTCATATAATAACAGTTTTCATTCCAGTATATAGATGGCACCATTTCAGGAATTATATGGGAAGCGGTGTCAAAATCCATCCTTTTGAGATGAAGTGGGTGAAAGGAAGTTGATGGGACCAGAATTGGTAGAAGAGATGGAAGAAAGAGTTCAGCTGATACAGAAACACATGAGAATAGCTCAGAGCAGGTAGAAGAGTTATGCGGACAACAAGAGGAAGGATCTATCTTTTGAGGTAGGTGATCATGTTTTTCTCAAAGTCTCACCATAGAAAAGTGTGATGCGATTTGCTAAGAAAGGAAAGCTGAGTCCAAGGTTCATTGGACCATATGAAATTCTGGAGGGAGTTTGATCAGTTGCCTACTAGGTGGCTTTACCTCCGAGTTTATCTCTGGTACACAATTTTTTTCATGTTTCGATGTTGAGAAAGTATATGCCAGATCAATCTCATATTTTGAGTCCAGAGGTAGTTCAGCTGGAAAAGAACCTATCATATGAGGAACAACCGGTCTAGATTCTTGACCACAGGGAGAAAGTGCTACGGAAGAAGTGATTAATCAGGTAAAGGTTTTGTGGAAAAAACCACATGATGGAAGAGGCAACATGGGAATCTGAAAATGCAATGAGGGATAAGTACCCCCATTTATTCGATAAGTAAATAAATTGCGGGGACTCAATTTTCTAAAGGAGGGAAGGATGTAACATCCCAAGTAAGTAAGGAATAATAGATATTTTTATCTATGCCTGTTAATGAATTAGATAGTGTTTTAGAGGATTAAAATGAAAATAAATCCAATCTTAATCTTGGAATACACTAATATTTTTAAAAGATTGTTTTACTGCCTTTTAATGGAAATCCAATTTTAAATCTATCTTTTGAAAATTTTATAAACAATGTTTGTCAAAATAAACATATTATTTATGATTGGGACATCAAAATTTACTTTGTGAATTTTTGGTATTTTTTCGATAAAGTTTATTTTTTTAATGAATAGTGAAAAATGTTGTATTTTAATTCAAAAACCCTTTTTAATATAATTTATTTGTATGATTAGATTATCTTTTTAATTGGTTTTAAAGTGAAATTAGAATATATTTTCACCATTTAATCCAATGGTGGTCATTGGAATCAATTTCACTTTGAAATTGGACGTAAACTAGTGTCAATCTTTTGATAATTATTATTTCATAAAAACACGCTATTTGTCATTACAGCGGGAATTAATTATTAAATTAATTAATGCATCTTATATGTTTTTAGTTTTGTAAAATAGACATCATTTTTTAATTCATAATATCAAATATAGCTTAGGGTGAAGTTTTGGAATTTTTCTGAAAAACATCAATTTTTTATGAATAGTGAAACCACTAAGTGGTAGTTAAAGAAACTGATATTTCGTTTAAATGAAACTTTTCCACTTCTGTGATTTGATTTTCAAAAATGTGACATACATGGTTTTCATTAAGAAGTAAAATGTGGTTCAATGAGATTAAAATACTTTTTTGGTGAATAGTATCTTTTAAGTTCTTAATCGCGTTTAGAGGTAATTAGTGTAGTTTAAGGTAAAAATAATGTTTTAATAATATAAGATGAGCTTGAAAAATGTACTACCCTAATTGGATGTGTCATGGCTGACCAAGACAATCCATGGGTCAACTTGGGGACCCCATGGATCCACTTTAGTTGGGAAATGACATAAATAACTTATTATATAATGTAAAAGTAAAAATAACACAAACATGAGATGTTTTACTAAAACAATTTTTACATGGGGTTATAAAAGTCATATTTTTTACTATAAATATTCATTAGAAAGATAAACGGATTTCCTACATCATGATATTTTTTTTATAATTTTTAGACATTAAATACATTAAATTATTTATGACATCAAGATGATGCAGCGATTACCTCATTAATAAAGGATTTAAAAAAATGAAATGATAATGTAAAATCTGTGACCTACACATGTCCAAAACCAATTGGATGGGTGGATTGCGAACCCTTATCACCTTACTCTCAACTTATATCAATTTGGGACCTTTTTAATCTGAAAATCATTTTAAAATAAAGTATCATTTCTTTACTTTCCAAGAGTTCCCCTCCTCTCCTCTTATAAAAGGCCCCCACCTCTACCTCCTTACCCACACTTCCAAAGCCTTTGGCTCGGCCAACCCCTGCCCATTTTGTCTCTCCACTTACCTATATTACTCCTTGAAGCCTCACATTGGGCATAAGTCTTCCCAAGGAAGCCTTTGAGGTCAAACTAAAGGGAGTTACCCGATTTTAAGGTAATGTCTTCACTTGAGTCCTTTTGATTTATTTTTCTTCTCCAACCCCCTAAACTATTTTTATTCATTTCTTTTGTAACAACTACAGTATCACTAATATACTAAGATTTTGTTATAAGAATTATTCGAGCTACACTTACACACACCTACATCTAATGGTTAAAGAACATACTGTTTCCGTGGATGGCGAATTTCTGCCTCCCGAAATGATGATTGTTCAACATTATTTTAACACCTTAAAAGGTTTCCATTAATATGAAACTATATTTATATATGATATATTATATGTTTATTTTTTTCTTTATGCTTCTGTATTTTTCATTTTGGGAATACCTTTATGGTTTCCATTATGGGTAAACGCGATATCCTAATTTAAGGAAGTGTGGACTACCGCCCCCTCAAAGTGATTTGATTCTCTAATACCATATGTGGGATGTATAAAGGATGAATTTATGATATTATATATGATATTACATTGGAATTATAATATACCTTTATATCATTTTGATTCCATTCTATAAAATACGAAATAGAAATGAAAGTAGCGTTCATGCGTAGGTACGTCTTACCGTCTCCATGAACGGTGCATTTCATTTCTTACCTCTAAATGATTATGTAATATTATAAATACATGTATATACTGGATATATATGATATATATGATATATAAATCATGATTATAATTATGGATATAATGGATACATGAACAACTTGTAATTATAAAGGGTTTATTTTTGACTCAAGTACCAATGATCGTTAAAACGACCGTTATTAACTTAAATAATTACATAGTGTTCATGACATGGAAATAAGTGATATAAAAGGAATAATGAACTTTAAAAAGGTTCTTAAACAAGTAGAAATTAACTCAAGTTTATTATTCAGGAGATTAAAGAACGACTGAGTCAAGTCGGACCCGAGGTATGGGACTTCGTCTCAATCTCCTTTCATTGAGGAATATTTTGTTTTATACACAACCTTCTTTTATAAGGTGTATAAACCTCTTTGACTTTTACGTTTATCCAAAATGATTCTTTTTTATGCGAAGCGTTTTTCTAAACTACAAAAGGGAATATTTTTGTCGTACCTATGCGGCGACAACGACTTCTCCGCCGTCGTGACCATTATTTGAGTTACGACTTCTTCTAAAAGCCATAACTTTTTCTTAGAAGAAAAATAAATAACATGTTTTAATTTTCTTTTATTTTGGTATTGAAAATGGTTTTCATAATGTTTCTATATAAATGTGTTGTATTGATATCTTTTCATTGAATGGTGGAAATGTTATGTTTCCTTTATGCATGTTTTATGTGATACGATTATGTTGTGGTTCTTGGGAATTATTATGAAGACGGGTTGTTCCGTGATAAACTAAGGGCGGGTGAGCCCGATATACCTCTCCAATGCATTGGGGAACGCGAAGGAGTGAAATGTTAAGGTTTCTCCGAAGAGATTTAGGGAATATATTGTGATGGGTATTCCAAACGTAACAAAGAGGGTTACTCCCTATGTAAGAATGTTATGAATGCCTCAAGTTACCTTTATGTGTTATGATTTGTATTATTTATTCATGATCTGATGAGGTATGTTAAAGTGATTATGTTTTATTGGTAATGTATGATTTCATTCTTATGTATATATGAACTTATGTTTCCTTTCCATATTTTTATAACCCATACTGAGCTTTTTTTTCTCGTCCCAAGTTTTTTTTTGAAATTTTTTTCACAGGTCAAGGGAAAGGTACATGATATGATGATAGTGTCAAGGAAGTGACAAGAATGAATCCATGTTTTATTTTAAATATGTTTCCATTGATGGGAAAAATGATTACTATCTTTATGAAACCACTTTGTTTATATGTGGAATGTAATTCAAGTTTTATGTTCTAATTCTCTAAAACTCTAAACCTGAAACGATCTTCAATGTGTAATCTTGTAATAACTCAAGATTAAGTAAGGTTTAAGGACGGGGCCTTATAGGTTCACATAAAAAAACTATTTTTTTAGATCATGGTCATGATAATGTTTTGACTATATAATGATAAATAAACGAGGAATAAATTAAACTATAAATTCATCATAAATATGGAAAAGGGAAAAAACTTTAGTTCAAGATAATTTTCAAATAATTTTCTGAATTTCATGAATATAATGATATAAAACATATGAAAATATAACTATATGATATCTTTACATTTTATGATCACAATAACATCTTTTTTTCATTGTGATGAATTCATAATCTTTGTAATATAATAACTAAAGAATTGTAATTTTAATTTTAAGATTTCATGCTAAAAGTGTTAAATTTTGTTTTCATAAAATCCAAAAAAAAAGATAAAAATTTATTCATCTTGTTTTTAGATATTAACTCAAACCAATATTTTTTAAATAATATAATATTAAAGATGAACAAACCTTAATTAATTAAGCTCTAAAATATCAATAATAACTCAAAAATATCAACATAAGTCCCACCATAAACTACAAACCCAAAAAAAATCATGAAAATATTCCTAACAAAAATTGTAACCCAATGATTAAAATGATATAGTATCATATCATTCCACGATAAACATATTAGTTATCATTAAATAATAACTATAAATCATAAAATTTCATATATAAAATCTGTATTATTTGATTATATATTTTCCATGACCTAACTCATTGGGATCTAAGAGGCAACTACCCCAAGGCAGCATCCATTAGGCAGAAGATGGTGACTCCATGAAGCCATATCTCACACATGGGAGGCATCAGATTATGATACTTATACACATGAACACATATACAATCCCATAAAAAGATTAAATTTAGAATAATAGATAATAATACATTCATACATCTATAATCAAACAATCAATGAATGATTGAAAGTGCGGAATGTAATAAAAAGGGGTCAAATAACAGAAAGCTTGAAATTTGATAATAATGTTAATTCTTCTTGAAAGGAGAGTGAATTGTGATTTATAAAACACTAGAATATAACACCCCCATGTATCTAGAAATGCTCGACTTTAAGGCCTCACCCCATGAGATATACAACCACTAATGATTCTCATTACAAAAGAAGTTCTTCTAAGGTCTATCAAAGAATGATATCCTCGAAAATTTAATGGATTCACCAATATATACACTCCATATGAGTAATACCCAATCAGAATTATCTGACCTTGATATATAGATCAGGGTTCAATTCCCATGGCTCACTAGAGGAAAACATACCCTACAAAAAAACACCACCAAGATATGTTATTTATGCCCTTGAAAAGATTTCTCATCCCAATTAAAAAATCCCCAATATAAGGAAACATGAAGCATGTTAGGATTACTTTGGGACTCTTGGAGGAATACATACGTGAAGACACTTATTTATCTGTTGAATAGGAAAAAGGAAACTCTCTACAAAGTAAGTATTATTTCCCACAAGACCATAAAAAACAAGAAGAAACAAAGGGACCACCCATTATGATGGTAACATGATTAAACGTAGAAACCTCTTTATAATGAACCAAGGGAACATAATAAAACAATATTGGTCCCAGTAAGATCACATAATGTATAAAAAAATCTATCCTCCAAAGAAATATGAATCCTACATATCCTAATAGGATTACATGATGTGTCTCTTAGGTTACATGGTGTATCTCACTGATACTAGTAATACCTGGTTCTTGTCCTCATAGGGTAGGAACTTTTACATAATACATGGTCTTTCCTCGAGGTACCCAAATTGTATATTTCATACATAGAACTCAAAGCTTAACCACCCCTTTCTCATTTACATTCCAATGTACATTGTTTATAGCCCACTAAAAATTAATATGGGGCCCCATGTTCCCTATGTGTGTAATCCATTTATACAATGAGCCAAATGCATGGACGTAAATGGTGCATGGTGATGGCAACAATGCATGAAATTACTCCAATACTCAAGGGCGTGTAATCCTTGTACATGTTCTTCTTGTCTTCTAAGGGTCACAAGGAATGTGAATCAACTAACAAAGTTGTTGTTAATTAACTCTATGCCAATACTGCTGGGAAAATATAAAAATTGACTAAATGGAATAGATTGAGAGGACTACACACCACATAGTATATAATGTGAGAGAAATTACATAATGTTCCTATTTATACTCCCATGATGTTTGAAACCACCAATTAAAACTAGAATTGAACCATGCACAATTGATCTGAGTTTGGCCAAACACTTTCTCCCTCATAGGGCATATAATGGCTATTTTTTTCCCATATCATCCCCCATATGAACCACCTGATTCCAATAATCATTGATTCAACATTCCAAAACTATGAGGAAAGACTCTGGATCCATCAATGGATCTTCTTCTATAGTGATAAACCATAATAGTGAGGTTGGATCCACATCACAAACATGTTGTAGTAATCTGTTGTACAAAATATTGAATTTAGATTGATATTTCCTTATGAAATCATTGAATATTATACAAATGTAAATGAAATAAATGAAGGATCCATGAATGGGGATATAAAACCAAAAAACAAAGATGAGGAATAATCCTTGGACATTTTTCATATGGTCGTGATCATTTTTTTGAACGATGAATGACTATCCAACAATAACCAAAAAGTAATTATTATATACTAAATTAATGATAAAAAAATAATGAAAATAAATATATTGATTTATTAATCATTAAATTTGTCACTTGATTCATAAAAATAATAGGAAAAAATTTCAGACATAAACACACACAAAAACTACTTGGATATGGATCAATTGCTGGTGTAGAATAATCATTGCTCATTATCTTAGTTAGATCTAAAAGGTGTTTTTCTGCAGGATCCTTGACCTGATCTTGATCTGATTTCATCTTTCAATAGTACACAAAAATTTTATCTTTAATTAATATTCTCAACCAACAAGTTTTTATGTTAATCCTTGGGATTATTAATAACTTTTTTTAAACTGAGGATGTTAGTCTGATGTATTAAAATAAAGAAACATATTTAATTTAATTTTTTTATTTTATTAATAGCACCCATGATAGAACATTATAAAAATGGTAGACTGTAAAAAAGTTTATATCTCACAAATGGTAACAATAAATATATGAACTCAATGGTGACTTTATATTTCCAATTTAGGAGAACATTTGGGGGATATTGTACTTTTTTAGGAAAAATTGATTTTCATTAAACTTAATAGATTAAATATATTTCAAAAATTTATTTCAGGCTGCCCAGGCCTTGGAATGTTGAGTCATATTTTTTCCTGGGTCCAAAAAAATTCCTTGAAATTTTATAAGGATTTATATGACAAATTTAGTCATTTGATTACTATATCCTTCACGGATTTCTTCCCCAAAAAAACAAGAAAAACTAAAGGGGGTATAGGTATCCCTACTGTGTCTCCCGCTACTATGAGTACTCCCAATGTTTTTCTATGATGTTAAAAAATATACAACCAATTAATGAAGTTTCCCAAAATGTATATTTATCTTTAAGTCATACCCACCAATTACCATTCTAAAAATAGATCCCCACATTTACGACCCAACATTCCCTGGGAAATATCATACAATGATTCCTTCACATAACTCTTCAGTTGTGGTTTGTTGAGAGAATATAGAAACAAAAACTATTGTAGTCATCAGGTTAATTGATACACCACCTCGTTATCCTCATTGAGATCTATGAAATTAAAAGTCCTAATAAACCCAATGATATCCCATCACCCTAGATAAACTCCATGATTCTATAAATCCAAAGACTAATATGTTCAACTCATCGAGGACTCCTAATGTTTACCATGAAGTCATCATACTCATCTATATGATCTTCCCCCATTACTATGATCACTAGAACATTAAAATAGACCCATGAAATGTAAACCAGTAGATATTTCCAACATAACAATACCCATCACGGTCTCACACGAATGACATCAAAAAGGTGACACATTGATGGTGGAGTGGTAATCAACATGATAAAGAAAACTTCATTGATGATTGATGATCCTCCCATGGTGGATCAAAAACATCATATAAACTTCAATAATATTCACCAAAACCTGATTGATCTAATTTACAAGGCCATATGACTAGGGTGAAACACTATTCACAAATGCAACTGAGACCCCAAAGACTTATGATTTCATCTACATAATCATTCAGTGAAATAAGAATCATCATCTACAAATATCTTGAATGGAATTCAATGAATTCAGACTTTATGCTTTTTGGTAGTGTCTCTCAAAATATCTAAAAATACCTATCGGTCATCACCCATAGAATAGTGATGAATCAATATTTTAAAATCTAACCCCACTATATATCTCCCATTGTAACCCTTGGAATTTAAAGAGATCCTTGTATATCCTTCACTACACCAGACGTACTAAAAGGAAAAGGAAACCACCTTTGAAGTTCAGTCGTCCATATTACTACTATATTCATCCATCTTTGAATAATGGTTATGAGATTCACTCCTTCATTGAATCCACATGCATTTTATCTAGTTGATATCTAGTCATGTAGAATCTCACAATTGATATCACCTAGTTATACTTTCCATTCTATCTAATGATGTGGATGGGTAAAAAACACCTAAGGGAGGTGAACAACCCCATCCTCAAATGTTTCACATGATCTAAATTGGATGTGGAGAATACATGGATTTCATCAAATAATAATACCAAAAACTAATCCAAGAGAGTATAAGGATCTAGTATATACGTTTCATGATTTGGTTGGTGTAAACATCACCTAAAGGTATCACTAAAAACTCTAAACACCCATAGTAGAAATGGAAATCCATTTTTGGTATATCATTTTCTAGTAATAGATCTAGTGATAACATATTTCACATTCAACTATGAGAACAAATTCAACCAAAAACACATGCTAATAAACTAAAAAATGGATTATTGTACTTTTCCATGAATATAATTGTTCACGTGACACTAATTGACACCCATCCTCAAGCACTCATCCACCTCCTAGGAGAAAAAAACCCTACTCCGGAAAACATTCATGGTATTCTGAATCCTATGCTATATAATCTTCTCTAACCACAAATCTCGATATCATATCTATACGGTGGAATGATATATGAAAACACATATATTTGTTTTTCCATTGTGAACATACATTTAGAATGATTTTTTTTATTTTATGTTAAAACTCAGAACGTGCTCAAGATGGACATGCTCAAACACATACACCATTGTAGGGAAAAACTTATCACTGGTCCTTCTCATCTAGTCGTAAAATGAGACAACAAATAATAATCATACATTACCTCCCTTGAATGATCTCATAATACTATTATTTAGATAATTCCTTCTAAAATGTAAAAAACTCTATCCTGATATGCTAAAAACATAGCCATTTAGTCTGTTGGAAACCAAAATAGCACGGATGGTAGGAAACTAGGCCATAATATGGAGAAACATCATAGGGCCACACCGACAGTATGAATAGGTTCCATGCGAGGCTATCACTCTCTCTATCTCTCCTCTCCGAGTAAGGTCACACTATTAGTAGAAGTGTGTAATAACTTATTCTCTATATAGGAATATCAAAACAAGGGTTGAGAAAAATAGACCCACTAGTATCTCATGGTGTCAATAGGGGATATGGGGAGGTATTGTTGGCTCTATACTATATGTGAAATCTAAAATTTGATAAGTGATGAAACAGATTATACATCAAACTACACTAGAATCCTCTATGTGCTCTCAATGCTCAGAACTCATCCTTTCCCATTCCTACCTATTCACTACAACCAATTTTTCATCCAACACGGTATAATAATACAAAACCACAAATACATGATTATTAGAAACTCTTCTACCACACATTGACACTATCCACTTCGGGAGGCACAGACTCGCCCAAATGGTTTTAGATAACATCTATTGAATGTTTCTTTTTGAGGGAATTGTCCCTCTTCCATTCACATCCAAATTCAAACTAAAAAAATCATCAATGACTATACCAACAACCCATATCACCCATTAATGGAACATGATAATGTAATAAAAGGGTCTCTCATACCTATGCCTAACAGTACTAAAACTGGAGTATTTCGGATAACGAATATACCTCAAAAAATTATTGGTTCCCTAATGTTTACAGAATCTAGTCTCATGATCTAACCATGTTACATCCCACTACCTTCCATAACGTAGATTTGTCCACCTGTAGGAGTTTGTAGTAGTATAATATCATATTTCCCACCACCTCCAACTACTCCCCGAGCACTGTTATCATGTTTGGTGTTCGGTGGACATTCTTGATCTAGTGACAACATATTCTGAGAAATTTTTTCAATCGCCTCTCTGACTACACCATAATGGGTATCCAAATCCTTCATTAGATGTTAGGTCCCATCTCAATATTATAAATGTCTCCAACTTATTATTTTGATAAGTCTTTATGATCTCTAAAAAAGCACATGTTTCATGACGTATGTCATAAGCATGCTATATGATGGTCATTCTGACCCAACGTACCAGGATATCCCTACCAAAAGATCTCATGAAACACAGTCAAAAAATTCACATAAGAATACAAAAACAAATATCCAGCCAAGGATTGGTCTTACAATACATATCAACATGAACCCTCATAGGTTAAACTACATGGTTCTTAATGAGTTCAAGAACATAAAGCATTACACTCCTATGAAATCCTTCCTCGTAAATAGGCCCTTTCATGGTATCCTAATCACTGATCAAGTATATATCTAGAACCTACTATGGAGACCTTAATAGATTTCATAAAAAAGAAATCCTCAAAGAATAAAATACACAACAAATTCAACTAGTATATCTTTTTAGACGGATGAAGAATGACATTTAAATTACCCCTCATTCGTATATGATGAATGATATGAGGGTTACCATGAAACTTGTTCTCACAAGTACTAAACCAATATGTATTTTATTAGGGACATATTTAATGAATAAATCAGCCACCCCACCCACATAATTATACCCTATCAAGATATATTTACTCTAATAACTTTAACACTATTTCCTATATTCCCAAACCAAAACTCAAAACTATATAAAATAAAACAACAAGATCGGGTCCTAATCCAAGGTAGTTTCATAAAAAATTATGAAGGGTACCTACCTGTGAAATCATTATTTCATAACCATATCGTATTGTATTTGAGAAACTTCTACCCTTAGACAACTTCCTAATAGCTAAGGGATGAAAACTAGCACCATGAAATCCTATCACAATGGTGGTTTGATTTATAATATGTCACTTGTACACACACACACACAAATTTCGTAGCCAATATATTTCCAAAATATAAAATATTTATTATTAATCCATTAATAAATTTATTATAAGGAAATTAGATTATGAAATAATGTATTATAATGCATAAAATCTATCCAAATACAAGACCACCCAAAACATTAAAATAATGTATGACCATGTAATAATGTGAGGTAATTCTTACAAATTGAACACATATATATACCTTAGTATATCTATCTCAACTATACTCTAAATACACCTATTCTTCCAAGGAATAATTAAACTACCTATGATCTATAAAAACATCACATTTTTTGTAAGAGACCATAAAGGCATTACTATATCAATAACCAGTTAGATACCATTAAATAACCAAACAAAAATCATCATGAGTAGCCTTCTAATCAAATTATATGCCAAAAATAATATGAGACATAAAATAAAAAATACATATATTATCATTAACGATCCTTAGTCACATGGTCTCGACAACATTCAAAGGTAAATCCACTAAGAGAGTTCGATTTAACGCTCATCTACGAGATCTTACTCCATGACCAATGATTACACTAAAAAAATTCATACCAAAGGTCACACTCGTAAGGTCTATCCAAGAAGGAGAAAAAAGGTTGGAAAGGGGATTCATTGGAGATACACACTACACCAAAAAAAATACCCCATTGGAATGGAGAGATATTGAAACACATATAGGGGGTTTGAAACCCTAGGTTCACTGATGGGAAACCAAATCCTACTAGGGATAGCCTCTGTCACAGGAGATCGATCACCGTATAAACATTGGGCATGCCAATTACAACAGATCACATAAAATGAAGCATAAATTAATGGAATATTACTCTAGGATTCTAGTTAGAATACAGTCTCCAATACACAATGGTATATGTCAAAGAGGATAGAGGGAGAGAACTATATAGTAAATGATATTTCCCACACCATAGTGATAATGTAAAAGATGTTGAGGGATCACTGACTATAATGGGAATGTAATGATAAACCTATCCATTACAGAAATGATCTAATGTAAATCACTCAATAGACACGAGTTCATGGAATCTCAAACAATCTCTTTACAAAGCCTTGCCAATTAGAATGAAGAATCTATCCATTCCTCAAACAACTACATGGTGTGTCACTTGGGGTACATGTTGTTTACCACTATTCATGGAACTATTCATGTGTAACGGTCAAATAACATGACCTTTTCAAAAAAAAATGCGGTGTTTCCTAATGGAAATCTAATTGTAGATGTTTGGGCTAGCACTCTTCATATAGATTTCCCATACCCAAGAACACTCTTAAGTACACAATGTGCGTTAAGAAATGCACAAAATGGGTGGCCACATGTTCTCCTTGGAATTTACTCCTTTTAAATATTAATATATATTTTGTTGAGTGTTGGGAATTTTCAATGGTCTAGAAGGCGTGTAATTTTACAAAAAATCAATAGTGTGTACTCCTTGTACATGTCGATTTTGTTGGCTAATGTTCACATGGATTGTGACTCACGTCAGACAATGTTTGATACAAATATCTAAACCAAAACACAAGAGACGCATAATAATAGAAAACATGATGTGTTTTCATTGGAATAATTTCTATCTAGTTAATAATTTGAAAGAAATTATATAAAAATAATGCATCTTTTTTTGATCTGTCTCCATGCAATGATTACTTCCAAAATCGTGCTACATAAAATGGATCTGGGATTGAACGAACCCTCTTGTAATAATTGTATGGATTCCTAATATTCTAGTCATATCCAATACTCATGAAGCCCCTGTTTTCATGCCTCATCACTATCGCATGGAAGTAACCAAGAATAATGACTCTTGATCTATCCTTGGATCTAAATCCATTATTTTTACCACAACTGTGTTGTTGGATCTCCATCCCAAACACATGGTAGAAACCAGTTGTGTCAATCATCATATAAAAAATCATCATTCACAAGGTATTCAGTTAATCATAGGATAATTTAAATGAAAATAATGGATTCAAAATGAATTTGGATAGAAAACCACCAACAAAAGGAGGGGATTGATGCTCCTTTATTTTTTTGGAATGTCATCGATCAGTTTCCAACCTAATAACAAACAATTATCTAAAAATAAAAAAGATAATTCTCCATCAAATCCAAGATAGAGAAACCCATACACGCAAAATGATTGATCATTTCATTAATGTGCTAGTAGATTGATTCAAATTCGTTAAGGGACAATAAAAATTGGGATGACTCTATAAAACAAGAATCTTAACATGATTTTTATCTATAGACGATGAGGAACGATTTCATGTCATTGTTGTTGATGATATACACATGCTATTTAGGCACACAATCATCGATATGATCTAAATATGACATCGTCCTCCATGGACACTCCTATGGATCTTTTCAAAACTTATGTTTTGTAGCATACGTTAGGCATTAATAATATATGTGTTTAAATAGTTCATTCAATATTTATCCATCTAAATAAAGATTCAATAAAAATAATATAATTACTTTTATCATTTTTTCTACACTATCTCATTACCCAAATACTTGAAACTATCATATATTGTGTTTCACCTATGGTAATTCCACAATTATTAACTAAATGGAGGTCATATATTTCCTATCAATTAATTTGATTGACATTTATTCCATATTTTTATGAAAACTGAACATTCATGATATTAACTATATTAAGTGTTTTTCAAATAATTACCCCAATCTCATATAGTATTAGAATCTCACACTATCTTAGTTCTTTTCTTGGTAAATATTCTTATATTTACTCTAAAGTCTTACATGGAATAAACTTTCACCATACAATATTCATTAAAATATACTACTCATTACCAAAAAATAATATCATTATTATATCTTATATGCTACCTAAAAATTAATTCACATTATACTCCTTAAATAAAATATCATCTTCAACCAATATATTTGAAATTGGTGGTTGGTTATATCCTTACATGGGTAGATGATCGTTGGTGGATTTATATTATTAAATTGTATTTCACCATTATCGCAATTATTATTGAATCTATAGAGAGAGAAATAGTAAGTTACAGAAATTAAATAAATTCCCATAAAATGATGAAAAATAAGATAATAAAATGTAATATTTATAAAAAAAATTAAACATTGAATCCCCAACACTACATATGAGGATAAGTGTTCCATAATTAGTATAATTCACTGCAACTATTATGATTACAAATTCGTTTACTTTTTTCTTTGATATTAGAGGATGTAAAGGTTTATTTATCCTAATTATCCCTTGAATTAGTGTATCGAATAACATAATGAAAAAAAATCCTTTCAAATAAAGAACTCAGGTGTTAGCAGTTTTCTTATTTTAGATTTACTTTTATTAATTTCATGGATTGTTCTCTTCGCATCACGTCATTATTATTTTTCTACACGGAATGACTAAACACACTAGTAAATCATCTTGATTTTTTATTAAAATTAACCAAGTACAAATTAAAACATTTGTAGCACAGAATATGTTGAATGATATTCTTCCCACTATCTATCATATCACTACATATTCTATAAAACATGATCATCGTGTTCTTATCCCATAATCTATAAGGGTTTCCAGCATCTATTTCTACTATGAGTATACATCAAATTGTTTCATGTTAACTACCAATGTCCCTCAATGTGAATTAAATTCAAAGAGACTGTTCTAAACCATCAAATAATTAATTAATATTTATTTTTGGGTTGATGATAAAATAAAAAATATCCATTTTATGGCTTGTTAAAAAAATTAAAAGGTAATAATAGATTCATATGATTTTTTAATTAACTCTAGAATATCACTCTGCATTTTAGTATGAAGTGTTCATTGAAATTTATTATTGTGGAATACCATCTGAAACACCACTTATTCCAGGGAGTTGATTTTTTCCTCTTCCCTTAAATTCATAGTTAAATTCCACTATAGATTACCATCTACTTCATGTGATTTACTATTGAGAAAATATCAACATGGTACAATCATAGAATAATTAATAATGTATTTTCCATTTCACTAAAAATTGTATAAAAATTAGAGATTTATAAGAGACATAAAAGTATAATTTGTGTTTTCACATAAAAACCTCAATTGTAATTTTCTTAATCCATGTTACAATTACATTTTAAAGAATATTTCCATTACCCCACATATATTGAGATAATTTATTAAAAATAAACACTAGATATTGTGTCCCTGATCATAAGATATTTTTTACTCATTAGTATGGTCATTAGATTGGATATCACATTCGTTTTATACATGATTCCATTAGGTTACAATAATAAAAGAAAACCAAGAAAATATAGTTTTAATAATGGAATAATGGTTATATTGCACAATCATAAATTTATGAATGTAATTCCGAATATTCCATAAATTGTAACACATTATGTTTAACATGGGTCATTAACTCACACCAATTACTGAAATACTTCATAATGTTTTATAAATATATCATGAAAAATCCGAAGCATATTCCCTAAGAGTGTCAACCTAGTTCTTATGTCACGGGCAAACTCATCATGAACTAATGAAGATCATGTTATTACCTAATCTTTCCCTTACAGAGTTCCTACCCCTATATGCATTTGGGATTCACCCACATCCAAATTCCATATCAAGAGAGGGATTTATGTTAATGGAAAACTATATAATCCCTACATTTTTAATGATTCAGGATATAATCCTAATCATAGATTTATCCCTGTATATTTAAAAAAATTCAAATCCTAGTCACCAATGTTTAATTAAGCCATACTCTGTAACCATATTTATGGACCAAAAATATTTGTAAAAAATTATTACATCGTTATATATGAATAATAAATATAGAACATTATGATCCACATGATAGAAAAAAATTAGTTTCTATATTTTATATTCATGATCATATTATTTCTTGAAATGTTTTTAAAATCTACCATAAAAATCATTTGAAGTAGTAAACATCATCAATAGTCTCCACTTAGAAACATTTCTTCAATACATAAGGGAAACACTCCTAAGAGGTGACATAATATTATCATTAATGGGAACATATGAAATATTAATTAATGAAAATACATTATAATAATGTCATGAGAACATAAAAATATTATGATGTGATACTCAATCCAATTGATATCACTAATCACGAGTCATGGTGTAAGACATTATCATTACAAAAGTTAATATTTTGAAGTTTCTGGAATAATAAAAATTAAATCATGAACCATGATTAAATAAAATAAACCTTTGAGTATGGAAAAAATAGACCTGAACAATATGATTATTTATAAATCAAAATATTTTTACTCATTAAGTTATTGAAATTAAATTAGGTCTATGTATGATCATTTAGAAATGAAACATGTACAAAAAACATATGGATATGAAATAAAATCACTGAATAAAAGTATCAACAATAAATTATGATGTTGAATTTATGTTTGAACATGAAATCATGTTCATTCATAATATTTTTGTTTCATGTATTATCTATATTTTGCAAACCCATTAGATGGATATAACAGACCTAAACATCACATAATCATAATAAATTCACATGATATCCATATGAAGATTAATAATTCATTAAAAATCATTTTATAAAACCTATAGAATAAAAAAATTATAAACATGTCATCATTGTAATTGTAATCAATCCATAGAAATAAAATGAATAGTATCTATAACAACCTAATATTTTGTGAAATATTTTTTCAAGAAATAAATTTAATCTTTTCAATATTTTAATCTACATGAAAGAAAATATTTAAGAAATCATTACATGAATCTCTATGTTTGGCTTTAAATATATGAAACACTGATTAAAACTTCCATTATATGAAATTTTATGGTTAAATGAAAACTGACAACCAATTAAAATATTAATGTTTAATATAATAATTATCACCTAGCCATTGTAATTATGGGTATTATAAGGTTTTAAAAAGATCTGGAAATTTTTAGTTTTGAAAATAATATATAAGGAATTATTTTTTGAAAAAGATAACTATAATTGAGAATAATTATATTAATAAAGAGGAAATGTTTTTATGAAAACTGATTTCATTGACACAAATGTGTTTTACAACCATAAAATAAAAAATTCAAATTTAATAACTATTTAAAATGAAATTTATATATTACATATTCAATATAAATTCTAAAATTCATATAATATATTTTCTAGACATGATATATGAATAAATCCAATTTTACCCTAAAACTATATTTTGCTAAAAAATTATTTTGTCTCCTTTTCTAAACTAGTACTAAAATTAATTATTCCACTTTTAGAAAAAAATATGTTAAAAAATAATATTCCTTTTCTAAAAAATCATGTAAAAATAACATGATGTGAATTATGAAAACATTTTTAAGAATATAATTTTTTTGAAAAATAGTAAAAATACAAATTTTTATTAAGAAATTTCAATTCATTAAATTATTTCAAAAAATTGAAATTATATTAAGATGTTTTTAAATATTAAACTTGTTATGTTATGTTTATATTAATATAATTTATTTCATTGTAATAAATTTAATATTATATTTGGATTAAAAACTTATTTATGAATTTTTTTAGAAATTAAATTTTTGTCATGTATGAATGATTAATTTTAAATTAAAATTTTCCATTTAAATGAATGTAATTTAGAAAAATATATTTCATATTTAAAATTATAATAATATATATTATCTACAAATATGAACTTAGTTTTGGACCATTATGAATACTAATAGTAGAAAAAATTAATTATCACAATTAATGTGAAAATGTGGTTACTTGGGGATTAAACTAAAATGATAAGGCCTAAAAATGAACAAACCTATTTCTAAAAACCAATTTATTTCACTATGTGTACCATATATCATATAGGATATAAAATAATTCATTTTCTGGCTTTTTAGAATGTGATAAATGTGGGTACACCATTTCATTTTAAAAAATACAAGTGTGCCACTCACCTAACATATAAAATGCCACCCCCTCTCCACTCAACATCACAGTTTAAAAAAGGATTCAAGAAATTCCCTAAAAAATATCTTACTTAATTCCCTCCTATAATATTAAAAACATTATTTTTTCATCAATCCATTCTATGAAGTATTTTTTTTAAACCAAAAGAAGCTTTCTGAAAAAAGAGATTTAATTTCCCTAACCAAGTGTTTTATTTTATTTTTTCATCCACATCCATCTATACATATTAAAAAATTATTATTTAATAACCATAATTAAATATATATTATTATATTTATTTATTTTAGGTTGAAGACCTATATTAATATCCCATTACATAAAATAGAAAATAAAATCAACATTCCAACGCTTTTTGGACATCCACATTCTGGGCTAATGTAAATCATTTTCCATCACCACCCATCACAGATAGATATAATGAAATAGTTAAATATTTTATGTTATATATGTTATGTAATTATACCTCATTAATTTTAATACTAAATACATATTTTTACTTCCAAACCTATTGTGAAAACAATAAAATTACACCTCCATAGGGTGATGTACCGCCTCATGAACCGATGTGTTGTGTTTTTCATTTATTATTTATGTGGACTGTAATAAGGATATATTAAATGATTAAATATGATATTTTTAAAATAATTATACTTATCAAATAATTATATCACATATCAGATTTTGTACTTTCCATTTTCTGGGATATGATAACATTGTTTGTGTGAACGGAGTACTGTCAGCTCACAAAGGGACGTTTTTCATCGACACATTGCATGGAAGGTAATTAAGATGAAAAAATGAAAATATAAGATATATATAAAATAAAAATTATTCTTTAATTATAGTATGTTATTAAACATTCTCTCAGTTGAATATTTATGAATATTGAATGTGCATTCAGGCATATGTACATTCTATCTTCTACATGAATGGTGAATTTCATTTTATATCTCTATCATTTCTTGATTACTATAAAAAATATATAAGGAATATTTATGATATTTTTATCAAGGAAAATAGAAATAAGATTATATTACCATGATTAATGTAAAAGGACCATACATATCACACCCAAAAATATGTTAAAAACAAACCAGATATAACCAAAAATGTAATTTTAACCCAGATATGTTAATAAATGAGAAATAAAAGGTCATAATTAAATAATATTTTGTTATATATATGGTTTTCAATCATTCATGAGGGAATTAGATGCTTATGTTATGTGATTCCAATATAATGTTTACTTTCTATGAGACACAATCCATATTCATAAAATGATTCTTTTATGTGGTGTTTATGATAACAATGGATGAATTTAAATATTAATAAGAATAAATTTTATTAATTTAATGACCTATTTTTATAACTATTTTATTGTATTTTCAATTAAAATTTTACCAAATCATTTAGGGATTTGTTTCTAAAGTTTCATTATTTGGGACATAAATAATTTTCTACAGCTATCATATTTTATGATGTGTATGCACTACTAATATGACCCATTATTTAATAAATATAATACTTTTAATGATATAAAATATATCCTCTTATTTAATTATTTAATTGTTCTTTTGATTCAAAAGATACAAAGTGGTAATAGTTTTTTAAAGGTCGAGGCTGAAGCCTTATTTTATTATTAAAGAAAATCATAGACCTCTTTTAATTGGGTAGAGGGACATCCATTATAGAGTCCGAAGAACTAGTTGGCTTTTAGTAGATTATATAGCCCGTAGGCCCAATTTTTTGGCCCAATTCCCATTCTGTGAATAGTTACCCGCTTGCTATAGTACCTGCACAGTACAACAACTGATACAGTGCCCTACCGCTGCTACAGTATCTGCTAATGTACAATATTGCCGATGTTATAGTACTTTTACAGTATATGAACCCAGTGGGTTTTGACCCACCATTTTTCATGTAGTATTACAGGGTGATTACAACTAAAACAAATGCTAACTATGAAAAAGTGGTAATAGTTTAATAATACAATATCATTGTTTAACTAGATTGGTAATTATTATCCTTCTGATGTAAACTTATTATAATCAATATCTACAGAAACACATTAATTTTTTTCTATATTTATTTCTTCATGTTTAGTTTTACCTTAATTTTTCACTAATTAGGTAATCATGAGATCAAAATAATGTTGTTGTGAAAAATCATTTTTATTTCTATTTTTGAAAATCAATTAGTGTTTCTTCAAAAAACCATGTTTTCTAAAAATGTTTTAATTATTTTTAATAAAATATAATAATTATTAGTTAATAAAAATTTCACCAATTTGATTTATTTTTACAATTTTTTGTACATAATATTCATGTAATTTCCCAAAAATGGTTGTTTTTCTTTTACCTAAATTATGATAGGAATATTTTTATTAATGAATAAAACATGATATGTATTTTCCTCCATCATTACCACTCATCTTTTCCATACTGTATAAGACTCGGTGTTAATAATAAAATAATATTATTTAAAAATTCATTATGATTTTTTTATAAAAGTTTTCTCTTCAAAAGAAGAGATACTTTTTGAATTAAATGTTTTATATAATCTATAAAAATAATTTTCTGTCTATGACGCCATCCATTTATGTGTCTTATGATTTTTTGGGGATATGATCCAAGGACCCCATTCATAATCTTTTTATGAATAGTTTATATATATAATGATAATTTTTTTATGAAACCAATATCTCTTAAATGAGTTATACCATGATAAAATTCATACGAAACCACCTCTATTTCATTAGGTTATTCCTCGACGAAATGATGTGATAATTTTGAATCATTTTTTATACAAGGTATGCTTTTTGGAAATGTTTATGAATCCCATTTTATTTTGTGGGATATTATATTATGATTTTTATTGTTTTTTGGCCCATATATGAATGAATTTCTTTATGTGATACTGGTTTTTTATAAATAAGGATGGTGGTTAAGATATAACTATGAAAGGTGGAATTTATATATATCCATCAAAGAATTCAGTAACGATTGATATATCATTATATAAATAGGATTTTAATGATGAGTAAACATAGTTAAATAATTTTTTTTCCCACTATAATAGTATTAGTAATTAAATATGACTGCTATTCTGGTTTTGGTAGTGAATAAATTCCACAATAATAGTTTTGGAAATGATCCTCAACTTATAAGTAGTTTATTTTCTATACATTTTTATATGTCAAAAAAATATGATCTCATTGCAATGTTATGTTATCAGGGTTCATGTTAGTTTATTTAATTATGATCCATGTGTTATGAACTAACTATATTTATTCTATGACCCATGATTATGATCTATGATATGTAGGGTATGGTTTTTGATTGTCATTATCATATTGTCATACACATATGATAATGTTATATTGATATCTACATTGTTTACCCTTAATTTTCACCTAAGGTCACACTTTCGAAAGTATCATTTCCCATGTTATGAAAAAATATTTTATGTATGAAATGTAATAGAAGAGTACTATATTATAATATCATTATTTGAAAAGATTAATATCATTCAAAAATCAAGAATATGTTTTGTCTTGAATCTAAAAAATAAACATATATAGTCCACATCCAATTATTTTGATAAAATATTTAATATTCATCTAAAATATTATAATATGTATTTATTAGTAGTTTTGGTATTTATAGTATCATTGGATCAATTCCATAATAGTTAATAAATAACAGAAAAGGATGCTATCATAAATGAAATTTTTTAAAGATCAATGAAATATTTTTGGATGAAAATTAAATTTTCATTGTGAATGAACTTACACAAAAATTGATATATTTCCAAAATATTTAGTTAAAATATATTTATGAAAAAAATATATGCATAAACTATTATTAAAAACATTTCATGTTCGTGGTAGCATTAACTATTTATTCATATTGAAATCATTAATACTATTATTCCACTCACACCTTCAAATAAATTACCCTCTTCAAAAAGAAGATACAAAAATTATTTATAATATTTTTTGTAAAAATTCACAAATGGTTTAAAATTAATTTAAAAAATATTTGAATATTGGTATAAAATTTTCTTTAAAAAATTATTGAATGAATGTATATGGAAGAAAAACTTTCCAGATTGAATGAGGAGAAATTGAGTCGGATTTTATTGAAATAAATTCTAAACTATTTGGAGTACCAAATTGAGGTAAAAGGAACTGAAACATAAAACTAAAAAAGATATCCACACGGGAATAAAAATTAAAGGTGTTTAATAAATAAGGATAAATAAATTTATAGACTTAAATTCAGGCATAATCATTTCTAAATATAATGGGATTGAAACCGGAATCCCTAACCACTTGGAAATTTGTAGATCAAACCCACTCAATAGAGATAATCTCATATTTATTTTCAAATATATATAATTTTCCATAGAATATTAGGTGGACTTCTTTATGTTATGTAAAAGAATAATATATAATTAAATAAGTTATTATGTAATATATACATATATATATATATTTCAACGATGTAAAGTGGAACTAAGAATCAAAAAATCAATATAACAAGTAAAAGAGAAAAAATAAACTAAACCAATCATATTTACACAAGATATACATCCCATTTAAGTGTTATCTCCTATTGAATCAAATTTAAACCTGTTATGAAATTAATTTTTTTAAATTCACCCTCTATCTATTATCACATAATTTAATGGAAAAAATTAAAACGGTTCTTATAATCATATTTGGAAATATTAATTTCATATATGTATTAAATTTTATTAGATAATAATTATATATGTTGTAAAAATTACTTTTAATATAACATGACATAATTAAGGAATTTTTTTATGAAATACCCGAATTAAATAAAAAATTATATCATGAAATCAAGTAACAAGTTAGAATACATTATTTTTTTTGTTAAATAATAATAAAAGGATTTCAAAATATTAGATCTAGAGAAAAGAAATTTTAATATTCCAATAATTATATTAATTACAAATACCCGAAATAGTTTTTTAAATGAATGAAATATAACATATCTTCAAAAACATTATTCTTGGTTTCCGAAATTCATAATACTTCTTTAAAATAAATAATTTTAATCATAAAAATATATTTCAACAAATTCACCAATAAAATTGGTTAATGAATCATTTTAGAGTGATTATATCATTTTACCAAATTCATTTAACCCCAATTAACTGATTTTACACATTTTGATGAGATATATTAACATTTGTTTCCATTCATATTGCCAAATGCTTAAAGGGTTCAATTTAAAAAATTTATTCATCCTTATTAAAAATTGGAACTCTATTTTTTATTATCAAATTTCTATAAATGTTAGTTATAAATTTTAAAATAAACAAAAAAATGAAATGAAATTTTCATTAGGGAAATGCATCTTTAAACCAAAAAAAGAGCTTATAGTATAATAATGAATAAATATGACTCCAAAATAATTAATTATATTGTACCCAATTAAAGGGGTTTTATGATAATTTAAATTAAAATTAAAAAAATGGAAATGTTATTAAGAATTAAATGATATTTTTAACAAAATTGGTATTTGAAAACTATTCACTGAAAAATAATTCTTTACTATAAAATTATAAAAAAATCACCTTATGCTAATATTAATATGATGATATCAAAAATGATATATTTTATATGTAATAAAATATCTTATTTTTTAAGGAATTAATTATAATATGTCTAAATAAATTATAATAAAAAATATTTTGGAAGATATAAAATTTAAAAAAAATGACCGTAGTGAAAATTGAATACTTATTCAAAATACAATGATCAATAAATTTGAATTTTATATAACATTTAAACATATTTTTTCAGAATTTTCTCATTACTATTTATATAACCCATTTTAACCAGCTTGTTAAAACTGTCGCATTTACAAAGTAATATATTATAGAATATATTAAATTGCATAAATATATATTGTCTAGGATAAGAATGTTATCAAGTACATTAAATTAAATAGATGATAAAAATATCATAAAATACAAATGTTTTCCAAAATATAGTTGTTGGTTATTATAGAACCCATAATCAAATATCAAAATGTTCTGTAAACTCAAGAAATTATTTCATGAAACACGCATTTATGTCAAATTAACCATTATCATAAACACATGTAATACAAACAATATAGAGTATAGGAGAGATGGTGTTTTAATCCATATATATCCTCATCAAACATATATATTAGGAAAATCACCCAGAGAACCAATAGTCTTTTTTCTCTTCTAAAAATGGAGTTGATAATATAAAGTGAAAAAACATATAGAGTAGATTCCACTCAGAACCATTCATAATAAAACTATCCTCTAGTAGACTCTTCTACATCTACCCTTACGAAAGACGCCCAATTTCGAACACTATGGTCAATATGTCAAACAAGAATATAAAAACCGAATGAATATTTATTAATTAAAATAAATACCGTATGAAAATATTAATTTTTCATTACAGTAATTTGATAAATGGTTACAAAAAATTATTTAACAGTAACAATATAAAAACAAATTTCCAGTGAAAAATATTATATAGGCAGTCTAACAATACACTATATGTTTCAATTCCATGTATCAACAATCCTGATGATAATTATTTTGAAATTCATGTTTTATTATAACAATGAATTACCAATATCATGTTGTTATTTAATTTCCATTCATATAATATATTATTAAATACAATAAAAATTAATATAACACTACCTATAACACAACAATATTTTTATATAAGTACTCCATAAAATTTTCCTAATGTTTTTTATAGCTTCCACACCACATAATCTGAACTAATATAAAACTATAATATATTTATGTAAAATATAAATCTTAGGTAACATGACTAATACCTAGAAATTTAATTAGAATTAATGAATATGAATAATAATTTTATGACATATTTAGATAATAAAAATAATGTCTACTTTGTATATCAAATAAATTCAATTCGTATAGCTAAATATATTTATATGATTATTTGGTACTAAAAAAATAATTTCAATAAATATTTTTAAGGTATTTTAATTAATAATTTATATAACTTTTTATTAATGGTAATAAAATATATTTGATATAAATAACTATTTAAAAATAATTCTATTTGTAACTTAATTTTAATATTAATTATAATGGATAATATTCCTAAAAACCAAAATGTCTATAAAAATTTTCTATAAAATTATGTCAACCATTATTTTATAAAATATATTTTTCTTCTAAAATAATTGTGTGTTATGTTCTAATATATAGTATTATACACATGCATCAAAAAAATAATCCAATACCAATTTATTTAGAAAATTAATAATGTTAAATTAATCAGCAATGAAAAAATTATAATTCCAATAAAATATAATGGTAAAAAATAATTTATTAAATGTTTGGTGGTATAAATTGGATCGTTCAAATTTGTTAGAGTCATCACCCACACCGAAAAAACTATAAAAATGTAATAAAGTATTAATAATCCAATATATATTTTCGAAAATCGAAATACAGAACCCTGATATGAATTGAGGTGAATAATGAATTAATTAATTAATTAGAATTTATATGAATAAATTCAACCATAAGAATAGTAATGTGATATTTGGAATAGTGTCCCATCCATTGAGAATTTGGGCATGACCATTAAGAATAATAACATGATACTTGGTAAGAGTAAACTGAATGTTAGAGTTGTAATTTAAACTCAAAATATTAAAATTTAATCATAATTATTTTTATGAGAAATTCAAGTAAATATAAAACTTACAGTTACAAAATGTATCATGAATAAAAAAACTCAATAATATATTTGCACAACTATATTAAATTTATTTTAAAGGATCTCATAAAAAAATATTTATACATTAAAATTTCTAAATAATTATGCTAGTTATTTATATTGAAAATATAATACCATTTTTTCATATGACAATGATGAAATAGTAAAAGGGTAAATTCTTTTATCGAATTTATTAAAATACATCAACTTTCGGTTGAATAATAAAAACATTTTTTTTTCATAACTGTTGTAACATAAAATACATCATTCATGATGTATTAATAAACTAAATAATTGTAAAAATGGTTGATCATCCAAAATATTTTTTATTTCATAAAATATTTATTAAAACAAATTAAACTTAATTTCTAAACCAAAAAATCATATTCAAAATATATAATGTCAAAAATAATTCTTTAAAATTACAATTTTAAATTTCTCCCAAATCATTATTTTTTAAAAATGAAATTGAATTATAAGGAGATTTAAATTCATAAAACCATTTTTTTGTGGATATATGATTTATATTGTAATAAAGTTTACTATTACACTATTTTCCTTAGATATAGAGTTTTGTTCCATATTTTATTTTAACAATACCTATCCGTAATGTATAAATAACTCATCTCCCTTATTATGGAAAACCAATCTTCCAAAAAACAAAATATATAAATATATAACCAAAATTATTTCACTTAATCCTATTATAATCTAGATGAATATTATGGAGTAATACAACTCGACCTATTAAGGGAGTCTAGTTTCATATAATTTAGAAACACTGAGAAGATGGTATGTATTCATCAAATCTTCATTTAGTTTTCCTCAACTCCTCAAACCATTTACTATCTACATGAAAAACATAAATTATTAATTAATTATTCTATTAAAATTATATTACTTAAATTACCCTATATGTGAAAAGTATTTATTTAATGTATAGAAATTTTATAGATAGATTTCTGTTATTTTGCACAGAATTCTCGATAATAGATGATTAAGATAAAATGAGGATGTTTCCGACTTCTTTCCATGTCACCGACTTTATATATGGTTAAAATAATGTATTTATTATATTTAAATGTCTATATATTTATATTTAATAAGTTTCTATAATTTATTCTATCAATGTATAAATTGAAATTATCAAAAAGGAGAAATCGATGTGAAACATGAAATGTTTAAGGAAAACAAGATATCAAAACTCATCAACATTAATAAAAGAAACTATGAAATATAATCCAAAGATTATAATTGGTAAAAAGTGAAATAAATTTTAATATATCACTTATTTTTCAAAGTTTTAATAAATCATTGATTACTCTTCAGGACGAGTAAAAGATAATTAATAATATGACATTCTAGGCAAGTAGCTTCCCGAACCAACCTTTGTTTTATTTTAATACCTATTTCACATCATTTTCAATATGAATATTCCTCTAATATTCCGTAAATAACATATTAATTTTATTTCCTTTTCACATTTGGTATATAAAATTTGTATTCATTTCCAAAATTATTTTTATGCCAAATCATACATTTTTAAAATATAATATTCCCTCCAAAACTAATCATTTACCCCTCTTGATTTTTTCTTCATCACTCAAGATTTATAATGTTTATAAATAAAATTCACCAAATATTATCCTAAACTCAAAACTTATTTTTCATGAAATAATTTTTTATTAAATCATTATTAATCCAATTATTTCTTATTAGTTATTTCATGACTATGATTGTTATACATTCTATAGTGAATACATAATTATGTTAATTTGTGAATAGAGAGGTGGAAAATCTTATAGAGACATCCAATTCCTTCATTAATGTGATTCATCTCATATGGTTATGTGTATTTTGCGTGAAAATTATGCTAGGGTTTTTCAAAATTAAAATGGGGTGATTTATTCATATATTTTATGCATAGAAAATATAATATCATTTTTCACAACTATGTGTTGTATTTGATCACTAAGAAATGGTCTTTCATGTTTATAGAAAATTACATTAAATCCCATTATTATAATATTAAAAAATAATTTTTATTATGATTGTATGATTATGATATGATTTTATGGATTATTCACACCCTTACACTTATGATTTTTGTCTCTTATCCCTCCTCCTACCAGGATTTTAGATCATCCATTTCATTGATGTATATCCTCAGGTAATTACATGTACAAATGAGGAACCAAAATTCGAATGACATAAGAAGAGAGATTTAATTAAATGTTTTTCTTTTTTATATAATTATTATGTATGAGTTTAATTTTCCCATGAAACCAAAAATATGTATCCTTGATTTTTATCCCTATTATGTTCTTTATTTTAAAATGATGTAATAGTCATGTATATAAATGTTTCCTCGCTATAGATTGTATTAGAGAAAATTTTGGTTAATTTGTGAAATAGGATTATGGAACATTAGTAAAATTAATAAGTAAAAGTGTAAGTTTAGGTTAACATCCTAGAAACGTTTTTTGGAAAAATTTTAAACAAATTGTACTTATCTTATCGGTAAATTAATGAAAATTTTCATATAAAAAATTATTGATTAACTATTTGTTAACTTATGTTTCTTAAAGGATTTAAAATTTTGAAAACAATGTGAACCAAGGGAAACAAAACCAAAAAATCCTTATAAGGGAAAATGGTACATTTGTTTGAATGACATCCCCAAGTATATGGGTGGTGGATTTCAAAACATTACAGTGATAATTAAATAGATGACTCAATTAATGTACAATAACCCATACCACGTGGAATTTATTCCATCAATCATGAATGAACAACAGTATATTGAGTACATTATGGGGATATAACCACTAAACTTTAGTGGATATCTTGACCAACCAATTTTGGAATGGTGGGTTAATTCAATAGAGAAGATCCTTTCAGTTCTCCACTATTCATTAAATGATACTCTTAATCTAGATGTTTATTATTTATTTAGATAAGCTGATTAATGGTGGGTGTTGATAAATAGTATCATGAAAATTTATAAAATGTATGATATAGTGTCCGATGAATTTATGAAATATTTGATAAAAACATTTCCCTTAAACTCAACAAAAAATTGTTGATACTGACTTTATAGAGATGAATAAAAAAGAGATAATTTTTAAAGACACACAAAGGAAGACATCATATGGAATGAAAAATATGGGTTGCTATTTGTTATAAAAAATGATCTAAAAATATATAGAGTCTATTGTTGATTGTAACCATTCCATCACAAGGCACTAATGATCCATTCCTTTAGATTCAGGGAATAATTAGTTCGATGTAATATAATTTAAGATATGGAGCTTACTGAATTGTACCATCGTTTTGGAGATATGAAGAGACGAATGGGAATTCAAGATGTCTTATGAAATTAAAGAGTAAAATAGGGAAATAGATATAGTAATTTTAAAAATATACAAATAAACTGCATGTGAAATTTATTTATCAGAATATAAAATACATCGAGTGTGGGAGAGAAGTATACAAAGCTCATGAATGTCAATGATAAATAAATAATTTGACCAAAATAGTTTAGGAAATGAAGCCACCTCTTATAACAGAATCCCTTGTTCAATAATTTAATTATTGGGATCTAGTAAAAATGAAATCCAATAGACTAATCCATGGTTACTTGAGGGTTTTCAGGGTTTACAACCAATAATGAAAAATAATAAAAGGAAAGCGTATTCCATCACAAAATATTTTGTGGAATGTCAAATTGAATTTTTACATAGTAAAATTCTTTATTTAATCCAAAATGGAAAATTTATTTAATTGTTTATTGATTGATGAATTAGTTTATATCTTAATTGTTTTCCCAAACATTGAAATTCAATCCTTGATATCTTCAAGTACATATATCCATAAAAACACCCATTGGTGAAAACAGTGAATCCCAAGTGTTGGAATATTACTATGTTATAGTACGTGGTAATATATTTTGGTTAATGTCTTAAATCATACATTTGTTTAATTTTTCACTATATTATGAATGGATTGGAACTCATTATATAGATATCACAAAACCTTATGGTTAAATGAAATCCCTTTTAATATTAGAAACCATAACATATCCAATTAAAATACATTGATGATCAATAATCTAACTTAAAATTCACTAAATACTATGGTTGTTGATACAATGTGAAGAACCATACCATAATAAAATGTATATTTTAATGAAATTTATCAACCAATATTGAAAAATCATATTGTAATGGAATAGACATATATATTTCATGAAGAGATACCCAGACATTCCCTAGTTTGTGAAGAATATTTCTTAATTGAACATTTAACCATTTCCAATTATATCTCAAAATTACACTACATGTATCCCTTATTGAATTGGTGTAGATAAAGTGGAATTTATAAGATAAAATAGAGAAATAGTTCATAATCCTTAGTTCATCACCTTGGGGTTTTCTGGAGATCATAGTCTTGAAAAATGATAGATCAGTGAGGTTACCTATATATTATTCAGATATTAGAAATGACATAATTGAGATTAAGAATCCCCTACCTAGGATTTATGACCTATTGGATAAATGCTGAGGAGGATATTATAACTTAAAGGATAAACTACCTTTTTTATCATCAGATGAAATTAAATAAAGAAGGTATTCAGAATAATTGTTTCTATACAAGGTATAAACATCACATGTTCGGAGTGATTTTCATAGAACATCTTAATTCCCCTGAATTCCTTCTATAATTTATTAATAAATATATTTTTGGAAACCATGAATAATTGTTTATTGTCACAATCGATTATATACTAATTTACTACACGAGAAATGAGGAACTTTAAGAACAACTACAGATTGTGTTGGTGACAACAGTGGTTGAAAACATGATGTATATGTCTAGAAAGTGTGACTTTAGGATATATAAATTCACATTCTTGGGAACTTGATAATGAGTGGGCTAATTTCTATGGTTCCTTCATAAAGAAAATATAACGGGGAATGATATAGTCCAACCATTATTACAAGAATTCATATATTTCATATCATCTTTCGGTGATACCGATGTTTTTTCACATATATATAATGACTTCCTAGATTTCATACAAATATAACATAGAAACATGTAAAATATTACTGGAAAAATGAATTTATAAAAATATTTAATGTCATCAAGAAATGGTTAATCACCAAGCATCAACTCAATGAACCAACAACTAGAGATGTTTTTGTTATATATAGTGATTCTTAAAACAATTTATTGAATTGCGTATTCACGATGAAAAAAGCAAGAGAATATGACTCATTATATTTGTTGATCCCTAAATTAAAATACATGATGAATGATATAGATTTAGTAGCTCTTATAGTTTCATTCAATATTTGGAGGAAATCCTCTATGATGAGAAGAGTGACATATATACCATTTGTAAGAGTCTAATGTATATAATTAAATAGGTTGAGATAAATATGAATCAATGAATATGGATATAGCTAATCATGTATAGTTATTTATCTATTCACTGTGATCCAATAAATGAGAACAGGGTAGATGATTCTCTAACAAGAAAAGAATCTACTACATAATCAATGATACATATTGAGAAGTCAATATCTTTAGGGACCTAAAAAAGGATGGATCTGGAAAACATAATGTCATGTAATGCATTATACCAAACCAAAATTATTTCCTAACTATCTATCTACTAGATGATATATGAGGAACAACACAATGATCATTTAATTCAAAATAAGGCGAATGAATTAAATAAAGGGAATCTATTGGAGTTCCAAATCAATGAGGATGGTTTCATTCGATTTAGAACAACACTTTTTTTACTACATCACCTAAGATATATATGGATCTATTGAATAATTCAAGTAGCTCATATTTCACCATCAATCATAGATGTACCGATTTGTACAATAATATTCAAGATTAATTATGGTGGAAAAAATTAATAAGGGGAATGTTGAGTATATATTATGATGCATGGTATGTAATAAAGTTTATATAGAGTGAGAAAATTCAATTGGTCTTATGTAACTATAGTTTATACCTTAATTGAAAATGGAGAGAACCAACTTGGTCATTGACACTATTCTCTTGAATTCATCTAGATGGAAAAATGTGATTTTCATTATGGTGGATTGAATACCCAAGACTAACAACTTCATTGCTATTAGAATTTTTTTTTTATTTAATTAAATGACAATATATATGTAAAAATATTGTTGTAGGTGCATAGGGTAAAAAAAATCAATCATCTATGATCCTGATCCTAGGTTAACATCAATATTTTTTTTGAAGACTTCAACATGTATTCAATATAGAATTGATTTTCAACATGTCCTATCACCCCAATCATATGTTCAATATGAAAAGACTATTCAAAAACCTGAGGCCATGATGATAACCTACTAAAAGGAATTCCAAGCTAGATGGGATCACCATAAACAATTAGTTGAGTTCTCATATATTTTCATTTTCCACTAAAGTATTCAAAAGGTGGAATATGATGTTCTATATGGGAATTGATGTATACATCCAAAATGTTGGGTTGATGTTCATGAGTGAAGGATACATGGGCCTGATCTTCTGATAGAGATAAAAAAAATTTAAAATGCATTCGACAACAAATAAAATTTAAACGTATCAGAAAAACTAATGTGCTTACGACCATCAAAGGGACAGTGAGTTTAATGATGAAGATAAATTTTTCTTCCAAATTTCACCATTGATGTGGGTTATGAAGTTTGGAAGAAAATGTAACATATCCATTCAAACAATATAACTTTTGACTTCCTTGATCAATTTTTCGAAATGATGTATCATCTTTCACTACCACAAAATATGGATCACATTCTTGATATGTCATGACCCGTCCCCCAGGGCCCATGTCGTGACTACCCCAAGCCCTCCTTCCTTTGGCCACGGGAGGGCGACTAGCACTGAAGGCGTATTCCCTAAAACTGGGAAGGCATTGCCTTTATAACCAGCACGCTCACGTAACCACGCACACAGCAATATAGAAACACAAGTAAAATGAACTATAAACAGAGTGAGTACTGTTAGTAAAAGAGGTCAGAATACAAGCCCAACTTGAAAGTACAAGTACATCTGTGATAATATACAACTGATGAAAATGAAATGTTAGTTGTTAGATCATCCTCTGAGATTCCTACCTAATGGGTAGGTACAGATCACCTCATCAGAACTCAACATCCACCCATCTCCTCTACATACTGACATATAGTATGGTCCTCCTCTAGGTACCATCCAGTCAGGGTACTCTCAGCCTCAATCAGCGTTTTCCGTCATCTGAATCATACACAACATGGTGTGGGTATAGCCTATGCAGGAATGAGTATAACGATACTCAGTAGGGACCTCGAGACCCTCTAGGTATCTCAAAATCCAAAAAGGATAAAATAGAAACTATGAAATCATCAGATAACCTTACTTAGTTATATTCACATACATGTACCTATGTTATCAAGTAATCCATCTCAATCACGAGGAAAACAAAAGGGTTATGACTCAGCTCACACTATGATTTATTCTAGAGGTAGTGTTATGTAAAATTCCCAATCACAACGTCTAACACCTCGGCTTCTAGAGAAATACTCCTCAATCAAGTACATTGGGCTTCCCACATCACACAGAGGTTCTTCCCACTAACATTGGACTACTCAGGTACTCCTCCTTTCGTGTACCATGTGTCGACCACGTCACATAGAGGCGCTTCCCAACGTGGGTCCACCGGGTCACACAATGGTTCTCTCTCTTGTGGACTCCTAAGGTACTCATCCAATAGGGTACCGTGGGTCTTCCGTGTCACTGAGTCGCACCCCACTATGGGTCTACCACATCACAAAGGTTCTCCCCACTGGGCATGTCGAGTTACTCTGAGGTGAAACGGTTAGTAGTCGTCAAGTCTCAGCCAGCCAATGGGTTCATGCACTATGCTCGGTCATCTCTAGGAGGATCCCCTCCAAAAGCTACTGGTAGATACTCCAACTACCATGATGTCCCATGAAGAAGTATCTCAAATGTCCGCCACTTCATAGGGGTCTCAAAGAAACAAAACTTCACATAAAACGGACAGCCGTTCTTTGAGTTATTAGCCTTTTAGTCCATGGGGCCCGGTTGGTTTACTTCTTGATAAAACCTAATTGTTCCCAATCTTAATCCAAAACACATTGGGGTGCCGCTCAAAGTGACCATCTCGCTCCAAGATTTCCCCCACCACTAATGGTTTTCAAACTAATGATTACTGCCAATGTTATGGGGAATACAATGTAACTGGGTCGTAGTGGGCGCGGGACCTGTCTGACCTAGTCAGAACGACCCGTCCCGAGCTGTTGGGTCTCAACCAGCCAGCGAGGGTCGTGAGGGGATGTGAGTGTGGCTTGGCTGAGGGGTACCATGAGGTTGTGGAAAGGTCGTGGGTATTGCGAGGGCACAGACTGGCCACGAAGGCGCAGATCGGCTAGGGGTCTGCGAATCGACCACGGGTCGGCGTTCCGGTCACACGTAGGCGTACCGGCCACAGGCCTGCAGTCAGGCCGCGGGTTGGTAGACCTGCCACGTGGAGAAACACCGACCATGGGTATGCAGACCAGCCGCGGGTAGGTAGACCGTCCGCAGGCGGCAGACCGTCCACCGGGTAGTGTTTCGGCTGTGAGATGGAGGTTCGTCAGCGGCGGTGTGGCGGATAGCGGCAGCTGCTCGGCAGACGACAGACGGTGGTGGCGACTCCATGAATTGCGGTGGCAGCGTTGCAGACAACGGATGCCGACTGGGGCTCGGCGGATGGTTGCGACGGCTCAGCGGAAGGCGGAGGCGGCTCAGAGGACGGCAGAGCCACGAGGCGCGGAGGTCGCGATGCGGAGGTGTCCCCGGGTCGGGGTCATTTCGCCGTTAGCTTCATCATGTTCAACACCACAAATCATCACATGATTTTAGAGGGGTCGGGACATTTTTGTTTGGCTCATACCCTCAACGTTAGGGTGGTAGCAAATGACTCAACATAAAAAAGCATGAAGAACATCCAACCCAATAGCAATTATTATTCCCAACCTGCAAAAGAAAACATAGGCAGATCAACTATTTAAAATGATCATCTGCATTCCTTGTTTGGGAAGGGAATAACATGGTAATATAATCACACAGAAATTAAACCCCTGCATTGGGTTGTTCATTGATGTTGGCATGAGAAGGGAAGACGTCCCACATCGGAAGATGTCTCTAGGAAGAAGATCGAAGTCGACGTCGGCGTTCTTCATTGGTGGAGCATTCTTTGTTAGAGGGATTATTTCCACCAAGAGCTCTCTCTCCTTTTACAACGAATTTTCTCAAAAGAAAAAACTCACCTAAATAAAAAGGTTTTTCTGAATTTCAATTTTTGGCTCAATTTCAAATTAGCTAAATTAATTATCTATGTTGGTACAAATTAATTTTGTGCATTGGAATAATTTAATGTGGAGGAAGCTCAAGAGGCTCCTCCACCTTAATGAGGTAGTTGAGATATTTCTCCCTCATTAAGAGGGGTATTCAAGTGGTTTAGGCCTCAGGTGGTCCCCACCACCATAAACTCTCATGGGAGGATAGGATCGGGTGGTCCCCACAACCATAACCTCTAATGGGAGGTTATGGTTTGGTGATCCCCACTACCAACATCCACATGGAGTGGTTACAACAAATACAATAAAAAGTGTGATTTATTTTATTTTATTATTTTCATGAAAAACCCCAAAACTAAAATTCACTCTTGACCAACTACCGTTGAGGTTAATGACTATATAAGTGAATACCAGCACTACGAGTTCAATTGTTCTCTCATATTTCAATTCTGATAACCGGTTCAAAAGTTAGAAAAACCCACTCACATTTTTACTGAACCTACCCAAAAAAAGTTCAGAAATTCATTCTGGGAACTCCGAGCCTCATAATCATGTGCCGTTAATCTTCACAGACTCATAAAATTCCCATTTAATTTTAAAAAAATACATGTAAATTCAGTGTCATTACATTCTCCCCACCTCAGGCTTTTGGTCCCCGTAAGCCACAACTCAAACTAATTTAACGTGTGGGGGTACTGATCATGCATCTGAGCCTTATGCTCCCATGTGATCTCCTAGAGGTTCACGTGTTTCCAGTGAACGCACTCCAGAGGTATAGACTATCCATTAAAGACCCACTCTTGTTAATCCTCAATCTCTACTGGAACCTCCATGAATGTCTCCCCATCATCGACTTCTTGCTCAACATGGTCGATTATGTGAGAAGGGTCATGCACGTATCTCCTCAGTTGGGATACATGGAAGAGGTCGTGCACCTGGTGTAACTAAGATGGACAATCTAAGTGGTATTCCACCTCGGTAACTCTATTGAGGACCAGAAAAGGTTTGATGAATATCAGATATAACTTGCCACCCAGGCCAAATCTCCGTAGACCACATCAGGGTGATACTTGTAGAATGATGTGGTAACCATCTTAGAACTCCAAAGGTCTCCGAATCCTGTCACCATACAATTTATTCCTGCTCTATGCTGTCTAAATCTACTTATGGGTTATCTACACCTTCTCTGTGGTGACCTTTACCATCTCGGGTCCCACTAGTACTGACTACCCAGGGTCAGTCCTACACAAAGGTGATCTGAAAGGTCCATCATACAACCCCGCAAAAGGTTCCATCCCAATGGTGGATTGATATCTGTTGTTGTATGAAAACTCCAACAAAGGTAAGTGATCCTCCCAGCTGCGACCGAAGTCAAGCGCACAAGCACGCAACATATCCATGAGGGTCTGAATGGTCCGCTCACTCTGGCCATCCGTTTGAGGATGTAATGTGATGCTCAAACCAAGCTGTGTCCTTAAATCCTCCTTCAACCCCTTTAATATCCGAGAAGTAAAATGTGCATCATGATCGAAGACAATTGTCGACGGTACTCCATGTAGCCGCACAATCTCTTGCACATAGTGGTGTCCCAAGCTCTCTTATAAACTCTTCACTCTGATCGGTAGGAAGTGAGCTGACTTGGTGAGTCGGTTGATGATCCCCCAAATTGAGTCATGTTCACAAGATATAAATGGATTTAATGTCATAAAGTCCCTCGAATCTCATCACATTTCCACTCTTAGACCTCTAAAGGATGAACCAAGCGTGCTGGTACCTGATGCTCCGCTTTCACTTGCTGAAAACTGAAGAACCGAGATACAAACTCTGCTACTTCTTTCTTCATTTCCGGCCACCAGTACTGTCATCGGAGATCCAGGTACAACTTCACCACTCCTTGATGTACCACTGTAGGGGATGTGTGGAACTCTTTCAACACTTCCACCTGAAGTGACACGGGTAACCTGGTACGTCCTCTGAAGAGGATTACCTGCTCCCCAGCTTACGAAAATCTATCAGGTGCATGTCCTATGGATATTTGAGCATGTCGTGCCTCTTAGTCAGAGTCCCCATGTTGCACCTCCCTCAATAGTTGATGATGCGGGGGAGTGACTGTAAGATACTATAGAAAAGTTTCTCTATCTCTAACCACAAAATATCACTTCAAAGTGGCCTCCTGCTCCCTCACCTAAGCTAGCAGGTTGATTCCAGTCCTCCTGCTGAGTGCATATTCTAAAATGTTCCCCTTCCCTGGTGTATATACTATCTTGAAGTCATAGTCCTAATGGAACACAAGACTACATCATTGCCTTAGGTTCATGTCCTTCTGAGAGAAGATATACCTAAGACTCTTTTGATCAGAGTACACTGTAGGAATTGTCCCATCAGATAGTGTCGCCACATCCTCAAGGTGAAGTCCACTACTACTAACTCCAGTTCACGCGTAGAATTGTTCTACTCCTGTTGTATCAGTTATTGAGAACCATACACGATCACTACTCACTCCTACGTCAGGACACATAGGGGTCTGGTCCCTCATTAGTCACAGTAAACTATGTACCATACGCCCTCCAGTGGAAGCCTCATGATGGGAACAGTAGTCAGCCTCTGCCTCAGCACTTGAAAACTCCGCAGGCACTTCTCTGACCAAACGAAGGGTTACCCATTATTCATCAATACTGATAGTGGTGTTTTAACTCTGGTGAAGTCTGGTACAATCCTCTGAAGTACCCAACCAACCCCAGTAAACTTCATACCTACGTCAGACTCCTGGGTGGGTCCCAAGAAAGTACCACCCCAATCATCACTGGATCCACTGCAACTCCAGCCTCTGATATGACATGTCTCAGAATGTGAACTTCTCGGATCCAGAACGGGAACTTCAAGATCATACCATAAAAATGGTTCTCTCGGAGTGTGTCAAGTACTTCCTGCAACAGATGGGCATACTCCACCTCAGTAGTCGTGTAGATCAAAATGTCATCGATTAAGACCACTGCGAAGTGATAAAGGTATGGCTAAAATATCCTACTCATGAGTCCCATGAACACTGCTGGAGCATTGTTCAGGCCAAATGACATCACCGAGTACTCATAATGTCTGTACCGACACCTGATGGTCATCTTCTTCACATACTTGTGTCGTACTCTGAGGTGGTGATAGACTGATTTGAGGTCTATCATCAAGAAAAACCATGATCCCATCAGCTGATCAGAGAGGTTGTCAATCCTCGGGAGTGGGTACATTTTCTTCACGATCACATGGTTCAGGCGTCGATAATCAACACAAAACCTCAAGATCTCATCCACATTAATGGCGATAGAATCAGGGATGCCCATAGAGAAACACTAGGATGGATTAATCCCTTTCCCTATAAGTCCTCTATCTGTACACGCAACTCTAAATTCTCCCCAAGAGCCATCCGATATGCTGGTTTAGATATCGGTGTCATCGTGGGGTACAATTTAATGTAATGATAAACCTCTATATGAGGAGGTAGACCCAGAACATCATCAGGGTAAACATCTGCATACTAGTCCACCACTACAGGATAGATCAGACTATCCACATCATCAACTCTGAGGGTAAGTCTAGCCAACTGATGAGTGATCAACTGCACTCCTCTCCAGGTAAGTCCAACCTACGCTGCAAAGTCTCCCTTTTCACTAGTGAAAGTAAACCTGGTCCCATCTGTTCGGACACACCACACCATGCGCCTAATACAGTCAATCTAAGAATGGACTCTATAAAACTAGTCCATAGCCAAGATGACATCGTAAGGCCTCGACGCCGCTACTAGGAGATCCCATCTGATTCTCTCGCCTCCTAGAGTATTCTCACACTTCCGGAACTTGTGTGTAATGGTCGAATCCAATACCGTAGGAGTATCTAGCCAAAAGGATCGAGCCAATAGCTCCTTTGGAATCTCCAAGCTCCAAACTAGGGAAGTGGAAATTAAGGAATGACTGGGAGCTATGTCTATAAGTACTACTACTATGGTGGAGTAGACACAGTTCGTACCTCGTAACATCTCCGGAGTGTTGTGATCATAGGCCTCAGCTTCCTAAAGCTAAGCTCCCCCTAGCCCACCTACTCCCTGAAGTCGGGGTCGACCTGCTAGTGGTGGTTATGGTAACACCTCAAATCATCGCCCACCTCCAGCTGCATGGGAAACTGCTTTTCCATGTCAGCCTACTCCCTATGGACCTCCTCAGTCGAACCTTTGTCTCATCCTGGGTGTTCCTACAACCAACTGCTGATCATCCGTAAGACAGGTCAGACAATCACGAGTCATGTGACCCTGCCTGCCGAATGCGTAACACTTCCCGCTCCTAGCATTACCTGATTTGTCTCAGGTGATCCGCACAACCGACCCTGAGTCATGCAGTCTTCCAACTCTTAGTATGGTCCTCTTGGGCCTCTGTGACGTCTGTCTACAGCCAGCTGTAGAAGACTCTACTACGTGATGACTGGTGGTGGGTCCCGCTGCTGGTGACTACATGGAAAGGAATCTCTCCACTAAGAGGGATCTCTCTAACACCCCCGCCAGCATCAGGATTCTGAGTGAGATAATCGAAGCCATGATCTATAGCATGAGTCCAAGATCGATGGTCTGATACCTGAAGAATGGGTTAGGCACCATATCTGTGGAGTATCAAGATATGTTAGTGAATTTCGCTGAGTACTGAGCTACAATCATGTTTTCCGGCTATATATGAAGAAGTTCATGTATGCGGACTGCACAAAGAGTCACTGGGAAAATCTCCACCCAAAAAAGGCTATCGAAGTCTTCCCAAAGAAGTATCACCTCACCCTGAACCTAGAGCATCAATCTATACCGTCTGCCTATAGGTGCGTGTAGAAAGCTAGAAACAAGAATCACCATGAGATCGGCTAGTGTCCCTAGCAGTTGGAAAACTCTCACCATAGCCTCCAGCCAATCCTCAACCACCTGTGGGTCTATCACTCCCCGGATCCTTGGTGGCCACTGGTGCTGAAACTCGTGCAATGCGCTCATGCGGCGTGCACCATTTTCTTTTGGTGACGGTGGTATCGGTGGCCCAACGGGGAATGGTACTGTTGGTGCGTCCACTAGTGCCTATACTAGAAAAAGGCCCTACACTGTGTCCTCGTCGCTCGGTGGGCTATCAGTGCGTACAACTCAGTACCCTAGCTAGCTATCTTCGTTGATGCATCCTGAAACGAAAAATGTGTGTGACAGTCAATAACTTATACCTGTTGAGATGACTAATAATATCACATAGAAAACTTTTGAAAACACAAACGCAATCAGTGTTTTTGTGCACTGAGTTGGAGATATGAAGTCAGGGTGCTGGTGTTTGTATACGTTGGCCGCCACACCAATATTGGACCACCTAAACTGAAAACCGCATTCATTACCATTAATACTATCTCTTTACAGAAAATATTAGAGTCCAAGTTCTGTGGTTGAACTAACACCTTTGATTAAAATTTTTCATGATCCGTCCCACGGGTCCCAAGATGTGACTACACCAAGCCCACCATCAATAGTCCAGGGGCTTCTGACTTGCACCGAAGGCGTATTCCCTAAAACTAGGAAGGCATTGCCTTTATAACCTATAAGCACACATTACCATGCTAAAATCAATATAGGAACACATGTAAAATAAATTGTAAACATAGTGAGTACGGTAAGTAAAAGGGTAAAGTATACAATCCTAACTGGAAATTACAAGTACAACTATGATATAATACAACAGAAGAAAAGGAAAAGTCAGCAACTGGGTCATCCTCTGAGCATCCTACCTTAAGGGTGGATACAGATCGCCTCCTAAGAACTCTACATCCACCCATATCCTCTGCATACCGACATGCAGTATGGTCTACCTCCAGGTACCGTCCAGTACATGTAGTCTTAGCCTCAGTCAACACTATCCATCGTCTGCATCCAACACAACATGGTGCAGGCATTGCCCGTGTAGGGGTGAGTATAACAATACTCAGTAGGCACCCCGAGACCCTCTAGGTCTCACAGAATCCTACATGGATAAAAAACAAAGTATGAAATCTACAGATAAACTCACTTATGTTTATTCCCATACGTATACCTATGTTATCAAGTAATCCATCTCAATCATGAGAAAAATGCAGAGGTTCTGACTCAGGTCACACTAGAATTTTCTCTAGGGGTAGTGTAAAGTAACACTCCCTGTCGCAACGTCGAACGCCTCGGCTACTGGAGAACTCATCCTCTCTCGAGTATAGTGGGCATGCCGTGTCATAGAGAGGAGCTTCCTAAAATCAATGAACTATTGAGTTAATCCTCCTGTCGATTACCATGGATCTGTCACGTGACACAGAGGAGATCCCCACAGTGGGTCTACTGCGTCACATGGAGGTGCTCCCCATTGTGGCCTGCTAAGGTTATCCTCTGATTGAGTACCATGGGTATGTTGTGTCCCCAAGGCACTCCCCACCGTGGGTCTGCCATGTCACCTAGGCGCTCCCCACTAGGCCAGTCGAGTTACTCCAAGTTGAAATGGTTAGCAGTCGTCCAGTCTCTGCCAGCCACAGGGTACCCTTACTATGCTGGCTCGTCTATGGGAGGATCTGCGGACCCAACTACTGTTCGATACTCAAACTACCAGGAAGTCCCACGAGGAAGTATCTCAATGGTCTGCCATGTCATAGGGGTCTCAACAAAATAGACAGTGCGTCAATCAGATGCCCATTTTGTGAATTATAATCATTTTAGTCCTAGGGGCCCGGGTGGATTAGTGGTCGATCTAACCAAATTGTTCCCCATATTAAAGAAAAACACATTGTGGTATCACTCAAAGGGTCTGTCTAGCTCCAATATTTATTATTGTCATTGATGGTTCATCCAACAGATATCTGGTGCCAAAGTTATGGCCAAAAGAATGTAACTGGGTCATGGTGGGCTCGGGTCCATCCCTACTCAGTTTGACAGACCCAGCCCCACCCAGACTAGGCCAAATCGGTTCTGGTTGACTCGACCCAAACCATTGGGTCTGGTCCAGCCCGCAAGGGCCATGAGGTCGGCTCGGCTGAGGGGTTCTGGAAGGGCGTGGACCGGATGTCGGTATTGTGATGGCACATACCTACCTCCAGCGCGTGGACTGGCCATGGGGCACAGACCGGCCACGAGGGCGAGGACTGAACACATTGCACGGACTGGAAGAGAGGGTGCGGACTGGCTGCTGGTCGGCGTACTGTCCGCGGGTCGGCATTTCATCCTCGGGTTGGCGGACCGGTCGCGGTCGGCGGTCCGACCGAAGGTAGGCGGACTGCGGCCGGCAGACCAGCCACAAGTCATCGGACCAGCCGTATGGACGTGGTCCATCTTCAAGTCAGAGGACCGAATGTGGGGTGGTGGTCTAACTGCGGGGTGGAGATCAGGCCGTGGGATGATGGTCCAGTAGCAGCGGCTCAACAGATGACGGCGACTGCTTGACAGACAGCGGTGGCGGCTCGACGGACGGTAGAGGTGGCTCGGCGAATAGCGGAGCCGTGAGGGGCAGAGCCACTGGGAACGGAAGTCACAAAGCGGAGGTGGACGTGGGGTGGTGTCCTTGCATCGTCACCATCATCGCGTTCAACAACACAAATCATCAAAAGTTTTGCGAAGTGGTTGGGCCTTTCTTTTTTGGCCCTTACCCTCTGTGATAGAGTGGTAGAAAAAGACTCTACAAAAACAAGAATGAAGAATGTTTAACCCTCCCATAATTATTGTTCCCAACCCGAAAAAAAACATATGCAGATCAACTATTTAGAATTTTGATCTGCGTTCCTTGTCTTAGAAGGGAAGAACAAGGGAATATAATCACACACAAATTAAACCTCTACCTCGGGTTGATCATTGACATTGGAACGAGAAGGGAAGATGTCCCACATTGGAAGAAGTCCCAAAGAAGAAACTCGAAGTCGAGGTTGGCATTATTCATTGGAGAAGCATTCTTCATTGGAGATCTTTCTCCCCCAAGAGCTCTATCTCCTTTTCTAATGAATGTTCTCAAAAGAAAAGCCCGCCAAAATAGAATGTTATTTCCATATTTTAATTATTGCAACAATTTCCAATTAGCTAAATTAATTAACTATGTTATCACAAATTAATGTGGTGCGTTGGAATAATTTAATGTGGAGGAAGCTTAAGAGGATCCTCAACATTAATGAGGGGTTCGAGATGTTTCTCCCTTATTAAGAGGGGTGTTCAAGAGGTTTAGGCCTCAGGTGGTCCACACCAATGTTACATATAATGGGAGGTTAGGCATCAGTGCTCCCCACCACCATATCCTCTCATGGGAGGTGAAGGATTGGTGGTCCCCACTACCAACTTCCACATGTAGTGGTTACAAAAAATAAAATAAAATGTGTGCTTTATTTTATTTTATTATTTCCCCAAAAAAACAAAAAAACTAACTTTCACACTCAACCAATTGTTGTCAATGTGAATGTCTCTTTATGCGAATACTGGTGCTGTGAGTTCAACGGTACCCCCATGTTTCAATTCGGAACAACGGTTGAAATGTTAGAAAAACCCGCATGTACGTTTTCTGAACTTACCTAAAAAAAGTTTAGAAATTCATTCTGGGCACTCTAGGACATAGAATCATGCACCATCAATTTGTGAGGACTCGTAAAATTCCCATTTAATTAAAAACAAATTAAATGGACATTCTGGGATATTACATGATATTTTACCATTATCTCTCATGGGGAAGTACATTCCTAACCCCTTATATTTATTATATCCCAAGGTGGTACAACAAGAGAGTGGCCTCCAATATAAGGAACATCGAGTAAATATCATTTGACCACTGAGACAATGTTCTAGAATATAGGAAAAAATACCAATTGAATGTGTCTTGGAAAAACCGTAAGTATAAAGAGGTGACGTGGGATACAGATGAAATAATGAATCATATTTACGCTTATTTATTATATTATGATAATATGTATTGAAACATTTAAAAATAAATTTCTAAAGGGTGTGTATGTAGAAAAAAGGAATTTATAAATGATATATATCACTTGAAATAAATGTGAATTATAATATAAAATATATAATTACACACATACATCATAAAAAGTTTCAATTTTTTGTTGCACTAATATATGAATTAAAATTAAACATCCACTAATCTAATTAGAATTCCAAAAATTAAAATGGGACAATAATATAAATTAATAGCATTGTACAAGGTAAATATGTGTCACCCCCAATCTTCTAGAATCATTACACCATAACATAAATAATAAATAAAAATAAATTAATCATAACCCAATTGTCATTCTAGAGAATAGAAATATGGAAAATTAATTGTATATGAGTTATATAAATAAATAAATAATGAATTATAATTTATAAAATCAAATTTTTTAATTGGAATTGTAATTTGGCCATTGGTAATGTAACCCAGCCATTAGAAATAGTGACAATATTATTGGGAACTATAACTAGACCATGACGAATAGCGACATCACTATTGGAATTGAAATTTTACCTCCAAATAATTAAGTGTAATATAAATGAAATTTATCATTAGTGATTTATGTAAATAAAGTTATTCAAATTCCAAAAAATAAATATCAATATTAAAAAACTCAGATAAAATATTAGAACATTTATATAAACTATATTTTATAGAATTTTATAAACAAAAATATTTTTTTTATTAAAAATATAAATCATATTTGTTAGATATTTATTCTGATAAAATTAATATAATTAATGAAGGGAAAGTGTTGAAATTTTACATGCATGATTTTCTTTTAATTTTTGGAAATGCATTAATTTTCAGGTGAATTGTAAAACAATAATTTTTCTTCTAACTCGTGTATTATAAATTACATAGTTCATGATATAATATTGAAATAATAATATATAAAATATTATTTTTGGATAAAATAAGTTTACATTCCAAATTTAGTAATTAATATAAAGTAATCGTATACACCAAACCTAAAAAACATATTACAGAGTCTAATTTAAAAAATTTTCCTTTAATATTAAATTGATATTTTCCCATTTTATTTCCTATTAAGAAAAATAAATCAATTTATAATGTAGTTTAATATATTGAAACAATTATATTATATTTATATATATTTTATATTTTAAAAAATAAACTCTTAATTGGATTAATTTATTTATATTTTTTATTAAATATTTCACTATAAAAAACCTATCTCCAAATGTTTATATAACCCCTATGCATCCCCTTGGAAAAATTTTTTTGAAACCCTTAAAATTTAAAAAAAAACATAGAAAATACACTCTAATGATTCTATTAGATTCTATAGTTTTGTTATTTTGAAATACAACTCCACTCATCAAGAGATTTTTGTTTTGTACAAGGTAAGAAACACCTATTAGTTTGTATGTTTTCATTAACTCTTCTTATTTATTTTCCTCTTCTCTTCATCTATTACTCTATCAATTTTTGATAAAAATATACTATTAATTAGATATTATTTATGAATTATATTATTTATGTTTTTGTGCTATAAAAATTATATTTTTCTTCTATTTATATTTTATAACACTATTTATCATGTGGACAACATCGCGAATAATGGTCTATTAACCGCCAATAAGGATGTTTCCAATATAATTCCTAGTCACCAATATTATGGATGGTTGAAATAAATAAACATATGTAATTAATTAAATAAATATAATTATTTTTTAAATCCTTAATATATTATATCTATGTATAAATTACCGTGATCAATATTGATAAATCGATGAGAAACACGAAATTTTTATAGAAAACCTTATATAAAAATGCATAAAAATCAACAATGAAAACTATGAAATATAATAATATGATTGTAGTTGTTAAATATTTACATAAATGATCATATTTTAATTTTTTTAGTAAATATAGGTTTATTATTCAAGAGGCATAAAAGACATAAAATAAAGAGGTATTTTTGATAAGGGGATTCGCAAACCCAACACCCATTTTTTTGGTAATCCTAATTTCCTATAATTATAAGTACAAAAACTCACCCCCTAATATTCCATAAATATTCTTTCTGAATTCTTCCATTGTTTCTTAAAAAAATTTTCCACCTTTCTAGAATGATATTTAGGCTCAATATGTAGATTTTTATGAATACATTCCAAAACACATCTTGGAATCTACATGAGTTTTTTCACTATCACTCTTGAATAATATTGTTTATGAAAAATATGATCTCACTTATTAATTTGTGAACCCCAAAATATTATTCATAAAATAATTATTTAGAAAATATAAAGGAAATCCATGCCATTACATGTGTTATTTTAATGACTATGATATTTATATGTTCTATATGGCATGTATGATTATGAACATTTATTATATGACAGGTGGGCCTCGAATCATGCATAACTCCATTACATAAGGCAATTTGTGGGATATAATAATATTATGTGTAATATGTTTGAAATTTATTTATTATTTTTTCAAAATCAATTTTTTATGATTTATGATCATATTTTATAAGTGGGCATGATGATATCTTTATTTAAAATTATGCGTGACATTTCACCACTACGTCATGATGTTTCCACATTTATGCATTTTTGCACTACCTCACATTATATATATTTCCTTAATTAATTTATATAGGATCCTATGATAATTATATGAAGATTTTTATTATTCTAATCCATTTAATTTGAATTCATTTATCATATTCATACTCTTACTAGCTTTTATCTCACCCCTTTCATTGATGTATATCATTAACATATACTCTGGAGATAAAGAGAGATATTTTAGAATGATAAATAATAAGGTAATAAAAACATTTATGTTTTTTTATGTTCATGTTATGTATATTCTATATTTACACAAGACACAAACACATTGGGTCCTATATTTTTTTGACTATGTTGTTTATCATGTAAATGATGACATTATCATGCAATAAAAACTAGCATAGATAAAATATATCACCAACATACTTAAATTTAATGTTACCAAAACCGTAAAAATGAAATTGAAAATCATTTTATGATCAATAATAATAATAATACTATCTTAGGATGAATTGTTTTGTGATATTTATAAAAATAATAATTTTTATATGAATATTGAAAATATTTCTTTTATAAATTACAATGATTTTATGACATTACTATTATATGTGATTGAATAATAAATTATTGAAAATTTTTATGAAAATATATTTATTTAATTAATGAATTTCTCATTTAGAAAAAAAAATTATTTACAAACACATATTTGATACATTAGAAATTAAGTATCATTTTCTAAAAAAATATTTTTAGGCATTGTATATTTATATTTTAAAATTAATTATGATCAATTTCATATAATGATTAAAATAAATGAATTTATTATATATAATAATTTAGTCCATATTATATATTAAGGACCACATTATTTTATTCATAATTATTTTGAAATTATCTTTAATAACATGTTACCATGTTAATAGATAAAATTGTAAACTTCAAATTTCAAGCGGAAATTGGTTTTAAAACATAATAAGATTCTTTACACAACATAATGTATGGGTTTTGTTTCAATAGTATATTTTCCCCCACATTATTATTTTTCCATTTTGGAGCCATTGGTATTGTTTACCATGTGGTCCTTCTATATTAAGTTAGAATATTTACAAAAAACTTTACTCCCAAGACATATAAAAGGGCCATATCACCACCCCTTAGAAGAAGTCATAATTATTTGGATTCCTACAAAAAACATTTATTTTTCATTCCCCTATAAAAATATTTCAGTATATTAATCATTTGGTTCCATAATATTATCATATTCCACCCATTTCAAATGGACATTTCCCGAAATCCACTATGTGCTAAATTTGAGGAATCATTGCTAATTAACATATTTTTTTTAAATAGTATATTACAGTTTATTTATTTTAATAGATATGTAATTATACCAAAATTTATTATTTAAATAATGATATTTTTATTTTTTTAATAATCATCGTTCACCTTATCCCATTTATATTATGAAAAAAACTATCATTCATGAATTTTAAGGATTACTTATTCCACAAGGCAGCATTCCCCCCCCATCATTTTGAAAGGATTTTATAAAATAGTAATTCAATAATTAATTATGAAACTTATGTTATGTTAATGATTTTCATAGAATAACCCGTAATACTTTCATCAATAATGCTTTAGAAAATAAAATCAACCTTGATGAATACATAGAGAATATCCCCAACAAATAATGATTAATTTTATTTTTTCATTTCAAAACATACATACATTAATTTTCATGATGATTGAATTAAAGGATAAATATGATGAATAATATATTATTATTTTTGTGGTAGGAAATATTGAAGATCCTATTAATGATATGATAAATAAATGATTATAGTTAATTTAATCATTCTAAACAGAGGAACTATGATGATAATGATATCTTCTTTCTATGTAATGAATCTATATATATTATATTACCTATATAATTTTTTAAAATATTGACATATCTTTATAATTAGATTTTATATATAACTCCCGAAAATTAAATATTCAGAACATTGTATTCAATAGCATGTATGGCACAGAAAACCAAGCATATAAGGGAATGTAATATCCCAAAAAAATTTAATATATTTCATATTTTAACGAAATTAAATCTATGAAATGTATTTAATTTCATTAAAAACTGTGTTATCTTTCCTCCCAAGAAACAATTACATTCTTCGATAACATCTATTACACGCAAGACAATGTTTTACCGAACAATAATAAATTAATAAAACACGGTTATTTTATATAACAGGGTATAACATAGACATTAAATTAGATATTATGGATATTATTTACATTATTAGGAAAATATATGGACTATAATAATGTAAAATATTAGTATAGGTTACCAATTAATTTGAAATGAATATAAAAACCAATTGAATATAAAGGATATGTGTTTATGCTCACAAAGTTGTATTATAATAATAAATAAAATAAATTAAAATTAGTGATTTATATTAATTAAATATTTAATTTAAATATTAAATAAAATATTTTGGATGTTCATACAATATATTTTATTGGGATAAAATAAGACAAAATCATGTTGTACACTTAAAAATGTATTTTTCTAAAAAGGTAATTTTCATCCTTTTAATGTAAAAACTATTTTAAATCATTTTTTTTACAATAATAAATTTGGTATGAAAAAATAAAATTCATTTCTAAAATATAAACATAATAAATATTTTAGGGTTTTATTTTGTTATTTTTCAATGCGCTTTCAGTTTTTGATGAATAGTGAAAACACAAAATTTTAATTCATAACTACGTTATTGAATAAATAATTTTGTAAGATAAATTATCTTTTTATTGGTTGAAAAGTTTAATTATATAAATTTTATATCAATTAATCTAATTATGTTATTTCAAATTAATTTCACTTTTAAATTGGATATAAAAATGTAACAAACCTTTGATAATTTTTACATTAAAATCTAACATTGTAGTTCCATTTACGAGATTAAATTTTTAATTAATTTAAAAAATTAGTTAATATTTAAAAATGGATTACATATTCAGAATCATAATAATTTTTAATTTGAGAAATTTTCAACAGAGTTTTTATCAAAAATAATAGTGGAGGTAATTGAAAATAATTATAGTGATGAAGAGAAGAATTGGATAAACAAAGAACTAAACATTAATCATATGTGGGAAATGAAATATAATGTCACGACTCATCCCACAGGCCCCAGACGTGATCACCCCAAGCCCACCTTCCATTGGAAAAAGGTTTGTGACTAGCACCCAATGCCTTTTCCCGAATAAGAAAGACATTACCATAGAGATTTGTACAACCTCAAAAGGGAATCTGAATTAATCCTCCAATAATAGTATGGTATAACAAATAGAGTAATGTACAACAACATGTAAATCTGTAAACTAAATACCAATGTCCAGAAAAATCCCTAGGAACTGAAATTAATGTAATCAGATTTTGTATCGGTCATGGAGCTCTACCAGGAGGGTAGTATATGTAAGTCAGAAGTCGAAGAAGGGGATCTCAACTTCTCCCATCGCATCTAGCTCCACCAAGTCATGAATCTCCAACGTCTTCCTCAGAGATTTTTTAGTCTACATTAGACACAACAAGGTTTGGGTGAAGCCCATGCATGGGTGAATATAACAATACCTAGTATGGACCCTGAGACCCCTGAAGGTAACTCATTAATCCACAATGTAAATATCGCAATCATGATCTAGATCATTAAGCACAAAGAAAAAAACGTATATCACACTAACGATATAACTTCAAGGTTACATGGATAGGGATGAATAGTCCTAAATCCATATCATCATATCCGCAATAACTCTACTAGAGAACCATATAGGTCACTGTATGTTGACATATATTTGTTGCTAGATGAAGACCCATATTGGTTGTTCATGCTGAACTATATTGGTTGCTAGATGTTGACCCGTATTAGTCATTGGTGCTGAACCATATTCTTTTCTGGTGGTAACCCGTATTGGTTGCTGGTGTTGGCCCGTCTTATTCTCAAAGGAAGAGGAAGGGGTGATAAGTTTTATAGCTTGATCATCCCACTCTGGAGTTTCAAATGCTGACCCGCATTGGTCTAACTTCTTCTTCAGGTAACAGCTAGCCACTGAATTCACACACGAAGCATGCCTAATCTCCAAAAGTCTCTAGGTCCTCAATCCATCGGTCCTTTTACAACTGGTACAAAGTCCCAAAAAAAGTATTCCCAATGGACTTCCCCACCATAGGGGTCCCAATGTGACTGACGGTGTGTGGATCAGACACCAAGTCTATGAGATATGGGCACTTTTGTAAAAATGGCCTGGTTGGATTCAAGTCTGATCCAATCCTGGTCACACGTCAAACTCCATAAAAACTCACATAGTGAACATCCAATAGAACTTTTTGTCACAAGGTTCCTTATTCAATAGATGGAGCGTCGATCAGACACACGGTCCGTTAGTTACAACACTTTCTGTGAAATAGGGGTGATCACACCTCGGTCCTACTCGGCTCGGTCCGGCGTACTGGAATATTAAAATTGGACCTCTTCCCAAATGGGGTCTCAATTCCACTGAAGACATGTCGAAAGAACACCCGGTTCGACAGTAAGAGTTATTTTTTTATTTAGGGGCCATTTTGGTCTGGGCCCTGTTCGACTCGGTCAATCCGGCCCGACGAAATGGGTCACGGGGTCTACCAGACCCCACCCGGGTCTTGCCCATTAATATTCAGCCTGGTTCACCGTGTCAGGCCCGTTGGGGTCAGACGACGATGTAGAGCTCATCCCACCCGTGTTGGCTCGCTGAGCCTTGGGTCTGGCCCGACATGCTAGGCGGGTATGGTCTGCAGGGAGTGTCAGGCCCATTTGGTAGGCCTACGTTTGCCCCAGTTTGCTGGAGGTGGACCGCTTCATAGCTGGTCCTGTATATGCAGGGTTGTTTCGTCCGACTGGAGGGGTGTTGCCCCTCTGTTTCTCCAACTGGTGTGACGTCGTGCAGGGCTGTGTTTCCCCCTCCTTCCGCTGTGCCTGGGGGTGACGACCCTTTCCCTCGCGGACGCCTCTAGCCCCCGTGGAACACAATGGTGTGCTTCCTCTTCACCACTTGTGATCAGTTTCCACAGGCCTCCTCCATCCACTATCGGCATGGCGTGCTAGCAGTTTCTTCTGCAGGCCACCGGACATGCTCTAGTGGTCCATTCTGGGTTCTGTCCATGCCTACAAATCTTCCAGGATGTGTTCGTCATAGCATGACCTACTATTTCACGTTACCATTGAGCTGTAAACTGTCCCCCAAGGTTCAAATCAATAACGAAGTGGCGAAGTTTTTGGGCCATGTTATTTTGGCCCGCACCATCCGTGATACATGATCATCAGCAAGAGTGATTTTAATTCATCAAAGAAAACTTCAAAATAAACCACCTACCTTGAATATTTTTGTTTAATGTTGTGGATGACGGTACTTCCACATTTTAGGGTATCAATTCGAAGGAGCGTCCTCATTGGATGGGGTCGTCAGTGTTCATCGATCCCAGATCATTGTTTCCTGAGCATTCATTCTACGATGGAGGATGGTATTGCGGTACTTTTATAGAGTTTACCTACTTGGTGAAGCCATGTCAAAACTCATCATTCATCCCCACATATATAGAATGGGGAAAGGGTGAGTAACTCATGAAATAATTTAATGAGGTTCATTAAATGTGTAATTAATGAACCTCATTTAATTCAAAATGGTGTGGTTACACAAATGATGAGTCATGCCACTTAATGGCTTGGCATGTCATCGGTCCCACCAACTCAACTCATCCATTGTGGAGTAGAATGATAATATATCGATAAAATTGTTATTTTATTAATATTTTAAATGTCCATACACTATCCTTTTCCCTCGAAAATTTTTGGTCGATGTGATGCTTCACATATGTGAATCCTGTCACTGTGGATTTGATAGTGCTCTCAAATTTCAATTTCGAGCAACATTTCAAAAGATAGAAAACATTGCCCATGCGTTTACTGAACGTACCTGAAAAAAGTTCAGAAATTCATTCTGAGCACACTAGACCTCAGAATTCCTTGTCGTCAAATTTTGCAGACTCGTAAAAATCCCATATAATTATGAAAAAATTACATGGAATTTAATGGGTCTTTACATTCTCCCAAACTTGGGTCTTCACATATCTGAAAGAAAAACAAGGCCACACAATCAATGAAGGGTACTAGGCACACATATGAGCCTATAACTCACATGTGCTCTCCAAGATATTCTCATTAAGCCATAAAATGTAAACTTGAGTTATCGACCTCCCACGAATGATCTGCTCCTGTTGATTCTTTATCTCCACCTGCTACTCTGCAAAATTTTATTCGTCGTCAGTCTCCAGCTTGCCATGGTCAATGACGTGAGATATGTTATGCATGTATCTCCTTATCTGCAATACATGGAAGACATAGTGCACCCTCTTTAACTATGGTGGTAGTGCAAGCAGTATGACACCTCTCCAATCCTATGAAGTATCAGGAATGGTCTGATAAACCACTATGAGATATTTTCTCCTCGACCAAATCTTTGTAGTCCCCATTGAGGGGTGACTCTCTAGAATATGTGGTCCCCTGATATAAATCCAGTGGTCACTATCGCATACCAGCCTTAGATTTTTTTCATCACTGTGCAGTCTTTGTCCTCTATCAAATGACCTGCACCATCTCAATGATTGCCTGTACCATCTCTATGCCCACGAGTGATGTCTCTCCTTGATCCATCCATCAAAAGGATGATCAGCATGGTCATACAGACAGTGACTCAAATGTTTCCATACCAATGGTGGAGGGATAACTATTGTAGTACGTGAACTCCACCAATGGTCGATGGTCTTACCAACTACAATACAAATCTAGGATACATTCATGAAGCATGTCCTCATTGGTATGGATGGTCTGCTCAGTCTGAACATCTGTCTGTGGGTGAAAAGTTGTGCTCAAGCAAAGCTGAGTCCTGAAATCCTCCTGCAATAGTTTCTACAACATGGATGTGAAGTGTGTGTCGCAATATACACCTATCATCAAAGGCACCCCAATGATGTCACACAATCTCTTGAATTTAGAGACCTCCCACCTCCCTACTGAACACTTCTCTCGAAAATGAAGGAAGTGGGCCGACTTGGTTAGTCGGTCAACGATAACCATGATGGTATCATTCCCCATAGATGTACGTGGTAACACCATCACAAATTCCATTTATATCCTTTCCCAATTCCACTATAGTATCTTGAGAGATTGTGTTAAGGCTGTTGGTACCTGGTGCTCGACCTTCAATTTCTAGCTAGTGAGGCATCTAGACACTAAATATGCCACAACATTCATCATCCCTAGCCACCAGTGCTGACACTGGATGTCTCGATACATCTTTATCACACTTGGATGTACTACCAAGGGGGATGTATGGAACTCCCCCAGCACCTCATCTTATAGCACCAATGGTACAACTGTACTTCCACTAAGATGTATAGCATGCTCCCCACCTTCAAAATATCATTCAGCTGCATGGCCTAAGGATATCTATGAACATGTAGTCTAATTGCTACTCTCTCTGAGTTGATCCTCCTAGACTCGTTGAAGGATTAAAGGGGGAATTAGAATTGAATATTGGAAGGCAGTATCCTATTTTTCCATATAGGATATCTGAAGCGAGGCTAACTGCTCTTAAGCCTTGTTCAGTAGCTTCGAACTTGATCTCTAGCTAACTGTATATGCAACTACATTCCCCATTCCATGGAGTATATACTATCTCTAATTCATAGTCCTGGAGGAACTCTATCCAACATCGCTATCTCATATTCAGATCTTTCTTTGTGAAGATGTATCTAAGAGTCTTGTGGTATGAGTAAACAATGAACTACTCGCCTTACAATTAGTGTCACCACATATTCATTACGAAGACTACTACTTCCAAATCTAAGTTGTGAGTCACATAATTCTTCTCAAGAGGACTCAATTGTTGTGAGCCAGAAGACATCATTACAGCATCCTGTATCAGGATGCAACTGAGTCCAGTTACTATGAATCACAGTAAACCACCTTGTCAGTACCCTCCTCCAACAACCTTAGGATATGATAATTGGTCATGATTTTTCATTAGCTGTTGAAAGATTTTCTTGCATGACTCTGACCATAGTAAGGGTTCCCCTTCATTGTTAAGGATGTCATAGGCTCTACTACTATGGAGAAATCGAGTACGAACCTCCGATAGTAGCCTGGTAATCCAACGATGCTCCGTACTTCAGCAACACTCCTAGATGGCTCCCAATTAAGGACTTCCTCGATCTTCACTGGATCCACTACAACTCCAGCCTCTTAGATGATGTTTCCTGAGAAGTGGACCTTCCATATACAGAACTCACACTTCATGAAATTATAATATAATGGGTGATCCTCGTGTTTTTCCAGAACAATAATCAAGTGTACATCATGCTTTTCCTCGGACGCGGAGTATACCATGCTGTCATTGATGAAGACTACAACAAAGCTATTGAAGTATGGATGAAGTATATTCTTTCTTGAGCTCCATGAATAATTCTAGAGTGTTGGTCACACTGAAAGGAATCACCAGGAATGCTTAATGGACATACCAACATCTGAAGGTTGTCTTCCATAAGTCCTTGACAGACACATGAAAATGGTGATAACCTAATTTAAGGTATATCTTTGAGAACAACTTTTCATCCTTCAACAGATTAAGAAGATCATCTATCCTCATACGGGGATACTTGTTCTTCATAATCACCTCGTTTAGGAACCATAAGTCCATGCATTTCCTTAAACATTCGTCTACCTTTTTGACAACCAACACTGGGGATGCCCATGGGAACCACTGGGCCTTATGAATCGTTTCCTTTGTATGTCCTCCAATTGTACCTTCTTCTCCTAGAGATCCAAATGGGCCATCCAATATGATGGTTTAGATATTGGTGTCATTCCTGGGTAAAATTAAATGCAGATGTGTGCCTCTCTACAAGGAGGTAGTCATAGGACATCTTCTGGAAAGACGTCGTAATACTCATCCACCAACTCTGTGAATTGTTTACTCGCCTCATCCAACTTGTCAAATGTCATGCAAGCCAGATGATATGTAATTGGTTTCACCCTCTATAGCACAAGTCCATTTTATACTGCTCTGTTCCCCTTCTCGCCAAAAATGAAAACTAGCCTCCATCTCTATGTGTACATTTCATTGTACATATCAAGCAATAATGATTTTTGTGAACTACAGTTAGCAAGTCCATTCCTATAATGACTTCGTCGGGCTTCGACATCGAAACAAGAAGATCCCATCTGAAACTCTCTCCTCCAAGAGTAAGATCACACTATCAGCACTAGTGTGTTACTACTGAATCTCCTCCTGTAAGATTGTCCAAACTTAAAGGCTGAGATAAAAGGTCAATCAGAATCTCACTGTCCCTAAATAAGTCCACGACAAAGACAAATTTCTAGCAAATGTGTCGATAATCACTGCTGCAAATGTACAGAATATATAGATTGTACCTCATATTGTCTCAGGGGTGATAGGATTGTGAGTCTCTACTACCTGTAGCTGGGACTGTCCCCATCCACATTATCCGTGAGCTCGTAGTGGAACACCTGAAGGTGGTGGTGGTTGTTCTTGGGGACCCTGAACACATCCTGATGCACGTCGTACTTCCCTGCCTCGTTATCTGCATAGATGATTCTAATGATCCTACAATTGTATCTTCATCCGTGGCCCTCCGACATTTATGGATCATCTATGAAGAGATTCAGATAGTCTTGACCTCTAAGACCCTATCCCCTATAGGAAAAACTGATCATGCCATGCAGGTGGACCGCATGGCCTCTCAAGCCTCAAACCTCTGAACCTGTGTCCTCAGGTTTCCATCCTGAAGGTCTTTCCCCCTTGGGCTTCTACATCATCGATATAGTAGAACATGAAGATGACTATGATACTTGTGGTCTATTAGGGGCACTCATTGTCGGTGCCTATTTTGCAAGGACACTCTCAATCAGAAAAGCTTGCTCTATACCCTGTCCTGCATTGGGATGCTAAGAGAAACTGTTGCAACACTGATCTCTCATTGCAGCCCAAACTAAAATGGGTGGTCCCTGAATTTAGAGACTCATACCATGTCAGTGGAGTATGTGGAGAGTTCAGTAAATCTCACGGGGTTCTGAGCCACAGTCCTACTACCCTGATGAAGATTCAAAAACTATTGAATACACACAATGCGTAGAGTAAGTAACACTAACTCTTTCCTGAAAAGGATATAAAATTCCTTCTAGGTGAGGGTCATCTCCTCATGTACCTGGAGCATTGAGCTCCACCATCATCCTGTCGATCCCTAAAGAAGGCAAGCAACCAAGTTCACCATCTACTCGGTCGGTGTCTGTAATAAGTGAAAGACCCGCGAAACAGCCTCAATCTAGACCCCTTCTACCTTGGTGTCCATATCGCCTTGAATCCTCAGAGCCCACTGTCTTTGTAACTCATGCAACTCGCTCAGATTGGATGCATGGTCCACTATAATCATATGCTGCTCAACGGGTGGTGCTGCTACTGCTACACCACCAGATGGTGCCATCGATTTTAGTTGTACCTATACAGTTGCCTCATTTCTCTGTGGGACAATCTCATGATCTCTAATAGGAGTCATGTCTGGTTGTCTTCGTGGATGCATCCTATAAGAAACAGATGCACCATGGTCAATAATTTATACTGGGTGAGATGAATCATGAATGATCAAGAAAACATTTAAAACCCCTAGAAACTTGTGTTCTCATGTACCGAGTTCGAAAATTGAATTCTGGGTCTGTGTGTATGGATATGTCGGTCTCTAGACTAAAAGTACAATCCCTATACTGAAAAGGGAACAGAAGAAACTTTACGACATCACCACATTAAACATAGACTCTTAGTTATTCTTGTTGAACCGACATCCCTGTAATACCACTTTGTTAGGACCTGTCCCACGGGGCCCATACATGACTACCCTAGCCTAACATCCACAGGCCAACGGTTAGTGACTAACAACAGAAGGATTTTCCAGAATAGGGAAGGAGTTTCATTCGAGATATGTACACCCTCAAAAATAGAAAATGAATTGAACAACCAAAAAAGGCATGGTATAACCATTTGATTAAAGTAAAACCACATGTATAGCTCTAAACTAAAAACAGTGGGCTATAATAAAAACCACAGAAACTAAAATGAATGTAAACAGCCATTGCATCTTCCCTGGATCTCAACCTGGTGTGTAGTAGCTGTATTCGTGAAGTCAAAGAAGAGGATCCTCACTACTCCAATCGCACCGAGAACCACCAAATATCAATCCTCCAATGTCTTTTTTAGAGCACCAGTAGTGTGAACCAAACAAAACAAGGTGTGGGTGAAGCTCGTGCATGGAAGAGTATAATAATACATAGTAGGGACCCCGAGACACCCGATGGTCACTCAGTAATCCACAATGTAAATATCCCAAGCATGATCTTGATCATGAAGCACAAAGAAAAGGAGATGGAACACTCTAACTATATAAATTCTAGGTTACTGGGATAGGGAAGAAAAGTATTAATCTAGATAATCCTATCCATATTAACTCTACTTTTTAAGAATATATGTCACTATATGATGACCCATATTTATCGTTAGATGTTGAACCAAATTGGTCACTAGTGCTGAACTGTATTGGTCGCTAGATGCTGACCTGTATTAGTCACAAGTGTGGAACCGTATTGGTCGTCCATGCTAAACCGTATTGATCACTGGCGTAGACCTGTCTTTGTCTTTGATGTAGATTTCGGTATGATTATTCATATATATAGATCATCCGACTCTGTAGTTTATGATTTTGGCCTGCATTGGTCTCTCTTCTTCCTCTTGTCAGAGCCAGCCACAAGATTCCTAAATGAATCATGACTAATCATTGGAAGGCTCTTATCCTCTATCCATCAGTCCCTTTTCAACTTATTCAATGTCTGGAAAAATTTATACCCAAAATAAAACCACATAATAGGAGTCCAAATGTGATAGACGACACATCGATCAGATGCCCGGTCTATGGGTTATGGGTACTTTTGTAAAATGGTCTTGTTTGGATTCAAGTCTATCCAACCCAGGGTGCACATAAAACTCTGAAGAAACTAACATAGAGTACCTACAATGTTCCTACTTTTCAGAAGGGTCTTTATGCCACAGATTGCGTGTTGATCAGATTTCCAGTCTATTTGTTACACCCCATTCTGTGAAACAGGGGTGATTCCATCTCAGTCCGACCCGGCTTGGTTGGGCCCACTGGAATGTTCCAAATGGACTGCTTCCCCGAAGGGGTCCCAACTCAATGGACGGTGTGTCGAAGGCAAAATCAGTTTTTCAGTTACATGTGATTCTTTACTTGGGGGCCGGTTGGGTCTAGACCTAGTTTGACTCGCTCTAGCCGGCCTAAGGCATTTAGTCCCAGGGTCTACCTGGCCTCGACCGGGGTCCGGTCCATTATGGTTCCCCCTTGTTCACTAGGTTCGGTCCATCAGTGTCATCTTGGCTGGTTTTCGGGCCCGGGCCACAGTTGGCCCGACCCCCTGTGTGGGTCTCTTACCACCTGCGCTAGCCCTCTGGGCTGCTGGTCCGGTTTGCTGGGCAGGTCGACCCACTTGGTGGGTCAGGCATGTTCGGAAATCGTGCGTCTTCCCCGGTCCGCATGGTGGCGGACCACTTCCCAGCTAGCCCTATGGATCCTGGGGAATTTCATCCTACCATTAGGGCACTGAACAACCATTTCTTTAGTAGGTGCAATGTGGCATGGGGTCACGTCTCCCCCTCTTTTCGCGGTTCGCTGGATGTGGCTATTGCCACCGGTGGCACCTGGGGTGTTGCCAATTTCCCGCACAATTGTATCGTACTGGTTGCCTCTAGACACATCGACACATGATGGCATACCACATAATCACTGCCTGCGACTGATGCCACATGCCTCCTATGGCCACCGCTGGCCGCCGCCGGCATGCCCTATTGGTGTTTTCTTCAACGGGCCACCGAACTTGCTCTGGTGGTCCGTTTTGGGGGCGGTCTGCACTTAAGGCTCTTCCTAGATGCCACCATCATTGTCTGTACATCTATTATGTGTTGCTATCGAGTTGGAAATTTTTCCTTGATGTTCACATCATGAACGAAGTGGCATATGGTCCGGGCCTTGTTTTTTTGGCCCGTACCCTCCGAGTTACATGATAAAAAGTGGGAGAAACATTAATTCATCAAAAAAACGTCAAAATAATCCCCTAGAACGATGTAATTTGGGGACCACTGTGGATGGAAGTACTTCCACATTATAGGGTATAAAGTGGGTGGAGCTTCCTTATAGGATTGAGTCGTTGGTGTTCATCGATCCCAGATTGTTGTCGCCCATGCTTTCGTCCTCTATCATAGGATGGCATCCCATTACTTTTCCAGAGTATCCCCACATTGAGAAACTGTGTCAAAACTCATCCCTAATCCCTATATATAGAAGTGGGGGAATGGGTGTGTAACTTATGAAAGAATTTAATTAGGTTCATTAAATGAGTAATTAATGAAGCTCCATTAATTCACAATGGCATGGTTACAAAAATGACCAGTCAAGAAATTTAATGGATTGACATGTCATTGGTCCCACCAACGCCGCTCATCTGTTGTGGAAAATAATGATAAAATAAAAATAAAATTGTAATTTTATTATTCATTAAAATGTCAAAAAACAATCTTTTACGCCCAAACAACCGTGGTCAATGTAAATATTATCTTAATAGAATCTCGGTGTTGCGGATTGAACGGTGCTCTCATATTTCATTTCCATGCACCGGTTCAAAATATAGAAAACACCACCAACATGTTTACAAATCGTACTAGTAAAAAATTTCTAAATCTCCTTCAGGGCACACCGGACCCCGTAATTACACACCGTCTTATTTCGAATACTCGTAAAAATACAAATAATAAAGAAAAATTACATGGAATTCTCTAGTTCATTACATATAATGTAGTCCAAACCCAATATATTGTTAATATTTCTATATAATAATACATTTTATAAAACAGTTATCATTATTGGAGGAACTTTTAATAGGATAAATATGGATGAAATTTACACTTAACAAAATTTGAAATAATGCCACTCATCCTCCACTATAAAATAAAACTCATCCATCCCACATACAAAGGATATTTAAGTGAATTTTATCTATAAAAATATATACAAATAATCTCCCAACACCCTAACCACATCCAAGAAGCCTAACACTAGGCATCAGACAACCAAACGAATCCCTTTTATGCAAACTGAAAGAAGTTACTCGAAAAAGAGGTAACCCACTTCTACATTCTCTAATGCTTCATCTTCCTTCTCCATACATTCAATTATTATTATTACAATAATATTGAATAAAATAATTATCCTCAATAGTTTTATATTTTTTATATAAGGGTTTCAAAATATACTTATTGACACTTCCTTCTAATGGATAGTGAACTTAATGTTTATGTCTATGTAGAAATGTCTCCTCACGAAATGAAGTCATCTTTTCTTATTTTATCACCTGCAATGGTATGAATTAATTTTTTTAGACTATTTTAATATTATATATAATATATAATTTATTTATTTTGTGTTTTTTAACTCTTTTATAATTCATACCTTTAATATTTTTATTTTTTGTAAATATATTATAATAATTTTTGGACGTGTGGAATACCCCATCCTCAATGCAATGTGATACATTCAAACATTTCATTGAATGTATTAAGTATGGTATTGAAAAAAATATAAAAAATATGTGCCATAAATATTATAATTTTATCATAAATTTTATATATATCATTTACATTAAATTTTATTAAATATAACAAGGAAATGGATGTAGCGTCCCCGAGTACACATGACCTACCATCTATACAAATTCTGTAATTGTTATTTTATCTAAAAACATTATGGATTTTTATAAATAAATATCTACTTAAAATATATAATAGTAATATAATTATTACATTATAGTGATTGTTAAATAATTATGTTTGTAAGAAGAACAACATGTAACATGTCAAAACATACTAGATAAACCATGAAATTAACAACCTAAATAGTTAAAATAATGAAATATTGTTAACAAATAGGTAATAAGCTATTTTAATATGTTCATATATAATATTTTTGAACTTTTATAAAATAGTAACATATTATAAATACAATATAAGAGTGTTTGAATACCATATAAAAAAAATAAAGGATATAATATGATATTTTCTTCTTTCTTTTTACATCTATGCGAAAAACATCATATTTACTACATTCTTATTTTGGGTCTGGTTTTTACTTCCAATTATTATATACTATATCATTAATTATTTTACATTACTGTTATATTTACTATCAATTTGAATTAGTTCATCTAACAGGATTTTAATTATACATTATAATTTCATAAACCAATTTAATTTGTTTAGGTTATATAACATACACATTATCGTTTATATTATAAAAACATGACTGTAACAACATTTTATTAGTATTTTTGTATTTTTCATTTTTTCAATTTTATTTTTACACAAACAATCAATCCATTATTGGAGTCTCAATTCAATGTAATGGTATTTTGAAGTGTTTACTTAACTATATCATTTTATTCGGGATTGATTAGACATGAATTACCATTAATGAAATTATATAAATATTTTTAAATACCTATTTAATTATAGTATCAAATGTTTACTCATTACTTTTTCAAGTATTAATACAATTTATACACTATTAACTACTCAAAATATTTTATAATTTTTTTAGGAATCTCAACATCATTTCTCACTTTTGTGGGAAAACATGTTTTATTCTAAAAATCTTGTTTTCTAAAAAGGTTTCATAAAATTTTTAACCATTCCAAAATGATTTATAAATGGAATTTTTACCATTAATGTCATTTAAAATTATTTTATAATGAATGTTTTTATCTCTTTCCAAACATGTCTTTTTACAATAAAATTATCATGCTGAAAGAATATTTTATTCACCATTTACAGAATTTATATATTTTTACGGCATAATTTAGTAAATTCATAAATTTTATGATTAATATGTTCCTTTTTAATCAAATTGTTTTCAATAGATACTTTCAATAAAAATATATTCTCAACTTTTTATAAAAAAAAATTATATTTTCTTCAAGAATTTTTTTAAAATATCTTTTTACAATATTCCAATTTATCAAAAACAAATTCCCTTTATTTTCTTCCACTTGGGATATGTTGTATTAATTCCATATTTATTCTTAATATGATTGGTTTATGATTTATTTGACCATGTATAATATTGAAATTACCATCATTGATTCATTCTTTATTAAACTTGAAATATTCAATTTCCTATGATAACTGATCATTGATTTTCCCCTCATTTTCCATATAATTAATCATGGATATGTTTAATACATTAACATTATATCATTTTTACATACATATTTGAAATTAAAAATAATTTATTATCAATAAAATATTAATTTATTTGAATACTTTACTCAAAATAAATATTTTATATGGTAGTGTGTTTTTTTAAATGATTTAAACTAGTATTGTATGGGTTGGGGACTTGTTAATGCACAACCTACAAGTTGGTGAATTGTTAATTAAGGACCAATATGTTGATGACCATTTACTGTAAGCCCCAAAATGCATCAGCCCTATGATGAAATGAAATTATTAGTTGACAAACCCTTTGATATTTTTTTCAATTAGAATATACAGGATTCAAGGCACTTCATTACACTGAATTTTAAAATGTATTGATTAAAATTGTTCCTTGTACCTAGGAATAATGGAGTCGAATAATTAAACCGTTCCTTTATAGAGAAATAATTTATTATTATTATTATCAATGATATCATTGGTTGGAAATTGTCAATGGGTTCACTATGATTAATAGTATATTGATATCATGGATTGTGTGATATATTATTTGTCGTTCTATATTTTTTACGCATTTCATTCTTAGTTTATTGATTACATGAAATATTTATTTAGTTATTACATTGAAATATTAACTATTGTCAATGATTCATTATTTATTCACTATACATTACCCTTATAGAGAATTTGATCTTACCCTTATTAAGTTTCAAATCCCTAAGAATCCAACAAGTATACAAGAAACATATGCAATGAAATAGAAGAAGGAATAAAGACCTCCTTGGAAGTAACAATTTGTGTTTTATAAGTGTATTCATTAGTAATACAATACAAACAGGTGTATATAGTTGATGAAGAATACAAAAAGGATTGTAACTTCAGATTGCACTTAATTATTATTACGAAAATGTAATGGTTATAGACACCTGATCTAGGAATTATAGGGTTGGGTATCTATATTTGGTATATATGGATGTTTAATAGTAACCATGGGAACTATTATTATGATATAATATATTTTATAATGTACCGAAAGGTAAAATTTTAGGATACCTATAGAAGAACATCCCAATGATGTAATTAGCTAGAGATTATGTAGGGTTTCTAGGATTATATCCATGTATCGATACTACAAGTGGATGTGGATCTGACATAGATGTACTTAGGTGTTACCACTCAAATAAGGTGTTTCTGATCTACCTCAATCGTAACCTTGTACATGTAAATGATCCTTAATTCGCACCTGGTTTGACACTACTAGGGGATATTTAGGGGATAATTCCTATTTTATTTAAAACTGTTATAAAGGATTTGAATAGATAATGAAAATGAATGAAAAATATTAAAACATAGTCAAAATAAGGACCTATGTCAAAATAAATGAATGAGTTATTTATGAATTGTGGTCAAATTGATAACCATAGTTAAGTGGATATATTGCGAATAAAATTATTTCAAGGATTTAAATCATATTTATTTTTGGAAATTATATTATTATTGTTTTATAAAAGGAAATTGGTATTTCATATCACAACCAGTTAAGACTGGAAAGGCCACAAGACTTGAACGCATGACTAAAGGATGATGAGGGTTTAATTCCAAACTCTGATTAATATAATTTCCTTTTTAATATGTCATTGATTTTATAGTTTAACAATTTTATGAGTAAATATTAATGATGAACTAGTAGTGTTACATTTTATGTTGATATATTTATTTATAAAAAAAATTATAAGCTTAGAATTTATAGACACAAATGTTCATTCATTTCACTCTTTTATATGCCTTATGATAAATGAAAAGTATATTTTAGTTATTTAGGAATCAATGCTAATTTTTTGTTACCCATTTATTAATGTAATGGATGAATGTAAAATTGATTGAAGCCCAAAAAAAGATGATAATTGAAAAGAAATATATAATGTAAGTATATTTCATTAAATACATTGGCGTTAAAATACATATTCAGCATTTGGAAGAATATCTTAAAATAAAAATGTTATCCTAATACATTAATTTTTGTTGAATATATAGTTTTGTATGTCTTCAATAATTTAGGCATTTAAGGCCCTCAACCTACTATTTATTATTCACCTGTTTTTTGATCGATGATCACAATCACTCCCAATTAATATTTATGCATTTCCCCCATGAGAATTTATCCACATTACAATAATTATCTAATACTTATTAATATAGTAGAATGTTTTTCCACATTACCTCTATACATCACATTCCCTATTTTATAAAATATATTATACAAACCCTTCTCTTGATGTAAGATTTAAAAATAGGAAATATCAAACAATTATTTATCAAATAAAATTTTAAAATATGAGGACACATTTAAATTAAGGAGGGGTGGGGGAATTAAACACCATGAAATTCGAAAGAAGAAACTCTGTATTTAATAGTGTTTATGATAAACAACCCCAAGAACAAAAGAAAATATAATATCATGAGACAATATAAAATATAAAATATTTTAAATTTTTTAAATATATTATACGGCTTGAAATTAATGAAATAATTAGTTGGCTTGTGTCGCACGCAACAATTACCTTCCTCGATGACTTGTGTTACATAGACGACCATGTTTTAACGAACAACAATATATAAATAATACCTTGTTATTTAATATAACAAGATATAACCTAATTATTAAATTGGAATTTATGAATATAATTATTAATTTATAAAAATAGATTAATTATAAGAAAATTAATTTAATTAACATCATTCAAATTAATTATAAATAAATATAAAAAAACTGAATATAGAAGATATTTTTTATGCACACAATGGTGTTTCATGCTAATTAAATAAACAAAGAGAAATTATTGAATTATATTAATAAAATATATATATATATATTATATTCTGTGTTATATTTTTTATATGAATCCAATAGATTGGGTATGTATATGATTATAATAATTCATGTTCAACATTTTAAAAATGTATTTTTTTTAAAAGAAAATTTTAATACTTTTTAATGATCAACATATTTTCAATCCAATTTTTTGAACATTTATAATATTTTTACGGAAAAAATCTTTATTTTTGATTTATATTAATGAAACATATATTGTGGTGAATTTATTGTACTTTTATATTAGTTTTTATTTATTTATGATAAAAAAAATTAAATTTAAAATCAAAACGTCCTTCTCATCAAATTAATTTATGTGGTTAAATTATATTTTGTTACTGATTTTAATGTCTAATTAGATATATTTTATAACAAATATTCCAGTTTAGGTCATTTTATTCAATTTCACTTGATATTGGACATAAAAACCAAGAAATTTTTTGGTCATTTTAATCTTAAAAACATTTATTTCCATCCCGTCTACGAGATAAAATTTTATTTAAATTCTTCCAATTTAGTGAGTATAATATAAAAGAATAATTTAATATTTTTAAATAAAATAATCTAAATATTCTAACAGTTTCAAATTATTTTTGGACCAAAAAAATTTAGTCATTGGAATTAAAATAAATTATACCAATAATGAGAAATGTTGGCTTTATAAGAAACTATACATAAACATTACAGCCAAAATAACCTCAAAACCTGTCTAAAATCCATTTAATGTTCATATTTGACACTATAATAACTTTTCTACAATTTTTATCATTATTGGAAAAACATTTAATAGGGAACAAGATGGTAAATTTTGTCTGTTCCAAATAAGTTACATGAGTTTCACTTCTCATCCATTACAAAAAGATATTTACACCTCAAACATCCTTAGACCATTCAAAACATTTACCACGCCCAAAAATTCCTTAACATATATTCCAAAATACCTACCCTAATTCTATAATTCTTTTGTAGGTCATAAATCAATCCATGGAGGAATTTTGGTGGAAACCAAACTGAGTAACCTGAAAAAGAGGTAATAACCTTCCACAATCTCCTTTGATTTATTTTCCCTATTCACACATTAATCTCTTATTATTCCTTGTTAATATAAGAACAAAAGTATCCTATATATAAAAATACATTTTTGTGATAATATTTTTTCCTACACATACATACACATCGATTTTGTTTTTAAAAAACATATAGTTTATGTGAATGTAGAACTTCCTCCTCACAAAACAATGTTGTTAGTTCTTCCATTAAAACATCTCATGTCAGAAATTATAATGGAAATGAGTTTTATATATGATATAAATGATATGTATTATTTTATTTTTTTTAATTTAATTCTTTTCTAACATATACATTTATTATTTTAATTTTCTAAAACTATGATATCATCTTTTGTGGATTTATGGACTACTTCCCACTCAAAGTGGTGTGGTATGTTCACACAGTGCATTGAATCTATTAAGGATAATTTTGATAAAAATATGTGATGTATATGATATAAATATTATTATTTAATAATATATATATATATATATATATTATTAACATTAAATTATTTTAAATACCAAAACAAAATTGAAATAGCATTCATGCGTATATCTGACCTAATGTCTCTCTGAAAAATGCATTAAATTTATAATATAAAAATATTATGGATTATTTTTTTTATATATATAATGATCATTTATCATATATACATAATAATTTAAATTTTTTATATTATTAAATCATTTTAATTATAATTATAATAATAACAAACAAGTCATAGAAGATAGGAAAAACCTGGAAATTAACACTTGAAATAGTGAAAATAATGAATTATTATAAACCAATAGTTAATAAGATAATATAAGAAGTTAATATATGATATTATAGTTATTATAAAAGTTATTAAAATGTTATGAAATATTATTCAATAGGTTAAATAACACACCAAATAATGAAATATATGGAAAGGGATTTTCCTCTCACTTTTTATATCTATGAGATAAATGTAATATTGACTACATAATTATTTTGTGTGGGGTATCCACTGAAAATCATGATTTATTATATCATGAATTATTTTATCATTATTTTATTTTCAATTTCAATTTGAATTATTTTATCTGAGTGGATTTGAATAAATCATGAAAATGTAGAAAATATTTTTATAAACCAATTTATTTTCATTGTGATATATTACATCCATGTTTTCATTTATAAAATATGATTTTGTTTTTAGTAAAATTAAAATATCTATTTTTTTTATTTCCACTAGTTTTATGTGGATTAAAATTTTACACACATAATCTTATCATTTGTTGATTCTCAATTCAACGTTATGGTATTTTCAAGGGTTTACATGACAATCTCACTTTATTCAAGACTGTTTAAATTTGAATTTAGATTTGAGGAAATAATATGAAATTTGTTAATAAACAATTTCATTTTATTCTCCTCTTTTAATTCATGATTTTTTCATGTATTATTACAATTCATTTTCTCTCGGGTAGACAATATATTATAGAATCCGATTAGGAAAAACTGTCATTATTTCTCTCTTTAGTCCGAGATACTCTTTTCTTCTAAAAAATTTTTATATAAAAAGGATTTAATTTTTTTTAGCATTTCCTAAATTATTTATTAAATACATTTTTATATTTTTTTTCTTATAAAAATATTTTCAAATTGATCTTATTTTCTATTTTTTAACAAGGATCTTCTCAACAAAATTCTATGTAATGGGAATTATCATTATACCTTATACAGAATGTATGAATTTTCTTAATGTAATTTCATCAATTCATAATTTTTAACTATAAAATTAAACATTTTAAGGATAATATTACAAAAGTTATTTTATTTGAAAATTAAATTCGAAAAAAATAATAAAATGTATATTTTCCTCGTGATTTTTTAATGAATCTTTCTATGGTATTCCAATTAATCGACATAAAAACCCTTTATTTTACATTACATGAGATATATTGTATTAAAACTATCTTTATTCATCCTCTATATGGTTTATGATTGATTTTACCAAGGATGGTATTTACATTCACTTATATGAGACTATTGATATTATCTTTGATATATTCAATTTAATATAATCATTGAACAATGAATTTCCCTAATTATAAAATTATTTTTTATTTATATTTTCATTAGATAAACTATATATCATTATTTCATATAGTGGTTACTTTGATAGCTATTTTATTGATTGGGTAAATATGGATAACTTTGCATCATATTCTCTATATAGAAATTTGATTTTGAAATTTCTTTATTAATATGCTTTGGACATGCACTATATGGGGTTGGGGGGTTAATGCATGCCCTATGGGTTGGGAAAAAGTTAATTTAAGCCCTATGGGTTGGGTCTATTTAATGTAATCCCTACGATTAATCATTATCCCCACTAGAAAAAATTAGTTTGTGAAGTACCCTTGGAGTTAGATTCCAATTAAAATAGACATATTTCTTCCGATAGATTTACACACTCTTGTGAATGGACTTGACAGAAATGGTTCCATTTACCTTTGATGAATGGATTCTAAATAATTAATAAATTTATTTATTTATGATTAATTTGTGTTACTATACATGTTGTTTTTTTGTCATTATCTATTGATAAACATTCATTCCTATTTAATTTATTGCTTTTATGGCATGTGTATGACACAAAAATATTTTATAGTATGTTTTTTATTAATTAATATCAATTAATTAGATTTATTATGATGCATGAAACACTGATTATTTATGAAATGTCACTGAGATATAAGATATTGTTATATCCTTTCCATTAAACTTCAATTTTCCACATCTATTTTTTGAATTTCTAAAAAAATATATACACAATTGTGATCTAGATATTATTTGGAGTATGGTAGAATTAAACTAATTTTTGGTGGTTGTAACATAACTTTATGATTCTTAACATACCCTTATGAACAGTTATTCTACACTTTTAAATCGTAATATTCTTCTTATGAAGTGTATCATTACCAATGAGTGTATATATAAAACTTATGAACCTTATAAATGAAGGGGATAATTTTAATTAAGTGTTTGTATTGTATTAATAAAATTATATAAAAAATTAATTTTAATAAAATTATTTAAAAATGAATATTTTCATATACTATCATCTTTATGATAATTAATTGAGACCTTAGTTAACTTTTCAATGTGATATAAACTCAGTTATAATTTTTAAATTGGTATTTTTTGATTAAGTGATTATTTTAATTTAAAAAATAAATTTCTCATATTTCAATAATTATCTTCATAAAATGGAGTTCATTTTCTGATTCTAAATGTTGATAAATAGTTAGGCTTAATTTATGAGGATTTTCTTGGATCACATGAATTTTAGGTAAATAGTAAAATTTGATAATTTCTGATAAATTTTAAATTCATGATTTGTAGAGTCATGGATGATGTCCTACTATAAAAATCACACATGGTTTGAACTCAAATAAATTTATTACTATTTATAGTCACAATAATCATTACTATTCATTTCCTTACAAAAAATAATAAACTAATGATTAAAATAATCCAGAACCCTCCCCTCCATTATATAAACTACCAGTCACCCTTCTTCCTCTCACACCACTCAGGCTTTGATACTTGTGTATGTTCTATCAAATACACATCCTTATCCCTCCGCCCCTTCCAATACTTTTTGTTCTCCAAAATGGAAAAAAATGTCCTTAATGAGATTCCCAAGGAGGAGTACTCAAGAGGTAGACCTCACTTCCTTTTCCTTTCAACTTCTTTTACAAGTTCCATTCTATTTAATCTACCTCCTCACCTTGCCTCATAAAAATTCTGTGATAATTTAAATACATTTAAAGTAATGAAATTTTATTATTCAAATGCAATATTTCATCATCATCGTATTTCGCTCTCCTCTTAAACTAAAAATGAAATCACTGCACGTGATTTGTTAATTTATCACATTCAATGACGATGAGTTTTTAATTTCTATTGATTTCATCAATTATGGTAATGAAACAACTTTTATCGATGAACCATATCATTATATATTTAATATATCATATTTGATGTTCTAGACTCATTTTTTACACAAGTTATTTAATTATAAAACAAAATGAGTTCATGGTGATCAAAATACCATCAATATAATCAATGAATTTATTATTAAAATTTTATATTATGATTAGTCATCAAACCATATAAAAAATTATATATATTACTATTTACACATATATAAGTTCCATAATGACATAAAATTCCAATTCATAATAATTATACCAATTCTGTATGAACTCCATTACACATAGTCAAGGGAACAAATCATGAAAATCAAGTAAACATACACTATAGAACGACATATTTCAATCTTATAACTTGTAAATAAGACCATAATATAACTTCATAATACTATAATGAATCAAATACATGTATATAAGGATCTTAATAAATTACCTAAGTTATTTAATTTTACTATCTAGAATGTTAAGATCAATGGAATTCCACATTCAAGAATAAGGTAAGGGGTTTCTCATCCCACTTTTATTTATGTGAGATTTCTGTTGTTCTATTCTTCTTTCTAATATGTGGTGTATTTTTACATCCATTTGAAATATTATATCATGATTCTCTTTATATTCAAGGTATTCATATTCAGTGATTCACTTGGTGATAAATAACTAGATGGATTGTAAAGATGTAAGGGACTTTGTTTTAGCTTCAATTTAATTTTGATTTACTTAGTATTGTGCACTTAAACATTATAATGTGGTGTAACTACTACTCCATTGAAATAATTTTTCATTTTAATTTAAAATAAAATTATATATCAATATTATTTTAATAAGGATATGCTTATTTTCTTAGCCATATTACATTTTACATACTATTTTTATGTGTAATGTTTCTTTACCTATGGAAATATTGATGAATCCATATCCTCAATCAAATTCATGTCCTTAAAATTAATGGTTTTCAAGTATAAAATCTTTGTATAAATAATGACTTTGCCGTGACCTGTCCTCAAGGCCCATGTCGTGACTACCCCAAGCCTGCCTTCCATAAGCTAGGGGCTGGCCACTAGCACCAAATGTATAAATCCCGATAAAAAGGGAAGGCATTGCCTTTATGAAATGTAAACACACCCAACCCGAGTACATGCGGAAGAAAACACTATGTATGCTGTATAACCAGTGTGCTGAAAGTACAAAAGGGCCAGAATACAATCCCAATAGTAAAGTTCATGGAAAAGACCAAACTTCAGGAAGGTGTCGAGCTACTCCCTGATCGTCCTCTCGAGTTCCCACATGATGGGCAGGTACCGATGGCCACCTCAACTCTCCACGTTCGTCTGTCACCTCTGGGTACTCTCTCGTCGTGAGGTCCACCTCCGAGTACCGTCTCATCGTGAAGTCCACCTCCGGGTACTGTCCAGCTCGATGAGCCTCAAACATGATCAGTATTGTCCATTGTCTACATCCAACATAAGGAGGTGCGGGCATAGACCGGGCAGGGGTGAGTATAACGATATTCAGTAGGGACCGCGAGACCGTTATGGTCTCACTAAAACCAAAAACGATAAACCACACCGAAAGATCTCAATAGATAACCTTTACTTAGGTATATTCCCATACATATACCTATGTTATCAAGTAACCCATCTCAATAATGATGTAAACACAAAGGTCATGAAATCAACGGATAACCACTACTTAGGTATATGCCCATACATATACCTAAGTTATCAAGTGACTCATCTCAATCATGAGGTAAACACAAAGGTCATTGACTCATCTCAAACTAGGATTTTCATTAATGATATCGAACCAAAACTGATGAAGTGATCCTCCTCTGACGAGTACAGTGATCCTTTTCACAACTCCAAAGCACTGATCACTTACCTTAGACATCTGAGGTACTCCTCCTGTCGAGTAACACGAGTCTGCCACCCCAACACAATAGTGCTCCCCCTAATAGCCTACAGAGGTACTCTTTCTGTCGAGTAATGTGGGTCTGCCACCCAAACACAGTAGTGCTCCCTGTCGTGGGTCTGCGACCCAAACACAATAGTGCTACCCAATAGGCTAGTCTAGTCACTCCGACTCAAATCTGACAAGCAGTCATCAGGTCTCAGCCAGCTATAAGGTCTCCGTACTCAGTACGCTCGTCTCCAGGTGGGTCTGCACCATGATCTACTATTCGATACTTCCAAGTTTCACGTAATCTCACTTGGAAGTATATCAGAGGACTGCCTCATCATAAGGGTCTCAACGCAATAGACGACACGTCAATCAGACTCCCGGTCTGTGAGTAATTATCATTTTAGTCCCGGGGGCCCGATTGGTTTCATGTACAAACCAACCCGGCCGTATCTCAACTTTACCCCAAATTCACATGGGGTAAAAAAAGGAGCCATTTCTCAACGAGATTACCAATTCCGCTGACAGTTCATCCAACAGACGTTCGGTCTGATAATTATTAGTATTTTCGTTTTAGGGGCCCGGATGGATTTAGGGAACAATCCAAGCTGGACATACATCAACTACATCCAAACCACAGGTGAATTAAGCCAAATGAACCGTCTCATCATGTGGAATCCAACAAAGTCAACGACACATCAATCGTACGTCAGGATCTCAAGTTATAATCATTTCCGATCCGAGGGTCTGGTTGGTTTCGTGTTGGAACCAACTCAGTTATCTTTATATAAACCTTGAGTGAAAAATACCAAAATGATTGTCTTGATCCAATGAATCCAATGCAACTGATAGTGCATCGATCGGTGGTCCACAACTTATGTTATGGGCGTTTAACTGAAGATGGTCCGAAAATAGGGGGTCTGGGACCGGTCCGACCCGACCCAACACCCCCTGGGTCGGCCCGAACAGGTTCGACCCGACTTGAGTATGGATCCGGCCCGGTTGGGAGTGGCCTTGCCCGGCAGGCATGACCCGGCCTAGCCGGCGCAGCCCAACCCGACACTGGCGGCCTGACCCAGCGCCAGCGGCCCGACCAGGTAGACGTGGTCCAGTCCACGTAACCCACATAGTTGGCCACGTGGCTAGGCGACCATGGGGGTTACACCCCCGGTTATTCGGAAATGACTGGAGCTTGGTAACCATGGGACCCCCATGGGTCCCACCTCTTAATGGCAATGGTGGCCGGCACAGCCGGCTGCCCTTCCCGATCATCCACGGCCTTATGGCGCGACTTTGTCCGACCGGCACGGCACGCCGGTGCCGCGCCCCACCGCCGCGGCCACAACCCCCTTGTAGCTTCATCGCGCCTCTCCACCGCCACTCGACTAGGCCATGGTCTGGCTCTACTCCACACGGCACGATGGTGCTGCACCTTTGGGGCGACCCGACAATCATGCATTGACGATCAGCTCGTGGTCGGCCCGACGCCAGCCGGTTCTTTACAGTCCGCCTCCATCGTCCACAAACTACAAACGAGAGGGGAAGGGTTGGACCATGTTTGTGCAGTCCGAAACCTTCCTCATCATGACGATATCAAGTGGCCAAATGGAACTAATGAATTGAAAAACGAAAAAGACGGTATTAAATCTTAAACACAACAACCCCTACCTAGAGAAAGATCCGCTATAGCCAAGCATCGTGGATGACGGTGTCACTTCTGTCATCATAGGAGTGCACCGAGGAGGAACCGGTGTCTCCACTCTTGTCTCGGAGAAGAGAAAATAAGGCACATTGTCGTTGGCGAGTTCCCCATGTCGGTGTCTCCTCCCTTTTTACAGAGGAATAAGAGAATGGAGAACCATGGTAACCAAGTTATTCTACGTTGAAGGGTCGATGTTCTTCGTTGGAGAAGATCAATTCTTCATTTTAATATGAATAACTTCAACAATGTAGGAATCCTCTTCTTCTTCACAAGAGTTTTCTCCCAAACCCCACACAACAAGACAACCATATTAAAATAAGGCCACCCTTTATTTTTATTAATCTTTTCATCCACTTCAAAAATCAAAAATCAAATCCCTTAATTAATTAAAAGTGGAGTTTTTTAATGAATTAAGAGGTAGGTTGGCAAGATTTAATGGAGTGAGAGAGGAAGAGGAAGAGTATTCTTAATTAAAGTGGAGTTAGCAAAATTAAGGAGGGGAGTTTAAGGAGTTTAGGGATTGTAAATGGTTTGGGGCTCGTGTGTGCCCCACCTCCCAAATATCCTCACATGGGTAGTTAGGTTCTTGTGGGTCCCACCCCAACTCCCCCATGTAGGATATAACCACCTTAGATATAGAAGAAAATTGTTCCACAATTTTATTCACATCATATTTAATCCACAGATTTTAATATCTCCTCCCGTGCAAACGCAACTGTGGTAAAGTTCCCCTTAAGCAATTACCAGTGTTTTGAGTTCATCAGTGCCCTCAGATTTCAATTCCGAGCACCGGTTCAAAAGATAGAAAAACCATATCATTTGTTTACTGAACATACCCGAGCTAAACTTCGGAAATTGATTCCAGGCACACCAGGCCACCGAATCAGGTGCCGTCAGAAACTACGTAATCATAAAATTCCAAAGAAATTATGAAAAATATTTTCTTGAAATTTCTGAGTCTTTACATTACTCCAACCTCAGGTCTTTACGTACCCATAAAGGTGCAAGATAAATTATGGAAACTAAAGGAGATATCGAGCACGCATCTGAGGCTCTCGCTCCCATGTGCTCTCCTGGAGGTTCCCGTGCTGCTAGCGAATGTGCACATGACGAATCGACCATCCTCATAGGACCTACTCCTGTCGATCCTCAACCTCTACTAGAACCCTCATGATTGTCGCACCATCATCGATGTCCAGCTCATCATGGTCAATGATGGTGGATAGGTCATGCACACATCTCCTCAGATGAGATATGTGGATGATGTCGTGCACCCGATGCATCTGAGGTGGAAAGACCAGGCGGTAAGCCACCATTCCTACTCTGTTGGGGACCTAGAAAGGTTCGTTGAACCTATGAGATTACTTACCACCTCATCCACATATCCATAGACCGTGTCCAGGTGAGACCCATATAAAGACGTGGTCACCATCCTCGAACTCCAGTGGTCCCGTCTCCTATCAACATAGGATTTCTTCCTGCTCTGTTTAGTCATCATCCACTCCTGGATGATTTGCACCTTCACCGTCGTAGCTCATACCATATCTGGTTCTACACCTACTGACTCCATCACTGTCCACAACCGATATCTGAAATATTGTCAGCTGCTGTCTCGCCTCTCGTAACAGCAAAATGCCTGATCTCCTACATAGAACATCTTCTACAACGTTCCCCTTACTAGGAGTATAAACTATATCGAAGTCATAGTCCTGGAAGAAATCAAGCCATCACCACTATCTCTGGTTCAGGTCCTTCTGTGAGAAGACACACCTAAGACTATTTAATTTAGAGTAAACTGTAAACCGTTTTCTCAACGAACAATGGTGAGACTAGACAATTGTAAGAACTCAAGTACACCCTTATTTTCTTACGTCCCAAAAAATCTGCTAAGATTTCTCCTTTGCTGATAAGAGAAATGAGGTCTCATCCCCTAGAATAACCATGTTTTTTTACTAATACAGTCAATCCTAACATGAATAATAATTTTTCATGCCATGGGTGACGTCGTAAGGCCTCGATGATACTACCAATATATCCAACCATTACTCTCTCCTCCTAGGGTCGAGTCACACTGTAGGGATCAGTGTGTGGTCACTAGGTCTCATCTAGTAGGAATCTCAAATGTGAGGGTCAAGTCAACAGTTTTAACTAGAAGATCTCAGTATCAACATTACAGAGGACAGGAAGGTAAACTTCACATAGATAAGTGTCTTTTTTACTGAAGCTCGAAGTACAAAGACAAAATGAAAACTCAATAATGACAACAGGGAAACTAGAAGCACCGAAGAAAAAGGTCTCCATACCTGGAACTAGTATCGCTCATGTCCACCTGCTTTTGGAGAACCATTGTCGTGTGCTTCAGCTACCAGAAGATGTGCTCTCCCATATCCACTCATTCCCTGTAGGCCGGGTGGAACTCTGCCACTGCCTGGGAGGTCCTTCATCTATCTGCTGATTATCTTCACAGTAGTTCGGACAGTCACATGCCATGTGACCAACACCACAGTAGGAGAAACACTATCTGTTTCTGGCATTCCTGGCTCTGACTCCACCCCGGTTTCCCCACACTACTGATCCTAAGTCGCGCGGTCGACCACTTATTGGGATAGTCCGCTTGGACTTCTATGTCATCTGTCTACTACGAGCTGCAAAAGACTCCGCTATGGTAGGAAAACCCTATGGCAAGGGCAGCAGCTACTGAGCATGCTAAGAGTGTAGAGTTTCTAGTATAAACTCCACCCTGAAGAAGGTCTCAATGTCTCCCTAGGTGAAGGTCATCTCGTCGCAAAACTGGAGCATCTGGATCCACCACCTCTCATCTTCTCCCCGAAAGAGACTAAATTCTAGGTACGCCATCAAGTCAGTGGGTGTCCCAGCTATGTGGAAAGCTCGTAATAAAAACTCGAATCAGTACCCAGCCGTCTAAAAATCTGACTTGCCACGAATCCTTGGAGGCCTCTATCACTAGAACCCGTGCAACGTGATCTAGAGGCATGCACACTCTACTGGTGTGTCAAATGGAAGAGGGCCTTCTATGAAGACCTCATCACTCAATGACCTATCAGTACGTACAACTGTAGGGGCTCTATATGATCATCCAAGGGGAGGAATCCTGAAAGAACAGATGTGACACAGTCAAAAGACTATACCTAGTGAGCTGACCTAGGTTGAGCAGACATAAAGGATACTTTTTTAAATCACACATACAATCAGTGTTTTCGTGCACTTAGTCGGAAATCAGAAGTCAGGGTCTCAGTGTATGGATAATTTGTCCACCCGCACTAACACGAGACTCCTTGAACTGAAACCAAACTTAGTACCCTTAACACTTTTCCTTTACAGAAAGAAAATATCAGAGTTCTATTTTTTTAGTAGAACTGACTCCTCTGATACCAATTTGTCACGACCCGTCCTCGGGGCCCATGTCGTGATTACTCCAATCCTACCTTATACAGGTCAGGGGCTGGCGAATAGCACCAAAGGCTTAAATCCTGATAAAAAGAGAAGGCATTGCCTTTATGAAACGTAAACACACACAACCAGAGTACAAGTGGAAGCAATCACTAAGTAATCCGTACAACAAGTGTGCTGAAAGTACAAAAGCCCGGAAAACAACCCCAAAAGTAAAGTACAAGGAAAAGAAAAAACATCAGGAAAGTGTCAAGCTGCTCCTGGATCGTTCTCCAGAGTTCCTACCTAATGGGTACGTACAGATGGACACCTCACCTCTCCACGCCCGTCTATCACCTCCAGGTTCTGTCTTGTTGTGAGGTCCACCTCCGAGTACTGTCTTATCGTGACGTCCACTTCCAGGTACCATCCAGCTCTATGAGGCTCAACCATGATCAGTGATGTCCATCATCTAAATCCAACACAATGAGGTGTAGGCATAGCCAGTGCAGGGGAGAGTATAACGATACTTAGTAGGGACCCCGAGACCCTAAAGGTCTCACTAAAACCAACAAGGATAAACCACAAAGAAATATCTCAATAGATAACCTTTACTTAGGTATATGCCCATACATATACCAAAGTTGTCAAGTAACCCATGTCAATCATGAGGTAAACACAAAGTTCATGAAATCAAAGGATAACCACTACTTAGGTATATGCCCATACATATACCTAAGTTATCAAGTGAACCATATCAATCATGAGGTAAACACAAAGGTCATTGACTCAGCTCAAACCAGGATTTTCATTAATGATATCATAACCACAACTGCTAAAGAGATATTCCTCTGATGTGTAAAGTGATCCTGCCACAACTCGGAGGCGCTTCTCACTAACCATAGACTGCTGATGTACTCGTACTGTGTAGTACCGCGGGCCTGCCACCCAAACACAGCAGTGCTCCCCGCCATGGGTCTGCCACCCCAATACATTCATGCTCCCCCTAATAGCCTACAGATGTACTACTTATTTCAAGTACCGTGAGCCTATCACCCAAACATAGTAGTGTTCCCCATCATGGGTCTACCACCCAAACACGGTAGTGATCCCCACTGGTCTTGTCTAGTCACTCCGACTCGAATCAGACAAGTAGTCATTAGGTCTCAGCCTGCTACAAGGTCTCTGTACTCCATATACTCATCTCCAGGAGGGTCCGCTCCACGAGCTACTTGTCGATACTTCCTAGTGTCATGTAATATCACATTGAAGTATCTCAGAAGACCTCCTCATCATAGGGGTCTCAACACAACAGACGACTCGTCAATCAGACGCCTGGTTTGTGAGTGATTAGCCTTTTAGTCCCGGGGCCCTGTTGGTTTCGTTTACGAACCAACCTAGCTGTATCTCAACTGTACCCTGAATTCCCATGTGGTATAAAAAAAGGAACCACTTCTCAATGAGATTACCAACACAGATGAAGTTTCGTCAAACGGACGTCCGGTTTGAGAGTTATTAGAATTTCAGTTTTAGGGGCGCAGTTGGATTTCAGGTACAATCCAACATGGCCTTACTCCAACTACGTCCAAACCTCAGGGGAAGTCTTCCAAAATAACCGTTGCATCAAGATAAATCCAAAAAAGTCTAGGTCACATCAATCAGACGTCTTGAGCTCATGTTATATGTCTTTCTGCTCTGAGGGACCGGTTGGTTTCAGGTTCGATCCAACTCATCCATATCCAAACTTCTACGAAACCTTTATTTTAATATACAAAAACGACTGACTCAATCCAAGGAATCCTACACAACTGACTGTACATCGATGGGAGGTCCACAACTCAAGTTATTGGCATTTAACTAAAGATGGTCCGAAAATAGGGGATTTGGGCCCGGTCCGACCCGACCCAACACCCCATGGGGTGGCCTGAACCGGGTCGACCCGACTCGGGTCTAGATCCGGCCTAGTTGGGCGCGGACTAGTCTGGCTTGAATGGCCCTGCCCGATCAGCGTGGCCCATCCCGGAGCTGGCGGCCCGGCCAGGTGCTGGTGGCCTGGCCCGGTGCTGGTGGCCCGGCCCAGCGCCGGCAACCCTGCCCGACGTTGGCGGCCTGTCCTAGCCCACGTGGTCTGGTCCACGTGACCCACGTGGTTGGCCACGTGGCTGGGTGACCGGGGGGGGTACACCCCCCGGTTCTTCGGAAACGGATGGCCATTAAGGCTAACCCTTGGTAATCGTGGGACCCTCTCGGATCCCGCCTCTTGTTGGCACCAGCGGCCGGTACACCCGACCACCCTTCCCGTTCCGCCACGGACTTAGGCCATGGCTTTGTTTGATCGGCGCGGCGTGATGGCACCACGCCCCACCACCGTGGCCCGCCTCGGTCATGGCCCCCTTGTAGATCCAGCGCGGCTCGACGGCACCGCGCCCCTCCGCTGCAGCCCGGCTAGGCCGCGGTCCGGCTCTACGCAGCGTGGCACAACGGTGCCACGCCTTTTGGGAGACCCGGAAATCATGCGGTGATGATCAGATCGGGGTTGGCCCAACACTGACCAGTTCTTCGCAGTCCACCTCCTTCGTCCACAAACAAAAAACGAGAGGGGAAGGGTCTGACCGGGATTGTGTGGTCTGAACCCTTCCACATCATGATGGTATCAAGCCGCCAAACGAAACTCAAGAATTGAAGAATGAAGAAGATGGTATTAAAACGTAAACACAACAACCCCTACCACAAGAAAGATCCATGGTAGCCGAGCAGCATGGATGATGGTGTCACTTCCGTCATCGCAGGAGTGCACCGAGGAGGAAGCAACATCTCCTATCTTGTCGCGGAGAATAGAAAATAAGGTTTGCCATCGTTGGCGAGTTCCCCACGTCGGTGTGTCCTCCATTGTTGCAGAGGAATAAGAGAATGGAGAACCGTGTTCTCCAAGTTGTTCTTCTTTAAAGGGTGGACGTTCTTCATTGGAGAATATCCATTCTTTATTTTAAGACGATGAACTTAAAAAAAGGAGGAATCCTCTTCTTCTTCATAAGAGTTCTCTCCCAAACCCCACACACCGTGCCAACCCTATTAAAATAAGTCCACCCCTTATTATATTTAATCTTGTCATGCATTTCAAAATTCAAAAATCAAATCCCTTAATTAATTTAATGTAGAGTTGTTTAATTAATTAAGATGTAGGTTGGCAAGATTTAGTGGAGTGAGAGGGGGAGATGAAGAGTTTGCTTAATTAAAGAGGAGTTAGAAAAATTAAAGAGGGGGAGTTTATGGAGTTTAGGGAATGTGAATGGTTGGGGCTCATGTGGGCCCCACCTCACAAATATCCTCACAAGGGTAGTTATGTTCTTGTGGGTCCCACACCAACTCCCCCATGTAGGATATAACCACATTAGATATAGAATAAAATTGTTCCACTATTTTATTCACATCTTATTTAATCCACAAATTTTATCTTCTACTGCCGAGAAAACACAACTGTAGTAAAGGTCCCCTTAAGCAATTACAGGCGTTTCAAGTTCATTGGTGCACTCATATTTCAATTTCGAGCACCGATTCAAAATATAGAAAACCGCACTCGTTCTTTCACTGAACGTACCCGAGATAGACTTCAGAAATTGATTCTGGGAACACCGGGCCTCAGAATCAGGTGGTGTCAGAAACCGCATACTCATAAAATTTCAATGAAATTAAGAAAAAAAAATTCCTCAAAATTTCCCTGTCTTTAAAGATTTCAACTACATGTGATGGTCAGGTCCAACTATTGCCCTGCTATACATCGACATGTCTGATGATGCAAATTAGTTGGAACTAAACACTTCATGTTTTTTTACAAAAAAAATCAAATTTCTATCTACCCCATGAATTAATAATCCTCAATGGTATTATGACTCACGAGACAGATATATGAAATCCAAATAATAATCATTCTCTTTATTCATTATTTGTTTATTACTATACATGAGGTTTTCTCTATGATGGAATATATGGATTATATTTTATTATTAGTTTTTTAGCATGTGTGTTTTTTATTTATTCACCATGACATATAGATTATGTAAAATTGGTTATGATTAACTTACTATGGAATCATTCATTGAATATATGTAACACTTATAATGAATTTGATCCCACTCATTTTTTTACTTCAACATTTTATGTTGAAGTGATCATTTATTTAGTTTTCATGGATTCAGTTTATTAGATCTCATTATGTATTATTTTTTATTTTATTTTCCCAATGTAAAATGGGATCCATGTATGTAACTATTTTCTTAAAAACTATTAAACCGATTGGTCCTTCAGGATTTGAGTCCTTGTTATAATTTCAATTTAAAAATGTAATGTTCCGGCTACAGGCTATATGGGTCGGGGCATTATTATTATTATCAGAGGAAGTTTAGTATAATCATTTGGAGTAGTATTTATGAATCAAAACATTGGGAACATAACCATAAGATTTAATTTTAGGATATGCATAGTGTAACATCATTGAATTTTGGTATGGAAGATATTATGATGGTATTACTATAAAATACATCCATGTTTAGATACTAAAAATGCAGGTGGTTCTATCATAGATGTATCTAGGCGTAACAACTCCAAAAAGAAGATTCAGGCTTGACCTAGGGTATGTTGGTGCATGCAAAAGAGACTTATTTAACAACTGGTTTGAGACTCCCAGTGATATGATTATGATAATTCACATTTTCTCTACTAACCATTATAATGGATTAAAATGTAAATAGAAACCATGTTTATGATTATGATATTAGTTGTGAATAAATTTAAAAATTATGTTAAGTGATTGTTTATTAAAAAAATAATTATGATATAATATAGTGTATGGTATTTTTTAGTGATGGATTCTAATGGAAGAAAGGGAATAAATACCCATGGAAATTTTAGGTACTTTCCCATAGAGGAATTTAACTCATTCAATGTTGGAGTGGATAAGAACATGAACATATTAGGACTTCTTACACAGGAATTGACGAATAACCATTATACACTTATGTTAGATTATTTAGTGTAAAATAATCCCCCATATTTTAGTGGGACTACTAATGCATTGGTAGCTGAGAAATGGATCAATTCCCACAAAAATATATTTCTAGAAATAAGATGCAATATAAAGGTAGTGTTTGCAATTTATATGCTCAATAGTGATGATGATCAGTTGGGGTACTTGATCCAAAATACCATATAGGCACATGAAATATACAATATGAATTGGAGAACTTTTATGGAAGGTTTCTTTGGCTAATATTTACCTCATGAGAAACAGACTGAACTAAATAGAAAATTTCATATCAATAATCAAATGAATGAAGATAGTGTTTTGGATTATAATGAAACATTAACAAGACTGTAAATGTATTCTATTAATTGTATAAGCGACTCAAAAGAATATATTGATAATTTATTTTATGTAATTATTCATTGTCTTGATAGGTCACTAGCTTCTCAATCATTTTCATCATATGATGAAATAATATTAAGTGCCATAAAAATGTGGAAGGAATTTTATTGATCCAGTTTTTTCAAAGGTAATCAAGAGAAGAATCGGTCTTTTGATAATCAGGGAAAAGTCAAATATACAAACAAGAAAAGGGAACAATGAATATCCCATTATGAAATAATTTTGGAAAGAACGATATATGGAAATGAATGAAAGGAATAAGAGTTTTCTATATGATTGTGGAAATGGGTCACCAATCTAGTGATTGAAAGGGGAATAGAAAAATCAATAATGTTCAAGGCTAGAAGTTTATGGATGTGAGACATAATGAAATGTATTTTCCTAAACATTATATAAACCAACATAGAAAAGGACACATGATAAAGGGAAAGCATATGACATCACAACCACAGAGGTTGATGATCCTAATGATGTCATAGTAGATACACTAATTGGTTCATCAAACCTAGCCAATCCAATATTTGAATTTTGATCATTTAATTATTTTATATCATCACAGTTTTTCATGAAAATTATATATTTAGAATATCCTTTAATAAGGGAGTTGTAAGTGATAAATCTTCAGGGAAGTATTATTACAACAAATATGTGTTAGGTAGTACCCATTATTTAATATAAACATGCCTTTTCGATGGTGTTTATCATAACACCCATGATTTAATTTCATATAATCTTTGGTATGGATTGGATTTCACATCATGATGAAAAAATTAAATGAAAGAAGAATAAAGTAACAATTTTTAAAATTATATAGAATTATATATATTTATTAAAGAAACCTCTCCAAAAAATTCTTCTCTTGATCCACCCCCAATAGATCTACTGAATGATATTTTTGGGGATGATGGGAGCATGATATATATGGGTGAGAAAAAGAATATATTAAAATTTTGGATGTACCTAATGCGCAAGAATAGGTTGATGTGTTTCTAGAGGATTTTTATAGGCCTCCCCTAGAGAGGGAAATTGAGTTCACTATGAATTAATTCATTGTCCAAGACCTATATCAGAGACTCTAATAGAATAGATACATTGGAAACAGTAAAAATCAAGAAACTACTAAATTAATTGAATTATAAAGTATTATTCTCCATATTGATTCCCATAGTGAGCCCAAATTCTTGTTGTCAACAAGAAATATGGATTTATGAGGCTTTGCATTGACAATAGGGAGATCCAAGATATTTCGATAAAGAACAAGTATCATCTTTCTCAAACTGATGATTTATTTGTTCAAACTCATATAGCCCAATATTTTTCAAAGATAGTCCTTTGATTTGGATATCATCTTCTATGTGGGAGTAAAGAAGATATTCCAAAGAAAGCATTTCGAATTAGGTTTGGGAATATGAGTTTACTGTAATTAATTTTGGATGGATTAATGAACCCTCTATTTCATTAGCTATAATGAATAGAGTTTTCAAGGAATATATTGATTAATTTTTAGGGTTGTTTATAAAAGATAACCTAGTATACATGAAAATATTCAAATACGTTGAAAATAACTCGTGGATCATTTTGAATACAATTTCAAGAAATGAATTACATTGGGTGTTTAGAATGTGTGGAATTTCGTTTTAATTAGTTTCTTGTCTTGTCCATATTGTCTATTAAGATATAATCTCAGTTGATCCAGCAAATAAAAAGGTAATCCATCAAGGTCCAAAGCCAACAAAAATAACTGAGGTACATTGTTTTTTAGGTTAGCAGGTTACTATCGGCATTTCGTTCATCCTTTTTCCAAATTGTATTACCCTATAAAATTATCACAAGAAAATTGTTTATGTTTCTATAGGTAAAAGGGTGAAAAGTGTTAATTGATGAATAGAAAATAATATTGGTCATTTCCCTAATATTGATTCTTCCTTCTGGAAATGATTTGTATTTTATATACAATGATTCATCAAATAATAAACATGGTTATGTCCTTATACTATATGAATAGAAAACATTCTTAAGCATCAAGGTATTTGAAGACACCTGATATCAATTATCCAACTCCTGATCTTGAGTTTGATGCCATATTACATGATCTAAAAATATAGAGACACTGTCCCTATGGGGATACGTGTGAGATATATATGGATCAGTAGAGTTTGAAATATATTTTAACACTGAATGAACTAAACAATATGAAAAAGATATGACTTGAGTTACACAATGATTATGATTATTTAAATACACTACCTATGATGAAATGGAAATAAGGTGGAAGATGTATTATGTATGACAGATCATGGACATCTGACCAAAACATGTATTGAAAGAGATATTATATTAATAGATTTGGTAATGATATATTTGGGAATTATTAAGGAATGGGAAAAAAAATTTCCTTTTTCAAATGATCCATAAACCATCATTACTATAGAAGAAAAAAATATCTAAAACTGATTATGAGAATATACAAAATAAATTTAATGCAGTTATGGATGGAAGACTATTACCTTTCTGTATGAGGATGGATTTATAAAATTTGGAATGAGGAAATGCATTCCATCAGTAGTTGATCATGAAAGGGAAGTATTATATGATGCTCATTTCTCAAATTTATCCAACAGAATGGTGGCACCATGATATATAGATATACGAAAGAACATTTTAGGTGGGATAACATAATGTGAGAAATTGGAGACTATGTGTCATGTTGCGTATTATGTAAACCAGTGATGGCCAAGGGACTACATCCTCCAGGGGTTATGCAACCTCTACCTATTCCTCTGTGGACATGGGATAAAATTACAATGAATTATGTCCTTGGAATATCATGAAAACTAGAAGTAATGATTCAATTTGGGTAATTTTTTATCATCTTAAAAAATCATCACATTTCCTTATAATAAGAGAGGATTTACAACTTGATCACCGAGAAAGACATTATATTAATGAAGTTATAAGACTTCATGATTCACCTCTATTGATTGTGTCCAATAATGATCCTAGATTTACATTAATATTATTGAAAAATATACAAAAGGACTTGTATATTTAGCTTTATATATGTTCTCATTAACACACAGAAACCAATGGAAAGTCCAAAAGGTCTAATCAAACACTTGATGACATTTTTAGGTCATGTTAAAATGAGTTTCAAGTTATGAATGATCATTAATTATCTTTGGGGATGTTTTCTTATAATAATATTTTCCATTCTAGTATTCAAATGGCTCTATATGGATATTTGTATAGAAAGAGGTGTCAAACTATAACATGTTGGGATGATGTTGACGAAAGGAAAGTTATATTCCCTGAACATATTGAAGAGACAAAAAAAGTAAAAACAATTCAAGACCATAATAAATAAGGCAAATTTACACACAAGAGCTATGTTGACAACCGTAGAAAGGATTGGAAATATAATATGGGATATCATGTCTCTTTGGATGTATCTATCTTGAAGGTTGTCATGTCGTTAGGTAAGAAAGGGGGATTTGAGCACGAGGTACATCAAAGCATTTTAAATTTTCGATAGAATTAGAGTTTTATCTTATTATTTAGTGATGCCCCAAAGTCAATCCAAGGTTAATGATCTTTTCCACATGACATTGTTAAACAAATACTTTCTATAGGAGGGAATATTATAACAACCCAATATTTTATGTTTTATTTCTTTTTAAATAATTTCAATTAATTAGATAGCATATGATGCATTCCACATTGAGAATTTGTGAAAAAAACTTTGTGATATGAGATAGTTATAACATATCCATTAAATATAAATTTTCAACATATGTGATTTAAATTTTGGAAAACAGTCATACAAGGTTATGATATGGGTGAAATTTTGAGGCTTATAAAATTAACATAATTTTATGTGAATTGTAACATTTTCTTATGAGTAGTAATGTACCCTTATGAGTTGTAACATAACCTTATAAATAGTAATGTTACACTTATGAATATTAATATGGCCCATATTAATGGTAAACTTACCAATTAGTGTATAAATAAAATTTAGTCACCTAATAAATAAAGGTAAAATTTTTAGTTAAATATTGGTATTTTATTAACAAAATTATGTAATAGAATAATTATTTACGTAAAATTTAATCACAAATCAATAGTTTCATTGCCAATGATTTTTAGAATAATTTATTGACCCTTAAGTTAACTTTTCAAAAATGACATAAAATAGGTTTTATATTTTAATTTTTTATTTTTCGATTAAATTATTATTTTAATAAATAATTAAATTTATCATATATATAAATTTATTTTCATAAAATGGTGTTCAATATATTATTCTACATGTCAATTAACAGTTAGAGTAATTTTTGTGATTTTTCTGATATACATTAACTTTTGGTGAATATTAAAATATTGTAATTTATGATAAATGAAATATACTTGATTTACTAACTCAACGATGATGTATTTATTAGGTAAACACCCATTATTATAACTCAAATTAAATTATTTCTTTTTTGTCAAAATAATTAATACTATTCCATATCTAGGGGAAAATAATAAATAAATGATTAAAATAATTCAAAAACCCTCCTCTCCACCTCTATATAAACAACCACTCACCCCTCTTCCACTCACACCACTCAATCTTTGAGACGTTCCTCTATTCTACCAAATACACTTCCCCATCCCTCTCCCATTTTCCAAAACCTGATGGTATCCCAAAAAGGCCAAAAACCAAGGGATTAAGAAGATTCTCAAGGAGGAGTACTAAATAGGTAAACCTATCTTCTTTTTCCTTTCAACTTCTTTCACAAGTTCAATTCAATTGTTTCTCTCCCATCACATCCCCTCATCCAAATTCTGTGATAATTCAAATATCTTACATGTACTGTAATTTTATTATCATAATTGAAAATCTAATCATCCTCTCTCATTCTTCCTCCACTAATACTAAAAATGAATACATTGTCAGAGTTGTGTTGATTAATCACATTCAAGGATGACGAGATTTCATGTTCTATTAGCATCTTAAATTCTAGCAATGAAACAATTTTTATGGTTAAAATAGATAATAATATATGTAATATATCATATTTAATTTTTTTTGAATCATTTTCTACACATGATATTTAATTATATAATACAATGAGTTTGTAGTGATCGAAACCCATCAAAATAATCCAATTGTTTATCATTAAAAATTTATATATTTTTTCATCATCAATCCATAACCAAATGATATATATAACCTTCTACACTTATTGATGTTTTTCAATAACATGTAATTCCATTTCTGGAAAATTATATCAACTCCACATGAACTCTATTGATCGTAATCAAGTGAACCGATCATCAAAATCATGTAAATGAACACTTCATAATGATGAAATTCAAACCTCTAACATACCAAGAAGAAAATAAATGAAATTAATATAATTATAATGAAAAAATACAAGTATATAAGGTTATTAATTAATTAATTAATTAATTAATTAGTTAATTTGACTATCCAGGATGTTATGGTTGTTGGAAGAACACATTCAGGCATAAGGTAAAGGGTTTCTCATCTGACTTTTATTTCAATGGGATTTACATTGTTCTCCACTTATTTTTTCTTGTTGAAGGATAACATACATTGGATATATAATATAATTATTATATTTATATTCATGCAATTGCGTGATTCAATTGATGATTATAAACTATATTGATTACAATGTAATAAGGGACTACGTTTTGGTTTCCATTTCATTTTAATTTACATAGTATTATGTAGCGAATAATTATTATGAGGGGTAAATATACCCATCTTTGTTTTATTTTTAATTTTAAATTTTAATTAAATTATATATCCATTTTATTTTAACATGTATATTATTTTTAATTATTCTTATAGCCTTTTACATATGTTGTTAATGTGGAATATTGATTTAACTGTGGAAATAATGATGAATATGTATCCTCTACGTAATACAGATATTGAAATGTCATATATTTATTATGTTATATGATTGTATAAAGATGATTTTGTAATAAAAATGATGGTGTGTGCTTTCTATATCCCCTCCCTACATTGATAGGTCTCATGAGAAAAATAAGTTGGAGGCAAACCCTTTGTGATAATATCCAAAACAGAATTAGATAAGTATCCACCCATAGAATTAATATGTCTCAAAATTATTATGATTGATGGTAAAGATAAATGACATCCAAATAATATTAATTTTTTTATTAATTATTAAATTATTTATATCCATCATCTTTTCACTGTGATAAAATCCATCGATGGATTTTTATTCTTAGTTTTTTTAATGGCGCGTGTTCTTCAGTTATAAACCATGCCACATTTATTATAAAATCTTTTCTATGATTAAATTGTTATTGATTCATAATTTGAAAATATGTAACCCTTAATAATAATTTGTACTCCTACCATTCATTTTTTCTTTCTATAGGTTATGAATAAGGGATCATTTATTGAGTTTTCATGGATGCAGTTTTTTAGCAATTGTATTGTATTATGTTTTCTTTTCTTTTCCCAATGTAAAATGGGATCCTTGTATTCATCTAGTTTCTTAAATACAACTAAACTGATTTTTCACTCAGGATGTAAGTCTGTGTAATCAAGGCAATGTAATAATGTAATACAATGGATTTGGGATATAAGGGTCCGAGCATTACAAATTGTGGTCACGAATTTACCCTTCAATATTGTTTTTGAACTTCACACACAATTTATTGAAAACATTGAATCTGTCATTATTTATTACAATTATATGTAGAATATTCTAATTGATTCCTGATTTATTCCACTATACCTCTTCATTATTGATCATTTGAGCTCACTCTTTTAATGCTTTCTTAATCTAGGAATCCATGTAATATAGTAATAAACTTATTCATGGATACACTAGATGGAATAATGTAATCATAGAAAGAAAAAAATTATTTTTTAATTAGTGTATTCATTTTTAATAAATATCCATGTATCTATCTGGTTTACCGATACAACCAAATTGATTAGTCCTTTGGGTTACATTTTCTTATAATGGTCACACTTTTATTGAAGATATCAGCTCTAGGATTTCTGGGGTTGGGTCTCAACAATATAAGATCAATAATATTGTTTTACATTTATTTTATGAATAAACCATCTACTAATAATCCATTAATCACGATTGGTTCAGGTTTTGGCTAGTTTTACAACATACATGATCAATACAATTTATTTGTGTCATTATTGAATAAGAGAAAATTGTAACTGGAATGATTGCATATAAATAATTAAATAATGTTTTCTTTGGTTCTAGAAAGGTTATATAATAATTTTAATTAATAATTAATAAAACAAATTTTGGTCATTAAGAAACATCAAAACATGACCATCACCAACATCATCATCATGGTTTGTAACCTAAACTAACATTTTATGAATTTATGTATTTATAAAATATTTGATAAAAACAATACCATTACCATATATGACATAATAATAATAGTTTTTCTGAAATTAATTGGTCTAATACATCTTTTGTGAAACTGGTATAATGTAATTAATATATCCTAAACATGGTGTTAAAAATTAGTAATAAGCAAATAATGTTTATATGTATTTCATGATTTCATATGAGAAGTATATGTGATTGAACTTATGAATGATTTTATTAAGTATTTATTAAATGAACACTACTTAATTAGTTTGGATGTTTGGTTAAATTAAATAATGAACAGGTCCATGTTAAGGGTTTTACTCTAAAGTTTTTCTATTTGAGGCATGTTTGTTATTTGGAACCTATTTTCATTTATTTGGTGTAAATAATTCCTATTTGAGACACAATATCATGAACTATATTTTTATAATTTTAATTGATGTTGAATTTCAATTCCACTATTTCAAGATGATTTGATTAAATTGTTACTCATGTCTTTGGAGTTTTATTGGTCTCAATTCTGATTCATTGAGATATGTTACATTTTTATAGTTTTAGATTTATTTAGTTCCCCACGAGTGTTATATAATTTATTTTCATGTAATTAATTATATTATCTATTTAAAATCATGTCCTATTTTTAATTAAATTTGACTCATGTGTTGACATAGTCAAAATAATTTTTGGTAATTTAATTTTCATTCATTGAGTTATGATTATTATCATGAACATATTTCATAGAATTGGTGTTATAGTCATCCATTTTTTTTATGATGATGTATTCTCTCATTTAAAAATGTTAACCATGTATACAAATTTTGAAATGATTAACACAACATGGTGTCATTTTCCCATAAGTGATATTGATAAATAAAATCTCCATTCAATAACTTATAATGTTTTATATTTAATTTTACTTTTCCATTATTCTATTATTTGTGCAAAACTATTTATTATATGGTATTATATAATCCTCTTTAATAAAACGATTCATTAACATAAATGAATGTATTTTTACTCTTTTAACAGTGCGGGTATTAAAGAAAGTATTTTATAATTTATAAAAGCAATATTTATATTGATAGTCATATGTTTTATATTCATATCACTGTTTCTCCAATAACAATTAAACACCACTAAATTCAATGGTATGTACATTATATTCGATATCATGCATGGAACACATCACCATGTTCATAAGAGAGTATAATATCCCAAATATTTATAAAATATTTTGCATTTAACATATATTTTATATATTAAAATGCATGCAACACCGAGTTTCCATGAGTTTTAATTAGGAGAACCATTCATTGATGTTCCGAGTTACACATAAGACTATGTTTAAATGGAAAAAAATATATTAAAAAAATATTATAAAAATATCATTATTTAATATAATAAGTCATAAACTAGTTTTTATATTCAAGGTTATAAATATTATTAAATAATCTATGAATTCTATCATTTATAGAAATTATATATGAAATCATTAGTAACAAATTAAATAGAAATGATTATCAATACCCATTGAATATGAAAGAAAAATATTACTTTATTAATGATCACAAATGAATTTTATCCTAATAAATATGATTACATAAAATTAGTGGGTGATATTAATGGGATATATATGTTATTTATTCAGAAAAATATTTTTCATATTCATTAAATAAATTTTATATACTTATGATAAACCAAACCTAATTCAATGCATAAAATAAAATATTTTTACTAAGTCATTTTTATAGCCATTATAGGAAACCCCACTTAAAATCCAATTTTTACCATTTCATATATTTAATATATCAAAAAAACTTCATATTTTATTTTGAATCCCAAAAATTATGTTAGGCTAATATTTTTTTTAATGATATTTCATTTTTTAGTTAATAGTTAAAAATACAGAATTTAGTTCAATAATTCTTTTTTCTCTATTTTTTATTAGGATAAATTATATTTCAGAATAATTTTAAATATTAATTACATCATAATTTTATAATTTAATCTAATATAGGTCTTTGGAATCAATTTTACTATGAAATTGACTATCAAACCATTGAAAACATTTGGATGTTTTTACCATAAAAACCACATTTGTCATCCAGTTTGTGGAATTGAATTAAAATTCATTTCTGCCAATTCTGTAATTATAATTTGGAAAAATGGATTCCATATTATTAATATGAATAATTTTAATTTATTAAAAGGGTAAAATTGGGTTTTAACTGAAAATAATAGTGAATGTAATTAAAAAAACTTACATTGACTAAGGTAAAATTGTACTTAATAAGAGACTAAACCTTAATATTAATGGCAAAAAATGACCTATTATCATCTAAAAGTGCCAAATTATGGAAATATTTCGACCATGGAAAATCGTTTCTAGAAATGGTATCATTATATCTCCAACTTTTAATGTTAATTTTTTTTGGAATTCCGTCCACAAAATATTACATGTATAGCAGTCATTCGCCACTTTAAAAGGCCTCCTCTACTCTCACTTCCTCACACATCACAACACACATGGGATAGACCATGATATATCTAAATATATATTCAATAGAAATACATTAATCCTAGAAGCCTCCCCTTGTATATTATGCATTCTATGGAATCCGTTTGGTACAAACCAAAAGGATTTACCCGAATAAGAGGAAACAAACATCCTCATGGTATTTAGTGTCACTTCCATTATCCACAACATAAAATATTTGTATTCTATAAATACATAATAGAAACCTAATCCGTAATATTTTAGAAATTTTTATGTTAATATTTATAGCCAGACTCACATACACTTCAATATATTGGGTAACCACCATGTTGATTATGTGAAAGGAAAACTACCACCTCATGAAACGGTGACTGTTTTTTCTTACATTACTGTATCTCATGTTGGTAAGTATGATCGAAAATATAAATATATTTGATATATATTATATTTATAATATATTTCTGCTTCTATAGTTATTTTATGACACATAACTCTATACATTCAATTTTAAATATAATAAGATAAAATCCTTGTGGATGTGTGGACTTCCACCCCCATAATGTGATGTGATCAATTCACAATATATATAGAACTTATTAACTATAAATATAATGAAAATATATAAAATCTATTACATAAATATGGAAATTTAATTATAATATATATATATATATCATTTCATTTTCATTCTTTTAAAACATGTCACTAAAATGAACGTAGCTTTCATGCGTACGTACCGCCTACCATCTCCATGAACGGTGCATTTCATTTCATATCCCCAAATATTAAATATTATTATAAATACATATATACTAAATATATATGATAATTAATTCATGGTTTATCTTCATTATATTAGGAAATATAGATATAATTAATATTAACCACAAGTTGCAAGAAAAGTATACGTGAGAAAACTAGGAAATTAACACCAAAAATAATAAAAATATGAAACAGTTTTAACAAATAGGTAATAAAATATTTTATTTAGTTAATATATGTTATTGAAATAAAATTATGGTTCTGTTGTAAATTTTTATCTAATTTTGAACCACTATAATGGTGGATATATAATACAAAACAAAAATGACCGTTAAGGTTAGGGAATCTTTTCTCACTTTTCATTCCCTATGGAATATTTCATTTACATCGCCTACCTCTTTGGTGTCTTTAATATAATCTCTATTTTGATCTATAATATACCAAATTTTTTTTCACAATATTATTATAATTTTGAAATTTTATTTCCTCAATGAATGGTTTAAACATGAATATTACCATGGGGAAAATAGTATTTTTAATATAACTTTCTTCTAGGATTGTCATATTTTTCCTTAGATAATAAAATTTTTATAGTCATTTCTGATGTTATAGTTTATTAATTATGAGGGGGAGGATGTCATTATTTCCTATACCATATACCAACTTACATAAAGTTTATACATTTATAGTTATTTTATTAACTAGGGAATTTTTGATAAATCTCTATTTATCATTCAATTGTGTTACTTGATATGAAATTTTATTTATAATGATTAGTAAATACGAGGAATGATTTTGAATATAAATGAAAAATGGTGAGGGAAATTTATATATCCACTCCATTTATCTATAGGTTCTCATGAGACATATATGTTTCCCAACATTAATGGGTTTCTATGCATACTTTTAATCCTTCTTAAAAAAGGTTATGATTTTATAGGGTTTCATGTGACACAGACATGAAATCCTATAAGAAAGAATTTCATTCATTTAGTTTTAGATTCTATTCATCAAGGAGATTTTGATTTAGTATATCTATGGATAAATATCCTTTTTGTTTCATTAATTTAATGGAATGTGTTTTATTTTATTAAATTTTCATATTATTGATTGGAATGTTTTCTCTACCAATCAGCATTCCATGTTGAATTATTCTCTTTGATTCATTATATCTTCTTATTTACATACAACTATTGGAAATTTGAACTCACCCTTTTTTTGTTTCCTTTACCAAGGGAATGAAAAATTATTATTCAAATAATATTTCAAGGGAAGAGTTTATCTTTTTTTATTTATAATTTTTTATTAATTATTTCCTTATTTATTATGGGTATTAAGTATGTAATATGGTTTCCATGTCTACTGAGAAAATTTTCCCTTCTAGATTTCATTCCTTGGAATCATTCTATGGTAATAAAATAATGAAACAGAATCAACATTTTGGGGTCTTAGCATTGTAGTTTGTATAAAATATATTTTAGAACAACCATGGAAATCTTATTTAGACATCATTGATTATGGAACATAACCCTGTGATAGAAAATGAAGATGAGTATAGGGGAAAATCCTAAATTTTGTTAATTTAGATATAATGTGGGTATTCATAGAAGTATGACCATGTGTATATATTACAATTGGACGTGGATCTAGAACAAATATTCCTCAAGATTATTACTTCATCAAGATGTTCTCAACTAGATTTGAGGTAACATGATACATGACAACATGCCATACTATGTACCTGATATGATTCTCATTGTGGATAAGTATAGGATAATTCAAATTATTTTTAGATATCATAATGATGTATTTTAAAGTGAGGATTTATCTAATTTAACCAAACTTTATGATTCTAGGATTTATGAGTAGTAAATTTATTCAAGGTGTTATACCATATATAGAGATACAAATTGTCATAACATTTGGGGATAATATAGTATAGGTAATTATTAAGAAATGGCACCTAGAAGGAATAAATATGTCATTACTTATGAATAATGAATATATTTCCATGTTATAGATGTAACGAAGATGTTATTATAACTGAACAATCTATAAATATATTAGGTAAGTATAATCATGTTATAAAAAATAACCACTCTTAAATAGAGAAACCTATACCAAAGAGAGAATCTCATTGGTTTTATTACTTTATTTGAAGGAGTACCTCATCACTCAGTAGGGAAATTGATTCAATAGAGGATATAAAATGGTTTGCGTCATTGGATACAATATTTATGTCCTCTTGATGCAATCAGATGGAAAAGGTTATAGATTCGGTGTGTTATCCCCACGGTGATGTTGATCAATGGTGGCCCTTGATTCATAATATTATAGAGGAAGAAAAAATTGAAATCATGGAATAGGGAAATATTAAAGAGACATTATTTCTAAATACTATCATCCTAATCAATAAAATAAGATGAAGATGATATTCATTATCTCAAAGAAATTGGTAAAAGAATCTGTATTAAATTATGAAGATACCTTTAAGAGAATATTCAGGTAAGCTACAGATTATGTACATGACAATGAGTATAATATTGACCACTTCAGTGATGTTCCTAATCCATGTGTCTAAAGGTAACCGGTTTCTCATAATTTTTATCCATTAAGAAATATTTTTATGGGAAAAATAAATATAAAAATGAATTCTCATGATCTATTACGTTAATGGGAATCCAATTGAATAAGAGGACTACTGAACACCAATAAAAAATAATTGTTCGAATAAGATGAAGGGATAAATGGATTTTCTAGAATTTTATAACTAAGGAATAAATCACCTATGTAAATTTTTGAGATGATTGCGAGTTTTTATATGTGCGTAAAAAGGGTCACTAGAAAAATGACTACAATGTTAATAAGGAAATCAAAATTATTTAGTGATGCAATTTCAAAGGAATGGGAAACTATTCATATGAATGACATAATCATCAAGGGAATATACGTCTATTGATGCTTCATTATCAAGGACACGCATATGTCATTAACACAACTAATGTGGAATAATTAAGGTGCTTCTATATTTGGTTTTAAAGAATATGTTGTTAAAGAATTTTATTTATGATTTTAACATCATATGATTAATGAAATAAATAATTATTTTACTATAATAACATATTGTTAATTATTTTTAATCATTTTATGAATGTTACCAAAAAAATAATTAGAGAGATAAATGTTTCATAGAACACAAAATTTAGTTGAATACAACCCTTAACATGTTCTTGATGAAGAGAAAATGATGAAGAAATGACCGATTTGGAAAATTATTGACTACATTGGAACTGATTAAGGTGTTTTAATATTTACTATGTGATGAATAAAGATATACTTCATATTTATTGATGGTTAATGATATGATCCTTTCAAAAATTCTTAGTCCTTATTTCAAAAATGAAAGATCACAATATTTTCGAAATGTTTTATATTTATGATTTGATTGATCATTGGATATGATTTTAGTGGTTAATGTATTACTTCTCCATATGATGCATCAGGTTATAAGAGATAATGTAAATAAATTCAAGTCATAAGAAGAGAAAAAATATGATGTTTTTAGAAACATATATTTACATATATACTCGTAGAGTGAAATAATTCCACAACTGTAGAAATAAGTTATTTCAAAACAAAATTGTTGTCCTGGTACCTTCATTTCTAATGAATGATATGTCCCCTTGTATTATTTTTGATTTAGGTCCTTGTGAATATACACGTTCTACTAACCAATTTATCAAGAAATATCCATAATAACATTATTGTTATATTTTTATTCTTTATCCTTGTTTCCATTTCTCAACAATGTTATCCTACTAGGGAACCTTGTTTCATGAACATTTCACTTTCCATTCTCTATTGTTATGAAAATGTCTTATTAACCCTATATATAATGTGAGTATTTACAAAGTATTTTATTTTAAAATATCATCCCATCAAATACATGGATCATGTTCAATGTGCAAGGACACAATTTAATTAAGGTGGGGAGAATGAGAAACCCTATAATTCTAAGGATAGAACATTTTATTTGATAGCATAGAGGACACATATCCCAATTCGAGTGATGGTATATAATATACCAAGTATTTATAATATATTTTCTATTTTAAAAAGATTTAACAAATTTATATTCATGATACATCAATTTATCATGCATTACATGAAATTTTAAGCTTTTCAATGTCTTTCATTACACGCCAGACTTTATTTTAATGAACAAAAATACAATATTAATATATAATAATTAATACAATAAGTCATAAGCTCACTATTAAAATTGTGACCATAAATTGTGTTATTAAATTTAAGTAAATCTATGGTTTCACATAATTAAATGATTTCATTAGTTACAAATAAAACAGAAACGAATATGGAAACTGATTGAATATAAAAGTAACTACTACAATTTTTATGCTTAGAAAGTAGTTTTAACATAAAAAATAAAATTAATTAAAATCAATGAATTATATTAATGTGTTATATATATATTATATAAAAAATTAATGGTGATTTTATATTTTCCAACAAATTTTATAGTCTTAAGATAAAAAAAACCAACTTTCATCCATAAAATATTATATTTTTATTAAGGCATTTTTACAGCATTTTAGTGGATGAAAAATTTTAATATTTTTCTGACTATTTTATGAATTTAACATTTCAAAATAAACATCCTCATTAAAATATAAAATAAATATTTAAAAAAAAATAAAATCATAGTATTTTTCTATGATGTTTAATTTTTAGTGAATAATTAAAAATAAGGAATTTTAGTTAAAATCTACAATTCATATAATTTATTTATAATGAATAAATAAAATTTTAAATTGATTTTAAAGTATAATTAAATTTATATCTTTTCAATTAATCCAATTTAGGTCATTGGATTCAATTTAAATTTGAAATTGACCATACAGACATAGAAAACATTTTGATTTTTTTACCGTAGAAACATGCATTGTCATCCCACCAATGAGATTAAATTTAAAAATAAAATTTCCCACTTCTATGATGATATGATGGTAAAATATATTCCATATTTAAAATAAGAACTTTTTTAATTTATAATATGGTCAACATAGTATTTTTTGAAACTATTAGTGAACATATTTAAAATTATTTATAATTATAAACGTAAAATTAAGCTTAATAAGGGTGTAAAGCATACTATTAAGGGCCCAAATGTCCTATACATTTTTTCAGGAGAAATTTTCTATAGATATTTAGACAATATCATACATTTTATCTAAATTTCTTCAATATTGGATCCACGTGCAATGCGAAAAAACATTTATTGAATTCTTTTATCAAATTATTAGTTGAGTGTCATTCCTCCTCCGCTATAAAGAGGCCTCCTCTCCTCCCACCTCCGCACACATATAAAGACAAAACGACTCCATAATGATCAACTAATAGAGATAATAAAAATACCTCCACCAAACCTATAATTATCCACTTATTCCTAATGTAATCGAAGGAATCAATTTGAATTAAACCAAAATGAGTTACCTGAATATGTTGTAAAAAACTTCCACAAGATCTTTAGTTTCATTTTCATTATCCACCACATAAAATATAATTATTATATAAATATATAAAAAATTATCCAAAATATACTAGTATATGTTTATGTAAATATTAATCCCTACACTCACACACACTTCCATCTAAATGATAATGAACATAGTGTTTATGTGAACATTGAACTACTACCTCGCAGAATAATGATTGTTCATTATTCCTTTCGCACTTCTAATGGTGTTCATTATTATAAATTCACTACATATATATGATATATAATATATTTATAATATATATTAAATAATTAACTTATTTATAACAGAAAACCATATACATTCCATTGTGTATCAATATGATAACATCGCTTGTGGAAGTGTGGACTACCACACCCTCAATGCGATTTGAATCATTCACATTATAATGGAATGTTATTGAGATAATTCAAAAGAACACTTAAGACATAAATTACATGAATATGGTAATTTTATTATAATATACCTTTATATGAATTTGATTTTATTTTCATTCCATTAAAATATGACGAAGAAATAAACATAGAGTTCATGCGTGCATAAGACCTAATGTATCTATGAATGGTGAATGTCATTTCATATCTACAAAAAATATATATTATTATAAGTACATAATTAATGAATATATATGATTATTAATTCATGTTTTAAAGTTTTTATATAACAGAATCATGATATTGTTAATATGAAGGAAAAATTAGTAGTCAAAACATACGTGAGAAAAAAGGTAATTAATAATCAATGTAGTGAAAATAATTAAAGAGTGTTAATAAAATTGTTTTAAAATATTATAATAAGTTAATATATAATATTATAAACATGAATATGGAACTTTTATATGTTATTAAAATATTTTTAACAATTATACATTATGATAAATACCTCACAACAAAAATTAAGGTTATAGTAAGGGATTTATTTCTCACTATTCATTATGTGAGGCATATATCTTTACATTACATAAATCTTTTTATGCTATATTTACTACACATTTTGATATATTATATAACTAATTATTTAATATTCATGGTTTTTTAATTTTTAATTTTATATACAACAACCATGGGGGTTAGCATGACAATTACCATGTGATAAAAATTATTTTTGTCCTCACATTATTTTTTGATTATCAGCATTCTCTTTAGAAAATAAATTTATTGTCATTATTTATCATGGAATATTTACTTAATTCTTAGTTGATGGATATTATTATTACATAAGCCTTAAAACATCTTACATATAGTGTTCACTTTGATAGATATTTTATTAACTATGGAATTATTGATAAATCAATATTTCTGATTCAGTATTGCTTTCTAATAAGGTGTATTATTTATTATGATTATTCAATAAGAGGAATAATTTGGACAATAAATTATAGTTGGGGATGAAGTATTATATTTCCCCTAGATGAATCAAATGTTTCTCATGATAAAATTAATTTGGCCAAATTAAACCGGTTTATATTCATATTTTTAAATTGTCTTCTGAAAGGTATTTATAGTATAGGTTTTCATGTGCTTAATACATGGAATCCATTATAAAACTATTTACATCATTTAGATTAAATTATTATTCATCCATTATATTTTTCATCAAAATATCTTTGGATACATTTCAATTTCAGTTCAGTGATTAAAGGGAAGGTTTTTCACTTTCATACCTTGCTATTTTGATTTTTTCTTATCTAGTTGTTGAAAAAAAAATCTTAAGTTAATCACCTTTTCCTGTTGATTTATTATCCCTGATTTATTATTTATTTCACATTAAATACGCTTACCAAGGATTTGAGCTCAACCTCTTGTGTATATTTTTTGTAATTTGGAATTCGAATACATCAAAACCTATTAGAGCTATATGATTTATTTCCATATAAACATGCCAATTTAATAAAATAATAAGCAATAAAAAGATGATCAGGTCCAGGAATTACACTATACCTTATGCCATTATATGAATAAAATATTTTATATTTATTTTAAAATATTTTTTATTTAAAATATTTTATATCACCTTTCCAAAAGTAACCATTGATAGTGACATGTAAACTTTTATTTTTTTATCTACGTTAAAAAAAATTAAAAAAAATTTGTTTTTTTTTTCACTTCAAATTAAATTATAATTTTCAGAAGTATTTACACTAATGCAATTTATGATTAATTAATTAAATATTTAAATTTTTTAGGAATTATCTCCTGGTACAAAAAATCAAATATCTGATCCCTTCTTGGGTGGTATCGTTTAATAATTATTTTTGCAGCATGGATTTCATCTATATCAACATCATTCTATATTTCGATTATTAAACTGGGGTTTAATACTTTTTAAATAGTCCACCATATTCCTCGACATGGGTTATGATAATCTTATCACATTTAATGAAATTTGGGAAATTATTCTCATTTCTTATGTTATTCTTCCAATATTTATTATTTTATGAATGTTTAATATGTATTACTTTACAATCCACTATCTTTATATGGATTTTTATGACATATTATCCCATTTATTGACATTTGAAAAATTATTTAAATTTGTGATCACTGTCTGCAGAAAATTTTGGATGGTAATGAATTGAGATTTTTTATTCTTTATTATATCGATAGATATGTTTTTTCATCCAAAGGGTTTATATGGAATGTCATGATTTTTTTATTATTATAGTTCAGGCAGTTGACTTAAAAATTATTGGGTGGGACAAGAATTATATATCCCACAATAAATTGATAGGTATCAAGAGAAAAAATATCTTGGGTATAAGGGTATGCATATACCCATTTCATAATAGAGTCATGTAATAAGTCCTTGACAATAGGTATTTCTTGTCTTACATTATATATTCTATATGTATAAGATCAATATTATTGTTATCCATGGAATAATTTATTTTCATTGATATAACATGATCTTATTTTTAGTTGAATAAGGAATTATACATATTATTTACCAATAAATTAATATTTATACAATGATTTTGTTTTACAAAGCATTAGATATACAATTTTCTTACTTTGAAGTTTAGATCACTCCTTTCTTATATATCCATTACCCGAGCTATGAATAATGTACTAAACCAGACATGTATGTAATGATAGAACATGTTGGGGAATTTATAGGATATATTATATAATTTTCATCAATTATTTATATTCTCATGTAGTGGAAAACATGTCCACTAGTTGAGAATGTCATGGGCTTTATTATTTTATGATATTCCTTAATTTTGTAATTATCTATTCCAGAAAAGTTCATTTAGAAGAATAGATAAAATAATCATCATTTATTATGTAATATAGGATGGTTATATCTAGATTATTCTAGCTAATATCAAATTGAGTATGTAAAAAATTGGTTTATGGATCTATATTTGAAACAATGGATCTAGTGTGTAATTTTACCTACTAAATAACTATTGTAAAAAATAATTATATGGAATTCTTGAGATCAAAAAACCCAAATATTCATGTTTTAAATGTTAATTTATGTACATAAAATAATACATATTTTTTCTGAATTTTAATTTAATTAAATCATGTGATAGTATTACTAATCTAGAGTAATAATTCTATACATGCAATAATATTCCTTAACAAAATAATAAAAACAATATCCCATATTTTAATCCCAATTTCAATTCACTAATGTCTACAACAATACAAAATATATCATCAATATTAATTAATATGTTTTAAACCACTTCATGTTAACATTTTTCATTTTATAAAATATTAAATTAATAAATGGAATGACAATAAAAATTTTTCCCCTGTGTATAATATCAATAATAATAATAATTATTATACAATAATTAGTTATTTATTTTCATAATTATATGATAATAATATAGATTATCATTTTATATTAACCACTACATGTCATAAATCTGTAATTATATAGTTCTAAATTTTTATTAACAACAATAATTATTTAATTATATCTATTTGTGAAATCTATATTATAAAATAATTATAATATACCACAACATATAATATTTTATATAACTAAATTCATTAAATGATAATAATAATAGGTTGACCATAATATATTATAAATAAGAATCTATTTCATTTATTTAAATATAAATAACACATTAATAATATTCTACCACATGAAGCTCCATATTCTTAATGATAGTCTAAATTTTATAGTTCATCCCATTAATATATTACATTATAGTTACATTTCATTGATACAATATTTGGACATATGATAACTCTTTCTATTAGTTTTACCCATGTCTCAGATAACGTTTTTTTAATTTCCAAACCCATCTCATCTAGTTTAGGTTACAGTTCCACAACACCTAATGCCCTATAATATAAAAGAATATATTGTCTTATGGTGGAGTTTTAAAGTGTAATGGGGAATCTATAACATTGTTAATACTCACCACCACAAGTTAAAATACCATAATAATATTCTATTAATAACACTATATAAGATAATACAATATTTATATTCTAACAACTATAATTTCAAGTCAAATAAAAAAAGGAAAATAACCATTAATGTGGCATATCAACATATAATAATATTAAAAATCAGCATATAAATAAATAAAAGTGAAATAGAATATATATTGAGTCATTATAGTGACAACACCCATTAATTTACTCTGTGATCCTTAGTTACTTATCGGTGTGTCATTTCCCTCTCATGGATCACTGACTATGAAATTTACATACACACCATGATGGACATATAAGGCGTAATTTTAACCTGGTAGGACATTACCAATATATCTTTAATATAATTTCTTATGTATATAAAAGTGTATTAGATGATGTAAAATTAAACATTCACTTATGAGGTTAATTGATCATGTACATTGTGAACATGTGTCAATAGAACATCTATGAATGATGGTAATAACTGATACAATTCTGTGCTAGAATAATATCTCATGTAATTGATAACATGAATTAAATCATGCTATAAAAATAAATACACTATTAAGGATAGTAAATTTTTGTACTTTAAGTGGAAACACCACTCCCACTATTAAGGGAATATCTTCCCTTAACCCATTGTTATCTCTATTTCTTTTGTAATAATAATGCTGAACACAATCATATAATAGACTCTCACTCATATGAAAGGACATTACACATTGAAATATAACAGTAGAATATATGTAACCTCATCCAATTAAGATATTACTTTACCCAAAGTATTCCAAGATTTTGTTCTAACCATCCTTCCCAAATCAATCACCAATGAGTCATGTTATCTTATTTTCCATATAATAAATCAGATAGGTCTTTTAGGAACAACTATCAAACTGAACAATTAAATAGATATTTCAGTATTAATTAAAAACTAAATATATGTAATTATATAGGGAGTAAAAATATATATAATTAATAAATTAAAAAAGAAATTAAATATAACACAACTAATAAATGAAATAGAAGGACCACACATGACATAAATTTGAATTGGTATCCTGGGTCACCAAACAACAATCATATTTTATAATCATGCAAGATTCCCAATACTGATCATAAAAACACAATCCATAAAAGATATAAAACATCAAATAAAAGGACAATGTGAAATGGACTTAAGACATCAATCCTTTAAATGTCAAAAATAATTTTACACTAAGGATCATCACCTATATAATTTACTCATATTAATTGTTTGAATATTCTCCCCATGGATTCCTAGAACTGATTAATATTATTATTATTTAAACAAAAAAAATATTCTCTTCAGTTTATAACATATGACTCCTTGATAAATTCAAAATTATTTATTTGATCCATTACATGTTACGAAAATATATTTCTTAATAAATAATTATAAATTCAATGACAATTTTTTTATTTTATATCTCATTAAAATAGAAAGATAGTTAGGCTATATTTTTTTAAATTTTCTTATTATTTGATGTTATTATATTATATGGTTAAATCCATTAATTTATCAAATAATATTTTTCATTATAATTTAAAAAATTACACATGAATTATTTAGAATATAAATTAAATACTAATTTATAGAGTTTATCCATGGTGAATTATGTAAAAAAGAATATTGGTCAGATAGATATTATTGTACTATGACTGGAAACTAAAATAACAACTCAAACTAATAAAACAGGACTTCAAATATCTTGTAAAAATGAGTTTTTGGATACCAAAAATCAAATGGATATCAAAATTGATGGGAAGGAATGATTTGTTCTATTTATGATGTACATTAAGTAATTCTTTTTTTAGGGGTGAAAACCCCAAATATAAAACTTATTAAATTCTCTATTGAAGAAAATAGGGTATGTAGAGTGTTTTAAATAATCAAAATAAGACCACTCAGAGGAAATTTATATTGTTTCTTTGTTACTTTTATCTATTATTTTGATATTAGGAGTGATACAGATGACCATAAAGGTTATGACCACGGAATTTCGGTGGAAATTCTATGTCTAGTTTACCATTATTCAATTATATATTGAATAAAATCATGAATCAGTGACACCCACATCATGAAAAAATAGCTTACAGTGATATGGATGACCATAAATATCATAAAACACTTCCATCTGAATTGATTACTAAATTATTTTGTTATATGAAAACTAAACTGAGGTTAATATTCATCCCAAGGACTAGTAAAATCCATAATATATGACCCATTTATATCCTTGATAATTATGATTTTCCTCCCTTGCATCTCATCATTCTATAGATAATATGATCTCCATATATATTTCAGGGTTACAAAATCCTTATGTAAGAAATTCTTGAACTATGATTTGATAATAGAATGTGAACGTTTAATCACACCTTACTTCTCCTTTTAATTCAAAAATTAATCATTCATTATACTCATCGAATGTCATTCCTCCAATAAAGTCTAATATATAATATCCTACTTCACTAATTTTTTCAATATGATATCATCAACAATGATATTTACATTCATTATTTTATAAGCCCTATCAATGTTTGATGTTTTCAGAAACAACACCCTACACCTCTGACTCAGATTGGGATCTTAAATAGATAATAATTATCATATGTTCGATTGGTATGTGTATAATACAAACCTGTCTCCAAAGATAGAATTTCTATAACACTTCATAGCATGGACCACATCAACTAACTCTCATTCAAATCATTGGCATTTTCACTATTGGGGTTGTAGCTACATGACCCATGATACACCACATATTCACTCTTCTCAGCACAACTAGTAATTTAATACCTTGGGTATTTTAGTGAACTACAGATCATATCATAGGTTTTAGAAATATTAATATTGTATTAGTTATCAATATAAACATTGTCACTAGTAATATCTTCTGAGATTGATCAAGCCACCAAAACCCCATTTATTTCATTATAAAACATTTCTAAGGATCAATTGGAATGGAGAATCCTTGGATAAATTTTTTGTAGTACCCATATAATAATAATAAGCACTACATCTATTATATTATCATGGTTTATTCATAATACATTACTACCAATAATTTCTCCAGACCTATATAACTTCTATCCTTAGAAATTAATTTATTATAAAAACATACCTCCTGTATCCAAAAAAGGAAACTTTGATTCTGTAGCCTCTTGATGATGTTATCAATTTGAACTGGATAAAGTCCCTATGTTTCTAACAAGCATATCAAAGGATGGTGAATACATGAGGACATCATCAAGGAAAAATAAAATGATTAATTAGAGATATGAATGAAGGATATTGTTCATGAGATCTATGAATTCTTTCTTTGAATTTTTTAACCTAAATGGAATGAAAAGGAATATGTATTTTTCGGGACATAGGCAGTTTCCCCAGACACTATAAAAATGGAGCATCCCTAGAAGAGGATTCATAGTAGGTGCACCCACTAGTGTAGAGGAAATTTTATTTTTGAAAATGAGAGGGAATGTCTATGCCATCAGGACCGGCCTATGGTTGCACTGGAAGCCCAACTAGACGGCCATGCGATGGTGGAGAGCTACTATCATGATGCAGATACTGGGGAGGGGCAGTTCCTTGTAGATATTCTGGTTGAATTCCCTAATACCTTCATGTTATGTAGTCTCCTAAGCCTACGGTCCGTGTAATATCTGAGCCTACTGGCCTTGTAAGGGTTCCCCCTCATCCCTTGAAGGGGGGGGGGGTTATCAAAAAATCAATTAAAATTAATGCCTTCATCTCATTCAGGCATAGATCCCCAAGTATCTATATTACTAATATCCTCCATTATTTAGAACAACACTGAAGAACTATAGGAACATTTTCTCAGTTTCACAAAACCCTTCACCTCTAAATCATTTTATAGAATATTTTTATCCTATAACTCATATATAAATATATTGTATAGTAAAATCATTATTGGTTTCTCCCATATCATGATTTTGATCTCAAATTCATCCCATTTTCAGAATAAATACAAAAAAAATCATTCATGTGAGATATCATGGTAGAGGTCATCTATTGGTGGAATATACAATGTATCTATTACATTATGGGTAAAATGAATAATCCATATAACCTTTTCATCAAATATCCAATAAGATGATGGTCAATTATCACAATACCTAATCCACCATCCCACAAATACGTCCAATGAAACAAATATCCAATAACTATATTAAATGCAACTTATCTCCCCTATATGTTGATTCACCATTTATTTCATATTAGTGAGTCCATGCAAATGAAAACTTCTAATTTACTCATCTATAATATCAAAATTTTCCATAGGTGATAATAGTAGGAAATTACTATGGGATATCATTCAAATCATAGAGTATGTACACTTTCTTTCACAAGAGTGGTTCAAGAGATTGAAAAATAATAGATGACGAGTTCACTATGTCATGTAGAACAAAAATTTGAGTAGATAAAAATGAATGGAAAAATAACATCACTAAAATGATATATGAAATTTTATATCTAATTATTATTGTACCTTTGATGGTTTATATTAATCAACCACCATCATCTTGAACTTGGTTTTCTAAATATATCATTACTATTACTAAGACACGACCATTCCACAATATCCCAAGTCTCTCCTTGGTCATAAAATTCATTGGGGCCTAGAGATTCATATAAGGACCCATGAAAAACCCATGGGTCATAGTACACATCTATTGCATACCCTTATAGAAAATTTCTATAATTCATTCAGACAGGAAAACTAAAGGAACCTATTATTACCGTACTAATGAAACTCTATCTAGGTCTTGGGAAATGTTTATGATAATGACCACTTAATCCCAAATTAAATCTATGAGGACCACCCACACAAATAGAGGAGGCTGAGAAGCCTCTCCTCCTCTCCATAAAGCTACGACATTCCAAAAGTGACTCTAATGAATTATTCCTCTTATTATAGAATTAGGTATCAATTATATTGTTAGACTCCAAGTTCATAATTATTCTAAAGGTTACAAGGGGATTTCCTACTTTTTCCTCCATCAATCCCTTATTTATCACATAGGAATTATAATGAACTACTCTATAAGTTGTATGATTAGTTCTCCCAACCAAACACTTAATCACAATTTGTAGGATGATATGAAATTTCATCTCATTTATTCCCAATTACCATCTATAGTAGGAGTAAAGCGATGGAGGGTATTTAAATGGTCTGAGTTGGCATACACTGACATCCACCCCTACTGAGTCCCCATGGACTCCTAAAAATGTTCTATATTCAATGTATATTGGAAGACATCCTAAGAGAAATGTATTTAATAGTCTTATAAGAGAGTCTGTAACATTTCCTTCCTAAATGAAAACATCCCCCACCTCTTAGAATGGATATACAATATGAAGGCATTCATCTATAATCAATGGTCCTATACTGTATCTACTAGATAAAAATATTACCTCAACGAATTGAGTCTAGTCCTCATAATCCCAAGGAAAAATATTTCCCAATAAGCATACATGGTGATAGATTGGAAAGTGCTGATCATAATCACCTATTTTCATGGAAACACCTCTTCCATGAATTGGAACTATGATGAGGAATATTGGATTAAATGTAAATTCCTTTTGAATAGTAGTTTTGTGTCAAGGAGCATGATCTGATGCATTATCTTACATTCATGGTGGTAAAATTTGGATTTTCTACTATATAGAAGTTTCCAAGAAAATATATCGTGGTGGTCTCATAAGAAGATGCTAATGAAGTATTTTCTAAAATGCTAGAAAAATCACGGGACATCTAATATAACATTCTTATTTCGGTATCATAAGATGTTACATAAAACACATAGTAAATTTTTATAGAGATTATTAAATTAAATATAAGCACACATAAGGTATCTACCTCCTAGTTCATCCAAAGGATCAATACTAATATATTGGAACTACATATTACTCATAATCATATATATATATATATATAATTGTGTGATAATTTTCAAATATGTAATTCCAAATATATTTACCCTCATAATAGATAATAAATACAAATCACGCAATATTTATCAGAAATCAGTGATTTTCATTATTGTACATTTATGAAGCACTCAATATTTCTATATGTTTCGTGTGACCTTACGTCCATACTCATGATTCATATTGGAACCAAAATTACATAAAAAATGATATTAATCCCATCCAATGTAAATCAATTGCCTGTTATAAAAAAGATATCTTGGTAAATGAAAATTCCACTACCCAAATTGCATAATAACTTTGACACGACATTGTAATTACACAAACCAAATCACCCAGTATGAGAAGATGTTCCACATGAAGTATCAAATCCCCCCATACATAAGACATTATCAACCAGAATAAGTGGTTAAAATGATGTATGTGGGGTTGACTATAGCCTCAGTATATATTTACAAACATAATACTCAATAAAGGTGTATGTAAATTTCCAGACAAACATATAGTTAAAGAATAATAATAATTCAATGACATATTAAATGGAATGTATCTCAAGTAATGAAATTTAATAATAAAGTAAATACAAAGTGTTATGTAAATATATTATTTAATAAATAATAAAAAAGTATATAAAAACTATAGTAACACTCTAGGGTCTACCCTAGTACTTCCTTTCTGTCCCATTCTCTATCACCCCAACTACTGTTTATGGAACTATCCCTTTCCTAGGATCCTAGATCATGATATATGTATGATCATTGAAATTATCATGTTAGGTGTGTGTATAAACCAAGTTGGAAACCACCAATAGACCTTAATATATGTTCATATTATATATAGGAGAATGAAATGATAATTAAAAAAATCATAATCAACAAATAGTAAATATATTTCTAAGAGGTAGCTTACTAATAAAGCCACTATAAACCCCAAATTTTCTACCTTCAACTTCACACATGGAGAATTATAAGAACAGAATTCAGGATCATTGGTCATCCTTGTGGCCCCATTATGTAGCTCTGAGAATCCACAAGGAAGTTGAGCCTTGATTCACAACAAAAGAATGTCATACCATTCCAATCCAACCATTCCATTCACAAGACCATAGCACCCATACCACTAAATATTGTCATTATACATTATTATTATATCCTTGAACTATTGTGAGTTAGTCCACAATGTTTTCATATATACACCTGGTGGCTTGGCCCATTGTCACCGTCATCACATGCCCACACATTCTCCCTATCTAGGTCTGGACCGTGGAAGGGTTATCCACATGTTCTTTATTGGAAGATGAAAGAACTACAAGGGCCATACACACAATAGGGAATCACACATTCTATCACAAAATATATAATCATGATTTTGTTTCAATAGCCAAAAAGACAATCACATGAGATCATTCTAAAGCATGGATCTCATAGGATACATAATAAAATAAATGTGATCATTATTAAACATGTGATATTACATCAAAACAAGGATAAAATCTTATTCTCATAAATGTTATACAAATGATCTATATGTCAAAGAACTTCCTGCCTTAATCCTGAAACAATCAGGTCCAATGGTTCTATTAGGAATCAATAACCGAATAATGTCAGTATATTAATTAATTAAATCAATTTAACAAGGATTATTAAAAATGATTATAGTCATGTAATATTTAATCTAAAAAATCCCTCATGTGATATTAATTATATCTCCGTGACAAATTCTAAATTGTAAATTTAAACCATAACATGTTCTTACAATTTAATTCATAATGAATAATTAAAAATGGAACAGTCATGGATATCACAACACACCAAAATAATAACATTATATTTATATGTATATACATTTTTTACCATTGATAAATAATTCTATTCAATTACCTTTTCATGATAAAATATATTCTTATGAATGAAAATTTCATAAACATGGGAGGAATAAGATATAAATAAATAATCCCAATTCATGAATGTAATGAAATAAAATGTAAAAAACTAAAACTATACATGTGTAGGAGGAATTACCCACATAAATAATTATGTGGTATGATATTACATGATAATAACCACCAAAAACACTTCTAATCCAAATACATAATATAGTAACTGCCATTCATGAATGCAATGACATATAATTGAAAAAAAAATTAAAATACTAAAGAAAATAATTGTTACTGAAAAAGAAGATCCAAAATCTCTATAACTAATCATCAAATAAGTAATTTCTATCTAGATCACTAAATATATCCCACTCTCCTAAAAATTTGTTTATATATATTCTGGGTGATAATGAAATGTATACATAGTATTAACCTAACTCAAACCACATCTGAAATTTTAAACAAGTCAACAAAATCCTTGTGAGAAAAATAATATAAAAAACCAACAAAAAACATAAATTGGTAGAATACTATTTTTCCAGCTTCAACATGGATCACTCAACAAATAATTCACACAAGTAGAACCAAAATATTGAGACCATATATATATATATATATCTGTGTGTGTGTGTGTGTGTACATATTTGGGTACCCATTAACTACATCCTTGCTGATTTCACACGTGCATGGCCCAATATCGTGTATCATAATATCCCATCCCATTAAAATATGAAATCATCCTTAATTTGAGTTGGGCCTCATCCCTACCTATAGTAGTCCGAAATAGTTACAAGATAAAATGTTGGAATCTGTCCATGTATATATATCCAATGTTCAACAGTATCTAATCTATAACTAGATGTATTATTGGGTGCCATTATTTCTGTTGATAAGGAATTATACCTCAAGCCATCATAACACATCCATGTACACCTAAGGATAGATGAAGTCCCCATGGATAGATACAGGTATTTACCGTAATACAATACCACTGCAGACCATATCATGAATGTTGGTTAAATCACCCAGATGCATACGTGTACATAAGAATATAAGTAAATAGATATTATGAGAGGGGGTATACATCCAAATATATTATTTACAACCAATAGGCAATGGAAGATACCCATTTAACCTCTAGATGTATGTTTTTATTCCATTATGGGGGGTAAAAATGAAATTAAAAGACAAATACGGATCATATACCTCACAACCACACTAAGGGCAACTACATTTCATTAGACTCATTTTTTAGTTTCAGAAAAAAGGATACTCTAATTTTCATTTCTTATCGTTTTCATTAATTTGTCCATAGTAAACCACAACAACATACATCCAAGTAGATATAATGTTAAATAGTAAACATCATGTGGAAATATAAAATCAATTAGATAAAAAACCAATAAATCACTTTATTCCTGCAATAGAAAATATTGATTTTCATTAACCTAAAATAATTATATTCTCAATTAACTTGTATAAAATATTATAATTTAATTCACATCAACATTATTTAAGTAGTTCAACACAATGAAATTATCAATTTGATTTTATAAAATAGAGAGTATATAATGGAATTCCATAATCTATATCTCCCTATATAACAAATTCAAAAAAATCAACATTATTCGACAACATGACATTACTAATTTTCTATTTTCTTGTAAAAATAATAAAAAAAATTCAGATTATATTTTATTATTCATGTCATAAATCTAAAAAAAATTAATTGATATTGTTAACAAAAATATTAATTATGTATTACATAATGCAATTTATATATTCTATGATAATCAAAATTATTTATTGAATGAATTATTATTACAAATTATTTTATATAAATAATTATATTAACAATATTCAACATCAATTAACAACATTCTCCCATGTATTACATTGGTTTACATTTCTAAAATAATATTATTAAAGAACTAGTATTAGATAATAATTATCAACTACAAATCCCCTTTTAATAAATACAGGAAATACACATTCAATAATTCATTTATATGTATTAAGATTCCATTTCAATTCATGAAAAATCATGTTAATATTTTCTGAATCTCAGAATATAGAAAATATTAATGAATATTAAATATTTTCAAGAATAACTTAACTTCAAATTAAGTAAATAATAAATTAACCTAAAACATACATTCATTGTCCATTGAAAATTATTTTATAACAATTAATAGAAAATAATGTTAATCACTACATAACATTACAATGTCTTCTTCAAATAATGTTTGAGGACATGGGTATCAATTATTTATCACAAGTGATAATTCATACAATCTTAAAAATTTAGAGACCACATAATAATAAAAATTTTGAAGATAATAAAATATGTGGCTATTCTGAGGAAAACATTTATCCAATTTTATATTAAAAAAAATTATTTTAACCCCTTTATTTATTTTTAGTTGATTATATAATCATTCTTCATGAAATTTCATGATTATTAGATTTAAAAGGTTATTTTTACCCGTTTATGAAATTAATATTCACCATGATTTATTCAAATTTGTATAAGAACAATGAAAAGTCACTAATTACCTATGTATAAGAAATTTCACATGTTTCAATATCAAAATGATTGAGAGAGTGTGTAAATTTATATAAGAAAAACTCACGGGGAAGCCTTAATCAATTTCAAATAAATCAGGAAAACATTGAATAAGATAGTTCTCATCAACCACTGTTTAATGAAATGATGATAGGCTCAAACAATTGATATTTGTTATTTTGAACCACCTATATACATTCTTCACAATGAATGATTATTCCCATTAAATTTCATTTTAAAACATTTTATAATGATATACCTTAAAAGATTCAATTTATTACTTAAAAAAATAGTCAAAATATAATATAATTTAAATATATAAAATACAACTCTTTATATATTTGTTTAAATTATTTGTGATGAAATTGTATTATATATTGAATTCGGAAGAAAATTACTGATTTATATGAATATATAGAAATTCATGTGATACTCATATAACCTAAATATAAGTATTATTTAACATTGTTTTGATTGATTTTTTGATATCTATACCATTCCAATGGGATCCATTTTTCATTCATGATCATAACAGTAGTTGATTAATAGGATTGATAGTTTTCATTACTATGGTTGTGAGATAAATCTACTATATATGTTGGGTTATTTTACATTTATTTCACCCATATATGAAGTCAATATAATAAATAGTGGTCTTGGAGGGTTTTTACCTGACATCATGGTTGGCGAAGATACACATGGATAAATAAACCCTCTCACCTGTATCATTTTTGGATATAGTATTATCTTATATTATGAATGAGGGTAATTTACTATATATGTTATTTGTGGGATGTGATGTCTTTTGTTTTTGAATCATCCATGTATCTAGTCATGGTGTATCTCACTTCCCCTAAGTGTACTTCCATGGGCTTTGACTGTAAAGCCCAGAACCCTATTACCCAGATTCAGTGCATTAATACATAACATTGGAAAGATCACAAGGGATCAAATCCCGAAATACTGGTCACTTTAGTAGCCTTGGAGGTACTATATACATTCATAAGTTTTACATTAAATCATGAAATAAATACATAAATAACATTTTTACCCATTAAACACACTTATATCCTTAGCCTATCCCTATAGGTCAACCATAAAATACATATTCACTTCTTGGAAAAAATAAAACATAGAAATGGGTAAGCTTAAATGATCAGTAAGGATAACAATATTTCGGAAACATTCATAAATAACCATAAACATTTAAGGAAATGTATAAGTCTAAAAAAGCCTTCTAATCATAAAAATAATCATAATATGGTAAAAATAAGTCAAATAATGTCATTTAATTATTCAAATGGATATTCTACTAGTCTAATAATCCTAGGTAATATCAATAACCAATTTCATAATGTTGTAATGAATAATTCCAGACTTCATAACCACATAGTCAAGGCCTTGTTCCAAGAGTACAAAGAAGATTTTGTCAAGGCCTTCTTCCAAGAAACTAGTTTGTCTTATGAGACCTACTGATGCATCAAGGGGCAATAGCGGCTCCACCCGTCACATAATATGTCCAATGCATTCCACTTATGAAAAGGTTGAAACATAACATAAACATTCGTATTCAAACTAGAATATGAAATTTCAATTTTTTTCCATAAACCATAAATGGGGTTAAAAATAAAACATCCACAGTCAAACAAATCACAATACCATCAATACAATAAAGAATATTTTTATAATAATAAATCAACGGTAAACAACCTTAACATTTATTAAAGGATTTTTACATAGATGAAATCATAAAATTCTATAGAGAAATATCGCTTTCTATTTTGAAACCATTTAATTGTAATATAATTATAATGTAAAACTATTATTTTGAACATATTTATATAATCTTGTATGGGAAGCTTCAATGATGTTATAATGGCAGAAAATAGCTGCACCCACCATATAAGTTAAAAAAAGACATTCTTACCATAATTTTGTTGACAATGTAATAAAGTACCTTGTTTGGAAAATGATGGAACAATTCCTTTTCAAAACATATGTGGTAAAATAAGGGTATAAATAATATTAAGCCATAGACTAATAAATAGTAAAAATGTTTTGAATTACATTTATAAGAAAACAAATATGTTGATTATAAAGAGTTCCCAGTAGATACTTACGTATTAACAACCTCAGATAAGTAAAGAGATTATAGAATTAACCCTTACCTTGTACTTTTATATAGTCGAGGGTTCGTTAACCTCTAGAATAATAGTTACATCGTTTTTATTAAATTACAGAAGAATCATATTCATAAATATGATATCATATATGATCTTCTAATATTGCATTGTTAATAATATTTTAGTAGTATCATCATTTTGAGTGTTAACTGATTTGTTTTCCTTCATATGCTTGGTTATGTAATCGATTTTTGTTATGGATATGATGTATCTGATTCATATATAGAATGATATTATGTTCATAAACATTTTTTTATGAAATAAAATGAAATTATTCTTGAATGATTACGATGGGGAATGAATCCCATCGCATTCGTAGAGACTGTAATATGTACATACACCTGAGAGACAATATCATTATATTGATGGTAAAATCATATTTAATTGGATGGTATATCATATATATAGAATAATTATCATATTATATTTATTATTTACATTATTTATACTAACTAATATACCCATCCAAATAAATAATTGTTTGAATAACCAACTACACCACGACGTGGAGACAGGAAGCCTTACGTACGCACGTATGGTGACATGTCATTTATAGGATGGATAGAATAACAAATATGGTTGTAACATCTTAATAATTACATCATAGTATGTAAAATGTATTAGATTTATTATTTTTGTATGGAAACAACAAATAAAGAGGAAGTGGAAGAAGAAAAGAACATGGAAGAGGTTGGTGAAATTATTACCTCTTCTTCGGGTTTTTTAATTTGAGTTGATCAAAATGGATCCATAGGTAAGATTTCTGATCAAAGTAAGTCGTCTAGTTTTAAGGGGGATATTTGAGAGGACATTTTTTCCACGGATTACCATTCCAAATGGCTTTGGAGGTGTGAAATAATTATAAGGGGAAGCACCCTTTTATAAGAGAGGTGTTGGTCACTTTAGGAAAGGCTTGAAATATTATTTTATAATAAATCATTTTCGGTTTCTAATGGCTCAAAAATATTTTATTTAGAGGCTAATGTGGGGAAGGTTCTAAAAACTATCAACCAATTGGTTTTAGACAGGTTTAGGTCACCATATTAACCTTATCTTTTAGATTTAACTCTTAGATAAATAGTTTTACATTACCATGTATCTTTGTATTATTATATGATATGGTTAATAAACATACTATAATCTGCCAAGCGAACCCCATGTTGTAAATTATTAAAATATATAACCTTATCTAATTCCTTTGGCCAAACCATATATTTTAAGGAATATTATATCAATTAATAATATAGTATTTCTTTTAAAAACTCAATTATGTCAATTTTGACACTATTTAGTATATAGGTTTTTAAGCCATAAAAACATTATCACTTAGAATAAAATTTATTTTATCAACACAAACATTTCATATTAACCTATAAAATTAGTTTAATTCATCATAAGTCTCAATTTATATTTATTTGGATTAATATAATATCAATAATTTTAATATTTCATTAATAAGTTAATTATTGCATCATCGATGTGTCATAAATAAATTAAATTATTTAATGTATAAAAGTTATAATTAAAATAAAATTATATAGGAAATATTATTATCTTTCTAATTAATATTTATAATCGATTTTATATTGTACGTAACCCAATATAAAAAATGTTTTATTCATTTAACATTGAATTTAACTCTTTTAACTCTTCTTTAAATAAAATAATAATAAATGTACTAAACTAATCCCAGTGGACCAAAAAGGATCTTATTTTATCCCTAAGGATTTTTTTGGATGAATTACACTTATTCAATATTGTTGGAACCGTGTCCGTTCTATGCTGGAATTAGAGTTTGGTTTGTGTTTGTTGTCAATCCTCAGTGGAAGTTCCGAATGTGTGCTAGCAAAGAAATCATACAGTTCAAGCAGACAATGGTATTGAAGGTGGCGCTGTTTCCCAGTGTTTTCCAATGTTTTGGGCCTCAAAATCGGAAAATGATGACTTGGATTGTCTACAAAAGGAGGTTCGCTCAAAATGGATGTGTTGCGAGAAATATAAGAGGCTTGCGCGAAATACTTAAGTTGGGAGCGGAAAACAGCGGGATGCGCGAAATAGTGGATCAACGTTTTTCGCATAAATAGTGTTTCGAAATCAGATTGCTGAAAAATGGAAAAGGCATGGGCTGCGCGGAAAATAAGGGTTGTGCGTGAAATACTTCAGTAGGGCGCGAAAAACAGCGTGGTGCGCGAAATAGAGGAGCGATGTTTTTCGTGCAAATAGTGTTTTGGAATCAATCCGTTGAAAAATGGAAAAGGCATGGGTTGCGCGAAATATCTGGAGAGGTGTGTGGAAAACGATACGTGCGCGAAATATTGCGTGCAAGATTAGAGGTTTTCTGTGCCGATGGGGATTTTATGCGTGGGGGTCTCTGTCATCTATAAATATGACGTGACCCCCTTCATTCCAGACCGTGGAAGACATAGAGAAGATTTGAGGTCGGATGCGCGAAAAAGGATAGCGTAAAGGGGCTTGCGCGAAATTTTCGGAGTTGCACGAAAATGGGGATTTTTGCGTGAAATATTTTATTCCGCGTGGAAAGTAAATTTTGCACGAAATAAGATGGTTTTGCGCGCAACGGGTTGGTGTTGCGCGCAATTGTTAGTAAAGTTTGTCTGCACGTTCTGGTTATCCGGCTCAGTGGTTCTGTGCGTTCTCGTGCATCTATTTCAGACTTTGATGCAAGAAGAGTCTCGTGGTGAGCAGAGGAAAAGACTTCAATGAAAATCTATTGAAGAGACCTTCACATCTATAAACTGAGTGAGACTTCACCAACGGCAGTAAGCCAGGGGGAGTCAATGGGGGTGACCCGAGGGAAGCAGGGAGCTATCCCTGAACCTTTTGAAGGCAGTGAGCCTAGGACAGAGTGACTGTACCCGAACCTTTGTAATATACAGCTAGTGAAGCATAGTGGATTTAGGTACGTCCGAAAACCTATCGGCGTATGCTCCTTGGACATATCCCTTAGTGGTGAACCAAGTAAAAATTGTTGTTTCAACTCTCTGCATGTGAATGTTTCATTGCTGATCATATCCATCATACATATTCAAGTAGTTCCTACCAACGTGGGTACAAGATCCACAACTTTAAGAAGAAAAATTTGACACCCTGATTCACCCCTCCCCTCTCAGGGTGTCCCAGGGTCCTTCAAGTGGTATCAGAGCGAGGCTGTTGGCGTTGAATATGTCCTTTGTCGCCATGGAGAATGCAGTCTGTAACACCCCATGGTTTTGGAAATAAATATAGAATTCAATTTTACAATATATCCTCTTCTATGTTTTGAATTTCAAGAAATGTTCATCTAGAGTTGTGCTCAGTAAGTCATTTGGAGTCTGTTAGAACAAACTTGTTTTTTTGGTGAATAGTAATATACCCTTATGAATAGTAATATGAATAGTAATATGAAGAGTAATATGACCTCATGAATAGTAAATATATTATTATTTTATTTTTCCAAGGGAATAGGATAATGGGGTCTTAATTATTTTTCCAATGTCACATAAACCTAGTTGCACTTAAATATTGTTATTTTTTGAATTAACTGTGACCTTTTTTAAAAATTAAATTAATAATATTTAGAAAATTATTTTTGAAAAATGGATTTCACTTTTGAATTCTACAGGTTGAAAAATGGTAGGGATAAAGTTTTGGTATTTTTCTGAAACTCTTGAATTTTTGGTGAATAGTGAAATACGATAAAATATCGTATAATCAATTTATCAGTAAATATGCACTATTTATGACATCATAAGTGATGAAAGGCCACTTGCTTCGAAATAACATGATATTATCACTATTTAGGGCCACCTTTTTTGAGATTATTCATAGTCTTGATAAAAATATTATAATAATGATTAAAATAATCTAAAAAACCTCCCCTCCTCTACTATAAATACCACCCTCACTCCCCTCTTCCTCCCACACCTCTCCAGCCTTGAGAATTTTCTAAATTCTACCAAATTTCCTCCCCATTATTCTTCCCCACGTCCTAGAGCTACTGGTCTCACCAAAAGACCAAGACCAAAGCCCTTCAGGAGGATCTCAAGGAGAAGAGATCAAGAGGTAAACATCCTCTTTCATTTTCATTCTTTTCTTCCATTTTATGTTATTCTCTTCATTTTACATTTTATTTTATTGGGATATTTCATTAAATATTTCCCCTTACTATCGAAATTTTGTATGATTGATGAGATATTCCATTCCTATCATCAATCTTGTTTTTATGAAATTTTAAGAGACGTCGTTAGGCTGCCGAATTTTCGTAAGAAATTTCTCATGTTTTCTGTATTTCATTTTTCCTTTCACTTATTTCATCACCCCCTATTATCCAAGAGGCATGAAATCTCCATAATCATGTATATTCTAGATGTTTTCATGTTTACTTAAAATTACAAATCATTATTCCTCTCCTCTCTCACTTATTTAAGGAATAAAAACATTGTCTGTGATGTGTCGAATTATCGACATCATGGACGATGTAATTTCACTCTCCATTAATTCTTTCAAGTCTGGTCATGAAAACATTTATATGGTCGAACCAGGTTTTAATATATGTTTTATGACTCATATATGGTTTTGTAATTCTTTTTTACTCATGGTTCTAATTTATAAGTCTAAGTGAGGTTGTTATTATCAAAGAATCACTTAAATGATCTAAACGAATATAATTAATGTTTTAACTTATAAGTCATTATCATATAAAGAATCAAAGTGATAAATGGTATAAATTATTGTACTGTAAATATGTAAATACTACTCCATTCCAATTCTGTAGTTTCACTTCTAATCAAAAAGAACGATTCATCATGAACCGATCGTGAAAATCACAAAAAAAGTCACCCGAAATAATGGAAGGAACAAAATACTAACAAATAATGGGTGAAATGAGGTTATGAAATGACCATATAAGATGTTATAAACATTAACATGTTTCTATAAAATACTAATAACACTCTTTTAACCATTATACAGGAGTTTTTAACAAGTTTGAAGTAATACAAGCCTAAGGTAAGGGTTTCTTCATCTCACTTCCATTTTTGTGAGATATTCCATAATCACTATTATTACTTTGTATGGTGTATGTATACTGCCCATTATTGTCTCATATCATGAATATCTTTATTTTTATGATATTAAATTTATCATTTTACAATCATTAATTTTTGTTCATACGAATCAATTGATTACAAAGTTGTAAGGGGTTCCTCGTCTCACTTTCATTTTTGTGAGATATTCATCGTTCGCCGCTTATTTATTGTATGTGGTATATGTGTACTGTCATTTGATATATATAATAACATTATTCTCTTTATAATCATGTTATTCAATTATTCACTTGATATTTATTATGTTATGGTCATATGATTCGACCGATCACATTGTTGTAAGGGAATTCTAAACCCGATTTCCATTCTTTGGGTTAACCTTCTACTTTATTATTTGTGTGCTATTTAAATTGTTTGTGTGATGGGTTCTGTTTATATTATGTTTCATTATGTGTATTTACAGAGTATATACATATTCCATCCACTCTATTAATTCTCACTTCAATTATATGATGTTTATAAGGGACTTTTCTTCGAAAATCCTTTTTTAAAATTCTGTTTTATAAGATTCAAAAGAAATGTTTTTATGCTATTATTTATGTTGTAGGATTATTTTTGGGTTATAGGGCATTGTTTATGATGAAGGGTGGGACCTATATTTCCATCCAATTAATTGGGTATGAGTAAGTTGGAGGTCAGCCGTATGGTTACTCCAAGTGTAACTGTGATGGTTACACAAAGTAAGGTAGCCGTGAGGGTTACAAATTTTAAGGTAGCCAAGATGGTTACAAGATTATGTAAGTAATTCCCCAAGATACCTATATGATTATATTTATGTTCTCATGTTTCATGTGGTTATTCGACTAGTAGAATATCCATAATTATGTTTAATTATGGAATTATTTATTTAGCTCATATTTCTGCCATAATATGTTTCATGTTTATTATTAAAGGCATGTGTTTTTAAATTATTCACCATGTCTAATGTTTATATTATCTTCCACTGTATTGCTTACTCTTACTGAGCGTTTGAGCTCACCCCTTTCTTATGTTTCATTTTCTCAGGATATGAAGAAGTAATTTATGAATGACGTACAAGTAGAATCTAGGAGACGAGATGTTTCTATTGGATTAAAATAGTTTTTTTGTTTCCCTTCATGTTGTAATGATAAACTTATGTATATATATTGTTTCCAATAATACTAAACTACCCGTTCCTTCGTGATTCATATTCCTTGTATGTATGCCAATGTAATCAAATAAGGAACGGGCTCCGGGCAACTGGGGTTGGGTCCTTACAGTTGGTATCAGAGGAATGTTTAGTAGAAAACTTGGAAACTAGATTTAGAAAACGTAGATTAGGGAACAAAGCCCTAATATAGTATTTGAGGATAAACGTACAAAATCATCCTGGTATTTTGGTAAAGAATAGAATATGTTAATCATTCTAGCAAATACATCCCTGTCTGTATACGAGCAGGTAGAGGCGGCTCTAGCAAGGATGTATCTAAGGGTAAAACCCGAAAACACCGCTTTGAGCTAGACTCGAACGGGAACTGGTACACGACAACGGGCCTTGCTGCACTCTTAGTTACGACACTCCCGGGGGATATTCTTAGGATAATTCATATTTTTTAAGCCATTATAAGGGAGTTAATGTAAATTTTCCTCATAGTATTGGGTTTGAATAACTCTGGAAACCAGAACTGAACAATTATTAACTTGCTTAAACAATACTAAGAGTGATGTTTTTTTCAGATGGAAAATGAAGGTACAAGTCTTTTTTCCCTCCCCATGGAAATCCTTGAAACTATAATTTTGAAGTCATGTACAGAAGAATTTGAACCCTTTGGAAACCTCCGAATATCCTGCAAGTTTCTTTACAATGTTTCGAACAACTCAAATGTCCTTCGAATATTTCGGGGATCGGAAGTTGTGTATAACCAAATGGACAATGTACTATTCGAGAATTATAAAAATAAAGCGAAGTACTATGAGGGAATCTTCCTGTGTTTTACCCTGGATAAGAAATGGTTGGCCATCACAGCTTTCGGAGAAGCTGCAAAGGAGCTGGACTTTCGCGCTGTCTTTATGTACCAAATCTTGAGTTTCAGCATGCTTGGGGACCACTGCGATTTTGAATCTTTCATTGAATCCTTAAAATATGATGTGGTTTGAAAGATATTTAGGAAAAAAATCCTAGTGGATGTCGCAGAACTTGATGTTACTCGTGCCTATCTCTGGAAAACAACCTGTATCAAACGAGAGCTTGGGTTTAACCACGATCTAATTGGCCGAGAGTGTATTTGGGAAGAGGAGACCCGCGAGCTTTGTTCTGCCCCGGGAGTAGAGTTGAATTAAACTTTCCTCCTTGGGCGGTGGAGGTAGAGGGAAATCACCAATGATGTCAGGAAGTCCATACTAATGTTTTGTGAAAGGGATCAAGAGATTGTGTAATTTCTTGAGTTTTATAAATCATGTCTAAATGAATGATGTTGTATTCTATTTTTTGTTATGTTTTTATATAAAACAATAACTTGGTTTAAAATGGATTTTCCATACTGAATGTTGATTTACTAAAACATTTCAGATAGAAGATGAGTCAACCAACCAATATTTTATCACTACCTACCGAGTTGTTAGAGACTATAATTGTCAAGACATGCTCTGAAGAGGACCATCCCTATGCCAACATACGTCTGACTTGTAAACTACTCCATAGGTTATCAAATCATCCAAACATTCTCCATATTTACCAAGGAAGCAATATGGTATATTACTGTATTACATATGCACAATTTTCTTCATATAGGAAAAGAGGGAAGTATCATGAAGATCTTTTTATATGTTTCACTCTGGCTGATAACTATCGAGATGTGGGTAAATTTCTTGAAGCTTCTTTGGATGGTGACCATCGAGCGACCTACCTATTTTAGATCTTGAGTTTTAGTGTGTACGGAGAACTTTATGACATCAATATCTTCAAGAATGATGTGGTGCGTGGGAATTATAGGGATTTAGTCCACACTGAAATTTCTGACCTCCACACTTCTCGTGCCTCTCTATGGAAGCCTGAGTGCTTTAAGCACAGTTTCGACCCTAGATGTCTGGAGTGTGTCTGGGTTAAGGAAATCGAACAGCTGAATACTACCTTAGGAATTCACCTGAGGTCGTCAGAACCCTAGCATCGGTGTTGTCTCGGGTAAAGGTACTTCTAGAGTAACGTGTTTTTAGTGTTTCTTATGGTTTTGGGAGATTTAAATTTATGAACTAGTTTGGGTATTCATGTATTGGGGGACTTGGGAAACCATGCACAACTTTACATTTTGAACCAGTGGTTATATAAAAATATAGCATGTTGTCTTTTCTTTTTGTTATCATTTAATCGGTTATACGTTTAAATGAGTACCAATAAGTAAACTTTTATAATAAATTATCAGATGGAAGGACAAACCCATATGTTATCTCTTCCTGTGGAGATCCTGGAAATCATTGCAATCAAAACCTGTGAAGAAGGTTACCTACCTCTCAAAAACATTCGAAAAAAGTGTAAGCAACTATATGAAGTAAAAAACAGTCCAGACATTCTCCTCACCTACCAAGGGAATGATTCCATTTACTACCGCTTATCCATGGCACAATTGGTTGAGTATAGGCGAAGATGAAAATACCACGAAGGGATTTTCTAATGTTTCACCCTAGGAAGAAACTATACGGCCAGGTTATGTTTTCAAGAGGCTACTTTAGAGGGAATCCTTTGTGCATCTTACATGTACCAACTCCTTAGTTTTAGCTTGTACAATAATACCTACGACTTAGATGTTCTCAGTCGAGACATAGTTCAGCGAGTTCGTTGTATGTTGGTCCATTCAGACATTTCTAAACATTGCACTGTTTGAGCCTCCCTTTGGAAGCCTGAGTGTTCGATGAAAGAGTTCAACCCCTTCTGTTCGAGGTGTGTCTGGTTCAGAGAACTAGAGGCATTGAGCAACAATTTGGGTTTTCCGCTGAACGCACCTGAGGATCCTTTATGATGGGAGATGTTGTAAGAACGTCTGAGAGCATTCTTTTGTGGTTATGAAATGAATTGTGAGGACACAATTCTTTGAAGTTGGGAATAATGTAACGCCCCAAGGTTTTGGAAATAAATATAGAATTAAATTTTATAATCTATCCTCTTCTATGTTTTGAATTTCAATAAATGTTCATCTAGAGTTGTGCTCAGTAAGTCATTTGGAGTCTGTTAGAACAAACTTGTGTTTTTTTGTGAATTGTAACATACCCTTATGAATAGTAATATGAATAGTAATATGAATAGTAATATGAATAGTAATATGACCTCACGTGTCACGACCCGTCCTCGGGGACCGTGTCGTGACTACCCCAAGCCCGCCTTCCTGAGGCCAGGGGCTGGCGACTAGCACCAAGGCGTAAATCCCAACAAAAGGAAAGGCATTGCCTTTGAAAAGTAAACAATCACCACAGAGTAAGCAATCGGAAAAGTAAACACTATGTAAAGACTGTACAAGCTTTGCTAAATGTAAAAGGGGACGGAAATACAAGCCCAACTGTAAATTACAACTGAAAGGGGAAAACAGCAACTGAAAGGAAGAACCGCAGCGTCGAGCCGTCCTCTGGAAGACCCACCTGAGGGTGGGTACAGATAGCCTCCACTTCTCCTTGGGTCCACCTGATCGCTCCGAGTATGTCCCGCCCAGTGGTCCACCTCCAGGTACCGTCCTGCTCCGCACGCCTCCACCACGATCAGCGTTGTCCGTCGTCTGCAACCAACACAACGTAGTGCGGGAAAATCCCGTGCAGGGGTGAGTATAAGCTACTCAGTAGGGACCTTGAGACCCCTTAAGGTCTCCCGAAATCCACAAAGGATAATCCACAAAGGAAAGATACAATCACGAAGTAACATCTGACAAAGCTTAGGTATATGCCCATACATATACCTAAGTCATAAATTCCCGTTCGGCTCCAACGTCCGAGCCCAAGCACAACCCAGTCCACATAGGAAAGCATAACATATACCCACACAGGATAGCTCAACACAATCCACAAAGGAGAGTAAACAGTAAATCCACACAGGATAGCTCAACACAATCCTCAAAGGAGAGTAAACAGTAAATCCACACAGGATAGTTCAACACAATCCATGAAATAGAGTAAACAGTAAATCCACACAGGATAGTTCAACACAATCCACGAAGGACAGTAAACAGTAAATCCACACAGGATAGTTCAACACAATCCACAAAGGAGAGGAAATTTAATCCACACAGGAAAACTCAACACTATAAAGCTCATAGGTATATGCCCATACATATACCGAAATTATCAGGAAACCCATCTCAATCAAGAGGAAACATAAGGATCAATGACTCAGCTCAAACCAGGATTTTCATTATCAAAACCGTAACTGCTGAAGAGACCCGTCTCTGAAGTGTTCAGTGGTCCTGTCACGACTCCGAGGTACTTCTCACTAACCTAAGACTGCTGAGGTACTCCTCCTGTCGAGTACCGCGGGTCTGCTGCCAACTACCAGGCGCTCCGTCCACTGAGGGTCTGCTGGAAAATACCGGGCGCTCACCCAAATAGCCTACAGAGGTACTCCTCCAGTCGAGTACTGCAGGTCTGCTGCCAACTACCAGGCGCTCCGTCCGTCATGGGTCTACTGCCGAATACCGGGCGCAGCGTCCACTAGGCTAGTCGACTCACTCCAAGTCGAGTCGGTCGAGCAGTCTTCAGCTCTCCTCCGGCTACACGGTCTCCGTACTCTGTACGCTAGTCTCCAGTATCGCGGGTCTGCCGCTACAACCAAGCACACCACCTCTATCGAGTGCTGCAGGTCTGCCGCTACAACCGAGCGCTCCACCGTCAAGGATATGCTGCTACATCCAAGCGGTCCACCACCAAGGGTATGCTGCTACAACCAAGCGCTCCACCGCCAAGGGTATGCTGCTACAACCAAGCGCTCCACCGCCAAGGGTATGCTGCTACAACCAGGCGCTCCACCGCCAAGGGTCTACTGCTACTCCGCTAGCTCGTCAGTGGGAGGGTCCGCTCCACGAGCTACAGTTTGATACTCCAAGAATCACGAAGTCCCACTAAGAATTATATCAAAGGACCGTCTCGTCATAGGGGTCTCAACGCAACAGACGACATGCCAAACGGAGGTCCTGACTGAAAGTTATCAGCTTTTCCGTTCGAGGGGCCCGGTTGGATTTTTGGTACGATCCAACCTGGCTGAAATCCAATTGCATCCAAAACTCGGGCGGAGTAAGCCAAAATATCCGTATAGTCAAGAGGAACTCAACACAACAGACGGCGCGTCAATCAGACGCCTGGTCTGGAAGTTATTGGCTTTTTCGTCCCAGGGGCCCGGTAGGTTTTTTTAAGGAAAAACCCTCCCAAACGTACTCCACCTGAGTCCAAACCTTGGGCGGAGTATTCCAAAAGATCCGTCTCACGAAGAGGAATTCAACAAAGCTGACAGCACGTCAATCGGACGTCCGTAGCTCAAGATATGAGCGTTTCCGCTCCGAGAGCCCGGTTGGTTTCGTGTACGAACCAACCCGGCCAAACTCAAAGTATCCTGAAACCGTGAGTGCGATAAACCGAAACGACTGTCTCGATCAATGTATCGCATTGCTGCTGACTGCGGGTCGTTTGGAGCCTCGTAGCTCAAGATATGGCCATTGGAACGAAAACTGTCCGAAGACGGGGGGTCCGGGCCCGGGCCGACCTAGTCCGACCCGGTCTGACCTGGTCGGACCGGTCTGGGGCGGCCAGGGCCGGTCCAGCTCGGCTTGGCCCAGCGGCCGAGCGGCCCGACGCGGGGGGAGCCGCCGCCCCGCGTGACACCCCCGCGGCACCCGCGGAGCGTCGCCCAGACAACCGGACGCGCCGCGTGACAACCCCGCGGCACCTGCGGAGCGTCGGCCAGACAACCGGACGCGCCTCGTGACAACCCCGCGGCACCCGTGGGGTGCCGCCCTGGACACCCGGGGGGTGTCGCGTGACAACCCCGCAGCACCCACGGGGTGCCGCCCTGGACACTCGGGCTTGTCGCGTGACAACCCCGCGGCACCCGCGGGGTGCCGCCTTGGACACCCGGGGTTGTCGCGTGACAACCCCGCGGCACCCGCGGGGTGCGGCCTAGGACACCCGGGGGGGTGCCGCGTGACAACCCCACGGCACCCGCGGGGTGCCGCCTTGGACACCCAGGGTTGTCGCGTGACAACCCCGCGGCACCCGCGGGGTGCCGCCCTGGACACCCGGGGGGCACCGCCGCCTCCGGCCGCCGGCGCCGCCGGCTTCTACGGGCCGCCGGAGTCGCTCCGGTGGCCCGTTTTCCTTCCCGTCTGCGCCGTTGCTCCTCCCGGGACTCGTCCTTCACTGCGGAAACATCAAACATCCATTGCGGCACGTTCCGTCGTCGCCCGTCAAATCCGTACAAAATGAAAAACGATGGAGGGTCGTCGGGCTGTGTTCGTTTGGCCCGCACCCTCCGCGTTAGAGATAATCAACAGGAGAAAATAAAATGTTCAACACATGAACCAACAATTTTAATAAAATAAAATTGTTTCTTTGATTCCGGTTCTTTAATTTTTAAAGAGTGTTCACGGGAATATAAGGAGGGGTATTTCCAAAATATAAAATCCCTACCTCGCTGGACGTCGCGCGTGAGCGTTCTTCGCGGAATTTGCTCGTCGCGGAAGGTGGAGATCGTCGCATCGTCGCGGAAGGGAGTCGCATCGTCGCGGTACACGGAGTTGAGTCGGAGAACTCAACGCACCATGAAACAACAGATTTAATTTAATTAATTAAATCTGTGTTTTGGTTAAGAACCACGAAGGAGATAAAGGGGAAGGTCCGAGACTCTTACCTCAAGCAGCCGATCGAAGATCCGTCGCGGAGGAAGAGACGTCGCAGAAGAACGGTGTCGGCATCACGGATCACGGCGTCGCGTCGTCGATTTCCGGGTTCGGTGTTCTTCGCTTTCTTCGCGTTCTTCGTGAAGGAGGCTGAAGGTTCAAGGATCCTCTCTCAACGAGTAATCCTCCAAAAGAAATCGGTTGGTCTTATTTTATTATTATGACAACACACGAAAAGGGGTAAGTAACGACCCATCAATTCATTGAATTAATTCAACGAAAGAAACAAATCATTTAATTTACGAAATAAACCGACCAATTAAATGGTCTGTTAAGAATTTAGAAAACGCGTCAGTTGACTTTCATAATGATGGGTTTTCGCGGGTGCGTTAATTAGCAGAAAGAAACGGCGGGGCTCATTCGTGCTCCACCTCACAAATATTCTACCGAGGGGGTAGGATATTTTCTGGATAGCATCCTATCCGAATCAACTCAGTTTAAGCCGCTTTTAAGTGGCTTCAAGTGGCTCCCAAGTGGCTTAAGTGAAATAAAATAAAGTTGTCGAAAAATTATTTTATTTATTAACCTTAAGCCCGAAAATTAGAAACCACACCCGAGCAAACGCAACTCCAGAAGAGGAGTTTCTAAGAGAATACCGGCGCTACAATTTCATCGGTGCCCTCAGAATTCGATTCCGGGCACCGGTTCAAAAGTTAGAAAAACTCGCTCGTCCGTTCACTGAACGTACCCCAGCCAAACTTCGGAAAATGATTCCGGGCACACCGGGCCTCGGAATCGGGCGCCGTCAGAAACTGCGTTCTTGTAAAATTCCAAAAAAAATTAAGAAAAAACATTTTCCTTGAAATTTACAGGTCTTTACATTACACCCACCACAGGGCTTTACGTCCTCGTAAAGCTTCAACACAAACTAGGGATACAAAGGCGGTACTGAGCACGCATCTGAGCCTCCCGCTCCCAAGTGCTCTCCTGGAGGTTCCCGTGCTGCCATCTGAAGCGCACTAGAGGAATCGATCGTCCACATAGGACCTGCTCCTGTCGATCCTCAATCTCCATTGGGACATCTGAAAACGTTTCCCCCATCATCACCGTCTATCTCCCAATAGTCAAAGGTTTGCATCGGTTCGTGCACGTATCTCCTCTTCTGAGATACGTGGAAGACGTCGTGCACCCAGCGCAACTGTGGTGGTAGAGCCAGGCGATAAGCCACCTCGCCAATCCTACGGAGGACCTAGAAAGGCCCGATGAAGTGTAGAGAAAACTTGCCGCCTCGGCCAAATCTCCGTAAACTACGTTGAGGTGAGACCCGCAAGAAGACGTGGTCGCCATCCTCGAACTCTAGTGGCCTCCACCTCCTGTCAGCATATGACTTATGCCGGCTCTGAGCTGTACTCATCCGTGCCTGGATGACCTGGACCATCTCAGGATCCACAAGAGCTGCAAGATTTCTTCTTTGCCGATAAGAGAAATCTAGTCCCATCCCCTGGATGAACCACATTCTTTTGCCTAATATAGTCAATCCCAACATGGATGGTACTATTCCATACCAAGGATGACGTCATAAGGCCTCGACGCTACTACCAAGAGATCCAACCGTTACTCTCACCTCAAGGGTTGAGTCACACTGTCGGCATCAGTGTGTGGTAACTGGGACTTCTCCAGTAGATGTCCCACAAGTGAGGGTCAAGTCAACAGTCTAAACCGTAAGCTCTTAGTAACAACGCAAAAGAGGACAGGAAGGAAAACATCACAAAGGTAAGCGTCTTTTATTATTGCAGCTCATATTACAAGGACGCTACACAACAACAACAAGGAACTATAAGTACAAAAGACGTATCCACTAGTTCCGCTCCTGTCCAACTGCTCCCAGAGCTCCACGATCGAAGGCCTCAGCTGCCTGAAGCTGATCTCTCCCATGTCCACCAACTCCCTGCGGTCAGGGTGGACCTCCTGGTGGTGGTGGTGGCAACACCTCGAAGTGTCTCCCACCATCGGTTGCTCGGCTAGCTCCACTGCCTCGTCCGCCTGTACCCTGCGGACCACCGTGGCCGAATATCTGTCTGGGAGGTCCCTCTACTGCCTGCTGCTCATCTGTAAAACGAGTCGGGCAGTCTCGAGCCATGTGACCAATCCCTCCACAGGAGTAACACTGCCCACTCTCGGCACGCCTGGATCTGACTCCACCCCGGCTCCCCCGCACAACTGAGCCTGAGTCGTGCAGTCGGCCACCGGTAGGTCTGGACCTCTTAGACCTCTGCGTCATCTGTCTACTGCCTGCTGCAGAAGACTCTGCCGCATGCTGGCTAGTAGCGGGTCCTGCTGCTGGAGACTGCTCAGCAAGGAAACTTTCCACTAAGAGGGCTCGCTCCAGCACCCCTGTTTGCGTCGGAATGCTGAGTGGAACTACAGAAGCTCTAATCTCTCTCCTGAGTCCCTGCTCGATGGATCGGGCCCTGAAGAATGGGTCCCGTACCATATCTATAGAGTAGCGTGAGAGGTCCGCAAATCTCGCCGAGTACTGGGCCACTGTCATGTTGCCCTGTCGCAGCTAGAGTAGCTCCTATATACGCACCGCTCAAAGGGTGGCTGGTACAAACTCAGCCCGGAACAGGCTCTCGATGTCTGCCCATAGAAGTGATGCCTCGTCGTGCACCTAGAGCATCAAGCTCCACCATCAGCCTGCTGCTGCGTACAGTAGGCTCGCTACGAGGATTACCATTAGGTCTGCTAGTATCCTCACTAGCCTGAAAACTCCCACCACAGCCTCCAGCCAATCCTCAGCCGCCTGCGGGTCCGTCTCTCCCCGGAACCTGGGTGGACTCAAGCGCTGGAACTCGTGCAGTGCGCTCAAGCGACATGCATCGTCAGCGGCTGGAAGCATCGGTGGCTCGGCGGGTAGAGGTGCAGCGGGTGCCTCAGCTGTCAAGGGGCCCTACACCGAGGCCTCGTCACTGGGCGGTTTGTCGCCACGCTCAACCCTCAAGAACCCTAGCTGGTCGTCCGTGGGGAGGCATCCTGAAAGAAACAACGTGATACGGTCAAACGATAAGAACCTGGTGAGCTGACCTGGTTTGAGCTGACTTTTAAAAACTGCTGGAAACACACACGCAATCAGTGTCTTCATGCATTAAGTCGGAAATCGGAAGTCAGGGTCCTGGTGTACGGATACGTCGGCCGCCGCACCAACACTGGACTCCATGGACCGATAACCACACTCAATACGCTATACACTATTGCTTCACATAGAAGAAAGATCAGAGTTTGCGGTAGAACCGACCACCTCTGATACCAATTTGTCACGACCCGTCCTCGGGGCCCGTGCCGTGACTACCCCAAGCCCGCCTTCCATAGGCCAGGGGCTGGCGACTAGCACTAAGGCGTAAATCCCAACAAAAGGGATGGAATTACCTTTGAAAAGTAAACAAGCACCATAGAGTAAGCAAGAGGAAAATTAAACACTAAGCAAAGACTGTACAAGCTGTGCTGAAAGTAAAAGGGGCCGGAAATACAAGCCCAACTGTAAAGTACAACTGAAAGGGAAAAACATCAACTGAAAGGAAAAGCCGCAGCGTCGAGCCGTCCCCTGGAAGTCCCACCTGAGGGTGGGTACAGATAGCCTCCACTGCTCCTCGGGTCCACCTGACCGCTCCGAGTACGTCCCGCCCAGTGGTCCACCTCCAGGTACCGTCTTGCTCCGCACGCCTCCACCACGATCAGCGATGTCCGTCGTCTGCAACCAACGCAACGTAGTGCGGGCAATGCCCGTGCAGGGGTGAGTATAAGCTACTCAGTAGGGACCCCGAGACCCCTGAAGGTCTCCCAAAATCCACAAAGTATAATTCAAAAAGGAAAGATACAATCACGAAGTAACATCTAACACAGCTTAGGTATATGCGCATACATATACCTAAGTCATCAATTCCCGTTCGGCTCCAACGTCCAAGCCTAAGCACAACCCAGTCCACACAAGAAAGCAAAACATATACCCACACAGGATAGCTCAACACAATTCACAAAGGAGAGTAAACAGTAAATCCACATAGGATAGCTCAACACAATCCACAAAGGAGAGTAAACAGTAAATCCACACAGGATAGTTCAACACAATCCACGAAGGAGAGTAAACATTAAATCCACACAGGATAGTTGAACACAATCCACGAAGGAGAGTAAACAGTAAATCCACACAGGATAGTTCAACACAATCCACGAAAGAGAGCAAATGTAATCCACACAGGAAAACTCAACAGTTTAACTCTCATAGGTATATGCCCATACATATACCGAAATTATCCGGCAACCCATCTCAATCAAGAGGAAACACAAGGATCAATGACTCATCTCAAACCAGGATTTGCATTATCGATACCGTAACTACTGAAGAGCCCCGTCTCTGAAGTGTACAGTGGTCCTGTCACGACTCTGAGGTACTGCTCACTAACCTAAGACTGCTAAGGTACTCCTCCTGTCGAGTACTGCGGGTCTGCTGCCAACTACCGGGCGCTTCGTCCGCTGAGGGTCTGCTGCCAAATACCGGGCGCTCACCCAAATAGCCTACAGAGGTACTCCTCCAGTCAAGTACCGCGGGTCTTCTGCCAACTACCAGGCGCTCCGTCCGCCTTGGGTCTACCGCTGAATACCGGGCGCTCCGTCCACTGGGCTAGTCGACTCACTCCAAGACGAGTCGGTCGAGCAGTCTTCAGGTCTCAGCCAGCTACACGGTCTCCATACTCTGTACGCTCGTCTCCAGTATCGCGGGTTTGCCGCTACAACCAAGCACACCACCTCTATCGAGTGTTGCAGGTCTGCCGCTACAACCGAGCGCTCCACCGTCAAGGATATGCTGCTACATCCACGCGCTCCACCGCCAAGGGTATGCTGCTACAACCAAGAGCTCCACTGCCAAGGGTATGCTGCTACAACCAAGCGCTCCACCGCCAAGGGTATGCTGCTACAACCAAGCGCTCCACCGCCAAGGGTTTGCTGCTACAACCAAGCGCTCCACCGCCAAGGGTCTGCTGCTACTCCGCTAGCTCGTCACTGGGAGGTTCTTCTCCACGAACTACGTTTTGATACTCCATGTATCACTAAGTCCCACTAAGAAGTATCTCAAAGGACCGTCTCGTCATAGGGGTCTCAACGCAACAGACGGCATGCCAAACGGAGGTCCTGACTGAAAGGTATCAGCTTTTCCCTTCTAGGGGCCCGGTTGGATTTTTGGTACGATCCAACCTGGACACAATCCAACTGCGTCCAAAACTTGGGCGGATTAAGCCAAAATATCCGTATCGTCAAGAGAAACTCAACACAACAGATGTCGCGTCAATCGGACGCCTGGTCTGGAAGTTATTGGCTTTTTCGTCCCAGGGGCCCGGTTGGTTTTTTTAAGGCAAAACCAACCTGACCGTACTCCACCTACGTCCAAACCTTGGGTGGAGTATGCCAAAAGATCCGTCTCACGAAGAGGAATTCAACAAAGCTGATGGCACGTCAATCGTACGTCCGTAGCTCAAGATATGAGCGTTTCCGCTCCGAGGGCCCGATTGGTTTCGTGTACGAACCAACCCGGCCGAACTCAAAGTATCCCGAAACCTTGAGTGCGATAAACCGAAACGACCGTGTCGATCAAAGGATCGCGTTTCTGCTGACGGTGGGTCGTTTGGAGCCCCGTACCTCCAGATACGACCAATTGAACGAAAACCGTCCGAAGACGGGGGGTCCGGGCCCTGGCCGACCGGGTCCGACCCGGTCCGACCAGGTCGGACCGGTCAGGCGCGGCCAGGGCCGGTCCAGCTCGGCTAGGCCGAGCGGCCGAGCGGCCCGACGGGGGGCGAGCCGCCGCCCTGCGTGACACCCCCGCGGCACCCGCGGGGCGTCGGCCAGACAACCGGACGCGCCGCGTGACAACCCCGCGGCACCCGCGGGGTGCCGCCCTGGACACCCGGGGTTGTCGCGGGACAACCCCGCGGCACGCGCGGGGTGCCGCCCTGGACACCCGGTGTTGTCGCGGGACAACCCCGTGGCACCCGCGGGGTGCCGCCCTGGACACCCGGGGTTGTCGCGTGACAACCCCGCGGCACCCGCGGGGTGTCGCCCTGGACACCCGGGGTTGTCGCGTGACAACCCCGCGGCACCCGCGGGGTGCCGCCCTGGACACCCGGGGGGCGCCGCCGCCTCCAGCCACCGGCGCCGCCGCGCCGGCGACCCGCGCCGCCGCCGGAGTCGCTCCGGTGGCCCGTTTTCCTTCTCGTCTGCGTCGTTGCTCCTCCCGAGACTCGTCCTTCACTGCGGAAACGTCAAACATCCGTTGCGGCACGTTCCATCGTTGCCCGTCAAATCCGCACAAAACGAAGAACAGCGGAGGGTCATCGGGCCGTGTTCGTTTGGCCCGCACCCGCCGCGTTAGAGATAATCAACGAGAGAAAATAAAATGTTCAACACATGAACCAACAATTTTAATAAAATAAAATTGTTTCTTTGATTCCGGTTCTTTAATTTTTAATGAATGTTCACGGGAATATAAGGAGGGGTATTTCCAAAATATAAAATCCCTACCTCGCTGGACGTCGCGCGTGAGCGTTCTTCGCGGAATTTGCTCGTCGCCGAAGGTGGAGATCGTCGCGTCGTCGCATCGTCGCAGAAGGGCGTCGCGTCATCGCGGAACACGGCGTTGAGTCGGTGAACTCAACGCACCATGAAACAATAGATTTAATTTAATTAATTAAATCCGTGTTTTGGTTAAGAACCACGAAGGAGATAAAAAGGAAGGTCCGAGACTCTTACCTCAAGCAGTCGATCGAAGATTCGTCGCGGAGGAAGAGACGTCGCAGAAGAACGTTGTCGGCGTCATGGATCACGTCGTCGCATCGTCGATTTTCGGGTTCGGCGTTCTTAGCGTTCTTCGCGTTCTTCGTGAAGGAGGCTGAAGGTTCAAGGATCCTCTCTCAACGAGTAATCCTCCAAAAGAAATCGGTTGGTCTTATTTTATTATTATGCCAACACACGAAAACGGGTAAGTAATGACCCATCAATTCATTGAATTAATTCAACGAAAGAAACAGCTCATTTAATTTACGAAATAAACCGCCCAATTAAATGGTCTGTTAAGAATTTAGAAAATGCGTCAGTTGACTTTCATAATGACGGGTTTTCGCGGGTGAGTTACTTAGCGGAAAGAAACAGCGGGGCTCGTGAGGGCTCCACCTCACAAATATCCTACCGAGGGGGTAGGATATTTTCTGGATAGCATCCTATCCGGATCAACTCAGTTTAAGCCTCTTTTAAGTGGCTTCAAGTGGCTCCCAAATGGCTTAAGTGAAATAAAATAAAGTTGTCGAAAAAATATTTTATTTCTTAACCTTAAGCCCGAAAATTAAAAACCACACCCGAGCAAACGCAACTCCGGAAGAGGAGTTTCTAAGCGAATATCGGCGCTGCGATTTCATCGGTGCCCTCAGAATTCGATTCCGGGCACCGGTTCAAAAGTTAGAAAAACTCGCTCGTCCGTTCACTAAACGTACCCGAGCCAAACTTCGGAAAATGATTCCGGGCACACCGGGCCTCGGAATCGGGCGCCGTCAGAAAATGCGTTCTTGTAAAATTCCAAAGAAAATTAAGAAAAAAAATTTCCTTGAAATTTACGGGTCTTTACATCATGAATAGTAAATAATATTATTATTCTATTTTTCCAAGGCAATAGGATAATGGGATCTTAATTAATTATCCAATGTCACATAAAACTAGTTGCACTTAAATATTGTTATTTTTCGAATTAACTTTGACCATTATTAAAAATTAAATTTATAATATTTAGAAAATTATTTTTGAAAAATGGATTTCACTTTTGAATTCTAAACGTCAAAAAATGGTAGGGGTAAATTTTTTGTATTTTTCTGAAACTCTTGAATTTTCGGTGAATAGTGAAATACGATAAAATACCGTATAATCAATTTATCAGTAAATATGAACTATTTATGACATCATAAGTGATGCATGGCCACTTGCTTCGAAATCACATGATATTATCACTATTTAGGGCCACTTGTTTTGAGATTATTCATATTCTTGATAAAAATATTATAATCGTGATTAAAATAATCTAAAATACCTCCTCTCCTCCAAAATAAATACCACCCTCACTCCCCTCTTCCACCCACACCTCTCCAGCCTTGAGCATTGTCTAAATTCTTCCAAATTCCCTCCTCAATCTTCTTCCCCACGTCCTAGAGCTACTGGTCTCACCAAAAGACCAAGACCAAATCCCTTAAGGAGGATCTCAAGGAGAAGAGATCAGGAGGTAAACATCGTCTTTCATTTTCATTCTTTTCTTCCATTTTATGTTATTCTCTTCCTTTTCCTTTATATTTTGTTGGGATATTTCATTAAATATTTCCCCTTACTGTCCAAATTTTTTATGATTGATGAGATATTCCATTCCTCTCATCAATCTTGTTTTTATGAAATTTTAAGAGACGCCGTTGGGCTGCTGAATTTTCGTAAGAAAATTCTCATGTTTTCTTTATTTCATTTTTCTTTCTCTTCTTTCTTCAACCCCTCTTATCCAAGTGGAATGAAATCTCCAGAATCATGTATATTCTGGATGTTATCATGTTTATGGAAAATTACAAATCATTATTCCTCTCTCTCACTTATTTAAGGAATAAAAACATTGTCCGTGATGTGTCGAATTACCGACATCGTGGACGTTGTAATTTCACTTTCCATTAATTCTTTCAAGTCTGGTCATGAAACCATTTATATGGTTGAACCAGGTTTTAATATATGTTATATGACTCATATATGGTTCTGTAATTATTTTTTACTCATGGTTCTAATTTATAAGACTAAATGAGGTTGTTATTATCAAAGAATCACTTAAATGATCTAAACGAATATAATTAATGTTTTAACTTATAAGTCATTATAATATAAAGAATCAAAGTGATAAATGGTATAAATAATGGTACTGGAAATATGTAAATACTACTCCATTCGAATTCTGGAGTTTCACTTCCAATCAACAAGAACCATTCATCATGAACCGATTGTGAAAATCACAAAAGAACTCACCCAAAATAACGCATGGAACAAAATACTAACAAATAAGGGGTGAAATGAGGTTATGAAATGACCATATATGATGTTATAAACATGAAAATGTTTCTATAAACTACTAATAACAATCTTTTAACCATTATACAGGATGTTTTAACAAGTTTGAAGTAAGACAAGCCTAAGGTAAGGGTTTCTTCATCTCACTTCCATTTTTGTGAGATATTCCGTAATCACTATTATTACTTTGTATGGTGTATGTATACTTCCCATTATTGTCTCATATCATGAATATATTTATTTTTATGATATTAAATTTATCAATTTACAATCACTAATTTTTGTTCATAAGAACCAATTGATTACAAAGTTGTAAGGGGTTCCTCATCTCACTTTCATTTTTGTGAGATTTTCATCGTTCGCCGCTTATTTCTTTTATGTGGTATATGTGTACTGTAATTTGATATATATAATAACTTTATTCTCTTTATAATCATGTTATTCAATTATTCACTTTATATTTATTATGTTCTGGTCATATGATTCGACCGATCACATTGTTGTAAGGGAATTCTTAACCCGATTTCCATTATTTGGGTTAACCTTCTACTTTATTATTTGTGTGCTACTTAAATTGTTTGTGTGATGGGTTCTATTTATATTATTTTTCATTATGTTTATTTACAGATTATATACATATTCCATCCACTCTATTAAGTCTCACTTCAATTATATGATGTTTATAAGGGACTTTTCTACTAAAATCCTTTTTTAAAATTCTGTTTTATAAATTCAAAAGCAATGTTTTTAAGCAATGATTTATGTTGTATGATTATGTTTGGGTTATTGGTAATTGTTTATGATGAAGGGTGGGACCTATATTTTCCTCAAATTCATTGGGTATGAGTAAGTTGGAGGTCGGTCATATGGTTACTCCAAGTGTAACTGTGATGATTACACAAAGTAAGGTAGCCGTGAGGGTTAAAAATTTTAAGTTAGCCCAGATGGTTACAAGATTATGTAAGTAATTCCCCAAGATACCTCTATGATTATATTTATGTTATCATGTTTCATGTGGTTATTCGACTAGTAGAATATCCATAATTATGTTTAATTATGGAATTATATTTTTAGCTCATATTTCTACCATAATATGTTTCATGTTTATTTTTAAAGGCATGTGTTTTTAAATTATTCACCATTTCTAATGTTTATATTATCTTCAACTGTATTGCTTACTCTTACTGAGAATTTGAGCTCACCTCTTTCTTATGTTTCATTTTCTCAAGATAAGAAGAAGTAATTTGTGAATGACGTACAAGTGGAATCTAGGAGACGAGATGTTTCTAGTGGATTAAAATAGTGTTTTTGTTTCTGTTCATGTTGTAATGATAAACTTATGTATGTATCTTGTTTCCAATAATACTAAACTACTCGGTCCTTCGAGATTCTTATTCCTTGTTTGTGTGCCAATGTAATCAAATAAGGAACTGGCTCCGGGCAAATGGGGTCAGGTCCTTACACAGTCAATGTTAGGGGAGTCCCTCTCTTCGATGGAAATAATTTTCAGATCTGGAAGAACATGATGAGATCTCATCTAAGATCTCTTGGAATGGAAGTTTTGTTTTCTATTGTGCAAGGAATACTAGTCACTAATCCAACAGGCCTGGCTATAACTGACACAGATAGGAAAATTCTTAATGTAGATGCTAAAGCACAAAATGCACTCACTGCTGCTCTTTCTGATCAGATCTATCTAAAGGTGATGAGTTGCACTTCAGAAAAGTCTATGTGGGATAAACTTGAAAACATTTATGAAGGAGATAGCAAGGTAAAGGAGGCAAAACTTCAAGTTTTACCCAACAGGTTTGATGACCAAAAGATGCATCCTAATGAGAATGAAGATTCTTTTTTTAATCAAGTTACTGAAGTAGTGGGAGCAATTCGAGGTCTTGGAGAAGAAATCAAAGACATTGATATCGTAAAGAAAATCGTGAGAAGACTTCCTCCCATGTACAATGAAAAGGTGTCTGCCCTTGAAGAAAGAGATATATCCAAACGATCTCTGGATGATTTGTTAAGTAGTTTAGTGGCATGTGAGATGAGAGTCAAACCCGAAGATTCCACGACTCGCGTGAGCAACGAAATGGCATTCAAAGCCATGGAAAAACTGAAAATTTCAGAAGAAAGTGGTGGTGAAGATGAAGAAGAAAAAGAAATTCTTTCCCTCATCGCCAAGAAGTTGAAAAAGGGAAATGGTAAATATAGAGGTAAGCTACCTCTTGCATGTTTCCGTTGTGGAAGAGTTGGGCACATTGCCTCTCAGTGCCAAAGAAAGTTAGATGTTGATGAGAGCAAAGCTGAAGGCATTGAGAAGCCTCAAAAAAGGTTTTTCAAAAAGGGTGACTTCAAATCTGGAAAGAAAATGAAGAGAAAGAGTTTTGTCTGTGAAGAAGAAGATGATGATATTGAATTTTGTGAGGAAGAAGAACCAGAAATTAAAACTGGAAACCATGCTTCCTTGATGGCTACCACTGAAATATCAAAATCATCAATCAATAAAGGCAGTGATAATCTGACTACTGCTATTGGTAATCCAAAGTTTCAAAATAAGGATGCTTTCTCCAAGATTGAGAGTAAATGTAAGAGATGTAATAAGTGGAAGGAAATGGTGGAAGAATCATCAGAATATGTTGATGAACTTGAAGCTAAAATTGAACTTCTGGAAGAATTTGTGAATGTTCAGTCTAAAATCCTTGAAAGAAATGATGATGCAGTGGATCTAAAGCTGTGAATTGAAGAGCAGGGAAATGTCATCAATGACCTCACGTCAAGACTAGAAGAAAAGTCTAAGACTGCTGAGGGTCTTGAGGAGGAAGTTGTTACTCTTATGAGTAAACTTGGGAATGAATCATTTTCAAAAGAATCAAGGAAGAAAATATCGTTCAGAAGATTCTCAGATGCAAATTACTGGAAAGAGCCAAGTGTGGTTCTGATGTGGTTGAAAAAATCTTTAGTGTTCAAAGACCCTCTTTCATGTGAAAGAGTGTAATTGGCTGTGAAGTTGAGACATCAACTACTGGAAATAAAGAGAGCCAAAAGAAAGACAAAATGAAGGTTGAACATGTTGAAACATTGCCTGAAGTGCTGAAAAAGAAACCCTCAGTCCAAACTAGAAGGAGAACTGACAATTATCCTCAAACATTCAGAAATGATAGGCAGTTAAAATATTCTCCCAAGGATGAAGGTATGAGGAGAAATTCAGGTTAGAATACATTCCCTCTCATGAGGAGTCAGTTCTGTGGCTATCTGGGCCATACCATGTCATATTGCAAAGAGGCACAGAGCTACTTGAATGGAGAAGATCTGGGAAGTCAACAAAGGAGACCGATTTCATATCCTCCATCTTATAGAAGAAATAGCTTCTATGGTTTCTGTTTTAATTGTTCTAACTTTCGCCATAAAGCTATGTATTGCAGGAAGCGGTACGACTGGAGAAATCCATACAACACTCAAAGACGGGATAGTGTTCATCCTCCTGATGGTGTTGTTCTCACCAATAGTTTTTCCCCTCTGGAAGAAGATTATGGGTATGAAGAATCATATTATGTGCAAGAAAGTATTAAAAGTCCACCGGTATCATATGCTCAATCCAATATCTCATGGAAAGAGAAGAAGAAGATCGAGAAATCCAATCTTGCAGAGGTAGCACTCAAAGCTACAAAGAGCAGCAGCACATGGATCTTTGAGAGTGGATGTTCTTCCCATATGAAGGGAAATGCTGACCTCTTGATGAACATTGAAAATAAGGTTGATGGAATAGTACGGTTTGGTAATGATGGTGCTTTGAAGATTAAAGGCAGTGGGAATACTGATCTCGCCAACGGGGAGCTGGAGAAGACTAAAGTTCTTTACATGGACGGTCTACGCCACAATCTCCTTAGCGTATGTCAACTCTGTGACTCAGGGCTCATTGTAACCTTCAATCAAAAAGGCTACACTATAAAAGGAAAAACAGGAAATTCTCTTATGAAAGGCTGTAGAACAGATGGAAACTTATATCAGGTTGACAGAAAAGTGATCTCATGATATTTGTCTGTTGAAGAAGAAAACAATTTATGGCATCGAAGGCTGGGGCACATCAACCAACAAGACATGGAAAAGATATCTATGATGAAGATATTCATGGATATTCCCATTCTAAAACATGAAAGGGAAAAATCTTGTGATGCTTGTATTCGTGGGAAACTGGTTTGTAGTTCATATCGGCCAAAGAAGAAAATGGAATCGCATCTTCTTGATCTCATTCATACAGACGTATGTGGCCCAATAAATGTTGCTGGAACCTATGGAGAAAGGTACTTCGTCCTTTTCATTGATGATTATAGTAGAATGGCTTGTGTAATGGTGATCCAAAGGAAGCGACAATTACTTGATAGTATGAAAACTTATCGACGGATTGCCGAGAATGATACCGGACGGACAATAAAAGTCCTGCGATCTGAAAATGGAGGGGAATACACGTCCATCGAGGTTGAAAATTACTTAGAAAAACATGGAATATAACATGAGGTAGCTGCTGTGAGAACTCCGCAACAAAATGGAGTTGTTGAGAGCCAGAATCGACAGGTCAACAATATGGCCAGGATTATGCTGATTGAGAGTAGTATCTCTCGCCATTACTGGAAGGAAGCTGTTGAGGCTGCAGTGCACATTCAGAATCGAACAGCGCATTATATGGGAGAAATGAAGAAACCATACAAATTATGGAATGGAAGGAAGCCTTCATTGAAATACCTTCGTGTTTTCGGAAGCAAGTGTTTCATCGGGAATTAAGAAGGAAACCAAGGAAAGTATGGTGACAATGCTGATGAAGGAAGTTTTCTTGGGTATCCAATGAATAGCAAAGCTTACAAGTGTTTCAATAAATTCCTGGGGAGGATTGTGGAAAGAAATGATGTCAAGATCATTGAAGGAAAAAATCCAAATGCTTCAAATAGTACCTATACTGATGAAATAGAAGATGAGAATGAATGTAAACATGGAATAAATACAAATACAGAAATAAAGGAATGTGTACAAAACACTCAGGGGTCACATCATGATGTTGACTCAGACAAAGAATCTGAAGTGGAAATCTTGGATGACGAGAATGTGAGTGAACCTCATAAAAAAAATCGAAGAGCAGAAATTGATCCATCTAACATAATTGGAGACAGGAATGCACCTACACAGAAAAGGAGGATGAGTAATAACACACCATCTGCATTTCTGTCAGTTGTGGAGCCATCCTCATTTGAAGAAGCTGCAAAGGATGAATCCTGGGTGAAAGCCAAGAATGAAGAGTTAGATCAGATTGACACGAATCAGACATGGGATATTGTCTAGAGACCAAAAGGTCACATTGTTATTGGAACAAAATGGATATTAAAGAACAAGTTTTATGAGAATGGAAGTGTTATAAAAAACAAGGCTCGACATGTATGTAAAGGGTATTCTCAGATAGAAGGTGTTGATGTTGAAGAGACCGTTGCTCCAGTGGCTATACTGGATTCAATCAGGATGTTTCTTTCCATGGCTTTCCAAAGAGGATATAAATTATATCAAAAGGATTTCAAGACATCATTCCTAAATGGTGTACTCGAAGAAGAAGTCTACATTGAACAACCGGAGGGTTTTCTTCTTGGTGTTGAAGAATCAAAGGTCTGCAAGCTAAAGAAAGAACATTATGGCCTGAAACTGGCACCACGAGAATGGTACTCCAGACTGGATTCTTACCTCAAGAAGCTGGAATTCAAAAGAGGAGGAGTAGATCACAATCTCAATGTGAAGAATTCTTCGAAAGATCAGTTCATGGTTCTAGTTTACATCGATGACGTTATATTTGGTGGAAGTAGGCAGAAGTCAGTGGATGAATTTCCCAATCATATGAAATCAGAATTGGAAATGCCAATGACTGGGGAGCTCACATATTTCTTGGGACTTCAATTGACTCAAAGGAAAGACTTCACTTTTATCTCTCAGGAAAAGTATGCTAGAGAGCTGCTGAAAAAGTTTAATATGCAAGACTCCAAACCAATGACTACTCCGATTGCAGTTGAAACCAAACTTGGAAAGCATGAGGAAGGGACATATGTAGATCCCACCATGTACAGAAGAATCATTGGGAGCCTACTGTACCTGACAGCGACACGGCCAGATATTTTCTTTGCCACATGTCTTGCAGCCCACTTTCAGAGTAGTCCAAAGGAGGAACATATGGAGGCAGTCAAAAGAATCATGCGGTAAATTCAAGGAACACACAACTTTGGATTACATTTTCCTGCAGGTAGGGACAGTGAATTATCAGCATTTTCTGATGCTGACTGGGTTGGTGATTTAGTTGAATGAATGTCCACCAGCAGTGGAGCGTTCTATATTGGGCAGAAATGTGTTGGCTGGTTGAGCAAGAAACAAGAAAGTACTTCTCTTAGTACTGCTGAGGCTGAGTATATCTCTTCCACAAAGGCATGCACTCAACTGCTATGGATGAAGCAGCAATTAACTGATATTGGCGATGAGGTGAAGCAACCAATGGTGATTTACTGTGACAATAAGAGAACAATTGATCTTACGAAGAATTCTGTTCAGCATTCTCGTACAAAACACATCGAAATCCGGTATCACATTATCAAAGAGAAAGTTGAGCAAAGCGAGATTAGAATGGATCATGTGGGAATAGATGAGCAAGTGGCTGATATCCTGACAAAGCCACTGTCAGCGGCTGTGTTTGAGAAGCATCGGTTGAACCTCGGTGTTCGGCCACCTCCCAGTGCATAAGGAGGTTACGGAATGCCCCTCTCCCTGTTTATGATAATTCTTTCTATCTGTTTATGGATGTGATGCAGGTTTATGGGGGAGATACTATCTAGGGGGAGTATGGTTTGTGCTGAACATTGATCAATTTACGTGCCTTTGGGTTTATTGTCAATGGGGGAGAAAGGAAAGGAATAAATTCAGGAATTCAGGATTGTCTGCGGACATGTAATGCTTCTGTGACACGGGAACCCAATTCATGCTTCCTCTCTTGTTTTCAACACAGAGCATTGCTCACGTAGGCTTAGAGTGTTGGCTGAGTTGATCCTTGGTATGCATGTGGATGGTGATATATTGAATTTATTTGGTGATTGCCAACAATCCCAAAGGGGGAGATTGTTGGAACCATGGCCGTTCTATGTAGGAATTGGAGTTTGGTTTTTGTTTGTTGTCAATCCTCTGTGGAAGTTCTGAATGTGTGCAAGAAAAGCAATCATACAGTTCAAGCAGAAAACGGTATTGAAGGTAGCACTTTTTCCCAGTGTTTTCCAAAGTTTTGGGCCTCAAAATCGGAAAATGAAGACATGGATTGTCTACAAAAGGAGGTTCGCACAAAACGGAAGTGTTACGAAAAATATAAGAGGCTTGCACGAAATACTTAAGTTGTGCACGGAAAAAAGAGGGATGCGTGAAATAGTGGATCAAGGTTTTTCGTGCAAATAGTGTTTCGAAATCAGATTGGTGAAAAATGGAAAAGGCATGGGCTGCGCGGAAAATAAGGGATGTGCGCGAAATACTTCAGTTGGGCGTGAAAAATAGCGTGGTGCACGAAATAGAGGAGCGACGTTTTTTGTCAAAATAGTGTTTTGGAATCACACTGTCGAAAAATGGAAAAGGCATGGGTTGTGCGAAATATCTGGAGAGGTGCGCGGAAAATGATACCTGCGCGAAATATTGCGCGCCAGATGAGAGGTTTTCTGCGCCGATGGGGATTTTGCGCGCGGGGGTCTCTATCACCTATAAATATGAGGTAACCCCCTTAATTCCAGACCGTGGAAGACTTAGAGAAGATCCGAGGTCTGATGCGCGAAAAAGGATAGCGTAAAGGGGCTTGCGTGAAATATTCGGAGTTGCGCGAAAAAGGGGATTTTTGCGCGAAATATTTTTTTTCCGCGTGAAAATTAAATTTTGCGCGAAATAGTAAGGTTTTGCGCACAAAGGGTTGGTGTTGTGTGCAATTTTTAGTAAGGTTTTTCTTCACGTTCTAGTTATCTGGTTCAGTGGTTCTGTGCGTTCTAGTGCATCTATTTTGGACTTCGATGCAAGAAGAGTCTCGTGCTGAGCAGAGGAAATGTCTTCAATGCAAATCTATTGAAGAGACGTCCACATCTATAAACTGAGTGAGACTTCACCAATGACAGTAAGCCAGGGGGAGTCAACGGGAGTGACCCGAGGGAAGCAGTGAGCTATCCCTGAACCTTTGTGAAGGCATTGAGCCTGGGACAGAGTGACTGTACCCGAACCTTTGTAATCTATAGCTACTGAAGCATAGTGGATTTAGGTACGTCCGAAAACCTGTCGGCGTATGCTCCTTGGACGTAGCCCTTAGTGGTGAACCAAGTAAAAATTGTTGTGTCAACTCTCTGCATGTGAATGTTTCATTGCTGATCATATCCATCATACAGATTCAAGTAGTTCCTACCAACGTGGGAACAAGATCCACAAATTTAAGAAGAAAAAGTTGACACCCTGATTCACCCCTCCCCTCTCAGGGTGTCCCGGGGTCCTTCAAATATAATTAGGACACGTGTTAGGGTAATTATAATAACATTTTTACTCTTAATTATCCAATTTAGTTTTAACCGTAGAAAATAAATGTCCGATGTTACTCTTCACCAAAAATTATTTTCATCTTATTAAACCAAATTTTATTAACTGATGTAAACCATGTATCTCGAATTTTTGAAATTAAACTCATAGAGGAAGTAAAATTATGTTTTGTGAAAATTTAAAATGCTTATAGAAGGTGGGTAAAAGATGGTAAAAAGTTCAATAAAATTTTATATATCTAAACTTATTATCAAATCACACCAATGAATTACATTGAACATATATAGGTATTATGTTTCTATGTTGACCTAAAACAAATTAAAATTAAATAACTAATTACTTATTTAAAAATATGGTTTTAAACTATGATGCTATGTTTTTCACTATTCATCGAAAATTGAATGTTTTTTGAAAAATACCAAAAATTCACTTAAGCTATTTCCAATATTCCGAATTCAAAAATGTAGTCCATTTTAAAAAATAATGTTTATAAAATTTTAAAAAGTGGATATTTCTATTCATAACGACTAGTTTGACTATTTGTGGTTTGTTAAAACTCCATGTTTGGTAAAACGCAAGATACTGCATTATTCAAAGGGAAACATATTATGGAAGCTTGAGGTGTTACATTCTCCCATCCATAAAATAATTTCATCCCCAAATTTCTACAATATTACTACATAAAAAGATTCGGATGGTTCATCATCATATGTTCTGTGGGTTCCCACATCGCCTCTTCCATCTTTTGGTTTCTCCATGGATTTTTTACCAGACGAGTCGTCTAGTTTCTCAGCACCAGTTCTCTAGTATCAAGAATCTTGACAGGAACTTCACAATAGAACAGATCGGGTTCCAGTTCAATTTTATCATAGGTGAGTATACGTGTTGGGTCAGACATATATTTTCTTAACAGTCATACGTGGAACACATCATGAACATTGGAGAGACATAGAGGCATTTCCAAACGATAAGCCAAAACTCTAATTCATTCTAGAATTTCAAAAGGTTTGATGTACCTGAGACTCAATTTAACATTATTAATGAATCATTTAACACCCTTCCATAGAGACACCTTCATGGAAAAAATATCACATACTTGAAATTCCAAATCCTTCCACCGATTATCGTCTAATATCTTTTTCCTACTTTGAGCTGCTTGGATGTGGGTTTCAGTAATCTTCACCTTTTCCATTGCTTCCTCAACAAGTTCTGGGCCTACATGATTTCTTTCACCAAAATCATCTCAAAATGCTTTTTGGTGAAATCTCTTTCTATATAACATTTCTTATAGTGGCATATGAATAGATGAATAAAAACCAATTGTATAATAAAATTTTACTAGAGGTAAATACTGATACCACATACATTGAATGTCAAGAGAGCAAGATATCATCATGTCTTCTAAGGTTTGAATTGTCTTTTCTCTTGGTCCATAAATTAGATGGTGGTAGGTAGTGCTCAAATGAAGTTCAGTATCCAGGCCCTTCTGAATACTTTTCATAAATCCTAATGAAAAATGGGGATCACGATCATAAACAATCTATATAGGTAGACCATGATGTTTTACAACGTCATTAATATGTAGTCTTTCTAAATTTTCAAATGGTAAATCTTCTATTATAGAAAGAAAATGTGCTGACTTGGTAAAATGATCAACAATGATCGATATTACATCATTATTTCTAAAATCCCATGGTAGTCCCATGACAAAGTCCAGCATAATATTATCCCATTTTCTATCAGGTATGGGAAGAGGATTTATGACTCCACCATGAAGTTTCCTTCCATCTTTCACTTGTTGACAAACCATACATCATGACACAAAATCAGTAATCTCCCTCTTCATGTTATCCAACTGAAAATGTTCCTTCAAATATCTATACATCTTGGTGCTTTTAGGGTGTATAGAGACATTTCAGCTATTAGCATCATCAAACAGTTCCCTTTTTAGATCAGGTATAATGGGAACACAATGTCTCTTCCCATATTTTAAAATTCTATATTTATATATGAAGTCACTAATTCTCCCATCCTTTACAGCTTTAATCTACTTTTTGAAACTCCACATCATTAGTCTGAGATCGTTCTATCCATTCTAGTACATATGGTTTCACACCCATTTGAAAAAGTATTGATGTTTTATCATCCATCGTTATTCCCATATCAATCTTTACTAGATCAATGAAAATATGATCCCTTTCAACTCTCATCTCGTTCAAAACACCAGGATCTGTTCTTCTCAAATCATATTCCATTTTATTTTCCTTCCTCGGGTTTTAGTGTGTTGTGAAACCATAATCCTTGAGTAGTTCAAGCTATCTAATTTTCTTTGTGTACAATTATTTTTGTGAGAAAATGTACTTCAAACTCTTATTATTAGTATAAATCTCACATTTTTCAACATAGAGATAGTGTCTCCCTATCTTCAGAGAGAGGATTAAAGCTACTATCTTCATATCATGAGTAGGATAGTTGTGTTAATGAAATTTTAGTTGTCGTGATGTATATGCAGTAACACTATCATTTTGCATAAGGACACAACCATGTCCTTTATTTGAAGCATCACTATAAATAACAAACCCATCATTCCCTGATGGTAGAGTCAATATAGGAGAATTTTCTAATCATATCTTCAGCTATACAAATCATTCTTCAAAATCTTGTTTCCAAACATATTTAACCCATTTACGTGTGAGTTTGGTTAATGGGTTAGCCAATCAGGAATAATTCAAGACAAAATTCCAATAATAATGTGCTAAACCAATAGAACTGTTTACCTGAGTTATAATTGTCAGTGCTGGACATTTTTGGATTTCCTTGGTCATTGAATAATTAATAGAGATTCCATCCTTAGAGAAAATATTTCCAAGAAAAGAAATCTCTTGAAGCCATAATTCACACTTATCAAACATAGCATATAATTTATTTCATCTGAGGATTTTCAGAATAGTGTGAAAGTGTTTTTCATGATCTTTATAGCTTTTTGAGTATACCAGTATATCATCAATAAATACCACTAAAATGTCATCATTCTACTCCGTGAAAACACTATTCATTAATTCCATGAATATAGATGGTGCATTAGTCAATCGAAAAAGAATTTATGTAAACTCGTAATGCCCGTTCGTAGTTTGAAATGTTTTTTTCAGAATGTCTTCCTACTTCAAACAGAACATGTGATATCCAGATCGATGGTCAATATGGGAAAAATATTGAGCTCCATGAAGTTGGTCAAATAAATCATCTAAACGAGTCAGGGGATATAGGTTCATTATTGTTATAACATTGACCTCCATGCAGTTAATGTAGAACCTCATAGATTCATCCTTCATCTTAACAAAAAGAACAGGGGTTCCCAATTTAGAAACACAAGGGATAATAAATCCCTTATTACTCAATTCCTCTAGTTGATTCATTAGTTCCACTAATTCTATGGGGGCCATTCTATAAGGGGTCTTCGATATGGGAATTGAAGCAGGAATTAAATCAATGGAAAACCCAATTTCTAATTCTAGAGAATGTCCTGGTAAATCCTCTCGAAACACGTCAACATATTCTTGCACAACATGTAATTCCTCTATTTGAACATTATTTTCCTCACTCATAATTATTTAATTCTCTTTGTCCCCAATAATTGAATTTAGTAGAGCTACTAGGTTTGGATCTAGATAAGAATCAGGTGGTGACATTTCTACTCTAAAGATAATGTACTCCTTATCATCATCGAAAATTGTAACCTCCTTCTTCATACAATAAATTTTCGCATCATGGTCTAAAATCAAATCTATTCCAAGGATTATATCAAATTAAATAATGGGTATTATGATGAGATTATTAGATAAAGAACATTTATATTACCTAATGGGAACTAATTCACAAAACATTGTTTCAATGAAACATACCTTATGAGTTTTGACTGACAACTCCCTTATTGTGCCAAATTGAAAATAACTAATTTTCATAGAAAAATGGGAAGATATGAAAAAATGTGATGATCCAGAATCAAATAAAGCATTGGTTAATCTTGAAGAAACTATTAAATTACCTTCCTCCATGCCTTTTAGAACTTCAACCTCAGTAGTAATGATCACATTATCTTGTACATTCCCCCTTTTCCTTTTATGAGGTATGTTCCCTTGGCGCATAGGAAATTCATTTTCATAATCTCCCTTTTCTCTACAATTTGAGAATTCAATATTGATATCCTATTTCTTTCCCTTACAATAACGAGCATGGTGGCCTTTTTCACAAAAATTGTAATAGAAACCAATTCCCTTCAGGCAAGTACCATGGTATTTCATCACACATTTAACGTAGGATAGATATTCAATTTTTCTTTTCTTCCCCTTATTTCCATTTCCAATGTGATCAGCTGATCTATTCTTATCTTACTTTTCATTGAATTTATAAGAGTTGGATAATTCATTTTCTATCTTGATAGTGCATGAGACAATATCTTCATATAATGGGAAGGATTATGTGACTAATGCTTGATGGAAAAATGGTTTTAACCCACCAAAAAATCAAACAATTTTACTCGTTCTATTATTTATAAAATTTAAGCATTCCTTTATAACCCTGTAATGTTAGCCTCATACTGTGCGACATTCTCGTCCTCATTTTTCCTCACACTCAAAAATTGTCTTTCCATATCCACTCAATGGTCACGAAGAAAGTATTATTCTAAGAAAATATATTTAAACTACTTCCCTTACATGTTTGATACTTCTTCATCTTAATTTTTGTTTTGGATTAATGACCACCATTGATATGCATCTCCCATGTGGTGATAAACTTCCATGCCAATTTTTTCCATTTCGCAACTCTTCAATGCATGAAATATTTTCTCTAATGAAAATTTTCCATTTCACTGAAACTAATGGATTTGAACTCCCATTAAATGTTTGTGGTTTTTGCCTCATGAAATAGTCAAATATTGATCCTCCGCATTGTGGACCAGGGTGGTACATATGGGTAAGGTTATTATTCATTACATGAGTTACTTGTCTTATTATGGAGATAATATGATCTGTACCAGTTGCATCACCAGGTCCACTATAATTATCATCATTAGGAGGGAAATCCCTTCATGAATTACGTGCATTTATTTGGTTTCCATTACTTCAACAAGGCACCATTTCAATGCAATGGTATACACTAGATTAGTTTATGAATCGCAATACATAATCCAAATTTTTTAAAATAGTTAACACAAATTGAAAAATTTATAGATATCATCCATCATCATAAAAAATTGTTTTCATTGAGATGGTATATATTCATTTATCCTTAATAATGCTTTGTAATTAAAATGTGAATTATCCTAAGCATATCCCCCAGGAGTGTCGTAACCAAGAGTGTAACAAATCCTGTTGTCGTGTACAAGGATACCCCGGGTCAAGCCCGAAACTCCTTATAAGATTTCTCACTCCTAAGTATATCTGTGCTAGAGCCACCTCTCATTTCTCGTATCTAGACATGGAAGTATTACATGGAAAATATAGAAAATCTCAACCTTACAAAAATTCTAGAACGTTCTACTATAACAATCCTCACAGTCTATATTATGATAATGTTCTCTAATCAGAGTATATCTAAATATAATTTCCAATGTTTGTACTAAAATTCCTCTGATACCGACTATAATGCCCCAAACCCTATTACCTAGTGTCAGTGCATTATTACATAACATTTTCATGATAATAAGGGATAAAATCCCTAAAGACCAATCAGTTTAGAATCCTTGGATGTTCTAGATACCTTCAGAAGTTTTACATTACATCCTAAAATAAATACATTAAATTCTTTTCCACTTTTAACACATCTATATATTAATAATATCCCTATAGGTCTACCATAAAATACTTCTTCATATCTTAGAAAAAATTAAACATTGAGGGGGGTGAGCTCAGAAGCTCGGTAAGGATAACAATATAGAAGAAACTTTCATAAATAAGCATAACAATTTAAGGCTAGGTACAAGACTAAAAAATCCTATTAAACTTAAACTTCAAAATAATATGGAAAAAATAAATCAAATTATCCAATTTAATTATTCTGATGGATATTCAAGTAGTAAAATAATCACATTTAACATTAATAAACAATTTCATAATGTTGGAATACATAATGCCAGTTTTCATAACCATTATGGTATGGCCTTCTTCCATGACTATAAATTTGATTTTTTCTAGGCCTTCTTCCAAGACACTAGTATTCCTCATGAGTCTAACTGATGCATCGAGGAGCTATCACGGGCTCCACTTGTCACTTACTAAGTCTAATGAATTCCCAATAAGAAAAGGATAAAACATAATATAAACATTCATCCTAAAACTAGCATAATAAATGTCAATACATTATCCATAAACCATTAGTGGTGTAAATATAACACATTCACAATAAAACATATAAAAAAACCTTCAATAGAATATGTAACATTTGTATCATATTAATACAACTTCAAACAAGCTTGAAATTTATCAAAGGATGTTTACATAGATAAAATCCAATTTTTTTTAGAAAACAATATCTCTTTCTATTTTGAAATCATTTAATAGTCACATAATTATAAACTAATGTATTTATTTTGAAAATATTCTAATAATCTTTTATGGGAAGCCTAAACATTGTTATAATGCTGGAAAATATCTGCACCTGTCATATATGTTTATTGAAAGAAATTCTTACCATAATTTTGTCAAGAAGGTCATAATGTACCTTGTTTGGAATACAACTAAAAGATTCCTTTCAAAAAATATGTGGTCAAATAAGGTTTTAAATGTATTTAAACCATATCTATGAAATAGTAAAATTGTTTTGAATTAAATTTTAATGAAAACACCGATATGGATGATACAGAGGTCCCAGAAGATATATACATATTAACAGCCTCAGATAAGTAAAGAGATTATAGAATTGACCATTACCCCGTACTTTTCCATATTAAAGGGTACATTAACCTCCTATATAATAGTTAAATCAATTTTATTAAATTTAAAAAGAATCTTATACATAAATATTATATCATATATGATCTTCTAATATTTCTTTGTTAATAATATTTTAGTAGTATAATTGTTTCAGGTGTTAAATGATTAGTTTTCTGTTATATGCTTGGTTACATAAGCCATGTTTATTACAGATATGATGTATTTTATTCATATAAGGAATGATATTTTTTTCACAAGCTTTCTTTCTAAAAATAAAACGAATATTATCCTTGAATAACTGTAATGGAAAATGCATCTCATCACATTCGTGGAGACAGTAATCCGTACGTACGCACGCGCGTCAATATCATTATATTGATGGTAAAATCATATTTAATATGATTTTATATCATATATACAATGTCATTAACCTGTTATGATTATTATTTACATTATTTATACACATTATTATACCCATCCAAAAAATCAGTTTTTTAATAACAAACTACACCACGACAGGTAGACGGTAAGCCACATCTACGCATGCATGGTGACATTGTCATTTATAGGATGGATAGAATAATGAATATAGTTTTACCATATTTATAATAACATCACTACATGTTGAAGGTACTGGAGTAATTATTTTTTTATGGAAACAATAATGAATGAACAAGTGGAAGAAGAAAAGAACACGAAAGAGGGTGGTGAATTTATTATCTCTTCTTCAGGAACTTTTTTTTGCGTTGATCAAAAGGGATACATAGGATGGATTTATGATCCATGTAAGACCACAAGGTTGAAAGGTTTTTAGTTGAGAAGATATTTGGGTAGGGTTTGGCTGAGCCAAATGGCTTTGGAGGTGTGAAATTAAGAGATGGGTAAGTACCCTTTTATAAGAGAGATGAGGATAACTTTAGGAAAAGATTGAAATATTATTTTATAATAAAATAATTTTCGGTTCATAATGTCTCCAAAATGATATATTTTGAGGATATGGTGTTTAAGGGTCAAAAAACGCTCATTAAATATGGGTTAGACATGTTTTGGTCACCATATTAACGTTATCTATTAGATTTAACTATTAGTTAAATAGTTTTACATTTACCATGTCTCTTTGTATTATTATTTCATATTGTAAATAAAGATACTATAAACTAACAAGTGAACCCCGAGTGGTTCATTATTAATATATATAACATTATACATGTTTTTTGTCCAATCTTTATATTTTTAGGAATATTATATCAATCAATAATATAGTATATGTTTTAAAAACTAAATTATGTCAATTTTGACACAATTTATTATTTGATTTTTTTTAATCCATAAAAGGTTTATCACTAAGAATAAAATTTATTTTATCAACCATAACATGTCTTATTAACCTAGAAAATTCGTGGAAATAATCGTAAGTCTCAATTTACATTTATTTGGATATTAATAATATCAATTATTTTAATATTTCATTAATAAGGTAATTAATTCATCATCATTCTGTCATAAAAAATTTAAATTATTTAATGTCTAAAAATTATAAACAAAATAACATTATGTAGGAAATCTATTTTTATGTTTAATGAATATTTATAGTCAAATTTATATTATGTGGAACACAATATTAAATTTTTTTTATTTTTTAAACATCGAATTTAACTCCTTTAACTCTTCTTTAAATAAAATAATACTAAATGTATTAATCTAATCCAAGTGGACCAAAGAGGATAATAGTTTATTCCTAAGCTTTTTTTTGGTAAAATTAAACTTATCCAATAGAATTAATACATATGTTATGGTAATTATAATATCTATTTTAAGCTTAATTACACTATTTACTTTTAACCATGGTAAATAAAACTCAAAAGTTACTATTCACCGCAAATTACTTCCATCTTATTGAACCACATATTACTTATTTATGTCAACTTTGTCTCTAGTATTTATGAAATTTAATTCACAAAAGCAGGAAAATTATGTTTCATGCAAATTTGTGAATGCTCCTAAAAGGTGGGTAAAAGACTATAAAACGTTCAATAAAATTTAATATATCTAAACATATTATAAAATGATTCTAATGAATTACATTGAGAATATATTGGATTTATGTATCCATTTATACATAAAGTAAATTAAAATAAAATAACTAATTAATTAAATAAGAAGTCGGTTTTAAAAAATAATGGAGGGTTTTCACTATTCATAAAAAATTGAATGTTTTCTGAAAAATACCAAAAATTAACCCAAAGCTATTTCCAATTTTATGAATTCAAAAATGAAGTCCATTTTAAAAAATTGAATTTATAAAACTCTGAAAAGTGGGTATTACTATTCATAATGGCACGTTTGATTGTTCGTGGTGTTTTAAAACACCATACTGCGTACAACGCAAGCTACTGCAATATTTATTGGGAAATGTGTTGTAGAAGATTGGGGTGTTACATTGACTTATTAAGGTACTTATAATTTACATTTGAAGAAGTGGATTTCAGATCTAAACATGGCTATAAATCTCATGGTGATGATGATGAGATGTATATTAAGACTATTTCCAACTTGATACGCTTGGGCCAACATGGGCCTAAGGTAGATAGTAATTTTGTCTAACTCACACCATATATTCCTTAATTTATGGACAATATGTGAGATTATGACATGTGATTTTATAGTGTAATAGTGGATAGAATTTGTGTAAGGGGATGTTAGGAACCCATTTATATATATATATGTGTATGTTCTTAATATTGTTTTTATAAATATACGCATTATTTGGTGTGTTAGGTATGGTATGAATGTAAAATTATTAGTTAAAATTTTTAGGTGAGTTCTTAGTTTCAATTGTTTCCTTACTCAGATTCATAAAGATTTTTCACCTTTTCCATGAGATGAATGATGGAGGATCCTAGTGAGTATAAATAATTTTCTCACCCTATTAATAAAAACATATTTTAGGCAAGTAGGAGATGTTTGGTGATTGACTTATACATTTAAGTTTTATGATTTATCCAAGAAAAGTTATAGTATCGAGGTTTCTATATTGTCTATATTTTAGTATTTATATTTTTGGAGTAATGATATAATATTTACATAATGGGATTACATATTTATTTATTTTGAGTATGTGTCTTTTATTTTTTTCCTCACTAGTTATTTATAAAATCTTTATGGGGGTAATGCCTTCAATGTTTATTATCATATACTAATAGTAAATTCTTTTTTTCAAATTCCTTTTTGATATTGGATTTAGACTTCTTTATCACTTTTCCATCATTTTTATCATATGATGGGTAACATTGGAGGTACAGTTTTATTTATTTATTTTTGTAAATATAGATTCTGTTCAATTAACTTTATAAATATGGAATATAATTTTATAATTTTAAGATAATAATTATAAACAACCTATATGTTAATATTAACACATTAAATTTTCCCATATTTTTTAAATTATGATCAAATTATAATTAAATTTTAGTTTCAGTATAAATATTTATATCAAAATTATATTCAACAGGCTATATATTTAATATATTTAATATTTATAATTAATATTAAATGTGTATTAGATGTGTTAAAAACATATAATAAATATATAAAATATTTTCAATAAAAAATTTATAATCACTTTATACAATAATGATATATCCAAATATTCCCATTTTATATAATTTAAAAACAATTTCATATATATATATATATAAATGATTTCATAATTGATAAAGCGTTAAAATAAAAAATCTTCCTATATATCATATTCATTGTTATAAACATATTTTAATCTGTTATTTACAGAAAAACCTATAATGTTGGTTCTCATAGCTAAATTTCGACCTATAATACCTCTTTCATACATTGGAAATAATTTCATATGATACACCATATATCATATTATTTAAACAAGAAAATACTTTTAAAAAATGAAAATAATTTATATAATCACTTCTATAACTGTTAATTAAATAATAAAAAATGTTATGATACTCTATAAAGTAATTATTTATCACATGTCATGTCTGTTTCCATATAATTCCTTATAAAATTATATGGCCATATCTTATTATGTTTCATATAATAATATATTCTTTATTTATAAATCAATATCATTTTTAATGATACGGGATATTATATCTAATTTCTATATTTTTTAACAAGCTTTATAAAATAAAAGTTAACATAGAACTGCTTTGACACTACTGTGTGTTTTATTTTTATTGAATAATAATTATTACTGAAATCAAATATAGGAATATAAACATAAAAATAGATGCCCAAATGTTTTAATCTAAATCACTGAATATTAGATATTGAAGAATATATAATGCCCTAAATATAGTCTTTATTCTTGACTCTAATAAAAAAATTGATGTAGATCACATGAAAGTGTGAAATGAAATATTTCCACTTATAGTGTCATTAGGGTAATGAATAACATGATTCATGGGTGAGATATTGACTTGATCTATAGTATATTATTTTATCTCTATGGTAAATGAAGTAGGATGAGAGATAATTGAAATGAGAGAATCAATAGAATGACTTCAGTCCTTATAATTTCAACAATATATGAATATAGGCCTTTGGGATACAACTTGAGAATTTATAAATTTTAAATAAATTTTATTAAATTATATCATAATACCTTAATTAATAAAAAAAATTATAACCTTCGACCATATATAGTTATCTTTAAAAATTATCTATAATGAACCATGTTTTTTCGTAGTGTAATTGGGGAAAAATTTAAAAATCAAATTGATTATTATAAGGGGTAAACTAGTGATTTTACAAATTATGATAATATCAAATAATTTTGTAGACCAAAAAATGTTACATGTAATAGGTTGGTTACTCTATTACAAGAATTCAGAGGAATCCAATGTTAGTTTAATTTCTACTGAATAATTAATGTTAACTATTCGTTGTAATAGATATATATTTCTCCACTCTCATTAATTCGACTGTATATTTTGTAATGAACATAATATTATTATTTTTTACTATTCATTTTTTTCTGGAATTGGTGGTACTTCCTCAGTTTGTACTAATCTCTTGTCTGGTGTTGATGGTGGGATATGGGCGCTTTATCTTTCACATTTTTTATTCTTGTTTTTAATTTTCATTTTTCATATCCATTTACTCCTCATTATTTATGTTTATTAAGAGAATTGGTTTCCATCACCATTAATGAGTTTTTAGAGGGAGATGGATATATATAAATAAGTATAGAGGAAATGAGGTATTTATATGTAGCTTGGGAGGAGCCAAACCATTATGTGGTAGAGGTAGATCACGAAAAATGGTGAACCTTCTATGGATCCCACAAAAAGGAATGATATATTTATATTTATAACACATATCCCCAAATATTTATCTCATTATAAACTTAAATCTCTATAATGGCTTCTGAGGACCCCTTTTTGGTTAATGTATATTTTTTGGGGAGAAAATGAGGATTCAAGTCAGTATAAGGGGTTTCCTATTACGAAATACCTATCACATTATGCGTATTTCATGAAAAGATGTTTTATGTTTTTTATATTTAGTGATGATAATTTTTTTATATTTAAATTTCAAGTATTGGTACCCATCCATATGGTTGAGTTCCTATCTAGATAGCCCATGTAAATGGTACTTGCTGATGTAATGTACAAAACATGACCCCATGAAGAATACACACCATTTAGAAGTACATGACCATAAAGGATAAATTACCAAAACATGTGAGGTTCACAAATAACTACCCCATATAGGATACATTCATTGTATATGGTGTACGAACTGTGTAAATGGTATTTACATTCCATGTCCTATTAAAGTGCCTTCCCGGGCGGGGATTTGAGTGTACAAAATATGTACTAGGGTATATATGGAGGGTGCTCCTCCCATGTTACCCCATTGATGTGATTTTATATCTCCAATAGATTGAGATAGAATTGGTCTCAATATTAATTGATCGTTAGAGTTTATCCATGAGATAATGATGGGGAACCCTTGGTTTGATTCAAGGGCCCCGAAAAGTTATTTTGGGGGAATGATATATATTGGATAGGTTCATTCAATAATAATTAGATATGGTTATCTATTGGGAGTGAGAGTGTTGATCTGAGGTCGGCCACAATAAATCACACAAATTGGTATTCAGATAATATTTTTTTGTCCAGGATATCATATTATATTTTATCCTAGTGAATTCCATGTAGGATACCTCAAGCTTGTTACTGTTACCAGTGGTCCCATGTCAGATTCCTTCATATACGTATGGACCTATTGAATCCTAGGTAAGACCTGAATACTTGTTTACTCTATCATAATATCCCATATATGAAGCCTCATTCTTTTTACACTATTAATGAGGGTCCCATTTGGGATGTCACTTCTTTTGAATCATCTACGAGGATCCAGAGTTGGATGCATCCTTCCCGTCTTGACATAAGGTTCCCAATGGGTAACCCAATGTTTTACCCAACCAATGATATTGCATTGGTGCATTGGGTAGTGGTTTTATAGGGTTTATCCTCATAATTCATAACAATCATATAATATAAGAGGTTGTGAGAGTAGTGGTGGGTTTACCTGTTCATCCACCCCCACTATTTTTTATGGGGTAAAATGATTATAGTTATTGTATCTAGGATTTTTTAATGTCCATACTAGTTTCTATATGATGGAATTGACATTACTTTAGGTTTAATCATGATACAAAGATGTCATTAATGTTATATGGTTGATGTAACTTTTTTTATTAATGAGACATTTCATTGAGTGATACCTAAATTCCCAATCCAAAATTCTTGGGATATAAATAATTGATTAATGAGTTTAATTGACCATGATTTTCAGCATGGAGGTCCCCAACATTGAATTGATATATTCTTGAATATCCATTATTCTCTACCATATTGAAAACCTAACTATGATGTTGGGCATGGAATTCAACATCCCATTGTAATACAATTATTCATGAAATCCTCATTGGTGGACATAGAGTTCCAAAACTACGATTCAATTGTTTGATATGGTTCTCCAGAACCATTTTTATGGTTTCTAGGAGTTGCGCTTCACACCCCCACAGAATGGGATGATTAAAATAAATATTTATAACATTGTGACTATAATTATTGGGATGTAAATCAATGTAGATTTCTCTTTACACATTGCCTAAGGGACATCCCCTTAGGGACTATCTGAGTAGAAATTTCATGATTTCCCATGAACCAGGACCTAGGATTCAAATATTGGACTATATTGACAAGGATTTAGTAGCACGATTTCAAGACTAATTAGTTTTTAAAGTATGTGAATTGGTATAGGACATCATTAGTTATAGTAATTTGAGGTGAGAAAGAGTGGACCCATGGATAAGACAAGTATCCCACTATAGTGATGAATCATGATAAGAAAACTGTAGGGTTAGGATTGAAGAATGTATTTTTTTTAAGAATTATGGAAAAAAGAATCAGATTAATCTCAAACAGCCGAGTGGTATGTTATCAAGATCAAACCAATTTTTATAGGATTTAATGTTGTTTGGATCTTAGAAACTAGGTTATCATATGGATTGAGTTTTCTATTGACAGTTATCATGGATTCGTGAGTTTTATGAATCAGATCCTTTTCCTTGTTATGTATATACATATAAATATTTTTATATATGGGTTTATATATACATTGATATATATTATGGCTTTAGACTAGGGACATTCCAAACTAGGTAGTGTAGTGTTCTCAATCGGGATCATGGATTCAAGTATTGACTCCATGTTTATTTTATTTATCATTTCCTATTGTGACTCATATAGTATGATCATATTTCATGAGGATGCAATTATGAAAGTAGTTTTATAAGTTCATAATTGGGGTGGCCTTTTGAGATTACCTAACATCCTTTTATATACCCTATAAGTGCATGAACACCTCATGTATTCTTTTCATGATGTGAAATTATTTCATGAAGTATAGGGATTAGGACCATGGATCCATGATCGATGAGATCCACTCTTTTTGATTCTTTTGATTTTGATGAAGTAGCTCATCAGTGTCTTAGAGGCTGGTTATCTGGTGTGGGATAGAGTTAGTGTTAGATCCTTATATATTTATGTAAGTTTCATGTGTAATATGCTAAATGTATGGTGGGTCTAGTGGGTGAACAATGATTTATGAACGTTGTGTTTATGTATGTTTTTTTAGAATTTAAATTATTATGACACCATGATTTTTTTCAATATGTTTACTTCTTCTGTGCTATGAATATTACTATTATAGATGATGTTCTGTAAATTCATTGTTATTGTACATTGATATGAGGTCATAGTATCCATTCTATAACACTATAGGACATCACTTCTTGTCAATACCATCTAGCATCTGGGCGACATGATTGAGTCCTTTCAAAAATCCATATTAGGGCATCAATTTAGTGCACCCAAGAGGGGATGTTAAAAATTGGCATTAGAGGATTTAGTTTTCTTATTTTTATTTATTATTTGGGATATGGAATGCATGAGTGTTAGGGATGATTTTTATCCTATAAGGCATATTGAAATGGTGAACTGAAGACAACTATTTTTTAAATATTTCATTTATACTATGGATATGGGATTGATGTTCTTTAAATACCATGTATCATTTTTATTTTATTTTTTCATTATGTGATGAACATATTGTGTGGAGTTTGTGATTTATTTAGATTTAGGGATCTCCTCCAATTATTTATATTCTAGTACTTTTTTTGAGTCTTGGTTTGAAAAAAATAAGTAATCTCGTGAATCATATTTGGATTGTTGGTTCCAAATGTCATAAACCTACTAGTGAATTATTTTACTGATGATAGAGGGTGATTTTTTAATTTGTCTACAATACTTTTAATTGTCTTTAGAAATAAGGTATTGGAGGAACTCTACACTATTGAGCTGACATAAATATTTTTCCTTCTAGTGGGTGTTCATGTGAAAATATAGTGATACATTTGATGGTGAAATTGGTGAATCATTTCTCATGAATTAGAGTTTTAGTGACCCAATTTGGTTGATAATGAACATAGAGAAAATTTTTTGGACACATTTTAGTGTTTTCGTTCATTGGATTGGTTATTTAAATTGTTTATGACAACCTATATAATGTTTTAAAAAATATCATGGAATGAAATTATACAAAACAAAACCACATGCTTATGATGTGACTCATATCATTAAAACAATGATATAAAAATACTATTGGACCTTGTTTTCCACCTCCAATAGTTGGTACAATATTTCAAGGTGATATTGTTAGGACACATTATATGATTTCAATAGAAACTGAACATATATAGAGAACTAGAACCCCATGAGTGTATTATTGTGTAATGAAACCTGATGAGTTTCAGCTAATATTTCATACTATGTTTATATCACGAAGTACTGGGTAAATACTATATGAGGATGCAAAGAGATGATTTAGGCCTAGCTGGGTTGATGCTTGATTTTTTACCATGTAAGGTTGATGAATTATACACTATTTTTAGTTTGAGATTTTATAGTAGATTTAGATGCCCTATATTGAGATAGGTGTGTGAATGCTACCAAATTAGGTGTAACCTTGTAGAGAGGTGTGACCTTTTGATAGGTGGTTATACCTAGGGAACCTTATACGAAGCTTGATCAGTTAGGATAAGATTAAGACCTTTATGCCATTATTTATAACAAAAAAATAGATAAATATTCACTTTGAAAAAAGTAAATATATGATTATGGTTTTCTAAGGTATGTGGATTCATTTTTAGTATGTTATATTATTTTAGTTCATTCTAAGACTAATGGATGGTATGTGATTTTATTTTTTGTTATTATAGTGGTGATGTCATATCCTCATGTGCATGAACATGTGGTTCTCTAATTTCAAGATTTACCACAATATGAAGGATTTTTTAGTTTCTATCTTGTTTTTCTATAGCTTATATTGTTTAAAATGATGTTCTTTTGTGGGATAAATCTCATATAATAATATAAAATGTGACATGAAATCATGGGGTATATCATGGCACATATATAGTAAAAAAAATTGAAAAGGATTTCCAAGGGTGATCATAATGTAGTGAGGATAGATTTCCATCTAGTTTTGTTAGTATGGATTTTGTAGTAGAAAAAAATTCAAGAGTGTGATTATGGTGATGACCCGGTTGTATGGTTTGGTACACCCATTCTGTTGCATGGGAAATAAATGTTACATTTCATTAGTGTGTTGTACCATTATAATATTAAACCGTTGAGTGGTTATGTGGGATTAGAGTAACATTGTTTGCAAAGAAACTTATCCGTTATGGTTTCTTTCAAGTTTTGAATATGTGAGAAATATCCCTCAAAGGTAGAGTATAAATCAATAATGGATCAACTTCTAGGCGGGGTTGACCAACTACATATTTAGACACTCATGACCAAAATAAATGTTTTTGAGAGTTTGTTAAAGGAATTTCTATCCCATATAATTTTATCATGTATTTTTGATAAATGGACAATTATATTAATGGAATATTGGTTTCATCCTAGTTAGAGATGCTCATTCACTATAAGTCGACATTTTCTTGAGTAGACTGAGAAAGGGTCCTTCACAAGCCAGGATTTTTAAATTTCATTCCCAGATTGATGAAGGAACCTACTAAGGATACCTTCTAGTTATGTATATGGTAATTCGTATTATTGTAAGTGAATTGTTCATCATGTTATGGGTGGTGTCCCTCATGATTAATTGACATCTTCAATTTAACATGGAAATCATTCTCTTGAATTAGGAATCATTGAAAATTTGATACAACATTGTTGGTGAAATTGTATGAGTGGTTTTTGAAACTCCCATATTTTTTTCTAGTAATATATATTGTGTGGGGAATTGAGATTGGTTCTAGGTTGTAGCTTGATAATTAGAGTTCTCATATACCATATATGTTTAGATCGATCACAACAGTATTCCTCCCATGATGGAGAAGTTGTGAACATTAGGAGACTGGTTGTTAGATGGTCATGATAGAATAGTTTTTTATATTTTTTAGATGATAGCATGGTTTTCATAAGAACAATGGCTTCTAGAGGATGATAATGGTTATGGTTGTGAGTATTGAATGAATAATTTTTCCTGACTGTAATTTTGGATGATATTTATATATTTTTTAGATTTGTATGAGTTAAATTGGTACGTTTCTACTATCTGATGATCATGGATAATTTTTATAACCAATGTGGTTATCCTCGAATTTGTTTTTTACTAGAGTAATGTATTTTTTTTAACTCATGTTTATTTTAATTTTTGGGAATTAATAATGTTGAATATTTAGTTATTTAAACAATAATTTTCTGCACACATTCATTACGATATATCTATTGAAGAGAAAAATGTATTTTGATTTTACCTTATCCATTGAGAGTGGAATGGTGTTTTTTTGGTGAGGGATAATCTCATATTAGAAATTGTGGTTCGGTCCATGTCCCTTTTCTATTTAATTTCATTTCTTCACAATAATTTTCCTATTTCTATTCTCTTTTATCCCCTTGATTCTCTTAAATGAACTATATGGTATTCCTTCACCCCAATTAATGGATGAGGGGAAAGATAAACAGATTTAATGATGGATATTAGAAGATCGATGTCGTCTTAATACTCAGGATGAGATGGATCGTCATGCGGTGATGATAGATCATAGAAAAGGATAAATCTTGGGTGGTTTACACTAAATGGTAGGTTATTTTTATGTTTATGTCATAGATCAATTTCTATATTCCAATTTTATGTTTGAAGGTCATATACTGTCTAATATGGACTACATGAGGTTTATCAAAAAACTGTGGGGAGAAAATGGGGGTTTATTTCAACTCATTTTGTTTCCCTTTAGGAAATCTTAATAACATAGCATGCAGTTCATGAAAATTCATTATGTATTCATACCTTTAGTAGAGGATGATATTTTTTTAATTACAATCAATTTATATATTATACACACAATTTACTAGTACTCCACCAAATTATAGTGTACGTGGTCTGAATTCATGTGTAGTGGTTCTTGGTAGTGTAAATTACATGGCTAAACCCTATGTCGATTATAAACCATGTAGAAATACATTTTAAGGAAGTATATGTTGCTAGGCCATGGGAGGTACATAAGAAAGTATCTCATGTAGGGTAAATTCCCTATAAATAATATACAATCAATTTCCTATTGAATTATAGACCTTGTCCGACTACAATACATAATATTTTGGGGTTTCAATGGTGCATGTTATGTACTAGGGTATACATGGTTTGAACTATTGTGTTACTAATATTTTGAGTATTTATAGAATTTCATTCCATAGATCATTAATTTTACACATGATTAGCCAATCCTTATATTTTTCTAGGTAGATCGTGATGGTGGAACACGTGGGGTGATTTGAGGACTCCTAAAAGGTGGGATGGGGTGAAGATGAAATAATACAGAGTTGATTCTTCTAATTATTATATTTGTTTACCTCCTCAGATTGACAACAATGATTTGAGGTAGTTAAAATTCAATTTCTGCATACTATTATTCAAATATGATTCATATTAGTCAATGAGGTCATCTTATAACATGACCTTTTGTGTCTTATGTTGGATGCCTCCATCTTATTTCTATTACTGAGAGATCCACGTGGGATGCCTGCACAAACATACAAACGTAGAGACTCCCATCTAGTATCCCTATATTTTTAATACAAAAAAATATCTCATGTGGGATTACTCCAAATAAAAACATTTTTATCTTGGTTCCATATTGGATTCCTCTTCGTATCTACCATCTCTAAGGATCCAAGGTTGTATAATTCATTTATGTTGTGAATTATGGGATCGAGTGGTTACCCTAGCATTTCATTGACCCACAACTTTTTCATTGAGGTATGCGTAGTTATGGGACCATGTGAATCCATAGAATCCATGATAAAATTTTAAGGTAATAAAATATGACAATAGTGGTGGGATTAGGTGTTCAACAACCCAAACATTTGTTTATAAATTCAAGGGATTATTTTTGAAGAATATATGATTTACAGATGTAATTACTTGGTTTATTCCAATAATATTATGATGGATATATATTATCTCATTATAGACATACATAATTCCAGGGGTCTCGTAGCTATGTCGCTTTTATTGGAATGTCACATGGACTTGAGTGATACCAAGATTTCCATGAAATAATTTCATTGGAAGACTCATAAGATGAATGAATTTGCATGGATGCTATACTATAATTGGAACTCCTGATCGATAAATTGATATATCCAAAGGGGTCAATTAAAATGTAAACAATTCATTATTTCTATGGATTTTATACATGTTGTTTCTCATCCAATTATATTTCAATTGGAAATAGTATTCCACATTAGTGCACATGGTTCCCCATAGGTATGATTGGGTAACTAGAAATGGTTCTCAACACCCCTTGAACAAGTTTTTTGGATGTGGAACCTCCCAAACCCATCATTTAGAATGTGTACATGATTCTCCATGCCCTTTGTGGCACTATTTATTGCACACAGTTTTCCATAAAGTGTACTCTCTACCCATCACCAACGATTTATCTCTTTTTGAGAAAATCCGAGCAATAATGTCGTGATTTTGTATAGATCATGTCCTAAGATTCCAAAATTTTATGAGATTTACATAAAATTAGATTCATGACTTTTTGGTTGGTTCTTTTTTAATAATATTTATATCAGTACATGAAATCCTTTATTACTGTGATTGGAGGTGAGTGTAGGTGAACCAATGGATATGAAATGTATCAACCTGTTTGGACATAGATTTCATAGATACATTTTATACAATGGTTGAAGTAGGTATTTATAGATTGGTATTCTATACTAGAGGGTGTCCATAATGTAACATAATTTATTGGTATGACATCTATCTTTTATCCCCTATTACACGATGTATAGTCTAACAGATTTTGGATATTAGGATCAACATTGGATTGAGTAGTATTAGGACATTTTCACAGATTCCTTTTTCGTATACCAATAATAAATGTCATTATCACATGTATTCCTATATATATATATATGTGGTTTTATATATTCAAATAATGGCAATATAATATGGACATTTAGACCTATGATGTAACATCCCAATTTTTTATATTATGCCTCTTTTAAATTTTATTATCTTTGATAGTTTATACTATATGCAACATCATCATAAAAATTATAATAAATAATTAATCATGAAATTTGGAATATTAATGTGACCATTAGAAAATTTAATATGACCAATAGAGTCTTACCTTCAACGGTGAAAGTAAACATAAAATTTAAGGATCATATAAATGAAAATATGAAATATTTATATCAATCACTAAGTAAATAATGTTTAAAAAAATAAATTTAGGGATGTGAGTTTTGTGAATCCTAAATGTTTATTTTCAATTTTATAACTAATATAAGGATTTAATATATAATTTATTTTTTTAAAATAGATTTATAAATTTATATGTTGTTTTCTTATAATTATAAATTAATTTTTTTAGACCTTAGTAATGTTTTAAAATTGTTATAAACATTGTTATAATATTAAAATATGGATTTTAAATGGAATGTTGATGTTATCTAAGAATTATATGTCATATATTTGGAAAAAAAATTATAAAATATTTTTCATTTTTAATAATACTTTTCAAGAAATTGTTCGATTGATTTATTAGTTTTTTTATAAAATAGTTTATTTTTATATAGTGAAATATGATAATTTACTATGTATATACATTATAAATTAATGTACACTTTTCCTTGAACAAAAACTATTATAATCATCATTACATTTGACTAAATTTAAAACCTTTTGGAATTTATAAAAAATAACCAAAACTATTCTTAGAAATCCTTCTAATTAATAATCCAATGAATAAAATATTCAAAAAAACATCCCACCTTCCACCATAAATTCCATCCCCACCACCCCATCTCTACAATCCTCTAATTCCTTAAATTATGGTTACATTATTCCCATTTCATGTAACATACCTATCCCTTATGTTTTGGTCTTTATTGCCTCGCCAAAATTCAATTTCATTTATCTCTAAGGAGATCCTTATTGTAAATAATTTAAGAGGTAAATCTTGTTTCATTAGTTTAATTTTAATTAAATTTATTTTATTTTATTATCATTTGACTATCTCCTCTATCCAAACATTAATGATAACTCTTGTATAATGTATACATTATAATTTTCCTTTGATAATGGAATATCCACCATCAATTCTTTTTTCTTACCCTTTTTTTGTGTAAATTAAAATTTCAATTGTTTGGTGTTGATTAACCTCCTTTGTGGAGGATGATTATTTCGTTTTTTGACACCACCACATACACTATTCATAATAGAATTTGAATTGTTAAATAATATTATAATATATATATATATATTAAGACATAATTTCTATTCTAGAATCAACATATAAAAATTATATTAACTAATAAAGTTAAACATTTATGTGATTTTTAAATAAACATCAAAATATTCAAAATGGTTATAATTAACATTTTATCTAATTAATCATACTCATATACTGAAAAGTATATATAAGACCCTTAAATCTTATGTATATTAATTAATAATATATAAATATTTTTTTCGGGATAATATTTCCCATTTCATGTATACATGTGAACCAATCATAAAAACCAAGGAAACGAAAAATTCATAACAATGAAATTGAATCATATAACTCCTTAAAATAACTATAAATGAACATAATGTATTTATAATAAAACTAATAAATGAATAATTGTATATGAATTAAATTATTTAATAATAATAATTTCATAATAAAGGTTATTGAGTACATGTGAAGAACAATTTCTCACATAAGGTAGGAGATTACACCTGAATATCCATTTTTTAATTCAAGTTATGCTTTATGTCTCTTTAAACAAGTGTTAAAATTAGTTATTTTTGGTGAAAATATTCTAAATTTTGATTATTTTTCAAAATCATATATCCAAATCATTTCATATTTCTTTTATGGGGTAATAAATATTTTTGAAGGTTCCCTTTCAAATTACCCCCGATAATAAAAAACCGATTAAAAGGAACATCCAAACTTCTCATAAATTTCCAGGTAAATTAAATAATATTTTTTTTGAATTTTATATTTTTTTTCAAAATCACTCTAATTATAATGAAATACTATGTTTTCTCTTTTCTGGTTTTCTGTATGAAATTAATCTGTTTCCACTTTAAATAATCTTTTATATTTCCTCTTAAACAAAACTTATGTAGCTTAATTTTATGTTTTATGATAACACTTTTTACATGTTTTCACTTCAGATGTACGTAATTGTTTTACAAAAACATAATTTAATTTTCCATACCTTTTATTTCATGGCGATTCATGTTTATAATCTGATTTTATGGAAACTTCAAATGATTTTTCCAAAAGTAATCCACATTCTAACGTAAACGGTAAATTTTATCAATTATTTATCTATGTTTATATCAGTGTTTTAAAATATATTTCTACTCCATCTGTTGAATCTTAATAATTATTTAATTTTATAACTTATGTTACCATCTACCCTATTTAACTTAATTGTTTATTGTTATTAATGGGGATACAATATATTTATTCCATTCACTGCATTAATGTTGATGGTTTGTGAATATATATATATATATATATTGATTTGTAAAAGATATTAACATTTCGTATGATATTTTCAATATGAATGTATATGATGATTTTGTCTAACTATTTTCATATATTAAATGAATTGGACTTATTTTATGATTAGTGGGACCTACTATATCCCCCAATTCATTAGAAGTTCTCATCAGACAATACTGATTGGGTTTTTAATCATTTATGAATGGTGTCTTGGTAGAATCCTTAGTGGTTTGTTTATGAGTTCCAAAATTATTCAGTCCGTAATTTTGATTCTATTAATTAATAATCCATGTTAATATTCTACTATTAATGTATCCACAGTCAAGTTTCATATTAATTTTATTATCTATATTCCCTTATTTAGTTAGCTATTATTACTACCATATTATGCACAAAAATATGTTTTAATAGACAATGTTATTAGTTATTCTGCTTTCATTTTTTAATTCTTATTTATGATAGCTTCGATTATATTTTTTAACCATAATGGGAATCTAAGATCACCAATGTATTATGTATTACTGTTCCCCCATATGCTAGTACTTATATTACGAATGACTTATGATGATAATCTACGAGTTTTTAGGTGTTTCAAATGGAGCTTATATGTTGTATTTCATTTTATGTAGTAATGTAAATCATAATTTTTTAGGTTTTGTTCCAAATAATCTCTATAATTTGTAACATTGTGATGCGATCTATTATTTATAGGTCCAATGATATTATTTAAGGAACCAACATCAGGCTACTTTGATTGGGGTCTTTATAGTTGGTATTAAAGAATGTTCTATACAAACCTGTGAAACTAGTGATAGAAAACTAGGATTTAGTAACATACCACATTGAATGACTTTGAGGTCAAGAATATGAGAAAAGTAATTTTTTTTTGTAATGTAGATATTATGTAGGTATTTATTAGAGTACATCACTATATAGATACCATATGTGGATGTGCTTTTTGAAAATATGTAGATAGCGGTAGAAAATCCCACATGTTTGGTCAGGACCCACTCACTAGGAACTGGTACATGATAATTATTCATACTGCACACATAGATTGACACTTTTGGGTGATATACATAGGATAATTTACAATTTCATTAAAAAAATAATGAAGTATTTAAAAGTAAATATTTATTAATTGAAACAATGAATATGAATATAATATTAGTTTTTCAAAATGTTATCAATTTTTGTTAATTTTTAAATTTTTAAATTTATAAATTATGATTAATAATCTAATTTAGTGTATGTTATTGTTTAGATATGGCACCCAGTGGTAGGAATGAAAACTTTACCAATTCTAGTATTCCATAAAGCGATTTCCGTCTTTTGAATAAACATTATGTTAGTGTATGATCTACAACTAGAGTTGATAATATTATAAATATATTAGGATAGTTGAAATAGGTTTTGATAAATGTATTTAAAAAAATATAACTGCCTAATCCCCAATGTGGAGGAATAATGTTAGACCACATTATGAGACAACAACCTCCTACATTCAATGGGATTAGAAACCCAATAGTAGCTGATAAATGGGTAATTTTTTTATAGAATATAATTCTCACATTTGGTAATATCAAAAGGTTCAATTTATTAGGGATGTTTATCTTATATATAAAGATGAAGATAAATGATGTTCATTAATTCAAAACACAATATAAGAGTAAGAAATAATAAATGGAATATAGAAAATTTACGGAAATGTTAATAAAAACATATTTCTTCATGAACAATGAGGAGAAACAAATAATAAATTCTCTAACCTTGATAGAAAGAGGATTAAAACATTTCCATGTTTGAATCCATGTTTACCAGGATAACAAGACATGTTATAAATTACATATTCAATACATAGGGAAATAATGAACATTTAATTGATGGATTAAAAACATTCAATTGACGGACAATGGTTACCCAAACATTCTCCAAAAATGAATATATTGTCTCATGTGATATCAAAATAGATAAATGAATATAATGGTCTTATTAATTTATAGGAATGTATGGTATGAAGTTGTAGGATGAACAATCTAGAAATGGAAATAAGGAAAATGGGAAGAATAGAAGAGTTAAATTTTTGTCCTGTAATAAATGTGGAATAAAACATCCAAGAATATTCCTGTTAGGGGTGAAATTTTATTACAAGTGTGGAGATAAAGTGAACCTATCCCTTTATTTTAAGGTAATTAATGGATATTCCAATGATAAAGGATAAAATTTTAAAGATTAGGGGAATTATAAAAAGAATTTTCTTATGAATCAAGGAATTTTTCCCCAAAAATGTTCATGAGAACAAAACAATTCTTATATAGTCACAAAAACTAAGGATGAACTTCCTAATGTTGTGGTGGTAGGTACATAAATTATCTCTTAAGTTATAGTTATATATTTATTTGATTCTGGATCATTTCATTCCTTTAAATAATATGATTGTTAATAAAAAATTATATATTCCAAATTCACTTTAAAAATGGAGTTTTCTATAATGAATTACAGTGGAAACCCTGTTGAAACAATGATTTTTAAAGAGTTTCTTGTTATAAACCATAAAAATGCTCTAATTACTGATTTTATCATCATTTATATAGTTGATTTTGATATAATCATTAGTAGGGATTGTATTTCGAAATATATAGAAAAATATTTTTAGAAAATAGATAGAAAATTTGATTCATGTTGAATAGAAGAAATTTCATAACTTTTAATGGGAATCATCATTATATGAGTCATATATCTATCAACCTATAAAATCCCATTTAAATGATATTATTTTGGATGAGGAGAAAATGTACTCTATTGGTGAGGAATGAAGTTTTTAAATAGAAGATATACCTATTGTGCAAGAATACAGTTGGGAATATCTATAGGATTTACAAGGATATCTTCTAGAGTGGGATTTGGAATTCCCTATGGATTTAATTTCTAGTGCAAGGCCAATATCAAAGACTCATTATAGAGTGGCCACTATGGAAATAGTTTTGTTAAATAAACAACTGGAGAAGTTATGTAATAATGGATTTAGTTTCATTATCATTTCTCCTTATGGAGATCTAGTTGTTTATGTTAAAAAAATATTATCTATGTAATTTTTCATCAACTATAGAGAAATAAATGCTATTAAAATAATGAACATGTATCTACTGCCTCAAAGTTTTTCCTTATTTGATCAAATTCAAAGTACTCAATATTTTTAAAAGATTAATCATCGATCTAGATATTTTCAATAGTGTGTAATTAAAGAATATATTCTAAAGACAACATTGCAATCTAGGTATGAAAATTACATGATTAATGTAATTCCTGTAACACTGACTAATGAACCCTATATTTTTTGGGTTCTAATAAACTAAGTATTTATGGAATTTATTCACAATTTTTTATTGTATTTATTAATGATATCTTGATTTATTTTAAATTATATTATAAACATGGTAACCACTTACATGTTTATTTGGTGTCTCCTAGATGAAATAAGGTATATTGGATGTTTAGAAAGTGTGAATTATGGATTTAAAATGTTTCTTCAGGGATATATTAGCTCTAATGATGGATTCATAGTTGATCTTGTGAACAAAAAGTTTGTCCCTGGATGGCCTAAATAGACAAAATTAATTCAGTTCTATAGTTTCCACTCTATAGTAGGTCACTATCTATATTTCATTCATATTTTTGGTTTATTAGGAAACCCTTTAATAAATATTACTTGTAAATGTGTTATGTTAATATTATCAAAATAATGAGAAGTGTTTTTTGAATAGTTCAAGAGGACATTCTTGAATGATCCTATCTTGACCCTATCACTGGGAAATGGTGGGTGTATGTTGTATAATGATGCATAAATTAATGTACTTGGTTGTTCCCTTATAAATAATGATATTGTTATTCATTAGGCATCAAGGCAGTTAAAAACTCATGAATTGAAATGGACAACTCATGATCTAGATTTAGTAGTTTTAATCCATACTCTAAAAATATGGCGGCACTACCACTATTGTAAAATATGTGAGATAAATATATATCACAAGTGTTATTAATATATATTATCACATAAATAACACAAAATTAGGAAAAGGCGTTGAATCAAGAATCCCAAGGATTATTATTATTGAATACACTACCACCCAGGGATGAAAAATAAAGAAATATATTATTCAAGATGGAAGGATATCAGAGTTTTGATCAAAATAATGATTGATAAGAATCTTGTTAACATTTATATAGAAATGATAGATATGGTAATTATCATGCTAGGTGAAACATCACTACTTTTTCAAATGATTTCTTTAACGTATTTATTATAATGGATTAAAAGATATCAGTCTAATCAAGAGAATTTTCATTTTAATATTTTATATTGAATGGTGTAAAATTGGTAGACTTTGTATATGAATATTTTATATTTAAATTTGGGAAGAGCCTTTATCTCTACACAATACATGAACTATAAAAGGTAGTTATTTGATTATTCAAATAGCTCAAATTTTTCTATATACATTGGTAGCACTATGATTTATATTTATTTGAAGTAAAATTTCTGGTGGGACAACATGAAGCGGGAAATTGTAGATTATGTGTCATGTGGTTTAGTTTTTCAACATTTTATAGATGAAATACAACATCTTAGTGGCTTCATTCAACCTATGGCCGTTTCTATGTGGAAATATGATGAAATTACTATGGATTTTTTTCATTGGATTATAAAAAAATCTATAAAATATTGATTCCATTTGGTTTATTGTTGATCGACATACCGAGTCTGCATATATCCTCACTACTTGGTAGGATTTTTCAATAGATCACCTATAATTAATATATGTTAATGATGTTTAATGACTTCATGGAGCACCTATTTCAACTGTTTCTGATAATGATCAATGATTTACACTACTGGAAAACTAACCTATACCAACAGTTTGGAACCGTTGGTATAGGCCTCCAAACGGTTGTTATAGCCTATACCAACAGTTTGGAGAACCGTTGCCAATTAAGCCGTTGGGATAGGTCTATACCAACGGTTTCCCAAAACCGTTGGTATAGACCTATGCCAATAGTTTTGGAAACTGTTGGTATAAGTTATATGAAAATCTATACCACTATGCTAACATGAATTTTGTGAACATAATTACATATATATATATATATATATATATGTATTCTCATACTTATTTTAAATTTTGATTTATATAATGTTCTTGGTAAGAATATCTAATAAAAATTCAAAGGACCTATACTAACGGTTGTCAAAACTGTTGGTATAGACCTGTACGAACAGTTTTGACAACCGTTGGTATAGGTCCTGATTCTGGATGGAATTCTGGGTGGAAGATTGATATTTGGGGGACCTTTCCCTATGGTTTGGCCAAACTATTGGGATAGGTATACCCTTTCCCAACGATTTCAAACCGTTGGGAAAGGGTATGGATTTCCCAATGGTTTGGCCAAACCGTTGGGAAAGGAGGCCTCAAAGTGGGATTTCCCAACGGTTTGGCCAAACCATTGGGAATGGGGACCTATACTGACGGTTTTTACAAACAGTTGGTATAGAAGCATTGGGAATGGTCAGATTTCAAGTATCGTTACATTGATATTTAAGAATATTGTTCAGAAATAAATAGACAACAATCATTATTTCAGTACTACATATCACCCTCAAAATTATGGGATGTTTTGTAGGACTATTGAAAAAACAGAATACATGTTGAGATCATGCTCAAATTACTTTCAAATAATGTTATATAATTATTTAAATTTAGTAGAGTTATCCTAAAAAATAGTTTACATTCATGTGTTCATGGATAATAGATTAAAATTATATTAAAAGGGGTGTTGAACACCCACTTTCTGGGATGAAGTTGTTGAATGAAATCTTGTAGGCCCATATAATGAGGAAAAAATAATGGAAATTTAAAGACTATTCAAACCCATATCAAATCTATTCTATATTGGAAAAATATCAATGCCGAGAAAAAAAGGAAGGATTTGAAATTTCATGTGGGAGGTCATGTATTATTGAATGTATCTCCATGTAAGGATGTTATAATATATGGAGAGAATGATAATATAATCTATAGGTACATTAGACCATTTGGAATTTGTGAGTGAAATAGAGTTTTGGATTATCATTTTATGGTGCACATTTCCTTTCCAAAGTACATAATGTGGTCAGTATATCTTTGTTATGGATGTATACATCGTACCCAATGATTTGACTCACTTATGAAGGTATACAATTGGATCCCATGTTATCACACTCTTATGAGCCAAACTGCATTCAGGACACAAGAGAATGTGTTTGGGGATTCTGATGACTTGGCAGGTAACTGTGTTCTCGAAAAATAATATAACCGAAGAGCCAACATGGGAACTAGAGAAATATATGATCAAGAACCCCACTAATATATTTATGAGGTGAAATTTTGAAAACAAATTTGAATAATGTTTTTGAATGAGAGGATAATGTAACACATGAATATTTAATGTTATGCCCCTTTTAAAATATATTATATTTGAAGGTTTATTCTTCATGAAACACCGTTTTTAAAACTACAACAAACTGGTATGTATAACTGTTGGTATAGTAATGTGACCATTATGAACATTAAGGTAAAAAATATAATATAAACATAAACTATGAAAATTATAATAATGTTAGGTATCTTATATGTTAAAATAAGGTATATTAATTTCATTTAACACGTAAATAATTGTTATAAAATGGTAAATTAAGGGCTGTTATTGTTATGTGAAATAAATTTATATATATAGTTTTTATAAATTATATTATGATTTCAAATAATATTTATTCATTAAACAGATTTTTAATTTAATATGTTGTTTCCTTATAATTTTAAGATAATTTTATTAGATCTTAATTAATTTTTCTATGTGTTGTTAAAATAGTTATAATTATAATATCAATACTTTTTTGAGTAAATTATGATTTCATTAAAAAATATCATTAACTTTTTTATAAAATTATTATCCTAAAATGGAGTTAATTTTTGAATTCTACATGAGGAAAAATGGTTTTGGTGAATTTTTCATTTTTCATATAATAGATGAATTTATTTGAATAGTGAAAATCTGTAATTTACGGTATATATATTATATAAATTAAAATAAATTATTTCTTGAGTCATTTAATATGCGAGAAACAATATTTATAAATATGATTATATCCTTGTGGTATTTATTTATAGTAGTCAAAACTATATAGATTCTTCATCTAAATTTTAAAAATGAATAAATTATTGTAAAATACCGCTCTCCTTCACTATAAATACAACACCTCACCACACCATCTGCGCACACCTCAAAATCCAGAAATATTTCTTATATTATTCCAATTTACTCTCTCAAATCACTCCAACACATTATGGTATTTATTTTCTCACCAAAATAGAAATTCAATTTTTTAGGTGGTTCTCAAGGTAAACAATTCAATAGGTCAATTCCCTTCTGTTATATTAATTTTTGATCAATTTTTTTACTTTTCATGACATTTACTTACCTCGTTTGTCCAAACATTAATTATTAGTCAAGTATCTTGTATTTACTAGAATATAATTAATATAATAGGATATGCTCCCTAAATTCTTTTCTCAACCCCTTTTTGTTCTAAATGATGATGACATATGTGAGGTGTCGATTCACCACCATCATGGAAGATGATTCCCTTATTTTCTGATACCCCCTTCAAGGTAGGGCATAAAAAAATTTATGGTTAAACTAGATTATAATATTTTTATTACAACTAATTTTTTATTTTGGAGATAGTATATATATATATATTATTGATTAATAAAACAATATAAGTTTTTGATGATCAATAAATCATCAAAATAATCGAAACGGTTATCCTTGATGTTTAATCTAATAAATAATCCTCATATACAGTGAAAAATAATATTTAGGACCATTAAATATTCTGTATGTCCTTTAATAACATATAATATAAATTCCAAAAAACTATTCCCATTTCACAGGATCTTTCGTACATGTTTACAAGTGAAATAATCATTGAATCCAAGGTAAAAATCCCTTCCAAACAACAAAATAGAATACTATAACCTGTCAAAAGACCATAAATTAATATAATAAAATTATAATTGATAAAATACAAGTTCAATATATTCTCTGTTAAATTATTAATGGCATTAATTTCAATATATTGGATGTTATGTACCATTTATGAACGCTTCCGAGCATAAGGTAAGGGAATCTCCCCATATAACCATTTTTCCTTAAGGTTACACTTTATCAATCATTACACCAATGTATTTAATATTTATTTTAATATATGTCTTATAAATTCTATTTATATGTTTTAAAATCATGTATCCATAGTATTCCATATTTATTTGGTTTGGAAATACATTTTTATAAGGGTTACTTTTCAATTCCACTAGATACACAAGCCCAATTATTGAATACTTCCCAATTGCTCATCGATTTTCATGGAAACTCTATAATATTGTTTTATGAAACCAATATTTTTATAAAATTATTAATTTTTTAATATCAAATATCATATCTCATATGGGTTTTTATTTAAAAAATTAATTCTTCCCAGCTTTAAAAGCTGTTTTATATTTTCACGTAATCCGCACTAAAGTGGTTTATTCTGATGTTTCGTAAACCCTATTTTCACATTGTTTTTCTTTAGGTGTAAATAATTTTATAAAAAAACCTAAATTTGTTTTACATCAATTTTCATTCTAGTATATTAATTTTTAAAATATGTTTTAATGACAACACACATGATTTTTTTTCAAAGAACACTCTTTTTCCAATTAAATTTTTACTACTCTGAAGAATTTTTCAATGATACTATTAAATAAGTTTCATATATTTTAAAACAATCTATTTAATATTATGAATTTCTAATTTTGATATTTTATTTTTACCTTTATAATATTTTATTGAATGGTTTATGTTTATTTATGAGGGTTAACTATCTTGATACTATTCGATACATTAGTTTGTATGGATTATGATTATATTCATTGTTTGGGGAAATTTAATTACATTTCCTATTATAGTTTCAATAGGAATATATATTTTTATTATATTTCAAAACTTTAATTTATTTATTTCATTATAGATAGTATGTGATGTGCATGGAGAGCTATATTCCCTCGATTAATTGGTAGTTCTCTTGAGTCTAGCTTGACTACGTGTGTTGTATTGGATGAAACCTTGATGGTATGTATATGATGTCCTTCATTATTCATTCCCTACATATAATAATAGTAATTTATAATCAATTAGATTAATCTACTATTATAATATCCACATTTTAGATTCATAATCTTGTGATTATTTGTATTGAATTATTTAATCATCAATTTTTCGTACAATATTATTATCATGATTATGTTTGGAATGTGTTTTTAGTTATTAATGATTCATTATTTTTATGATAATTTATCATATATTCATATTTATTTAATACCCTTACTGAATATATGAACTCACCTCTATTTTATGTTTTCTTTTTCCCCAAGATGGGAAGATGTATATAATTAAGTACGTACTATGACAATCTAAGAGTTAGTAGGGTTTTCCAATGGAGTTTCTATATTATGGTTCATTTAAATGTATAGTGAAAAAATTATTTTTTTATCTGGTTATACAAATTTACTAAACCATTATCTCCTTTGGGATGAATTATATTGTTCATTGTATAGTTGTAATTGTGTATGGAACCACCTTTGGGATACTTGAGTTTGGTTGTTTAAATGGGATTTCATGTATGTTCATTTGGGGTTATAGATACCAATATCTACTGTAGTTTGATTTTATTCATCATTACCATTTTTCTATCGACAATGTTGAGAATGTACATATGACAGTTTGTTTATAGGTTCATCATTTGGGTGGATTTTAATGATTATTTCTCCTAATTGTACATACACCTCAGTTTTCATGTAGACCATCTGTTTTCATTTTATGTTCAAAATTTATTTCATGATGTGTAGGGATGAGGGACATGGTTTTATTTCTATGATGAGCCCCTCTAGTTCATTCCTCTTATTATTAGGTATCTTTTTTGTTACATATGTTATGTGCATGCTCTGATATGAGGGAATATTCATGCCACAATCACACCCTAGGCCCACACAGCTAGTCTTTATTCTCTAGAATATTGGGATGCATGCATAATTCCTTCGGGAGAACTAGCTCAAGGAACAAGATTTGTTTCTTTCTGGCCGAGAGTCTATAATAAAAATTTTATTCCCCAAATGTTTCAATCGATAAGTCATTAATTATTAAATGTTTATTAATTTTAACAACAATCTATGTATAAAAAATAATGTTGGGGTACATTTTTTATCATAAAATATGATTGATACATATCCCTATACTATGATATCAACACATCTAACATTTTAATATGGTTAATATAGTTTTTTAATATCCATATATCACAACAAATATATCACATACCATGACATGTGATATTTTTTATTTTTAATTCTCTCAAAACCTATGACCTACATATATCATCCCATATGATAGAATAACAAAAAGTGACATGTACATCAATATTTGTGGAATATCTTAGAAAATATATCAATCCACCATTACCAATATAATTAGATAAAAATTTAATTCATTGAAACAAACTTATAACACCCCATACTGGTCTACTCGAATAGTGACTAGGTTGGGTCAAACAACATAATATTATGATTGCCTCCTAATATTCAAATGTTTTTATCTAGTATAAAGGGTTTAATCCATGTAATATAGAGACTTTACAAACATAATCCTAACCAAAATAATAATAAATAATAAATAGAATGCAAAATATCCATGATAACTAAATATATAAATTTATATTATAGTATGATGTTTACAATAATAATTATTTTTCATTTTTATATCAAAATATTACCAATGATATATAAAATATACTAAATTATATTTCCAATAGCATGTTAATCATATAAAAAAAATATGTTAATAAAATGAACAAAATTTATAGGAAACTGTATGTCAAATTTAACATCAACCATACATTGGATCCAACTCCTTTCTCTTTTATAATATTATATATCAAACATTGATCATTGGACCATTACTCTAACCTATATCTAAAACAATAGGGTTGTCCATCAACCAATGTTCACATTGTTTTCCTATGTAATAAATATTGGAGGGGATCACCAATGGGGCCCCTAAAATATCGTCCATTATATATTAATGTATGTTTGGGAAATATTGCTAATTATATAACACCCATTATACAACCAATCATGTAATTTTGTCAAGTTATAATCACACAACTATGATACCCAACCCTTCATGATTCAATAATTTCTAGTGAGCAAAAAAGATCATCCCTTAATATACCATGAATGTGAATGGTTACTTGGAATATGGATGACTAGACTAATGTACATAATAACAACGAGTCATGAAATCCTAACCATTCTATCTTGTCCAATAAGTTTTAATGAGTTTTAGTTATAATAAAATCATATCCATGCCATAGTCTAATAAGTATTGTTAGTGACACTACTAGTTGATATAGGAAATAGATTATAATGTTGTCTTCATAAGGAAATCAATCAATCTATGCTTCATATTGTCCATGAGTCATAGTAAAAAAAAATTTCTATCAAATGCATGGAATAGAAAATCCCAATTTTATCACCATGTATAATCCTTATGTCAGAGGAATATGATATAGTATTTCAATATAGTAAATGACACCCATTAACACTATATAATATCATGTTTTGGATAAAAAAATATAACATATCATACGCAGCCTATATCCGAATGATCTGTTAGAATTCCACACATCATGTGCATCCTGTATGCTGACTCATCACCAAGGGATCAAGAAGATCCATAGATATCCTAGGAAAACACAAAACATCTCATTCCAAAAAATATACTATATCCCTATTAATAGCCAAAACATAATTAGTTAATTATGATGTGGTTAGATATCAAATTTCAATACCCCATAGTTTTTCTAAAACCTACCAAGGGTCATTCTTTTTTGATACCTAGCATTCTAGATCACAACTATTATAATGACGTAGTTCATATTCTTAACAAAACTAGTTTTAAGTGATATACAAGACACTCATAGTAAAATAAAAACAATTACAAAAAATTCCATAGGGGTTATAATACCACACAACCATCTCCAATAATAACCCATATACATTATCATGTTGAAAAATCATATTTAATCCTATCCACTCCACATAACCCTAGGTAATATGTCTTACCATTATCATTATTCCATTAAATTCATTACCTCAATGTTTATACATTTATTTAAAATGATATATATGAGGAACCACCTTATTAGGTTGAACCAATCCCAAAAAAGAGTATCTAACTCAAAACATTCACTTGAAAACCATTAACCACATCATCTAATAAGATGTACTAAGACCACATGTTTTCTTCTTTCATCCCAGGAGATCCCACCTTAATCCATCCAAAATATATCTCAATTTTAAGAACCTGTTCCTAGACAACAACATACAATTAGTATCACATCCTATTATTACACATATTCATAGATGATAATAGAATCAAAAATAATATAGGGAATCACAAATTTCAATAATGGAGGACACTTTAAAATTTTGTTCACAAGAGGATTTTTAATGAACGTAGTATCAAATTTCAATATGTTTTTGTTAATGTAGGTGGTGATGATTGAAATATTATTATGGATCAATGAATTGGAAGTAGATTTAATAATTGATAAAGCATAAATGTCTATTAGATCTGGGATTTTATTCCATGATAAAATGGAAAATAATATGGGTTGTTCTTTCCTAATGACATTGGTCAGAAAACTTCTAAGACGAATCCTTTAATGTGATTCCTATTATGAAAATCATTAAAAAATTAAATTTAATTGTTTATAAATAAGCGAAGTCTATCTCTTTGATATTTGATGATAATTTGAGATTTTCTTTAGAATGAGTGGTGTTTCATGGGGAATACTATATTTATTATGAAGAAAGTATACAAATTTTAGTGAATACAAAAAATTGGTAAAGTCCTTTAAATAATGCCTAACCATATTAAATTGTCATTAGCTATAAGATTTTTGTGTTAAACATAAATGTTTTTTCATATGAATTTGCATATGAGTGTATCATTTTGATGTTGAATATAAATATTTATTGTATAATCTTATTATTGGGTTGAATTATTTGAGAAGGATAATAAGTATTTATCTATGTGTAAAACATCATCCAAAGACATATTGACTTAGTGCATTTTTTGTTCCCTAAGGGATAATGAAAAACTGAGATAATATTTTTACCAGGAAACAAATATTTCTTTGTTGTATAGACACATGTGGAAATGCTTGTGAATATTTTCAATTAGATTCATTTTTTAGGTTATATAGAGGATTTAAAATAAATAAATGATGATGTAATGTAGATATTAAAAGGGATGTTTGTGTTAGGAATTAAATCAAGATACTAAGGAATATCTGAAATGATTCTAAAGATCAATAATGATCCAAATTTTAATTGATACAATATATGAGAAAAATATATATATTAAAATATATCAGTAAGGGAGGTATATTACTTGAATTATATTTTTCATATTGAAATACCATTATGAGATACTGATATATCATGTATTAAGAATAGAAAAAAGTGAACCAGTTATAGGAGTACAATAAGGATATGTGCCTAATTATTCATAAAATATGTGAATATATTGATATCTCAATTTATTGAGTTATTTTTCTTTTCATACATACTTCAGTAATAAGTTATTGAATATCTTGAATAAGTAGATGAGTTGGGATAATCCTACAGTCTAGTAAAGGATAAACCTATGAATATGAATTATTATGTAACTCTATAGAGATGTCGAATATATGGATTTTTTGATAGGGTCTCAATCCTTTTTATAAAGTGTCTAATAACTAGGGATCATAATCCATTTAGATGATGATTTTTGTTTTGGGGTAGAACAAAATATAGTAGAGGATTTTGTGAGCTGGAGAGGGGTACGAGATAAGATTTATTGATCAACTATTAAGAAGTATAACTTGTTACTACCAAATATAAGTGAATATGAGTATAATCAAGGAAACTATGTTAGAATCGGGAGACTATTGTAAATGATAATACAATTAAATTGTTGAATCCATATTTGGGTATCTTACCATCATGGAATAGAGTATGCTAATATATTTAATCACTTAAATACTGTGTGTTTATATAATTCAATATGCTACTACATATGTGGTGACACAGATTGATATCATTAAGTTGGCCAGGAACCCAAAAAATGTAGAAAGATTGAATTATAATTTTAAAATTCCCTAAAAACAACACACGGGTGATTCCTCCCCCCCCCCCTCATTAGTACCTAACTAGAAATTGAGGTCATAAATTGACTACCTTTTTTTAAATTTTCATTTTCAATAGAATTGATGAACTGTATATTTTATAATTTTTTGAGCTATATATGATAACGAAAAAAATTTACTATGTACATTTTAAAAAGTTTACTCTGGTTTATTTCCATGGTAGTGTTTGATCATTATAATAATTTAAAAATATTTCATAATCATATGTCATGGCGACCTCTCATTGATAATGTAAAAAATCATTTATAAATATAAATCATAATATTTTTTTTCTACATTATATGTAAATTAAATATAAGGATTTTTTTAAAAAGGGAAATTTGTTATAAAAAAAACATACCATAAATATTTTATTCATAGAGATTTGATTACAAAACCATAAACCCCTATAATCACATTAGAGAGACTTTTTAGAATAATAATGATATTAAATTCCTAATATATTGATTTGGAGGGGATAACGAATGAGTAATGGGTGTTTAATTATACATATGGAGGGGGTATTTTGGTTTAAAATATTGATTATTTTGGAATATATGACAAATTTTTGCTGGAATTTATTACAAATAATTTATTTAATAATTAAAGATGAAAATAATATTTCTGATCTTTAAATACCATAATATTATATTTATAAGAGATATTTTTAAATATTTTATGCCCTATTCATTAAACGATATACATTTTCTTTATTTTACCGTTATCGTGGAACTCGATTTTTCCTTTGTAACTTATTTTTATTGGTAAATATGATATTTATATTAATAAAAAATTGGGACCATAATATATTAAATATATGATCCATTTTACAACATTCAATTTATAAAATAAACTCAAAAAAAATTATATCATATAAAAAATTAATTTTTTAAAATATGTCATAGGTTAAAACGGTTAAATTTTCATATTATAACATAATATTAATAAATTATTTATATTATTACATAATTACCTTTTAAATAATAAAAATGGAATATTTATTATGATCATAAATTTTTTATGTCATTAATGGTAAAATTTTATAAAAATGATATCTTAACTATTCAACTAAAAATCAACATTCACATAAAAACAACAAATTAACCCTCAAACAATTTAGTTGTAATGATTCCAATAAATAATGTACCATATATCAAAATAAATTTGAATATATATTGAATATTATTTATAGATAAACACACTTCTTTGTTTTAAAATTATTCTTTTAATGACCAAAATTAAAAAAAACTCTTCATAAATTATATAGAATTATTTTCCCATAAAATATCTTGGTAATTAGTATTCATTATTTAAATTAATTTTATATAAAAAAATGTACATTAAAAAAATTAGATATATTATATGATACATGAATAAATAATAATTACATTTATTTTTTAAGTCTTAGGTGCTATATCCCCCTCCCCCTTAAATAATTTATTCCTTGAAAATTATCTCATTGATAAACACACATTAAAGAATATATAATAAAGCCAATTTATTTATCTAAACTAGTACCTCACCCATGCATACGCCTAACGCTGTTATTCAAATATAATACTTAAAAATGTATTAATAGTTTGTGTAGTTAATAATTAAATTAGTTAGAATATGTTAAAATTATAGCTGTATTGATATATAATAATGAACAAAATTAAATATAAGAACAAGTATCAAAAAATATATATGAAAAAGAATGAAAATGAAATAACATGATGTAAAAAGATACAAAAAAAGAAGATATATCATTAATTATATATCAAATGGAATGGGACATTATTTTCACCTTGGAGAAATAAGAAAAATGATGTATCCGAAATTTGAAATATGAAATATTGAAATTCAACATTGAATCATTAAAAATTAAATTGTGATGGAAACATATTACAAATTTTTTTGTAACCAATGACAAATAAGAACATTTCTATTGATAATTAATTCCTTGCAATAACATTTTCAACATTAAAAATGGGTATTGGTTTTAGAGTTTGTGTACATTGGTGCTAAACATGCAGCTCCATCAAATGTTTTTCTATCATAACTGCCAATTCTGGAAGCCTTCTTATTACCAATGATTGGATCTTTGTATAGTGGCATGAATTTTTTCACTCCATTCCTATTGCAGACCTGAACTTGGTATTGTAATTCAACCTAATAGAAAATTATATAAGGGTAATTAGGATACATAAAAAGCAGTTTGAAAAAATTGAATGAAAACTCACAGTAAATACAAGAGTTAGTATGTATTGAAACTAAATATTTTACTCACTGATTGAAATTTCAGCATTGGACCAGCCTTCCAGGAAAGTGTGTTTCTCCAATTTCGACTTTTATTTATCTATGAAACTATCTATGGTTGATAGAAACCATGCTTGGATATTATATATACTGAATATTTTCAAAATAAATTTGTTTCGATCATACTATTTTAATTTACACAGGCAATTAATTAGTATTCAACATTAGTTATAAATAATTCAATTTTTAAAACATAGAAAAAAATGTAGCAGTTGTAAGAATTAATGTAAGAAAAGGCTCTTGTTTATATAATTTTATAATATGAAGAAAATTACGATGAACACATATAGTGACAACCAGACATGATGCATTTAAAAACATTTTTTTGGTATTAATGAAACTTGTAGCTCAAATCTGCTTCAAAAAGTTCAGATCCTTACATGAAAAGAAGCAGGAAGACAAAAATACTTGTCGTACTCATATTGAACCATTATTTACCTATAGTAAAATCAAATTCTGCTGAAAATGCAGTTGGGAAGATGATCAACAGCAATATGATTATTTAATAAATGGAGACAAGCAAGAGAATATACTGGTACCTCTTCCACTCAGAAGAATGATACAATAAAAAAAGGATGGGTCAGAACAATATTCATATGAATAATGTATAATATAAATAATTCACATACCATACATCAAATTATCTGTAATATTTAAAAACACTACATGTACTAGTATGAATCATTAGATGTTCCAACAATATGGCACCATGAGTTTGGAATTAGACACCTATACCTGAATAAAATGGGGCACAAAGATAATAATGCATATGAACACATTTAATGGTATTATGACAAGGTGAAACTGTAATTTCAAATTTCCATCTAACGATGAATCCAAAGGAATTAAAGAGAGATTTTTTCAAATGATGTGGATGTAGATCAAGGAACATGGGAAGGCATGGTCGGTTGTTGGAACATAAGATGTTGCCCCCATATTTAATTCTAATTTTTTGAAGAATGGGACTGTTGCTTCAAATACAATGGTGCCAGCTATTATTATGGTTGTCCCTGACATGACACTAAATCCAGACGCTTTAAAGGGAAGGGATGGAGGAAAACCTCCTGTGTCACCTTTGAGAGAACCTATTTTATGGGGAAATCATACTGATGATTCCTCTGTGGAAATTGCAGTTTTTCATATGGAGAGGCATGAAATGGATACTGGGAATGAACTTTTAAATTACACTTTCAATAGAAAATAAGAGGGGATATAAGGAAAGGGGTAGAAGTGATTCTATCTGAGCAAGGGGGTCAATACTATGCAGATCATCATGAGGAAGATTCCATACAATCTGGTAATAAAAATTTCATGAGAATCTCGACCTTGATCTATGCTTTCACACTTTTTCTAGGTAAGTTAAAGAATACCAGTGGTTCATAGGATGTATCAATGCCTCTACTGATGAGGAAAGGTTGTCTATCCCAGGGAGAAAAAATACAATTGCGAGTGAGGCCTCTCAGAATATCAAGGCTTGAAAAAGTGAAGTCACCAAACATAATGTTGGAACACAAGGGAATACTTCTACTAAATAACCATTTGTGTATAAGATAGAAACAAAGGGGTAACTGACTGGATACCGCAATATGGATGATGAAAAAACTGGGGTCTCTTAGGCCTAGATCAAACTCTCAGTTGCTAATACAGATGGTCCTGAACCGATATCCTATACAACAGATGGAAAAAAGGTGGCATGAAGAAGATTATTCAGAACGAGAAGAACAGGAATAGGTCTAAGGGGGGAATCCTTGTCCAGCATGGTGAGGCAGAGACTCCTCTAGGTAGTACCAATGTGTCTGCAGCTCCTATACATGGTGGAATCGAACTCAAAGAAACCTAGCTTGGGATTGGGGGCTGTAGAAACCCTCAATCTATCTGGATTAGATCCGCCTCATGGTAAATTGCAGGCTGATAAGGACAGTACAAAGAAGTGGGAGTTAGTGTCTAGTTCTAACCATGGACAGACCTCTCATTCTCTCCCTATGATATCTGGTGAGGATCTTAACTCAATAAATATACAGGCCTTCCAGGTGGATTTTTTACAGGATTAAGGGAACTACAAAAAGGCCTTGTATACAGATCCATTCAGCTATGATTTTGATACAGCTAGTACTACTAATATAGAAGTTACGAAGGATTCTGACTATAAGAATACTGGGAAGGGATCAACCACAATAATCACTTCATAGAATGAAACTCTAAATTAATATTTATCACATTTAATATAATGAAATCATAAAATATAGGTAAATAATATAACTCTTATTAAAAAAATTAATCCTCAACAAATAAAGAAATTAAAATTTTTTGGTACAAAGATTAAAACAACCGTAAAACATTACCTAATGATTTTGCATCACTTGAAATCAAGAATTCAGTGAATGACGCAACTTTGTAGCTTCCCTACGCCTCCCATGAGTCTCTTCTGGAGGTCACATCAGATTCTATCTCAGGTCTCTATTCTTCTCATTTGAATTATTATGGGATTCCAAACCTTCAACAGGACTACAATGCATAACCCCACCAAAATTAGTGTACCATAAAAAAATAATGATGATGGATGGGATACTGTGGTGACATATGAAGGAAAAGACTAATGAAAAATACTTTTATGAAAATATACTCATCCCATTAACATTCAAGATTATTAATGTACCAACCATAGTTGGATAAAGTTTTTTTAATGTCTCATTACCTTGTGTGAAGATGGAAATAATTTAAAATTAGAAAAATGATCAAATTAAACAATTGATCCGCTAATATAATGAAACATATGGTCCACTACTCTAATGAATTACATGATCCACTACCAAAACAAAATGCCTGTCCCACATGCTCAAAGAAAAAAATTCTCTACTACCCTAAAAAATAGTTCATTACCAAAATATAATACATGATCCACTAATCAATGAAGATATAAGATCAGTTAATTCTATGGTTTGCTGTGAAGTTGTTTATTTACTGTAATCAGAAGAAGGTAAATGTTGAAGACAGATAATAATTGGACTATTGAAATAGGATAAAGTATTATGAAAGTTTTATTACCTTGTGTGAACATGCAAATAATATAAAGAAGAACAGAAGGGATAACTATTGCAATGTATTAGGATAATATACTTGTTACGGAAGGGATTATGGGAGCTGCACCCAAGAGAACTCGACATAACTAGAAGAGTAAAATAGTACGTATTTTAGAGAAAAATAGATGATAAGTTGTTGGTGGATGATTTTGGAGTTACCGTATCAGAGGTACAAGAAGGAATTGAAGGTGGTTGATGACGATGTATATCTGGTAGCTATGTATGAAGAACATTAAACCCAAGATCTCATAGACCAAAGGGAGTATATTACCAAACCCTAGATAACAGATATCTAAATTGGTAATGAAGGAGTGCCAACAAGAAGCACTGACCTTCGATTTTGGAGAATAATCATGGTGACATCCTCGGAAGAAGAAGGAAGCGGTGGAGGACTCTTCCGACAAAGATGGTGGTGGTGGAGGGGTTTCAGCAGGTTGAGGTGCAGAGGTAAATCACAATTCGGTTGTATGGAAATTAGGTCGTGGGAATGAACCTGGGTAATCTGGTGAGGAGCAGTGCATTGTGGGAGTGACACGTGTTCGAAAACAATGCCTTCTTTAGAGTGTATGTAGATATAGATGAATGATCTGAAACCATGAGATCCGTAACAAAGTATGTGTAACTGAAAAACAAAAAAACAAATCAATAAATGAAAATGAAAACCATTCATATGATAAATCATTGATAAAAAATTGAAATAGAAACTGTACATGGGGGTGGTGATTCCTGTGGAAGAGTGGCTGTCGATCAATGATTTCTTGAAGACAAAAAACAAAACAATAAATGCAAATGAAACCCATTCATACAATAAATCAGTGATAAAAAATGAAATAACCACTGTACATGGTGGTTGAGATTCATGTGGAAGAGTGGCTGGCCATAAATGATTTCTGGAAGAAAAATAAGGGGTTGAGACTTGATGAAACCCAATAAAAAAAGATAGTATATAGCGGTAGTTGAACTATCACAATATTTATAGAATTCTGTAAAATAAATGACAAAAGCACCCGAAGACCAACTTCCATTATTTTGATCTTTTCACTTAGCAACTGGACTGAAAAATCAATATCACGTTTTCAAGTAAGAAGTATAAAAACATCACCCATGAAATACAAAATAATCATATGGGAAATAAATATGCAAGATTAAAATTTTTTAAGACAAATTATTTATATTTGATCTAAAACTATGATAATTTCTTGTCTGAAACTATGTGATCCGCCATGAAGAAACTAATTGTAACTGAAAATCACAAAAATGGTTTAATAAATGAAAATGAAATCCATTTATATGATAAATCCTTTATAAGAAAATGAAATAGGAACTGTATAGGGGGGTTGAGATACCTGTGGAATAGTGGATAACATTCAATGATTTCCTGAAGACAAGTATGGGGTTGAGACCTAATTAGACCCGATGAAACCCAATGAAAAATAAGAGAGTATATACCAAGATGGAGGGAGGAGTGGAGGATGCGTCGGGGAAATGGGAACATGAATGGAGGTGGAGGATAATTGGTCACGACAGATGCAATAAAACCCTAATATGTAGGGAATATTAATACTATTTTTGATAAAAGAAACCTCATCAATTTATCAAAAATGAAATAGAAACGAAATAATTGCATCAATGAAAAAATACCTTGAATCATTGTTACCATTGTATTCAAAAATTGGAGATGTCGATAAATAAACCCGAATAGAAGAAGAAATGTAAGATGAATGGGTAGCATTATAATGATAATGAAATGTTTAATCATTGTAAAAATCGTTAATAAAATAGCATTTGGCACAACCTACACCAAATAATGAATCCACATTATTATAAAAATCCAAATTGATAGGTTAAAGACACTAGCATGGATAATTTTAAATAAGGGTGACAAAAATCTGAGATAGATCCTATTAAACAGGTGAAATAAATAAGTGTAGAAATAGGCTTTGTGCACTTGTGGTGGTGGTTGTATGATACCTTCAGGGAAGGAAGCTTATGTAAATTACATAATCCACACTCACTATGAAAAAAAAATTGAATTAAAACATTGATGATGGTAGGGGAGGAGGGCATGGAGAAGTAGGTTGGATGAAAGTTAAACTACCAGAAATAGACGGCTACTGAACATGTGGTGTGGAGCAGCAATAAAAATGAAGTTGGTGTCATAGAAACACCTGATGGAAATCGAAAGTCAAAGATTCATAAGTAGGGCATGAAAGATACAATAGTAAAGATTCAGTGGGTACCATAGTAAGACCTTCCGAAAATCACGAATCGGAGGTATCGACGACAGAGGAGCCAGAGATGGAGGAGACGAATGCTGAGGAGCCGATGGTGGAGGATCTGAAGGTGGAGTCGTAGCTGGAGAGGATATTCGAATAGGGGAGCAAGAGAGGGGATTCAGGGAGGGGCGATTCCGAAGGGGGGAGCGGAAACCCTAAAGCGGGTAGAGGAGAATCGGGGAGGGGTGAAAGGAGCGATGGTATGTCCTGATCGGTGGAAGTAGGGTTTTTTGTTGACGGAGCTGAGGAGGTAGTCGAGGGAACCTAAATGCTGCGAAGATGAAACCCAAGTAGGGTACGGGTATGGAGGCAGTCAAACGTAAAATGGATGGGAGGAGGGAAGTTTTGTAGGTGACGTGGTCTTCTAATTTGGTGACACATAATCCTTGAGAAGCCATGTTTAGTATAGATAGTAGATATTTCCCATTGATAGAATACATAATAAATACCTTGTCAATGTTCATAACATGGTTCCAAAATAGTTATTCATATATTCCAAATCTGTAGAAAATAGTTTTCTATAAATGTTACCATACAAGAAATATTCACAACAAAAATCCACCAAAATACAAATTCTAATCCCTAAAACTAACCACACTGACTTTCATTAGTTGTAAAACAATTCACTCATAATAGGTGATGAAATGGTTTTTGTTCCTTTCATTAAAATTCATTTCTAGAGAATCTTTCTATTTTTCATTATTTCATTAACAAAACATTGAATTTAAAATTATAACATAAAATTTCAATACCATTATTAAGAAATCATGTAATATAGTATATTTAAAAAATATCATAAGGGAATTGTCCTAGAGTTATTTATATAATAATGTTCAATGAAATCTATTTCTTAAGGATTAAACTAAACATTAACTAATACAAACTGTAGTTTCCTGATACTAGTTTCCTAGATCTGAAGGATATTTTTTTATAGTGGTAGTAATGAAGCAATAACAAGATCTGAAATATTTTTTTACTCCCTAATCGAGATTCATAATTGAAAATTTCAATGAATTGAGAAACGACAATACATCCTATGAAAACATGAAAAATCATTATTTATTCATCAAAATCAATACGTGAAACATTTTAGTCACAATGGTAACTTGATGAATGCTAACACTCTGAAGGGGTGATATTAAATCCTCAGTATGTGAAGTGTATATCTATAACCCTCTTCAAATAAGTTATTAATGAATAATATAGAGTGAATAAATGTATATAAAATTTTCATAACTATTGAAAATATGATCATAATATACTTGTGGATATGATACAAATTAATAAACATCTCTTTAAAAACATCTGAATTCACAATGATTTAATTTATATTGATGAATGTCAACAACTTATCATCAATGACTCAACCAATCCCTTATAAATAAAACTCTTCAAGCCCTATATAAGACACTATATATAAATGTGTAGTTCTTAAATGAAAAAAAAGGGTTTGTCATATTTTACTAATACATGTTTCAAGGGGACATATAATTTCATAACCCATCCATAATTTAATATGTCTAATTCATCCATAATATTATAAAAATTGGAAAAATTCAATTCATTTGGTTCCCTAAGGATCCTCAAACACAATCTTGGAAATGTAATAAAAAACAATCCATATTGAAAATTTATATATATGGAATATTAATATTTCTACATTTACAGAAAAATTTTATTACCTAAGTGAATATATAGTAATATATAATCATGATACGATAAACCAAAATAAATAAATTGGGTATGTAATGAAATTCAACAACTCCCTCGGTAAATTCCCAATAATAATGATAATGATGTATGATTTAGTTACACCATATATATATATATGGTATATGATTTAGATAATTAATTATCTAATCAATTGATGTATGTGTATCTAATAGAACACTAATAAGTTATATTAATGGAATATAGGGAATTAAAAGAGTATAAACATTGAAATAAAACATTTGTTTACAAATATGGGATAAATTATGCAATATGATAGAATTTATGGATTATTTTTCATATATAACATTAACAATTATAACCCCTCATTTTTTATCAACATGGTTTATTAATCAAATTTTTATTTTGGAATAGTATCAATATTTTTGAAATTTATAATTTGTGATAATATATTTCTATAAATAGTGGAAGAATAAATGTTTATGGAATAGAGGAACCCCTTTGAAAGGAATATAATAAATAGAATTGTTTTTAAAAAACCTATTTCTTTTTTTTTATGATTTACTCAAACAAAATGAAACCCACATATTTTTGTTTGTAATTAAATATATTAAACTTTTTATTTTAATTAAAACAAAAAATTATTAATATATATAATTTAAATTACTAATTTGAAAAGGACTCTTGGAAAAATTATAGAAGAAAATATAATGGATTTAAAAAAAATGAACATATAAAGAGGTAATTAAATATAATTATATCCACAAAAACATTCGTTGATTTAGGAAATAATAATACAATGTTGTGTATGTATATTATATGAAATATTAATAATTGCAAAATTTGAATCCCCTCATATGATATAGAAATCGAGATAAATCACCATTACCTTAGGTCCCAGTTTATTTCGATTTAATAATTTTTATATTTATAATTATAACTCTGAATAATTTATTAAAAAATATATTAATACATTAAAATGAAGTTATATTATACAATTTTAACTAAAAATCCATTAAGTTGGTATTAATAGGAAATAAACTTTCATTGTGGATCCTAAATTGTTCATGAAATATCCAAAGCATATTCCATAGAAGTTTAATCAGTTTTCCATTATTTAGATATAATTTTTTACACTGAGTGATGGACATATTAAAAATGAACTCCTATTTTTAATTTTATTATCCATGGTTAAAAAAATAAAATAATAGTTCAACATCTTTTTATGAAAAAATGAATCTTATTACATGAAACCAACACCCTCTTTACATTACTCAAATTATAATATATAATTATGGATATGAGAGTGGTTGAAATCTATGATATCATATGAATGAAGAATAATTGGAATCACATGGGATATATCAAGGATAATATAATCAATAATTTATAATAATGATGAAGAAGAACATTTCTCCATGAATATGAAATAAAATTAAGGGATTGTAATAATAAAGGAGAGAAGTGTTTATGATTTATTAAGTAGAAAAGAAAATTATTAGTAATTGAGATAAACACCAGAGGACCCAATAATACTAATGTAGAGACAATTTACATCTATAATAAGAGGTAACTATTGATCAATGGATTTTTAGTGGATAGATAAGTTATAATGAGTGTGTATTTTAAGTTAATTACGATATTTTCGTGAAAAATTGAAATTTAAGGATAACTTCATTTTAGTGAAAATTATTATAACTAATTTTTTAGTATAATTGATGATTACATGATTATTTAATGATATAAAATATCTTAGACAAATATTTATAGGTAACATTTTAATGTTTTTTATGCATCATTCATTTAATTTAAACTATTTAATTCTTTTTACCTTTATCAGGGTAACTCATTTTTTATCTCAATAAATAATTTTATGCTAGAAATTAAATATTCATATATTTAAACGATTTTACTATATTATTAAAAGTTTTAAATTTATTTTACGTGATTGAATTTCTAATAGTGATAAAAAATATTTCTCATATAATAAATTCATAATGCATTACATTATTTTTTAGAAAACATATAACTAAATTTCCAAAAAACCTAATATAGGCTTATAAAGATAATTTAATATATCTAAATGAGATATATTAAACCATGAATAAGTTTTTTACCATCAAAATTTATTTAATATATTTCTTTTTTTAGTGACATATTTATTCTTTTATAAAATATATTATATTATTAATGAAATATTTTCACTAATAATAAAAACCTATATTTGTTAGGAGAATACAACAAATAACAATAAGTTGAAATATACATTATTATTCCACAAAAACAATCTTTTTTTCTTAAAATAATTGTATATTTATGTGTAATTTAGTTATTATTTTAAACCCCTTATTTATTATTAAAAAAATTAGAACATACAATTTTATGAAAATATAGTAAATAATACTTTTATTTTATTTCATATGCTTGTAGTTACTATAAATTTATTAATATATATTTATAAAAGTTAATAATTATATTAATCTAATTTATTCTAATCAATTCTATTAGAAACATTAATATGTAATGGTGACATTACCTTTTTTTTCTGAGGTATTACACTACCCCTGCGACCAGGAACCTAGTATAAGACCACACGAATAATATGGAGTATCCGAAGCCAAAATTTAATGTTGGTGGTTGATTATTTAATTGGGTTTTATTATATAAAATACATAAAATTTTCATGTCCACATCTTTACATGATTAAGGGGACGTAGATTCCCCTAACTCATCTTCTAACATCATCTCCATCCCTGGATATTTTGAATCCTTAGTAAAACTGGTTAATCGATTAGATGTATGATTATATCTATTTAACATAAAATAAAATTGTTCTTTGTTCTCATATTTGTGATGAAAATCTCCATATTCACACTGTTATTCATCCAAATAATATTATAATAACATCATATTGTTGTGAATTTTATATTAAATTCCTAGAACATTATTTGAAATTTTGATTGTGAATGAATGTACCCAATTTAAGATATGGAAATTACCTTATTGATATTCATAATGGATTATATCAGAAATATGATACATTGATAGTTTAACTAGTTCATTAATTTTCTGACTATTCTTATACGAGTTCATAAATCATGTCATTATTCACTAGCACATAATTTTTCAAGGTTTTGACATTTTAGAATAATGAAATATGATTTCCCTCATTTTGATGGAGGATATATTTTCAATTTTAATTTTCCAGAGATTGGTAATGATTATTTTTATGATAAATGATAAATTTGTAATTTATGATGTCCATTTTTATAATTAACATGTAATTTTATAGAATAATGAGGTGGATAACATTTACTCATTGTGAATTTTGATTGATTTTGGAATTCATTGTTTTTCCTAAGGGTTAATTTAATCATATATGATAATTTCGTGATTATTAAAAATATTTTACAATATTATCTAACCCCTAAATATTTTGTTGACACACATCATCTTTTTAGAGAATAATGGACTTCATATAATTACAAATTGGTTGTCATGGTGAACTGTTAGATAAACTAGTGTTGGTGGGAGATTTTATATCTCTACATTTATTTTATAAAATTTTGTACTAGAATAACTAATGTAATTAGATTAAGATTTAAAATTAAAATTTAATGGAAATGGTTTATTTTGAAATATATTTATATTAAGTAATATAATTTAAATTTATTTTGTAAGAACATTGAAGGGAAGATATTAAGTGGTGTCAAAGATGTTTTTTTGATATGTTTTGTCTAATTTAAATTAGAAGTACTATATATTATGATATACCAATTTAAGGGTCAATAAAAATATATATTTGAATTTTTTATTATAAAGTAAATAAATTGGATTTTGATAAATTATTTGGTGTGATTAACCATTCATGGTAACTGCCCAGATTCAAAACTGTGGGTTCTTATGAGTTCTATATTTTTTGGTTGAATCTTAGTATTATTTATCTGGATATATAATGATACACTTTACTAATATATTTAAATATTTTAAACATTAATTAGGTAAAAATATTGTTCGACTGTGATGATATTTCAAAAAGGTTACTTGTTGATATATATTCAATTGGACCATAGAAATTACCATTTTATTTAGATGGAGAAAGGGAAACCTATGTTTGAAACACATTAGATATAATTTGTGGATCCTATATGAGGATTTTATGATCGATTACACTTTCATTATAATATTATAATGTTACAACTCCTGTATTCATGTATTTTACATTTTATCGATTGAGTTATGGGTTAAATAGTTCACCATCAATGCTTCATGTTATGATTGATATATCACTATTTTGACATAGTATTATTTCGATTTACTAATTACTCCAGGTTTGAGGATGTAGTGCTAATATAATATTATTCCATCGATGGTTGTTCCCTTATTTACTAGGATAGAACTAGTATTGTTAAGGTTAGTGGAAAGAAATAAGAACGTACAATTGGATGAAATTGGATCGATTATAATTGTATTTGGATTTTTCAAATCTATGATGAAAACAAAAGGCATATATACTTTTTGGAAGAGATACATGTGAAAAGGAAAATTTATTCAATGATTAAAACCCTATAAGTTGGGTTCATCTAGGATAATGTCAATGATTAAGTTAATATTAATGATAAGAATTTATTTTTTATTATAAGGTTGTATTATCGAATTAATTTTTCTTATTTATATTTATATTATCATTTATACGATCTTATGAATGTGTGTATTGAATTTAGACATGGATTGAAAAGAATCTAGGAAATATAATCGTATATTATTTGTAATTTGCATTATATTTTTATGAAAATATGGACAAACCGTTTTCATATATCTACTTATGGAATGACTAAAAAATATCCTACAATTGATAGTGTTATTAATGATGATATTTTAATATATATTAGGGATCTAAGTGAATTATTAGTGATTTATGATCATACAGTGGGTACATACCATATGGATGAAAAATTTTATATTGGATAAGCTAGGATCTGATACTTGTATATTATAGATGAGAGTTCATATGTGGACTCGTGAGTTGTGATAGGGTTCTTAAAATTTACCAATTCTTTTATTTCATGTGATAATACCCCATTATTTTTTCATTTAGTTTGTCAAAAAATTATTTTTTTAGTTGATGTATTTAATATTGGGTCATATTTGAACTCCCTTATAGTTTTTATTCATTTTTTATTATTATTATAATGGTTATGAACTATATGGTAGATCGATATTGTATTTAAATAAATGAATTTAATTATCCAAGATATTTCTTTTTTTTATGGGTAATGAGAAGAATACTCTCTATGGAAGGACACAATTGAGTTTTAATTACGGATGTTATAGGATACCTCTTGATAAACATGTTTGATGTACGAGAGTGACCCTCTATTATTCGTCCTTTTCATATGGGTATATTCTTGTATTAAGTATTGTCTTGTTAAACTTAAACTTACATTGTAACACTGATATTCATTTCATGTGCGTGTGTGTCTCCCTAGATATAATTTAATATGTATATATATATGTTCGTGTGTGTGTGTAATTTATATGGGAATGCATTTTTTTTATTTTGATGGATTAGGTAAAATCTATCACATACTATGTCCTGTATTCATTTGGCAACTAACAATCTATGAGTTGAGGGTACAAGTGGAATCCTTCTTGGATAATATAATTAATCCCTGACTATATAAAAGATATTGGTTTAAATATATATTTGAAGCACATTATTTTTCCATTTATGTTGAATTAATAGATTTAATATATAATTATATATAAAGATAAATAGTTTTTTAGCATTTTATTGTTTAGAATGATATTGTCTAGTGAGTTGGGAAAGAACCATTATAATGTTTATATTTATTTAGACCATACATGTACTGTCCAAAGATCGTGTGTAGTTATTTTTTTTGGACTCACTAATATATATATGAATACATATTATTTATGTAAATGTATATCAATATCAGGTTGAGTAAATTATATTTAATTACTATAATATGGTATTCCACTTCTAGATTACTATTTTTATCACACTGTTGTGGGGTATGATCAATGTATAAATAGGTAATGCAATATTTTCAATATATTTGGACATGAAACCAATATATTATCTTTGATTAATTATTCTTCTCAATGTTGGTTTGGCATATGTTTTTAGCTATATTCCACCGTGACTGGGGAGGTGTGCATGAGGCAATGTAGTGACCTGGTGTTATAACTATTTTGGTAATTCAGTAGTATAAAATTATTATATCACACATCAAATAAAACTTTAATGTGAGGAATTTCATTACAATCATTAATTCCAAAAATATGTAAAATTAATTACAAAAATCATTATCGGTCACTGATCAATGGATGAGAGGCCAAATTAAAACCATGAAAATGATAAAAAAATTCTAATGATGGCTTTTGAACTATGAGGTTTAATGACAATTTATACTCAATATTTCAGTTCCATAAAAAATTATTGTTTTTATTGGAATGAAACTCGTAATAAATAAGAATATCAAGAACATCATAGTTTTGAAATCATAACTCCAATGATCCCAAGGAATGTAAATTTTCGAACATGTGAGAAATAATATATAAATGGGGTATCAATACAAAAATTATAATATTTTTAATATTTTTTATTCCAATAACTAATAGTGGATAGTGGTGAAAATAATATATTTTCATCCCAAACTCTTATACTCAGAGAAATCATTCTTAATTTGCCGAAAAAATGATTTTGTTACAATAGAGGTGGGGTGGTGGGAAACTGTAGATTTGTAATCAATATTCTTCAATAAAACAATATAGTAAATGTTTTAAAGTAATTAAATAGAAAAACTAAACCATAATTAAAACATATAATATACATTCACAATTAAAATAAATACATATATTATGAATAATTTGATTATTTTGAAAATAATACTATAAATTTTTTCACTAGAATTTCTTTAATGTTATTTATACCTCTTCTATTAATAATGCTTTCACATGAGAATAATTAGATTATTAAATAATTACTTTAAAACATAATATACCTATAAGATTAAAAGCCATATTTTTTAAATTTCACCCCATAATGAAATATAGTACCCCAAATAATACTATTGTCAATAAATGTAAATTTGAGGCTTAATTTACGAGATATTGTCATTTTTCCAATGGTTAATTTTTTGAATGTTATTTTTTCAAAGTTAAATTATTTAATTTATTTAAATAAACCTAATTACCATAAAATTTTAATTATGGTCATATAAGTTAATAAATGTTTTAGAAATAATTATGGAGGTGAATATATAATAATGTATAAAAATAAACATCTTTTTATAAATTAATTAAAAAATTAGGGTTTAAATGTTAAACCTAACTTTACATTATTAATTAAATGATTGAAAAAGTTTATAATGTACTCAAATGGGAAATATAAATCATAGGGAATTTTTTAAATTCATGGCTCTATAACCTAATAAGGGAGAATATGGGTGTGAAGATTATTAGTTCTTTTTTTAAAAAGTATTATTTATATCTATTAATGTGATATTATTTCAATGTAAAAAAAATATTTTTAAGATAGTACATCACCCACAAAAATCATTAAATTGTTTAAGTAAATTACATGAGTTAAATGAATATATACATGATTCACTTCCAATTTGTATGATAATCAACAAAGTGTTGTTAATTTATAATTTTCACACACAAGATTCAAACTCACATGTTTATCTAGGTTTTTGAGATATATAACATCACTTATACTTTTATATTTTTGTTAAATATTATCAATGGTCTCATTATCCATAGAAATAATGACTACTTTTCTCAAATAACTAATTTTTTTATGACTCATAATAAAGAAAAGAGTGATGATTGAGTCATCAAGCATAAACATATATCTAAATAATTTTAAATTTTAGTTCATGGGAATAGTTCATAATTAGTATATATTTTCATTACATTAATTCAATATATATCCTTATTATTAAACATTTTTCTATAAAAAATAATCAATATGTTTTACACAATTTATAATTCTATTATTCTCTTCCATTTAATGAATCTTATATTAAATATTCTTTGCGTAAGGATATCATGTGATATTTGTTTCTAGAAATATAATTCTATAGACATGGATACGAATTACCATCCTATTGAAAATATCATTTATTTCATATTTAATATATATTTTTATAAATCAATATTCTCTCTTCTATATCCTATAAAACTGCCATATGTTTAAGTTTAAAATCATAGTAGTTATCCTGGATATAAATATGCTTAAATATAAGAGAAATATTTATTTATTTTATTTTTATATTTATCATCATTTATTAAATTATAAAAAAATATAGTGTTAATATATACATTTATCTATTTATATTGTTATTTAGTTTAGATAATTTTATTTATTTTAAATTTTGTATCGAGAACAAAATAATTATCAAATAAATATTAATTCTTTTAAAACATAGAGATTTTAGAAAAAAACCATTATATATTTATTCTAAACAAAACTAATTATTGATCCAAAAAGGTATTTTTCATATCATTAATGATTTTTGAAATTAATTCCCTTAATAAATAATTTTACAAATTATTTTTTCTTTGTTTTAATATATGTCTTTATAAAACCCAAAATATTATTTCTATAAACTCGTGGTTTCCTTAATCCGGTCCAAGTATAGTTTAAATTTATAATTGCCCAAAAAAATATACACATATTGTTTAATCAATTTTAACAAAAATATATATAAAATACAATAAATGTATCAAAGTGCTAGGTAGTTTTGAAGAGAAGGTTCCTAATATAAAGTTTAAAACTAAAATAAAACAAAATTATTATAAAATCTACAATTTGTTCCTAAATCTTGTTGTGATCCTAAAAATTCATAGGATACACTAGGTAGTAATAAAAAGAAACAAATGTGCAAATAAACCTAGTATGTAAATAAACATGAAAATGGATCATATCATGTGAGTCTAAAAGTATAAAATAATATCATAAAAGATAATTCTCATGAATATACACAATGATGAATAAAATAATGAATATGGTATCGCCTGATCAAGCTAATATTAGAGTGTAACAGTACGTTAAAACAAGGAAAAGGAAGAATTTAATGCTATTTGTCAATATAATAATAAGTTAAATATAATTTCTCATCACGGATCATGTTCACCCATTAATCTCATTCATAACATCCCAAGATACAAAAACATTACCCGAAAAATTATAGTGAAATCTTGGTGTACCCATATTAACATATAATGTATTATTTGTTGAAAAATATTGATAAATAATAAAGCATAACCATAATAATAACCCATTAAATTAAAAGGGTTACATCTTATGGCCTTGTATCATAATCTATGAGATTTCTTAAAAAATGATTTTGATTAATGAACATAAGGAATGTATTACAATAATAATGGATGGTAAAACAAGATAGGTATATGTGTGAGATGCTTATATACACAAATTTAAAAAATTTATTAACAATAAATTGGGAAATAAATATATTTATAGTGATAAATTTCACAACCCGATTAAAAAGGGAGGATTGGGGAGATCACATACCTTATATTCCAAAATAATTCAAAATTTTCCCATGATGTCTAGAATAAGAAAATTAAATACTTTAATTACATAATTTCGTTTCCTTCTCAAATATGTTTTAATTATTTTATATTTATAATGTTAATAAATAATAATTTATATTATATTTAAGGATTAATAACTCATTCTTGAGAAAATTTGTTTCATGGGTTCAATGTCTGATCACTTGTTTATAATTACAGAAGTTATTGTAAAATGAGAATAAAACACCATAAGTTAAATAAAATGGAATTCTAGTACTTATAAAAAAAATATTTCATCCAAAATAACATCATTTTTCAGCATCGTGATAAATATTTTTTAAATAATATTAGAGGATAATAGTTTGTATGTATATGCAGTTTTATTGACCATCATGAAGTAGTGTTGTCTTATATAACATTACTACCAATTATTAATTCTAAAATGTGAAAAATATTATTCTTTAAATTATATTATTTTTTACCATTATAATTTAATTCTATAATTTTTTGAAGGTAGTAGTGGAAAAGAAAAAATTATCATCAATGAATGTCTTGAACTAATATAATATAAAAAATTGTTTTGTTTCTTATAATGATGAGATGAGAAAGGTTGGATGGTATATATTCTATAATAAATATATAATTTCAATATATATATTATTGTATATTTCATACTCCATGTTGTATGATAGCGGGAAGGATATGATAGAAGATGAAATGAATTTATATGTGGTAAATAGATATTATTAACCCTTCAATGATTACTACTTCTATTACTCATTAAGTAACAATAAATTTTCCTTTAGTGATATCAGAAGCACAAGGACATGATGGAGAGTCTTGAAAATATTTTTTTGTAGAAATTTGAAATGATTAATTTATAATATGTATTGATGATAAGGGGTGGTGATTGGATATATGTAAAAGGTGATAAGAATGGTGTTTTGGAATAATTTATTCATCTATTGATTATTATTCATCAATATCATCTATAGTATTTATTATTTTGCCAATATATTGTAAATGGATAATCTGAATTTGATGTACTAGGTTTTTACAACAATCCTTGCAGAAATATTCATTTATTTAGAATATAATATTAAATAACACGTTATATTATATTTCACTATTGAAAAAAATTTCTAATATTTGAGAAAAATAAAAAAATTCTTCCTAATCAGTTATCAATGGGTAAATATCAAATACTATATCAATTTTATGAAAAAAAATTTCATAATAATTGATATTTAATTTTTATATTATATCGTCATATATTTGAAAGAAAATAATTATAATTTTATGCTAAATTTTATGACCCTTTGAAAAGTTAGTCTCTTAAAATTATCTCATATTTATTATAGAGCCTAATATTAATCTACAAATCAATTTTATGAAATAATTATTATTATAAATCAACATATTTTTATTATATATTTTAAATTAAAATATTTATGTTTTACATAACAGAAAAATCTTAATTTTTCATTTTAAAAACATTTCATGACATATAACATGATATTAATTAAATATATTTTTATTTAAGGATATACCTACATATTAATTTAAATTTTAATAGTTGATTTTGTTTCTGTAACAGTCATGTTACTATTCTTAATGGTGATATTATTATTCCAATTTCCATGACACTATACCAATAGTCATGTTACTCTTCCAATGGTCAGATTAAATTTCCAATGGTAAACATTGTAACAGTCCAATAGGATCCATGTATTCTATAGATAACACTTATTTCACTTTTTCTTGATTTACCTAATTTTTCATTAATAGTTTTCTATGATTTCAATTTCTAGAAAAATATTTATTTACTAAATAATTATTTATTTATAAAGTGTTTTTCGTGTTTTGTTATTCTAATGGAATGATAATATCTAAATATTCAGATTTTAGTCATCTTATTTTCATTTTTTTGACTCAATAAAATATTCTCAATTATTGTGGACATATTGATTCCAAATTTTAATATTGAAGAAATATATTAATTTTTTTAGTTTCATTATGTGTTCCATGTCCATTTTAATGAATTAGAAAATATTTAGTTCCATTGATATGATTTTGTGTCATTACCATCATCCCCCCATAAGAAATGTCACAATTGATTTTTTTAATCTAATAAGGTGAAAATATTTGAGGTTACTCATACATTATAGATTCCTTATGTTCCGTGGTATCCTCCTCAAACATATGGTTTCACCACAATCCATTGACTATGTGATATGTTTTGTTGAATATAATGTTATCAATAGGGTTCAAGGTCCTCACCCACTACCCCACATAAGAGTATTCATTTACCAACATTACCTAATATGAATTCCTTACATGTGATTGATTTGGTATGTACATTATTAAGGGGTATATGTGGACCAAAACATGTACATGATGGATGCTTATTGGGACTGCTATTGGATAGTTAATATATCTAACGTGATCTATAATAATAAAGGTGATGTTATACCTAGGATTTATTTTTCCATTCACCCCAAATCCCTGGACTCTCTTCTATAGAGACATGTCTAGAAACACATCATCATCAACATTAAACAATATGTATCAATGATAGTTGTCATTGGAGACCTTATATAAACATTGAGTAGCCCAAATCTCCTTATAATTGGTCTTGACACTTTTCTACTATTTCCTCACACATTTTAGATCCATATTTCTATCATTCAGAAACATCATCCTGACATGTTGGATTTCAATAGTTCTTCCAATTTGGGTCCTTATAAACATTCATGTATATTCTTCAGTTGATTCTGTTACTATATAAGTACATTAATTGAAGATGATGATGACCATGTACCACTTTTATTTTAATAAATTACACTTTCAACACATCTGTGATGTATATTATAAAAATATTATTCAGTAAGATGTCATGGAAATATCTATAAAGTGATAATTTTTCATAAAAATATTGACAAAAAATTATTTGAATTATTTCTTCCTAATATTTTTTAATGAATGATTCTAATTTAAATGGTTATGTTATTCTATTTATATGTAGGTATGGGTAATGGTTATATCAAACCCATGCAATTTTTCCATTCAGTTATCTCCTGAGGAAATACAATGAATTTTGATGTATATTCGATGATCTACAACATCATATTGTTGCAAAAAATAGTTCTATGGGGAATCTTGAAACATCCTCATTATTATAGGGTGGAAATATTATATTCTGCTTTTTGAATCATTCAAAAATCCATCTTTTTTTATATTTTTTGGTATACATATTCATGACCCTAATCAAACAATTCCTTCTTTATTAAATTTGACCATAGCGGAATCCCTTTTAATATAGCTTACACATTTTTCTCAATTTCTACAAAATTTCATAGAGCATCCATTTCATCTAAAATTTAATGGGAATGAAATAATTTGGGAAAAAAATTATGATAATCCATATTTTATAATTTCATTGTCCAGACATTCCATTTTTTGGTATATTGAATCATAAAAAAAATATCGTGAATGATATGTTTTTTTATCCTTTATACATACATAATTATAAACCTTATTTATCTCATATGATTGTATTTTATTGATCAATCCTATTATTAGATCATCTCTATAAATATTTGGGGGAATATATTAATCTCATTTGTATAAATATATACATGAGACTCTTACAATCCATATATATCTCACAATTCTCCCAAATAATATATTGTGGAATTATTTTCAATTTAAAATATTAATGATGTTATATCCAAATCACATGTCTGATGTCTTGGTTCATAGAAATTAAAATAAATTTAAGTTTAGTTTAAATTTATATCATACTAATGTAGTCTACTATAGTAGCCCTTATTTTATGAAAGTGTAAACCATGAGAATTTCCTCACATGAGGGAATCAAAAGGAATAATGCAAGTATCAGCATCTTTTTTAATTCCATAAATCTATCTTCACATTAATCAATGTTGAAAAATTATAATTATATCCTATTAGATTGGATAATAGGATTGAATATCATGATACGTTTCTCTCAAATAATTATTAAAGATGAGATGATCCAAGGAAAATATAGATCCCTATTATTTATGCTTTTATCGACAACTCCTCTGTTGAAATTGTCAAATAGGGATCTAATAATATTCTATTTATCAAGAATAGTTTCCCTAATAATGATATATCTTTATTCTATAACTCACATTTATTATATTTGACACGTATCTTCTCCACTTGTAAATTCAATACAATGGTATACTAATGATCATCACAGACCTCCATGCATTTGGATTGTGTCAACATGTCGTCTTTAAATACTGTAAAAATTATGAAAGGTAATCTCTTAAGAAATTATTCATTATTTCCATAAATATTTCAACAAATTTAGTGTGTCTAAATTGAGTCACTGTGAAATAATTGTGTTCATAACATGTTTGATAGGTAGTAATGTAAATATATACCTTCTTCATCATTAATTTCTATTAGTCATACTAATGTCCTCCATAGATAAATAAGGTTCCTCGTGATATTAAAGAACAAATAAATAATCTATAGAGTGGATACATGTTCATTATTAGTTTTTTTATGTCATGATAAGTGATGATTAATATAACTGACATGTCCTTTTTCTTGAAGAAGAGGACTGGTGCACCCCAAGGTGAAGAACTCAGGCATATCTTACCCTTTCTCATATTATATTATATTTTCTAATTTATTTCTTCTAGATAAATGGTATCGAATTTATATGGGGTCATTGACATGGGCATAGATTGAGGTATAAATTACGTTGAGAACTCAACCTCTCTATCAAGACAAATACACGGAAACTCATTGCAAAATACATCAACGTAAATTATCACAATGGTCATGCATTCAAACATGATTCTATCTATTTTTTAAATAATTTTACTTAAATAATATTTCTCATTGGGAAATAATTACCACACATAATAAGAATATTCCAACGGAGATGCATCATACTCTTTATATTTATAAAAAAATCAGAGGATGACTCAAGATGTGTAGAGTTACGTCTATATATAGATACTTAATTTTTGATTCATATATTTATGGAAAATAAAATCCACATATAACAACAATATCATCTAAAAGATATTGGAAAATAATTTTTGGGAGGGTTAGTCCACCAAAATTGACTAGGGATTAGTTACATAATATTAATGCTATAATTGGACCATTTTATCTTATCATAGAAAACTCATCTACTATGTTCTGAGGTGGTGTTTTAATAGTTCTACTATACATGAAATATATATTCGAATTTATATGGATAGATTCATAATGTTAATTTTTTACAATTTTATAAATAACTATCTTACCTATCACTAAAAATTTATTAGGATCTATTATGATAATAATGATATCATATGATCTTCCTTTCTCTCTAGCCCATGTAAAATTCTCTCAATGATAATCTATAATAACCCTTGGATTAGGGAATTGGATTATAGATTGAATTTGTAACTTATTGTTGAAATAGTGTACCACAATATAAGTGTTGATCTGAACATTGTTTCTTTCATATCATTTTTGGGAGCCTTTAAATCTCCTCGGTATTAATTATTATCATTCCCATCATTTCCCCACATGATGAATATCATAGATACATTTATATAGATTAAAATATTCTTCTTCCAAAACTTTTGTCATGGGGGATGTTGGGTTTTATTTCATCAATGATATTTTTAAATTGATTCTCTTAATGAAAACTATATTTTATTCCATTTATCTCTAAGTAAAAAAGTAATTTAGAGTCACTAATATCCATCTCAAACCTATGTGATATCCATGAGATATTATCATATCTAACCAAGCCAAAAGTTGATAAACATTTTTATAGAATGGGATTTAACTCAAAAAAGAAGTATTCCACCAATCATTTACTATTCATGAAAATCGTATAGGATTACCAAGGAATCCATCCAATTTTTTTTTTGTATTCCCTTACAAGCTCATCATCATCTTTCATTGGTCCATGTTACTCACTGTACATTTTTTTGATGATTTTATAGAAAATAGTTATTGAGTAAAAATTTAGTGAATCATTCCTATTCTAGGGCATCAATAACACTCCTAGAAATCATTTTTTTCATACCTTTATTCCAACAATCACCTTATCATTCAAGTTAATAGAAATACAACATGTCTTCCTCTTTTTATGAGAACTGGAGGATATATATCATATTAACAACATATCTATGAAATTATTCTTTTGTGAAGGGATTAGAGTATCCATGAAATGATTTATTCCTTTTTTTTACATAAATGACATGACCACAATATTCTCCTTCTTAGGATAAAGTCAGTGTTCTACCTAATTCATATTATTATTCATAGTATGATTCAACTAATCATGTAATTCAATGGTTTTATTATCTCCCAAACCATAAAGAGATGAATATCATTATGGAATTAATCACATATAAAATCACATTGGTTTTTGACATAGTTTATCCTATTTCTAGTCATTATCCTAAATAATAGAACCCTAGATGAGAATAATTTGACTAATACCATATTAAAATATAAAATATGAATAGTTAAGGAATACATTATTAATGAATTCTAAAAAAAGATTTTTAAACGATTGGATTAAATATATATTATCTAGGGTGATTTACCTATTATTATTTTTTGCATGAAAATATGACCATGTCCTTCAAAAATGTTATTAAAGAGTTTTTTAATTTCACAACAATATCACACATGATTGTCAAACAAAGTGTGAAACAAGGAATATATTAGTGAATGGTGTAATAACATATAAAATTCCGAATACACCATTTTCAATGTTATTTACCTTTTTTATAACTCTGTTTGAGCCACATATACTCGTAGTATCCATACATGGATATAATTTCCAAAAAACCACTTTCTCGATACATTACAAAAATTGCATGATATTTTTTATAAATTGACTTTTCTATAGTGTAATTATTGTAGTAATCTATTATTAATCCCTAAAAACTAAAACATTCCAATAATTCAAAATATAAAGACCATAACCATTTAAAAATTCTATTCTAAATTTTTTAACATAAAAATACTTCAAATATAGCAAATGGATTGAAAAGTGATGTATATTTAGAAAACAATGGTTGTAACACGACAATGATTACCTAAAAAATTACTCCATTTTAATATCTGTAATTATATCTTAAAAAAACCTTAATATCATAATATTATATTTAATAACTTGGGGTTTTTTAAAAAGAAAATATTTAGATAAAAATGCATTTATAGTAATAATCATGATTATAAATCATTAGATGTTAGTAAAATGACATACGATGATAGCATAAAAGGTGAGGCTTCTGAATAATCACATGGGAGAATAATATATTGAAAATGATATCATATGATCATGAAAATGTTTGAATTTGGATGAAATATAAAACCCCCCATATGAATAATTAATGTACAGTCACCATGAAAACAAAACAGTGTGGACATAGTCACATAATAGATTAGGATCACTCCCTATCCTCATTCATAATGTACCATTATTCAAAAGGATTGCACAATGACTATGAGTGAATTATAGGCACACCCAAATGAAATTGTACCTGAATATGTGTTCCACTAATGCATATCAATCATATTGAATAATCATAATAATTTCTCATTGAAAGAACATTGTTGCATTGTCTTTCCTCATATCATAATAAAATGGGATTTCATAATGAATGGATACTATAAATGAACAGAAGTCATGTATTTTTCCATAAAAGGAAGGGAACATAAGATAATAATTTATATGATAGAGACATATATGGAATTTAAAATAATTTTATAACATGAAAGAGATGGTTAATTTGAGTTTTATAGAGAATATTTATAATGAAATGAAAAGAAGGATTTAGAGATTTCTCTCACATTATGTTCCTGAATTTTTCTTCACTTATGATTACTGTATTAACTAGTAGAAATAAATTCAATAAATAAATAATTCAGGAATATATATATATATATATATATTATTTATGATAGTTTTATTAAATTCTTTAATATCCATATCAATGAGATATAGTGTATAATTATTCTTTGTCAATGGTGTCTATGTCATGGTTCCAAGGAAGATCACTTGTGTTTGAATATTGAAGTTATATTAAAATTGGAATAGCACTCCAACTGTGAAATGAAATGGTATTCAAGTACATAAAAAAATTTACATCATAAAATATACGAAAATGTATTCTAACATAAAGATGATTCTTTTAGTAACAACATCATTGTTATATAGTTAGTTCATTTATGTGGTCTTCCTAAAATTCATGAAAAGTTTCATTTTATTTAATATTACATATATATAATAATTCAAAATTTAAAACAATATATTATATACATAAATAAATTATTTTAAAATATAATAATTTAATATATATATTTAGTTAAGTTGATAGTGTAAAAAACTCATCATCCCGGAAGGTAGTGAGCCTAAATAATTTCTAAAATGGTTTATTTTTTTAGAATAACTGGTGTCGTGAAAGATATGGATTGAAGTTTTTGCATAAAAATTATAAAATGAATGTTTATATATGTAACTAAAAATTATAATTTCATGTATGATGAGGGATGTGAGTAGAAGATATAAGAATAAATGAAGTTTTAATAGGTAAATTGAGAATATAACTTCATAAGTACCACATCCTTCAAATACTCCATGAAGAACATGGAATTGGTAATTTTTTTAAGAAAACAACTAGAGATTGTGTGTAATAATTTTTGGAATATTTTTGTTTTAAATATGAATTTATATAAGGATATTAATTTTTGAGAAGAAGAGGTGTGAGGGTGGTATTTATAAGGGGTGTAGATGGGATATTTTTTATTATTAAATTAATCGTATTATTATTTATGATTACAGAATAAAATTATTATTGATTCATGTAACTATATTAAAAATATATACATATTTTTTTGTTATAGTTGGTTCTAAAATATAGAATTACTCTAAAACTCATGTATTTATCATACAATGTTAAATGTCATATTTAATCATATTTCACTATTCAAAAAAAATATTTTAGAAAAATGAAAAAAAATTATTGTGACCATTCATCCAAATATATATTCAATAATTATAAAACCATTTTTTATAAATAATTTTATACAAATGATAATTTTAATTTATATATAAAAGAATTCATTTATTTGAAATGTTTCGATTTTAATATTTCGATAGATTTTTAGACCCTAGGAACAGTTACCTTTATTATGATAAAATATTTTCAACATTATAATAAAACATAATATTAATTTTAATATTCATGTAATGAAGATAAAATTTCATTTAAATAATTATATATAATATTATAATTAAATTAAATCATTTATATTTTAAGAAACTTCAAACACTAAATTTATAACTGTTAAAATATCTTTCATTACTTATATCAGGATTTAAATATTCAATATTTTTATATTATAATGTATGAAAATTTTATTTCACATTTATATATTTAAGGATACTATTCTAATATTCAAGTAAAAAATCATAATAATCATATTGCAATTCTAATAGTTAGGTCACCATTCCACCTATTATATTACTATTCTAATGGTCAAATCATTAACGGTCAAATGGTGTCCATAATTTCTATAAATATATATTATATCATTAAATCATAATTAACTTCTGTTTTCTCTCAATGATATATATATTTTTTCGTTTCAATATGAATATTTCATCAATCATATTTTGAAAAAAATTTACAGTTTTTTCTTGAGCTTAGTTATTCTTGTGGATCGAGAAGATCCCCATTTTTATATTTTAATTATCGTATTTTATATTTTTATCCCATTGTAATATTTATAGTTTATATTTCAATATTTATAATGCAATTGTAATGTTATAATTAATATGTTATATATTATTTCGGTTTCTTAATGTGGTAGTTGATCTTTATACTACATTATAAAATATGACATAATATTAACAATGAAATTAAATTTATAATATCATTTGTAGTTAAAACAATGAATACACTTAAATAAATATGGTTCAGATTTTTTTAATTTATCATACAATCTTTGTCCTTAAGTTTCAATTTTTTTGAGAAACACATTCCCTATTTTTTAATACATTTATTGAAATCAAGGTAAGACTTTTTAATTTCAAGAAAACATGTTTTTCCAATGTGGATGGCATTTTCATGTTGACATATTCATTTTGTATCAATTCTACATGGCTTTTGTTACTATGAATAGATCTACAAAAATTGTGTGACCTCATTAGAATGTGACCTAATTAATGCATGGTTTGGAAAACTGTGCGAGTGATATGTGCCTAGGTAGTTAACAATACTTGTTTCATTCATGCTTTAGATAACTATTCATAAAAACCATGATCCATGTCTACGTGTTTAAATTTTCTAAAATTTCATAAAATTCCTACTTAATTATGAAGGGTTTACTCTCTTACTCTCCCATCTTCTCCCACTTACTCTAGCATACACCTGGGTGATAGGGGATGAGCTCCACCATTATTATCTTTTGATTAAAGACATATTGATAGTGATTTCCTAGAGTTTTAAGGGTATTTATTTACATTAATCACTTATTCTAATTTTTATTTATTTTTTCTTGAATTTTTTTTTTATATGAATACTAAAACACTTTGGACCAATTATAGGGTTCCTGGTTCAAATAATATTGAGTTTCTTTTTCTTTTGGGTTCGTAAATGAAATTTATATCTCTATTGGTGTAGTAATTATTGATATTGACATGTGTTAGTAAGGTTTTTAGATCTTGAATGTCAGGTTTGTCAAGAAATTATTTTATTTTAGTATTGAATGTGTTATTATAATTGCTAAACTAAATTTATATAAACTATTACTTTCTCATTCTATTACCCGTTGTATTTTATGGATGGTTTTTCATTCAATAAGATATTATTATTTATATTAGTTGAGAATAAACAATAATGTTGAAAAAATATAATTAGAATGTACTAGTGTATGATAATTAAATAAGAGTGCATATAATATTGACACACCAATTAAATTGTTGACAAATAAAAATGATTGATTAAAAGTATATGAATTTCTAAATTTTTTGGATTGAAATTTGAATTAATTATCAACTTCCATCACAATAACAGTAATGTGTGAACTGAAAAAAAAACTGATTGTTATATAAATGATTCTACAGTGATTGTAATTATAAAAATGAGAAATGTGAAAATTATTGAATTGAAAATAAATTGTATGAGTGGGATCTTTGTGAAAAATGAAAACTGAGTGAAATTATTCATGATGTATATGGAACAATATGGAATGAGGGAGGTGGAGATAAGAGACAATGATGAAATGAATATTCTATTGAATGAAAAAAATACAGGAAGACAGAGATCCGAAAACCACTTGATAATACTTGACAACATGAAATTGAATCAAAATAAAATAGATGAATACAAATTGAATCTTGTTGTTTCTACAATCAATTTCAGGCATGATGTGTTTTTTTAAAATATCTGTTGAATATAGTCCTTTTCAGGGTAATAGGAAGGGAATCCAGATTTCTATTCCCGGAGTGGAGTCATTAACCCATGATAAGAAGCTTGAGCAGAGAACCTTCAACCACTTTAGAAGACCAGACCACTTGAAATTGAATAAAAAATCAGTTAAATATAGATTTAATGTTGATGAAACCTGATAATTAGTATAAAAATTATATAAAAAATGATTTTGTATAAATAATAAGTGCATAAATAATATGTAAACACATATTTGGTCATACTTTTCTGAAATTACAAAAATGTCCTTTCTACATCATTTCCATCATCACTATATTTGAATCATGGTCCTACAATGAGAGGAAACATTGTGTTTCTTAATTCATTATAATGAATGAAGACAAAAAAAAACACATTCCAATGATAAGATGTGATGTGCTAATAAATAAAATTATTGTTCGAAATGAATATGAATAATTTTTAATGTATTTGATAGATAATATAATATCCTATGTTCATATGCAAGTAATATTTTCTGTGATAGAAAGTGTTACAGTGAATTGAATCACATAACATAAGGTGCTATAAAAGATGCCTTTATTTATGACCATGGTTGTGGAATGTAAGAAACCAAATAAATCCACAAAACAAAAATCTATCAATCAAAAATTGATCCACTACATTAGAATTAGGATACATCATCAATATTGAAACAATTAGTAGGTTTTAACAACTACAATATAATAGAAATAAGTACGTATTAAAAGCTACATGATCTGGTATGTACAAGTACAAATAGGAACATGAATTAAAAAAAATATTATACTAATAATTAATGAAGACTTAAATCTGAGCCTTCCGAATATATTAAAATCTCATTGGTAACATAACCATGAAATGGTTATGAATTTACTGATTCTCATAAAAATTGGAATCAACACTCATTAAGCTATTAATGTAATCACCCAACATAGGTCATTAAAAGAATGCGATAAATATTAAACTCCATACATTATCAATAAATGCACAAAATAGAAAATATGCTCTATACATTCTAGTAGTTTCATATAGAGGAGTAAGCCTAAGGAAAACTGTATACTAGATAATCAGTAGAAATTTATTTATGAGAAACTATCCAAAAGAGGGTATTCCTTTAGGGTAGAATACATTATTCCTAAAATTAAAATTCCACTTATCACCCAAATAAAATAAGCTACACAAGTTGGAATGATGGAGTGTAGATATAGTCTCAAATCTATTCTAGGATACAAAGGTATCTCTGATTTTGATCCATAAGTTGATAGAGAATGTTTCTTTCAATCTGGTTTAACTGTGTAACAACATTACAAAAAACGAGATGACCCAACCTATGTTGTACCACACAACATCTATCTATCAGGAAGACCATCTTATTATTAATATTGAAATTAATATTGGATTTTCTAGTAGGTAACCAATTCACCTACAACATTATTGTTTTGTAGATAAAAACGTGAAACAATAAAAAGAAATATTCACAGTTTTTTTACTTTATTTTTGACATGTTGAGGATGTAGGGATGGAGAAACTGAACATGTTATGTGTGAATAAAGCATACATATTTGACGACATATTTTGACTCACATGATGTAAGTTATCCTCGTCAGAAATTTTTTATAGACATAGATTTGAATATATGGTTTAAATTTCATCAGTCCCTTGAAAAAAAGTTATTCCAAATATATTCATTTACATTACCGTCTTTTCATGGAGAGGATACCGAAAATGGAGATAAAAACAAAATCTTTAATAAAAATTATCATAGGAATAAGGTCAAATTGTACTGGAATCCTCTACACTGATGTGTAATTAAATCCAAATAATTCTCAAAATTAACAAAATCATCTAACTCCACTTCCTCCCCTATTTTTTCATTCCCACCAAATATACGAGTATCAAAATCTTGAATAAAATCACGGACGGAACATCTATCAAATCTGATTAGATGATAGAAATTTTTTATCAATTTTTGAGACTCACTTAGCAGTAAACATTAAGCATAGACACATAGAGTAATAAATCCTCAAAATAACGTAGTACACATGTCAAAAAGAATATTCTACTTGTCATTCCAAGGTATCCTGTAATGAAACTGAAAAAATAAGAAGAATTTCATTGAAATAACAGCATTCCTTTTAATAAACAATTATGAATGAACTTAGTCATAATGAAAAAGTCTTAGAGTGTGAGTTAGCCCTCTCCAATCCGCCTAAAGAAATTTTTTCCCGATTACTAAAACATAATTATAAACCATTAACACATGAAATAAAATACATTCCCTAAAAGATTTTTTGTTTGTGGTAACCAAAATATTTAATTCGGGATAAACTGGGCTATGATGCAACCTAGAAAATTTATGTAAAAGTATTACTCGATATAAAGAGAACATATGAAAAATAATTCAATAGAGATATGTCAGAAGGTAGAGGAAGAAAATGTAAAGAAGAAGAATGATAAGATGAAAAATAATTATTCTGGTTTCTATAGTCGATACAATGGAAAACCGGAAATGAGTAATTAATTTAAAAAAGATATCTTTTTAATACCAAGAACACCAATACTGATTAGCTTGACACACTTAACCAATGCCAAAGATATATATAACTCAATGCTGAGTAGCATGATCATAGATAACTCAATATGACTTGAAGGATAAATATTGACATATAAAACACCGCAAACCACAATAGAGTTAATTGATATAGAATTCTTGATAGAGTTAATATTCATATGATGTTACAGAGGAATAAGAATTTTCCTAAATCAATAGAAATTAAAATTATCAAGAACTAAGTATTCACATAAGATACTAGGTATAATTATAAAAATATATTGACAAAGGTAATAAATATATGAAATTATTGAGGAATAAATATTTACAGGAATCAATAAAAATGTAGAATATAGACAACTGGTATAAACCTAAGATAGTACGAATAATATAAACTAAAAATTGAAAAAATAATAGATGGGAATGATAGCAGGTTGGTTAAAATAGAATGGTTGAAACATCTGAATTTAAATAAATCTCATGTTCCAAGATCATGGGTTCTTACATAGAATATCAACTAAAAATACAATATGAAAATAACTAAACATATATTATTGTCTTTCGATGGGAAATTTTTGAACCAAAATATAACCATACCCATTTGGGAGAATATTTACGTGGCTTAAGAAACATTTTCATACATCAATGAAAAACATGATCCCAATGAAGCATGAGAGTCATAGTATCATGTTTTATAATATAAATAGATAAATTGATTAATGTTTATTTAGATGGATAACATATCAATAACTCACAACTATTGGGGGGAATGGATCATGGGGATGCTAGGGAACCATTCGTTGCACTCATCGCTCATGTCATTTATACAATTTAATTTTAATTACTTAGTTATATTTGGATTTATGAAATTATCAAATGGAAAACACAAGAAATCCCGTAATGGTGTGAACATGTTTTTGAAGTTAAATGATGGTATAAAGCTATATGATCTTAATATAGATGAGAATCACTTAAATGGTGACGAGATAATTACCCATTCTGACCCTATTAATGCTATTAACAACATTATTATTTCATGTTAACAATCCATAACCACCAACTATGAAAAATCACCAGAGTCACAACATGAAATATGGGAATGATCATTCACATCCTACTAGTTTTGAGGATGTATACTCCCTTGATAGGTCACATTTTGAAATATTTGGTACTCATTATTTTCCCAATGAATCTCTTCCAGTCTCTATTATAGTTCAGATGCTCAAGGAGATAGAAAGTTATTGGTAGGTTAATGTTGTATCAACCTATTGTGACATAAGACTGTTTTGGATACTATTAAATATTTAATTGTATATGTCAACATCCTACCAAACTAGGCATTAAAGAAAAGGAAATTTAATGTGGAAATGAAGAGTCAGATATTTCATGAAAATAATAAATCATAGAAACAACCAGTAGTAACCCCAACATTCCATTGAATCTATAATATAATAATTAGACTATAATAACTCAGACTACCATTGTCCTTTGGATCAATATTTAAGACCCCAACAGGTCATTTTTCATACAGGTTCCTAGAATATTTTGGGGAAAATCCCATTAGATTCAAGCATCCACTAGAGGCACAATAGTAATCTAAAAAACACTCCATGGAAAACTATATTAAATAATACAATCTAATCTTCACATTAATATAGGAAACAATTTTAAAAAATATACAATCTAAGAAACTATAGATAGTTAATATCATTGAATAAACATTGTGTAACTATAAATGGAGAAGTGTTTGAATGATCAAAGATCACATGCCCCTATAAAGCGATGTTGAAATTTAATTAACTGCACAAGTTGAAAATATTCATAATGATTAATACATGTTATATTGAGTAAATAGATGATGTAATCTATGTATCGAATAAAATAAGTTAAGCATGGTCATGTTATGCAATACAATCCAGTGTAAATGAATGCTATTACTCCTATTATTTATTAAAATATTGTAGTGATAGATGATAATAGGAGATAATTTAAACATAATAATGGAAAATAAAAAACATACATCATTGAGTCATTATCCAAATAAAATGATATACCATGAAACATATAATCATATAAATGAGTATAAGGCCCCAGCCTTAAACCTTACTTAATCTTGAGTTATTACAAGATTACACATTGAGGATCTTTTCAGGTTTAGAGTTTTAGAGAATTAGATCATAAAACATGCATTACATTCCACATTTAAACATAGTGGTTACATAAAGATAGTATTTATTTTTTTCCCATCAACGGAAACATATTTAAAATAAAACATGGATTCTTTCTTGACACTTCCTTGACACTATCATCATATCATGTACCTTTCCCTTGACCTGTGAAAAACATTTCAAAAAACTTGGGATGAGCATAAAAAGCTCAGTAAGGGTTATAAAAAGTATGGAAAAGAAAAATGAGTTCATATATACAAAATAATTAAATCATACATTACCCTTAAAACATAGGCACTTTAACATACCACATCAAATCATAAATAAATCATAGAAATCATAAAACAGAAAAGGTAACTTGAGGCATTCATAAAATTATTACGTAGGGAGTAACCCTCTTGGTTAGGTTTGGAATACCCATCACAGTATATTCCCTAAATCTATTCGGAGAAACCATAACGTTTCACTCCTTCACGTTACCCAATGCATTGGAGAGCTATATCGGGCTCACCCTCCCTTAGTTTATCACGGAACAACCCATTTTCATAACAATGCCCAAGAACCATAACATAAACGTATCACATAAAACATGCATAAAGGAAACATAACATTTCCAAATTTCAATCACAATATAACATTTTAGTATATTGGAATAATGATCCCATTCAAAAAGAAACCATTTCCAAAACCATTAAAAACATTTAATAAAGATATTTTTGAATCAAAGTTCCCCATACCACCTTGAAGCTTTTAAAATTTTAAACCATTAATATCCATATAAATAAATCTTTAAAACCATTATGAAAACATGGATAATAATAAAAACAAATATTTAAAACATTTAAAGCGATATTTTGGTTAAAGGGATTTTACCAAAATTAGAGACACTTGAATACAATAATTGAGGAATAACATTTAGTCAGAACATTACAATATCATGAGAATAAATGGATTCATGATATAATATTCCAAAGGACAGTATATACACCATATAAGAGTGAATTTTTGAATAACAATAATGAAGTCTCAATAGAAATGTCAAATGTGATGAAATCCCTTATAAAGAAGGTATCCTTAAATTAAGGATAAATCAATCTCAAAATTATGTGTGACAAATATAAAAACACCCAATATAAGTGGATATTAAGTGTAAAACAATAGAATGTCATTCACACAAATTAAAAGGATGACATATTCAATAACTACATGTTGAACCCAAAGAAATCGAAATTGGGTTAAAAAGTTCCCTTGGTAAAATTCGACAGCCTAACGACATCACTTCAAAATTCAGAAAATTAGTTGATGAGAGATAAAAATGGAATCTCATAACTTGTACATAAAACTTACATCAATAAGGATATAAATGAACATATCCCAACATAAAAAGATGTAAATTAAATGACATAACAAGAGATGTCTTTTAAAAAGAGGAGGGTCAAAGGTTCCCTTACCGATTTGGGAAACTTTCAAAACGTACACCCCATGAAAGAAGGGTCTTACAATGAAGATTTAACTACCAATAAATGAGAGTATATTATACTAATATTAAAATAATGGGAAGTACTTACACAATGCAAAAAGTAAATAGTGTCCAATGTAGCATGGATCTCACGAGAACAAAAAGTGAGATGAAAATCCCCTTATGAAAATTCGGCAGCCTAACGGCCCGACATAAAACTTCCAAAAATGGATTGATGAGATAAAATAGGGTCTATAATCACATAAAAATTACATAAATAGGAACATAAAATAACATCCTCCAAAATAAGAACATGGAGCATAAAATAAATGACATAAAAGAGAGTACTTGCAAAGAAAGAGAGAGGTAGGATCTCTTACCTCAAGTCCGACTTGCCTTGTTCGTTTCTTTATATTCCTGAATAATAAACATTGGTCAATTTATAATTTCTTAAGGTCCTCCTATAATGATTATTATTCAGTTCATATCACATATTTTAATGTTATAATAATTGGTTAAAAATATGAGTTCATATCAGACGTTTTTGTCGATGTTTGGTACATGAGTCAAAAATTGAACTTGTTGGAAAATAATTTTCCATGTAGTTATAAGTACATCATATCCAGAATAGTATTGATGTTTTAAATATCATATATATCCAGTATATATTAATTTTATACTATTCCATAGCATTTGGAGATAAAAATTAAAAACACTGTTCATGGAGACGGTAGGCCGTACGTACGGATGAACGCTACTTTAATTTTTTGTCATATAATGGAATTAAAACAAAATGAGAGAGATATATATATATGTTATAATTACAGAATTATATACAGCATTTATATGTAATATATAACATATATATCCATTATATATATGTACTTATAATAGTACATAACATTTTGAGAGAAGAAATGAAATGTACCGTTCATGGAGACGGTAGGCCGTACGTACGCATGAACGCTACTTCCATTTCTATTTCATATTTAATGGAATTAAAACATAATGATACATAATAGTATTCCAGTATGGTATCATATATAATATAATTAAATATATCCTTTATACATACCACATATGATATTAACGAATCAAATCACTTTGAGGGGGAGGTAGTCCACACTTCCTTAAATGAAGATATCGCGTTTACCCATAATGGAAACCATAAAGGTATGCCATAAATGAAAAATACAGAAGCTTAAGTAAAACATAAACATATTATATATCATATATTAATATAGTGTCATCTTAATAGACACCTTTTAAGGTGTTAGAAGATTGTTGAACAATTATCATTTCGTGAGGCAGAAAATCGCTAACCACAGAAACAGTATGTTATTTAACCATTAGACTAAGGTGTGTGTAAGTGTATATCTAATATTTCATATAAAAACATACTAGTATATTGAATATACTGGATTTTTAACAAAATAAAATAATAAAAAGAGTATAGGGGGTTGGAGAAGCAAAATAAAACAAAAGGACACAACTGAAGACATTACCTTAAAATCAGGTAACTCCCTTTGGTTTGAGCTCAAAGGATTCCTTGGGAAGACTTCTGCCCAAAGTGAGCCTTCAAGGAGTTATAGAGGGATGTGGAGAGACAAAACGGGAAGGTTTTGGCTGAGCCAAAGGCTTTGGGAGTGTGGGTAAGGAGGTAGAGGTGGGGGCCTTTTATAAAAGGAGGGGAGGGGCACTCTTGGAAAGTAAGGAAATGTTACTTTATTTTAGAATGGGTTTCGGATTTTAATGGTCCCACATTAATTTTTTTCGAGGATAAGGTGATAAGGGTTCTAAATCCACTCATCCAATAGGTTTTGGACATGTTTAGGTCTTAGATATTACATTAGCTTTCCATTTTATTCAAATCGTTAAATAACGAGGTCATCGATGCATCATCATGATGTCATAAATAATTTAATTTATTTAATGTCTAAAAATTATAAAAAAAACTATGATGTAGGAAAGCATTTTAGCTTTCCAATGAATATTTATAGTTAAAAATATGACTTGTATAACCCCATTTAAAAATTGTTTTAGTAAAACATCTCATGTTTGTGTCATTTTTACTTTAACATTAAATAAAAAGGTATTTATGTCATTTTCCAACCAAAGTGGCTCCATGTGGTCCCCAAGTTGTCCCATGGATTGTCTTAGTCAGCAATGACACACCCAATGAGGGTAGGACATGTGTCTAGGTCATTTCATTTTATTATAATATTATTCTTACCATAAACTACACTAATTACCTCTACTCGCGATTAAAAACATAATAAGTTACTATTCACCGAAAAATTATTTTAATCCCATTGAACCACATTTTAATTCTTAATGACAACCATATATGTCGGATTTTTGAAATTCAAAACACAATGATGGAAAAATTTCATTTAAACGGAATATCAGTTTTTATAAGTAACACTTAGTGGTTTCACTATTCATCAAAAATTGAAGTTTTTCAGAAAATTACCAAAATTTCACCCTAAACTATATTTGATATTCCGAATTCAAAAATAATGTCTATTTTACAAAATTAAAAACATATAAGATTCATTAATTAATTTAATAATTAATTCCCGCTATAATAATAAATAGCGTGTTTTTATGAAACAAAATGTATCAAAATATTGACACTAGTTTAAGTCCGATTTCAAAGTGAAATTAATTCCAAATAACACTATTGGATTGAATGGTAAAAATATATTCTAATTTAACTTTACAACCAATTAAAAAGATAATATAATCATAAAATTAAATTATATTAAAAAGTGGTTTTGAATTAAAATACAACATTTTTCATTATTCATTAAAAATTGAACTTTTTCGGAAAAATACCAAAAATTTACACAAAGTAAATTTTGATGTCCCGATTCTAAAGAAGAATTTTATTTTGACAATTATAACACATAAAATTTTCAAAAAAGTGGATTTAAAGAGGTTCGCCTTCAAATGGCAGCTAATCGACCTTTTAACGAATATTATAATGTTTACGCTTAAAATTGGATTCATTCGCATTTTTAATCCTCTAACATTTATTGTAAAAAGTAAAAATATTTGACAAACATATATAATAATTTTTTAGTTAGTTCTATTCACTTCTGCCATCACAACAACTAGGCGTTAACTACCATTTAAAATAATATTATTTTATTTTTAGAGTGCCACGTAAGATTTCAAAGAAACTTGTTGTTGCATATAGGGTACGCCATCGAGCATAGAACTCACTTTAATGTAGTATTAATATTTTATTCACAAATATGGATAAATATGAAAATGTCATATTCTTTATTTACCTGGGGTGTTACATCCTTCCCCCCTTTTGGGAATTGCATCCTCGCAATTTTAAAATTGATCTTGGAAATATCCTTGAAAGTCCCACATCGGAACAAGAGTCGGTAAAACAATCACTTTAAAATAAAGAAAGATAATTACAGAGGTCACCCGAGTTAACCCATACTAGGATTCCATGTAGGAAAATATGGACATGGAGGAAAAAACAAAGGGTCATGTTCTGATAGAGAGTGATAGTAAACATGTCTAGAAGAAAGTTAACCATAAGAAAATCACTACCTTGTGATGGGTTAAATGGTATTCGATTCCCCGGTAGGAAATGTTAATAGACAACATTTTTGTTTTAAGTTACTTTTTATTGAGGAATTTATTCATAAGGAAACATAATCACTTATCATGTTGACTTTCAACTTTTATTAGATCCCTTACACAAACTCATATTTTCTCCAAAAGACGAGTATTTAGGAAGACTTGTTAGAATTAAGAGTACTATAATCAACTTCTAGAGGATCACCTAATCCACAAAAGAGAACTATATAATTCCCATTTCTTTTGACTTTAACAAAAACCAAAACCAAAAAGGTTAGTACAAGATCAGATAATCCAAAAATGGATAAACCTTTAAAAAGAAAATCTATGCTTAATCTCCAAAATTTGTCCAAAAAAACCCAAAGTTCAACGAGGACCATTCGATAAACAATTTTTCCATAAAATTCTTCAAATTAAACCAAACTAAGATTGAAATCCAAATATTTGAAGGATTTAGTCACATACTCTACCAAGTTAAATCGTAACATTTATCTCCAAACAACATCAGTTGCTCCTAATGTCTCGCATTGAAAAGAAATTAACCTAATCACATATCCTCCATGATTGGTTAATAAATTTCCATAGAAAACCCAAAATCAACTTACTCTTAATTCATAAAATCATCTAACTAAAAATAATTAGTCAAACTAACCAGGGACTTCACGTAGTACAGTGGTAGGCGATAAATACCAGTCGCACTTTGGTTGTGGGTTCGATTCACGCAGCTTTGTCCGACGCGACGGGTTGTCACACGATCTATGTGTTGTCCTTTTTCCAAAACTACATAATTCTTAAAACATTCCCCAAAATGAGATTAAATCTTCAAAAATGATCATACCATATTTTAACTTCAAGTTTATCCCATGCCTTTCATTTTCCATCATAACATATAATAACCCATAATTACCTCAAAAGTAAGGATCATATAAACTCCAATGGTTACCATCATAATTATTACCTGAACTTCCACATCGATTGGTCATCTAGTACATGATGCGTAACAGATCATACCAAGGCTCAAGTGGTTGATCATGACTCCTTGATAGCTGGTTTAGAACAACCACGAGTTTCCTCATTGAATCCCCCATTTCATCCAGTCTCTTAATCATAGAACCACCACAGTTTCCTTCAAACCTATTGTCACTTTGGTGCCTGATAGATCCATCCATTCAGTAAAAACAGAAATGTCAGTGTGAGTATATCAACAAAACCATCATGTACTAATGAGGAAGATAGCCACTAAGATATACTTACTTATTCACTTTATCTAAAACTAGGACTCTTTCTGAAATCCTAACCATTATGGTAATGTCACTTATGATAAAAGAATACCCTAACCTATAAAGTTATCTAAACCGACCTTTGATACCAACTATAAGGCCCCAGCCATAAACCTTACTTAATCTTGAGTTATTACAAGATTACACATCGAGGATCTTTTCAGGTTTAGAGTTTTAGAGAATTAGATCATAAAACATTCATTACATTCCACATTTAAACAAAGTGGTTACATAAAGATATTATTCATTTTTTCCCATCAACATAAACATATTTAAATTAAAACATGGATTCTTTATTGACACTTCCTTGACACTATCATCATATCATGTACTTTTCCCTTGACCTGTGAAAAACATTTCAAAAAACATGGGATGAGCATAAAAAGCTCAGTAAGGGTTATAAAAAATATTGAAAGGAAACATGAGTTCATATATACATAATAATGAAATCATACTTTACCCTTAAAACATAGGCACTTTAACATACCTCATCAAATCATGAATAAATCATAGAAATCATAAGACATAAAATGTAACTTGAGGCATTCATAACATTCTTACGTAGGGAGTAACCCTCTGGGTTACGTTTGGAATATCCATCACAGTATATTCCCTAAATCTCTTCGGAGAAACATTAACGTTTCACTCAATCGCGTTACCCAATGCATTGGAGAGCTATATTGGGCTCACCCGCCCTTAGTTTATCACGGAACCACCAGTTTTCATAACAATGTCCAAGAACCATAACATAAACGTATCACATAAAACATGAATAAATGAAACATAACATTTCCACATTTCATTCACAATATAACATTTTAGTATATTGAAATAATGAATCTATTCAAAAAGAAACCATTTCCAAAACCATTTAAAAAATTTAATAAAGTGCTTTTTGAATCAAAGTTCCCCATACCACCTTGATGCTTTTAAAATTTTAAACAATTAATATCCATATAAATAAATCCTTAAAACCATTTTGAAAACATGTATAATAATAAAAAAAAATATTGAAAACATTTAAAGCGATATTTTGGTTAAAGGGGTTTTACCAAAATCAGAGACACATGAATACTATAATTGATGAATAAAATTTAGTCAGAACTTTATAATATCATGAGAATAAATGGATTCATGATATAATATTCCAAAGGACAGTATATACACCATATAAGAGTGAATTGGTGCATAACAACAATGAAGTCTTTTTAGAAATGACAAATGTTATGAAATCCCTTATAAAGAAGGTATCCTTAAATTAAGGATAAATCAATCTCCAAATTATGAGTGACAAATATAAATACACCCAATATAAGTGGATATTAAGTTTAAAACAATAAAAGGTCATTCAAACATATTCAATGTATGACATATTCAATAACTACATGTTGAAACCAATGAAATCGAAATTGGGTTAAAAAGTTCCCTTGGTAAAATTCGACAGCCTAACAGCATCACTTCAAAATTCAAAAAATGAGTTGATGAAAGATAAAAAGGGAATATCATCACATGTACATAAAATTTACATCAATAAGGATATAAAAGAACATATCCCAACATAAGAATATGTAAATTAAAAGACATAACAAGAGATGTCTTTTAAAAAGAGGAGGGTCAAAGGTTCCCTTACCGATTTGGGAAACTTTCAAAACGTACACCCCATGAAAGAAGGGTATTACAATGAAGATGTAACTACACATAAATTAGAGTATATTATACTAATAGTAAAATAATGGGCAGTACTTACACCACACAAAAAGGAAATAGTGGCCAATGTAGCATGGATCTCACGGGAACAAAAATTGAGAAGAAAATCCCCTTAAGAAAATTCCGCAGCATAACGGCGCCACATAAAACTTCCAAAAATGGATTGATGAGATAAAATAGGGTCTCTAATCACAAAAAAATTACATAAAGGGGAAAATAAAAGAACATCCTCCAACATAAGAACATGGAGCATAAAAGAAATGACATAAAAGAGAGTACTTGCAAAGAAAGAGAGAGGTAGGATCCCTTACCTCAAGTCCGACTTGTCTTGTTCGTTTCTTTATATTCATGAATAATAAACTTTGGTAAATTTATAATTGCTTAAGGGAATCCTATAATGATTATTATTCAGTTCATATCAGATATTTTAATTTTATAATAATTGGTTAATAATATGAGTTCATATCAGACGTTTTTGTCGATGTTGGGTACATGAGTCAAAAACATAACTTGTTGGAAAATAATTTTCCATGTAGTTATAAGTAAATCATATCCAGAATAGTATTGATGTTTTAAATATCATATATCTCCATTTTATATTCATTTTATACTATTCCATAGCATTTGGATATAAAAATTAAAAGCACTGATCATGGAGACGGTAGGCTGTATGTATGCATGAACGCTACTTTAATTTTTTGTCATATTAATGGAATTAAAACAAAATAAAAGATATATATATGTTATAATTCCAGAATGATATACACCACTTATATTTAATATATTACATATATATCCATTATATATATGTACTTATAATAGTACATAACATTTTGAGACAAGAAATGAAATGTACAGTTCATGGAGACGGTAAGCCGTACGAACGCTACTTCCATTTCTATTTCATATTTAATGGAATTAAAACATAATTATACATAATTGTATTACAGTATGGTATCATATATAATATAATTAAACATATCCTTTATACGTACCACATATGGTATTAACGAATCAAATCACTTTGAGGGGGCGCTAGTCCGCACTTCCTTAAATGAAGATATCGCGTTTACCCATAATGGAAACCAAAAAGGTATGTCGTAAATGAAAAATACAGAAGATTAAGTAAAACATAAAAATATTATATATCATATATAAATATAGTTTCATCTTAATGGCCACCTTTGAAGGAGTTAGAAAAATGTTCAACAATCATCGTTTCGTGTGGAAGAAAATCGCCAACCACAGAAATAATATGTTCGTTAACCATTAGACAAAGGTGTGTGTATGTGTAGCTCGAATAAATATTATAACAACATACTAGTATATTTAAGATACTGTATTTTTTACAAAAGAAAAGAATAAATAGAGTTTAGGGGGTTGGAGAAGCAAAATAAAACAAAAGGACACAAGTGAAGACATTACCTTAAAATTGGGTAACTCCCTTTGGTTTGAGCTCAAAGACTTCCTAGGGAAGACTTCTGCCCAAAGTGAGGCTTCTAGGAGTTAGATAGGGATGTGGAGAGACACAATGGGCCGGGTTTGGCCGAGCCAAAGGCTTTGGGAGTGTGGGTAAGGAGGTAGAGGTGGGGGCCTTTTATAAGAGGAGGGGAGGGGAACTCTTGGAATGTAAGGAAATGTTACTTTATTTTAGAATGATTTTCAGATTTTAATGGTCCCACATTTATGTGTTTCGAGCATATGGTGATAAGGGTTCTAAATCCACTCATCCAATAGGTTTTGGTCATGTGTAGGTCTTAGATATTACATTATATTTCCATTTTATTTAAATCATTAAATAACGAGGTCATCGCTGCATCATCATGATGTCATAAATAATTTAATTTATTTAATGTCTAAAAATTATAAAAAAACTATGATGTAGGAAATCTTTTTAAAATTCCAATGACTATTTATAGTCAAAACTCTGACTTTTATAACCCCATGTAAAAAGTGTTTTAGTGAAACATCTCATGTTTGTGTCATTTTTACTTTAACATTAAATAAAAAGGTATTTATGTCATTTTCCAACCAAAGTGGCTCCATGGGGTCCCCAAGTTGACCCATGGATTTTCATGGTCGGACATGACACATCCAATGAGGGTATGACATGTGTCTAGGTCATTTCATTTTTTTAAAACATTATTCTTACTATAAACTACAATAATTATCTCTAATCGCGACTAAAAACTTAATAAGTTACTATTCACCAAAAAATTATTTTAATCCCACTGAACCACATTTTAATTCTTAATGACAACCATGTATGTCGGATTTTTTAAATTCAAAACACAATGATGGAAAAATTTCATTTAAATGGAAAATCAGTTTTTATAAGTACCACTTAGTGGTTTCACTATTCATCAAAAATTGATGTTTTTCAGAAAATTACCAAAAGTTCACCCTAAACTATATTTAATATTCCGAATTCAAAAATGATGTCTATTTTAAAAAATTCAAAACATATAAGTTGCATTAATTAATTTAATAATTAATTCCCGTTGTCAAAACAAATAGCGTGTTTTTATGAAACAAAATGTATCAAAAGATTGACACTAGTTTAAGTCCGATTTCATAGTGAAATTAATTCCAACAAACACTATTGGATTAAATGGTAAAAATATATTCTAATTTCACTTTAAAACCAATTCAAAAGATAATCTAAGCATATAAATAAATTACATTAAAAAGTGGTTTTGAATTAAAATACAATATTTTTCACTATTCATTAAAAATTGAACTTTTTCGGAAAAATACCAAATATTTACACAAAGTAAATTTTGATGTCCCAATTCTAAAGAAGAATTTTATTTTTTCAAATATAACACATTAAATTGTCAAAAAGTGGATTTAAAAGAGGTTCACCTTCAAAAGGAGGTTAATCAACCTTTTAATGAATATTAGAATGTTTATGCTTAAAATTGGATTCATTCGCATTTTTAATCCTCTAACATTTATTGTAAAAAGTAAAAATATTTGACAAACATATATAATCATTTTGTAGTTAGTTCTATTCACTCCCTCCATCACAACAGCTAGGTGTTAACTACCATTTAAAATAATATTATTTTATTATTATAGTGCAACGTAAGATTTCAAAGAAAATTGTTGTTGCATATTGGGTACGCCATCGAGCATAGAATTCCCTTTAAAGTAATATTAATATTTTATTCAAAAATATGGATAAATATGAAAATGTCATATTCTTTATTTACCTCGGGTGTTATAATTAGTGTATCATTGAATAGGAAATTATTCCCACTCCTGTAACGTCAAACAACAAAATAAGTTATTATTTTGAAATATAAAATGAAAAAGAATCCAAAAACATTGAACCCATATTATTAAAGAAGTGAAAATAAATGAGTAATGTAGAAGCTCATATTTAGGTTCATGAATAGTTATGTAATCTCATACATGATGTTCAAAGATGTTACGGGAGGGAATAATGTATGGGAAAACAAAATTCCAAACCCATGTTGTGAAATGATAGGAAAAAAATTAAAAAACATGAATAAATATTTAATATCATACCACTAAAATTAGACAAATACTTTATTGTCAAACTTAACATAAGAAAAATACAAAAAAAATTGAACTCTATGTATTATAGTAGTGAAATGATATGAGTAATGCCGAAGCAATGATTTAGGTTCATTGATAGATATGTAATATCATACCTGATGTGCAGAGAAGATGCAGGAGGGAAAAACCTACTAGAAAATGAAATTCCAAACCCAATAAGTGAAATGATTGCAAAAATCAGAAAATAATATTGGAATAAGTAATTAATATAATACATATAAAATCAGACAACAAAATTTGTTAATATTTTCAAATATAACATGAAAATGCAGAAAACACAATTTGAACCCTATGTATTACAGATGTGAAATGACATCAGTAATGTAAAATAATGTATTTAGAATCATGAATTTTTTAGTAATCATGTATATTATGGGTTAATATGATGCAGGAGGGAATAAACTACGAGAAAATGAAATTCTAATCCCAATATTCAATGGAATAGTCGACTAAAACTGCAAGAAGGAGGTCATTCAATAGGATGGAATAATATTTGATTAGAGGGGCTATGGAGGGAATGAATGTAACATGAACGACGCATATGAGGATTGCAGTAGAAAAGTGAAATCGATCATTCAGAGGATCTGAATGAACTCGTGAGAATTAGATAATTTGATGGAAATCATGACTAGGAAAATGTACATGATGGAGAGGATATGTGAAGCTAGGAGAAGGAGAAGGAGGGAGTAGGATCATGTCTGACCACAGTGAAACAGGGAGGAGAAGAATGAGGTTTGTGGTGGTTTCCGGGTAACCCTAGTTAATGAAGATGTGAAACCATAGAAGGAGTGGGCTAAAAAAACACAACGGAATGGTGAGATGAATCTTGGAGAAGGAGAAACATAGAGAAGAAGGAAGACTGAGTACATCGTAATCAAGAGAATGAACACTACGAAAGAGGGGGTTTTCGGGGATTGTATGTCATGGTGGGGTGAAACCCAAGCAGGATTTGGTGTGTGAGGGAGATCATGGAAGATAATGGAAGTGGAGGAGGGACCTGGGTTCACAAAGAGTCGACACATATGGAGAAATGGATATGGTGTATTGCAAGGGTGACACGGGTTATGGGAGGAAGCTACAATTTTAAGATGTAGTATATGTTTGGATATATGTGATATTCTTGTTAATATTTAAAACCATTTTGTTGTGTTATGATCATGGAATATTGGGTTTCTCATATAATTTAATTTTTTTTGTTCTAAATGGAATTTTTTCATACATTATTCATTTTTGTGAAATTTCATGTGTCTTTTGAAATGATTTAAATTTTTTTTGATGGATTTTAAATACATTTTCAGATTACAATGTGTGAAATCTATTTTTTAAATGGGGGTTTAGTTTTAAAGTGTGTTTCGGGCCATATAATTTTTGGTAAAAGTATTTTCTATTTAATTTGAAATTGTGATTTGATATGTGTGTGTGGTTTATCCCTTATAAAAATTCATTCAGGTGTCATTTAAATTTTTTTGGTGCTGGTGGAAGGCCTTTGTCCACGATATGGATTTCAAAGAGGAATACTAGCGTCTAAGAGTATATTTGAAATGTTTTTAATTGCTGTGTGATATTTTTATCTTTTTCAATGAAATTATTAATGTGATGTTTTTTTAAATAAAAAATTTGTTGGCAAAGAGGGTCCTATTTTGTGATAAATTCATGGTGATCAATTTTTTTTTTAAAAATTGATGATGTGAAATACACTCATTGAATTCACCCATTAATTTTATTCCCCATTTGAATGGGTTGGTTATCTATATTACCCCTTTTACCGCTTATTGATATCTATGAGATTCTTATTACTCCCCTAGTGAGGGAATGTTCTTTTTATGAATTAGGTACATATAATATTTTGGAATGTTCATTATTTGGGGTTGGTCGTAAGGGTAAGCCATATCAGGTAAATTTTTTGTCATACTAGATTGTATTTTCATCTGACCAACTTCTATTTTTGACATGGGATCTCAAGTACTATATCGGAGATCTATGTATGCTCTGTTAGTTAGTTCCCATAGTAAAAGTGTCCCTCCTATAATGCTCTGAAAAACGTATAGTTAGGGGTTTCATCCTAATAAAGAATGTGTCTAATTGTTGGATGAATTATTGTTTAGATGTTAGTGTATGTCAGTATCTGATTCATGATTTTCATCACACTAATAGGTTTGGATTCATCGCAAATTATTGATCTAGGTTTGAGAGGATGAAAAAGTTCATAGTTAGATATATAATTGGAAAAGTGCATTCGACATAGTGTTCATATTTATTGTTTCTTCTTTTTTCATTAATGGAGAAAATTTTATTTCTAACATTGATATAATCCTTTTGACATAACGTGTCTACTTTTTTTATAGACATGTGCATTTTTCGGGTCATTTCCATTACAAAGTGAGTTTCAGTGGTGTTTATACACCACATTTTTAAATTAAATTCCACTATGAATATATTTAAAGTGGATTTTCGATATGGGTGTGTTGTTTTAATGTGGGATTTGGCCACCAAATTGTAAATAATTGTCCATTTTCCTTTAAAGATAAAACTTTTGTTCCATTTTTATAAACATTAACTTGTGTTTGTGTTTTTCAATGGAATACATTGGTGGATATATAATTTAAATAGTTATTTTCATTTTAAGGGTGGAGGGGAGGGTATATTTTTTCAATAATGATTATTAAATTGGTTTTTATTTTATACATGTTAGTCAAGAATGATTATTTTATTTTTAAATTTTGAAGTAGAATTGAGGAATATACATCAAGAAGAAAAATTCATAGTTTCAATGGGTAATGGTGTCCCGCTATTCTTTTTTGATAAGGCATATTAATTTCAGGTTCAAATGAATAAAAAAAATCTTGTTTTATTTTATGGGATCAACGATAGGTGAGTTGTGTGGTGGGGATAAACAAGAGACTTCCACGAAATGGTTTTGGGGCCATCTCGGTTTGGTTTGTAGTGTTCTTATTTTAGGATAGTGTTTTACATGATATCCATGATCTATTATTCATTTTATCGATAATATTTACATTTACACATATCGGATGGATCATGATAGTTGGTTATGGCATGTTTTTCATGTTTTATAAATTTTTTCACTTTTATTTACATCTTCTAAAGTATTTATCTCTATTATTAGATAAAACATCCCCAATGAGTCTCATACGACACACAAACAATTTCTTCCAACCAATGGGGATTGGGAATGCCCTTTTTGCCTTTTAGTGATCTTAAACGGGTGTCAGGATCAATGAAAGAGATGACTTTTTTGATACAACAACACATCTACACTAGAATACATGTCAACATTACCTATATATAGTTATCCAGATGTTTATATTTATATGTAATTGAATGTTAAACACTATTTTGTTATTATATAATCTATGGAAATTAGGTTTTCTCTTAAAATTTTAAAATGGAATCAATTAAGTCATGAAAATAGATTTTCCTTATAATACCCTATATTCCAAAAAAACCATAGGGTTGAGTTCATTTTGAAGTGGTTTCATCTTACAGACAGGTGCCTCATCTATACCATTTCGATAGAGAGTAATGACAAAAAATTTTACATCAATGAGTTATATAGTAACACCATATTAATTTTATTGTTTTATAAAATTTTGTGTTTTTTAACAACATCAATTAATCTATGTTCATGATAGAAATACCATTAACTACTATATTATATGAAATCAAACAATGACCGCAATTAATCCATGGATTGAAATTATATCATACTCTCACTTCAATTCAGAACAGTTCACTTTTTTTCTAAGTTATTAAGAAAACATCAGAGATACTATCTATTTATATATGGAATACATGATCTCACAATAAATATTCCTTCCCCACATTGAGTCTAATAATTGTTTCCTCCAAAACTAGTCCCCTTTCCATTAAGATTTCTTTAAAAATAATTTCTCATAATTCATCAATTGTAATACTTCATTTTTATTTTATTTTAATAATACATTCCTAATTATATCTCATTAAATGGATTTTAAATATATTATTTATGATAATTTAATAACAAATAATATATATATAATATATATACACCTATAGAATTGTAAATATATAAATAGTAGAAATGGTTCATCTTTTAATGTTTTCACATTTCATACAATTTTATAAAATTGAAAATAATATCATTAATGGTACAATTAATTTATGTGTTTTTAACATTAAAGATACAATCCATTCTTACTCTATCATTTTATTTTCACATTTTCATCTCACTATTATTCCTCATGTAATTATATATAATCATCATTTTAATGATTTTTAACATATATACTTTGAGATATATTATTTTGAAATTATGTTTGTTCTTTAGCCAGATTATTGATAAAAGGTTTTCCATAAAACACTATAAAATAATATGGTAATATTGTCCAAAAAAATACAATTTAACCTAAGGGTCAAGTAATTGGATATAACTATATTGAGACTGAGAGAAGGAGTATTATTTTATTAATAGGTTAAATCATTCATTAATTTATCTATAAATCAAGTATTATTCCTCATATATAATTACATTGAAATTTTCATCCAAAGTATATTTTTCTACGATTATAATACATTTAACACTTATAGACTATGTTTTATACATAAAAAAAATCCATCATTAAATAATGAATCATGATACCATGGTTGAATAAATATTTATACATATACATTTAACTATACATATTAACTATATGAGTGATATGTATGATATATTTTATTGTATGCGACTCAACATGAGAAATATTGCGTAACTTTTCCCATGATTACCTCGTATGTATATCTTGTTGGATATTTTTGTTGTCCTATCCCAATTAGCCATCCAATGTCCCAACTAGGAATTCTAAAAGGACATAGGTGAAACACACTATATACAAGAGTTTATAAACTGATAGTGTTGTCATAAAAGACACCATACAAATATTATTCCCTCAATATCCAAACTATCATAAATATTAAACTAATGGTAACAATCATATATAACATTAGAAAATAATGTGGAGTCAAAATGGAGTTGTAACCATTATAGTATCATGCTCTCAATAAATTAAAATTTTAAACATATGTAATTTCATACAAGTGATTCATCTAAATAACGATCACCTAGAAGAGTGGACATGTACATAGTGTATTAAAACTAAAAATTAGGGTACACTACATTAAAAGACATGGGATTTTTCCATTCCTCTTTCATAACCCACTTAAACCTACTCTAGTTCAACTATTATTAGTGGAGGTATTACTATTATTCATATAATATCCTGAAGGCTTAAATGTATGTTATGGTATACATAAAAGGTGTGACTATAATTCTAATTAATAAACAACCCACAGTACCCTAAAATAATCTATCATCTATTTGATAACATGTATATAATATTTTAATGTAGTAAAAATGAATAATTATTTTATAGTTAAATAATTATGGGCCTTCCAATATACCTTGGTGATTGACACCACCCACTTCATCTAATGCTGATAGATTGAAATCATCACATCTATAGTTAATCATTGGGTATAAGTTTCTAATATTACATTAAATGTATCACTAAGGCACCACTCAACACATTTATTTTCCAAAAAATAAATGTTGGAACCACTTAGTGTATAAGTTTGTATTTGTTGTCAATAGTTGTCAATGAAGATCAAAATGAAGGAGATAAAGAAGTACTCCAATGAAATGGAGGAATGGAATATCAAAATGAAGGAGATAATGAAGTACTCTTATGAAGTAGAGGAATGGTGATTCAGATGATTGTTGTACTAATAGTAAGTTCAAAAGAACATGTTTCAAAGGTGATACATTGTTTACAACAACGAAGAATGTGAGGTGTAATCCATCTGAGGATCCATCTGACGATGATTAAAGAAGAATGGGGTTTTTGGATGAAGTCCATGCAATTCCTACTTATTGCATGATAACCATGGGTTTTGATGAAGACCATGGAATTCCTCATTATTGCATGAGACCCATGGGATTTTTATGAAGACCATGAAATTACTGATGATTACATGAGAACCATGCAAGAGACTTCTTGACGAATTGATTCCTATGGTTTGCATGAAGTAGATCATGACGGTTGATGAAGAAGACAATGTGTAAATGAGTGGAATTCTAAGATGTTCATGTGGGGATTGGAATTCTGAGATAGCAATGCACATCACATTTTCATAGAATATGATGATGATAAAGCTATGACTTAAAAGAATACATATCACAATATTGGATTTTGTGATAAAAGCAGAAGAGTTGCTGAAGGATACATATCACCAAGAAGAAGTGATGTTGAGGTGATCATGCTTATTGAAAAAGCAAACAAACGACATTCAAATTTGTTGGAAAAGGAGATTCCATGGTGTTGTGTCGAGTTCAAGGACTGTGGATAATGATCATTGTTTTATTCAAGGAACATCGATAAAGGAATGTATGATCTGGAGGTGGACAAAAAGAGAAGATACAAGTTGGCGTCATTTCCCAGTGTTTGCCAAATTTGTGGGCCTGAAAATCGACAAATGAAGAAGAGTGATTTTGGAAAAGGCACTTGCACGCCGTACACTTTAAGGAGAGGAAAATTTCGCGCCATATGTTTTTGAGGATCAGAACATCAAAATATGGAAAAGGGATAAGGGTCGCACAAGTGTTGGTTAGGTCGCGCAAGTGGACTTGCGCGCCGTGAAAGAACATGCGTGCCTGTACCTAGGAGGATTGGAAATTACGCGCCTATTGTTTTCCAAGAACATAAATTCAAAATATGGATAAGGAAATAAGGTTGCGCAAGTATTGTTCAGGTCACGCATGTGAGTTGCGTGACAGAGGCTAGGGGAGATGAGTTGCGCACCGAGACTTGCGTTCCAAGGAGTGACTTGCGCGCCGTCGCGCAGGGTGGTCAAATTGCCTATAAATACTGGACCACTCTCCTCATTTCTCACAGAGTTCAAGACTTAGAGATTGTTAGAGCTCTCGCCGTGTTGGTGATTGAGCCGCGCTAGTTGTAGTTCGTTCGCGCAAGTAGAGGTTGCGCGCCGGTTGTTGGTTGCGTTGCCAAGGTAGTTTGGGAGAGAAAGGAAGTGGGATGCGCAAGTTTGTAGTTAGGGAAGGAAGCGTCGCGCAGGTGCTTTGGTGTCACTTGCATGCCGATTTAGTCTTGTGTGCCGAATACTTACGCGTCGTATTGAGACTTGCGTGCTGGGCTTGAAAAGGACTGCCAAATATTGTTGAAGCACGCCCGTCTTTCTAAAGCTGCGTGAGAACTGAAAGATTACCTGATACTTTCGGTGAAAAGTGAGATTAAAGAGGAAATCTAAATGATAAATGCATGATCTCATGCATACATGGAGAACTAATTATGATAAACGCTGAGTAAGCTGAGCTTAATTTATTAAGAAATCACATCAGTGGTTGTGATTCAGGAAAACAACGACAAGAGGATTTAGTGCATTCAGTTATTTCACTAAAGTAGAAGGATGAATACAAAAGATCATCAACTCAGGACTCGGATGCAAGAAAAGTCTCATGATGAACAAGAGACAAAGACTTCAATAAAAATCTATTTAAGAGACCTTCACATCTATAAATTGAGTGGGACTTCACCAACGGCAATGAGCCAGGGGGAGTCAATGGGAGTGACCCGAGGGACGCAATGATCTATCCCTGAACCTTTTGTAAAGGCAGTGAGCCTAGGACAGAGTGACTATTCCCGAACCATTGAAATCCACAACTAGTGAAGATTAGTGGAATTTGGTACGACTGGCAACTTGTCAGCGTATGCTCCTTAGACGTATCCCTTAGTGGTGAACCAAGTAAAATTGTTGTGTTATCTCTTTGCATGTGAATGTTTCATTGCAGATCATATCCATCATACAGGTTTAAGTAGTTCCTACCAACGTGGGAACAAGATCCACAACTTTTAGAAGAAAAAGTTGACACCCTGATTCACCACTCCCCTCTCAGGGTGTCCCGGGGTCCTATAATAAATAGAATATATTCATAGAAATATTATGATATTTTATTTTCTAACACTTCAAGCATTCTATTAGGGTAATGGATCGTGATAATAATCCCCCCATTGATCATGTCGTTCCTTGTTTTACTATATATTTTTTTCTAAATGTGATTTTTAGAGTATTCATATATAAACAACATAATTTTCACTAAATAGTGATATGGTATGAAAAAATAAAACTTGAGGTGAATTATTTAAATAATAGGTTAGCATAATCTACTTACCCTATGGAATGTACAATAAGAAAAAAGTACATTTTCCATGTTTCCATCTCTTGTGAAATAGATAATGTACTTCATTACTTATATATTTGGGTGATTTTATTTTAATAGTATCCATGGAATATCATGTCCCATTACACATTGATCATGACTAACCAATAAAATCTCATGCCTTACTAAAAGTTTCATGTGTTTTAGCTAGACCGAAAAATAATTTTTATGGAACTGAATTATGAATTATCATTCTTAGGATGAACACCAGTCCACGTGGATAATAATGAACAATATAAATCAATAAATTTAATTTTTTTTTAAAATTTATTAGTGTACAACATTATTAGATGTTCACTGTTGAATATTCCATGGGACAAATCAATAACTCTAATGTTATATAACATAGTAATAAACACTTTTTGTGTACTATTTTAAATTATTTTAAATGATTGGAATATCAACATGATCATAATGGGATATATATTCACAATTACTCATACTATAATTATCAGCAATAGATCAAATTAACCCCACTTATATTCTTACATAAAGTAAAACCATTTTGGTTTCATTCCTCTCCAATAAAATCCTCTCCTCTAATACATTATCTCATGTATTACAGGATACACATATAAAAATGGGATAATTATAAAGTCCAATAACATCAACACAATAAGATGTTTTCCCATTATTGGATGTGGGTTTTTTAATTCAGAATTACTATATTTTAAAAATCTAATTAAATCATATAATTTATGGATTTAGAAAAGTGTGATTTGAAATTTAATTATAGAATAATGATTAAGGCTTGCATGAGATTATCTATACATATAGGATGTCAATGTAATTAATGAAACTCAATTCTAGTAATGAATGATAATTTTAAATCAATGTTCATATTAGAGTTATATGTGGAGATGGGTGGTGCACATATTACACATCGAGGAAGAAGGATGTGAATTTAAAAAAAATGTTTTCAAAATACTTTGATGTACATACCCAAGACTTTAAATAATATTTTTTACAATATTTTTTTCATAAAAATATATTAACTAAAGTCAATATATCCTTCGGAAATATGCATTTTCAATACTTCTTACATAATAGAGAAACATAAGTAAAAAGTAAAACATCTTCATTTTATTCTTTATAATGAGGTCTGATATTAGAAAACTACATTGAATAACCTGGAGAATAAATAGAAAAAAATGGTTAATGAAAAAAATAGTTACAGAATAAACCTAAAAAAGGAAACAAAACGTTTCAGTAAAAGGTATATCATGATAACATTGACGAGAAGGATTATGTGTAACTGACTAGAATGATAAAATACCAAAAAACGTATCATAAAATAATTTAATACAATGAATTGTTGCAGCAACATTAAACATGACATAAACATGATTTAGGTGTAACTTCCTACATAGTGTCACATAGTGGAAAAAAATAGAAAAATAGATTATTTTTCCACTTGAATGACATACATGACACCTCCTAAGACTATATCATTTCCTAATGCATTGGAGTCTTATCTGGGCACAAAACTTTTACAGTCTATTTAATTCTCACTTAGTTCCCTATGGGAACACCCAAAATAACATGTTCACAAATATTATGTCTATTAAAATTAAATCAGTCATAATTTAAAATAGAAGAATTATCCATGTAATGAAATTTGATTGCATAACTATTTATCATATCAAAATAAAAAAATAGAAATAGAGGAATCTTTGTAATGAACATAAGTAATGAAATAACCAACATTAATGTTTGGTAGAATAATCAATTTATATATGTAAACAATAAATATTCATAATTTACAATAAATTTTCAACTTTAATTGTTTCCTTCACTAATGAAAATGTCATTAATGATGACAAAAAATATTTCATGAGAAAGATACAGATTTCAATATTAAATAACTTATAAAATATTTCAAAAATATTTTATAAAATAGTTTCTTTAAAAATAACTAGAGATACATATAAATTAATATTAAAATAATATATTGTTCCTTGTTGTGATTAATTCCATACATATCATACCAACTAAGAGAAAATTCATATCATTCTATTGTAAAAAAATTATTAAAAGTACATCATTTACAAAAAAATGAATAAAATTACATGAAAAAATACTTTTCAAAAATGAAATTATGGGGAAAAATTGCATTCAAAAATAAATTATATAATTTTAAAATTATTTTAAAAATATTTTCAGAAATCATGTATTTAAAAGAAAAATCAGTTCCAACTATTGACACATGTGAGCCCATATTTTCTAAAAGATATTTTCTCAAATTTTTAAATAACCAATGAAAGGAAATTAATAATATTAATTGAAAATTTCATGAATACCTAGGTGAATATAAATATAAAGGCTTGTATTAAACATCAATCAAATAATTTCCACAATAAAAAATTATGGATTAATAATCTCGATTATTGTGAGATTGAATCATAAACCCGTACCACTTGGTAACTTCTGAATCATTACTCACTTTAATAATGTAAAATATTTTTAAAACAACTATCATTAAGATGTTTTATTAGTTATAAAATATGTAAATGGAAGTATATACACCATTTAAATTTAATTATGTTCAAATGAGATCATGTGCCTCAAAAAAGGATTTATTCGAAAAAAACACGCATCTTTAGTAATATCTATATAAAGAAATCATTTTTGGGAGAACCTCATATGGATTATTAAATCCTAAATTTTTTAGGAAAATAATCTTAATTTTATTATTGGGCAGTATATACACCAAAAAATAAAAATATTTTTTGAATATTACATATATCAAACAGAAACAAAACTAGGATGAGAAACACTTACCTCGAGCCAAGACATTGTAATGTTTGTATTTTATATATTGTTTTACAATAAAATATAAAAAAATAAACATTTATAAAATCAATATCTTATATATAAACCATTTACTTAATTTATTTTCATAATTTTTTTAATTAAATAAATCATGTATGTTCATGCTGGTTGTTTTGTGGAAGATCAAATAATAAAATCAAAACAACATCATTATATTGACATTATCAATGGGGTTATGCGTAAATAATCTCTATAATAATAATTGTGATATAACTATAATATTTAAACATAAATTTTACATTTAAAAATAACCATGCATTATGGTTTTGAAAAATGAACTACATTACAACCATGGAAATTGTAGGTTATATGTACACTTATGAATCGTTTCCATTTATCAAATAATATGACAGAAAGCTGTTAAGTGCCAATTTAAATTTATGAACAATCATAATAAAATAATATCATATTGGTTATTATATTTTGTAACATATACCAGTAATGGGTTCCAATGATAAGAAACGAAGCACGTCATTCATGATGTGGTAATCTGTCATACACATGGTCGATATTATCATTTTAAATGAATTGTATGGAAATAAGTTATATAATATATTAACTTACCATAATTATTAGTATTTAATTAATATCATTTATATACATTAAATCTTTCATCATAAAAATAATTGTTATTTGATGATGGAAGAAAAATTACATCTGTCCGTGAGGTGGTAGTCCTCCTATAACATAAAGGATGGGTTAGTTTCCCATTTCATTGAGGTAGAGATTGCATTATTTTACAGAATTAACATAATATCACTATACTTTATTTTAGATAATAATTGTATTATATCATAATGATTATGAAATATTATAATGATTTGAAATATGAAATAAAACAATGAATACCGGTTATGACTGATACATCTCCTTCAGACAACCTCTTTATGACTATACCAGAAGCCTTCATATATTTTATATTAGATGAAAAATAACACTTGTAAATTGGAGGGGAATTATTGAATTCATATCTGAGTTTCATTTATGAATCAATTTTTTTGAGATATTGAATGGAGATAATAGGGGTGTCTATTTAAAAAGGGGGTGTAGTGTAATTCAAATAAATACCTAAAATTATTATATAATTGGAAGTCACTCACAAGACATGCACCTCCAAACATGGAAACTAAAGAATTATAAAATATATTTCTATTATCCACAACCATGTTATTTAAAATAAACAAGTTTTAATTCATTATTTTATTTAACTCATTCATTAACTCCCCCCACCGGTAAACTAGTTTTGTGATAAACCATGATAATAAATTTTTATAGTTTTATAATATTCATTATGAACAAAAATTAACCCGACACTATAAAATATTAATAATTACTATTATTATAATTATGAAATCTATTTTATTACATTCATATCAATGATTTGGATAGTTTAATTTAAAATTAATCTCACATAAATGTCGACAAAACAATTGTTCAAGAGATTAATTTATCAAGCCTAAGATGATGTTATAATTACAAAATAAAAATTACTCATAATTAAATAAATTTGAATTTATATATATATTTATAATAAATTAAATATAAATAACCTAACATTAGGTTAGATATTAATTTATTAAAATGGTTAAAAATTCTGCACATTAAAAATGTATTTGGAAAAAGATATGTTTTATCCTAGGAAAAAACATATAAATAAATATGGTATAAGGATTTTTAAAATGTAATTAATTATATTAAATATTAATAAATAATTATTATTTTACACTGATATAAAATTAAATGATGAAATTGGTATATTAATAAAATATTTTCTCAAAAATAAATGCCAGTTTTACAAAAAACGTATTTTTTACTATTCCCTGAAAAATCACGATTATTGATAAAAATCATAAAATATAAAATTGATTAATTTTTTTTTGAATTTTCAACAATGATTTACATTTTTAATATAAAATTTTTATATTTTCAATAAATTAATAAAAAAAATTCACTCATACAAATAAGAAATTTTTCTAAAGAAAACTTATTATTTTTGAAGAAAATATCATTTCTAAAATTTTTGTTCATATTAATCATTAATAAATGAATTTATAAATTTATTCTCTTTATATTTCATAAAGTGGTTAATCCTAATAATTTCCCACAATTTAAGGACTATCCTAATTAGGTCACATTTATATTATAATAATTTAATATTACAAGATGATTCATTTAAACTCAGTGTTGTGTGTAAAAAATGCTACCGATCACTATGTTCTTTTGAAATATCAAGGTGTTACATTATACAAAAATAAATAATTACTTAGTAAAATTTATTACTCATTATTACTAATCCATGTTTTGATATAAAAAAATTAATTTTTGGAATACCACGATCATAAAAATGGTTACTAAAACCTCTTCATAAAAGGAGAAAGGGACAAAAAGGTTATATGTAATAATATATAAATCGGCTTTAATGTATGATAACACTGGTTGGAAGTGAAAATATAGACTACGAAGAAATATGTAAATAGTTATGGTGAGTGAGATAGATCATTGATCATAAAAAAATTCATGATCAATATAATGATAATGAAATAAAATTTTAAATCATTAATTAGTTAAAAGAGCATTGATTCATTGGATATAATTGTTATTGCATGCCATTTTTTTAAGATCCTTTGAATGTGTTGATGTATTCCTTTTCCATTTAGAATTATAACATATAAAAATATACTTACCTAATATATTTAAAATTCATTATCACAATACCATGGTTTGGTTTATTGTTGATCACATTCCACATCACCTCTTACTCTATGGATTGAATATCCAATATGAATATTTTTACCTAAACCAGAAAAAATATAATTTAAAATTTAATAATATCTATAATAGAGAAACAAGATATTTTTCTAATAAATATTTAAACAAAAATGATTATAATTTAGTAAGATAATGAAAAAAAATTAAATGATTATACTAATCATAAAAATATAAAAATAAAACCAAAGGTGTAAAATTGATCATTCCTTGGATAAATAAAACTATATCCTTAATAAATAGAATAAATTCAAAATGAACGATGGTTTTAACCAGAATGGTTATATCATATAATCATATTTACATCTCAAAAAATATAATATAATTATTCAAAAATAATATTTTATTTTAATCATAAGTTTTATATATATCTCCTCGAAATAAAATATTTCATTAAATAAATATAATATTTATCCATAAAATATCTTATATTAATAAAATTTCATACAATTTCGTACATTATACTGATCACTGGTCAGTATTTCACCCTTATCACAATTTTCCTATGGGTTCAAGCCTCACATCATTTCAAAAAATAAATAGTTTTCATCCAACATGAATGATTCTAATTTTATAAAACAATATTAATATTCTTCCTATAATATTCCAAAAATATTAAAAACATCCTCAATGTAATATTTATATTTATATTATTTCTTCACAACTAGGGTTCCAAAACAACTTATGTTTTTCCAGAAAATAAAATAATATAAATTTAATATTAATACCTTAACATCAATTATAGGATAATATCTAATGGTTACAAATACCTTTATAATTATGGCCAATAACTAATAATGTATTATTCCTCAAATAATTTTTTTCTAACAACCATACTAATCCAAAGGGTTATATTACCTTAAATGTCTCTTGAAATACTATAAATCTCCATAGACATCCATAACATATAATATAGAAATGGATATATGTGCCTTAGAACATATAACCAACCTTAGACGTATCATTTGAAGAAACATTATGTTTAAACTAGGTTTCCCATGAATATCTTCTATACAAGTCATTGATAATGGCCCATAAAAATAACATGGATTTTTAAAAACATGTCCCTCGGTACTATCAATCCATGTGTGTAGCATGTCATGTTAATATTCAGAAACTTCCAAATGACTCTAGATCAAGGCACCCTGTAAAGATTTTTAACCCTAGTTATAATTGTTCTTAAGCCTCATACAGCTTTAGAATCCCTACATGGATGTAAATTCACCGAAACCACTCAATCTAAACATCACCAATATTCAATGATATAATCCTATACATATAATTATATGTATAAATTTCTATATGGTTCTCACTAAACTTTTCTTATCCATGTTTCCAATGGTTAAATAAACATTTTATCTAATACCAGTAATAGCGAACCAATTATTTTACATATATTATTACATGATAATTAACATAAACATCTATGAATTGAAATAAAAATATTGTGATGACTAATTTATTTTAAAACTAAGATAAAAATAAATATAATTGGGGAAAAAATAAAACATCTTTATTTTAGTCTTTGTAATGACCTACAGTCTTTTAAAACTATAAGTAATAACATAGGGTATACATTTATAAAAGGGGTGGCCTAAAATGTTCCATAAGGGAATAAAAGTGACACATAAACATAACGGGTGAGTCAAAAGGTATAATAAGATATCATAAAATAGATGGATCAAGGATAATCACATATATTTATAACATACAGAACATGCTATCAGAAGATAATGAAATCAATTAAAGTTTGGTTGCATCATAAAATATGTAATAAAAAAGATTTAAGGATAATAACCTTAACAATATCACCAAGTGGAAAAGTATCATAATCGATTTGGTTTATTGTATAATCCTAGTCAAGATGAATCATGTTACCAAAACATTACCCAATGCATTAGAGATCTATCTTGGAAACTCGATTATTTAATTTTAATCATTATAACCTTATGTAATCTATGTGGACCCATTATAACATGTTTAGGATTTATTTTTTCAAAAAAATTAAAATCAATAATTTAAAATGACATAAAAATTACATAGGGAATCAAATGGATTTAATAAAATTATATCATATCATAATCAAATCAAATTACATAATGATGTAAATATTTATTTAAACATAGTCATGTATTACCAAATTAATGTATTTGTGAAGAGGTAGGGTATATATTTATGGTGTATGTATTAAGTTTTGGAATAATCTATAACATTAATGTTTGTAATAATTGACAAAAATTTAATTCAAATTTTACATGGAATTTTTCATGAGACAAATACCCTTTTCCCATTACAATCACATAATAAATATATTACAATGTATTTTAATAATATATTAATAAAGGGGAAAAAATTAATATAAATTATACTCCAAAGGATTGAGTTTTCATGGAAGAGGTTAATTATTTACATGTTATACAAGATAAATAATTCTTGCATATTGTGGAAAAAAAATAAAAACTACCTCAGTTGGTTAATGAAAAGAAGATTCCATTCAACCAATTTTGTATAAATATCAAAAATTAAAAAAAAAGTATTTAATAAACCAATGGTATAATGATAAAAACAATTAATTATATAAAACCCACATATAGATGACATATTATTTTCAACGAAAGAGATAAATGATGTCATATTTTCTTAAAAAATCTAATTATTTTATGATAAAATTGTTGCAACATTTATTAATAATTTTATTATAAGAAAATGACCAAATTTTATTATGTAATAAATATATAATATCATTACATTGAAATTCATGAATAAACAATACTCAGTATAATGAGATTGAAATATAAACCCTTCCCACTTTGTCACTTCTGAATCCTAACTCCCATGAATGAATTAAATTAATTGTTACTAAAAATGTAAAAAAATATGAATGGTTATTTATATACCATTTGAATAGGAATTATATATAACATTTTAAATATTTTATGTACATAAAAGAACATGTGTATGAAGTAATGAAGATTCCAGATGAAACCCATTCTACTTTAGTAATTTGCGAATCAAATCCTTATGAAATATAGAAACAAAAAAGACTTTCAAAATCAAAATAATTTTCAAAAAAAGAATCACAAATAAAATTAATTCAGAGTATGTACACAAATGTATATAAATAACTTTTTATTAGTAATATACCGTAATTAAATACCATTTAGACAAAAAACACTAACCTTCATTCTAGGCATGATCATGTATGAATTTTATCTAAATTATGATAAAAATATATCTTTTATTTTATTTTATTAACTAATCATTTATAGTTTTATTTAATTATAATTAATTCATTTTAATCAGATATTTTAATAAAAAAAATTATTAGAAAATATTTTATGTTATTGTCAGGTTTTTTGAGGTCACTTATTTTTTATTTTAAAAACAACATCAGAGTTTTGACCATTCATAAAGGGGTAAATGATGAATCATCCCATGAAAAATAATAATGAAATAATTATCATTTTTATAAATAAATTTTACTTTTAAAAAAAAAATTAATTTATGTTATGAAAAATAAATTTTGTTACAATTAGGTATATGGTAGGTCAAACGTACACATGTTTATGAATTTCATTTGAAATTAATCTTTCATATTTGTTGAACAACCGTTTTTCACAAAATACATTTTTCATGAATATTATGATCTTATAATAACTATTTGATATGTAATATGATTTAAAATATTTTGAATAAAAATTTATATATATATAGAATAAATATTTATTTTAAATTAATAATCTTAATGGTCTTATAATAGTAATTAAAATAGGGAATGATTATAAACATTAAAACTATTTTTAGAATTTTTTTTATTCCTATGATATAATTTTTTTCAAATATTTAATAAAGGTGACTAAAATATAATTAATTAGATAAAATATAACTAAAAAATATTTTTTTTACATTTCAATACAAATAAAATAAAAATTTTATATTATTTTATATATTTTATTAAAAATAAATGATAGATTTACAAGAATACAAAATTATCACTATTCAATGAAATATCAATATTTTATAAATAATCATAAAATATCACCTGATTTAAATTATGATAATATTTTTTAATATATAATATTAATTTAATTAAAAAACACATAAAAATGTAGATTATATTAAATTAATTATTTAGTACAGAAATAAATGAAAAATTTATTTTTTTGTAAATAAATTTATGTAGAATGTAACATTTTAATAAAATATCAATTATTATTAATCATTTATCAAAAAACTCTATTTATTAATTTATTTATGAATAATATTATATTATTCATGCTATAAAATTAAATTTATAGGTAAAATCGTTCACCAATATATATTAATGTTTTGAAAATTTTATTAAAGATTCTTTAAACTAAATATTTCCCTTTGATAATGTTATCTATCATAGTGCTCTATGAGAACAGTGGTTTGTTACACTAAAACATATCCCAAAACAAAACACACACACCAACACATATGTGGATCTCATGGATTCCAACAAAACTATTTTATTGATTATCATAGTTATAGCGAACCATTATGTCCCTTGTTGTGGGTGTTGTGTCAAATTATAAGCCCATGAAGCACGATTGTACATCCATAGGGGTTTTGAATGAGGTCCTTTATTTTTTCAGAAATTAAATATCTTTCCCATTTCTCATAAATTTACCATATAAATTTCTCCAAATCATTCCATAGATGAAAAAAACATTTTTGAATATGTAAATTCAAAACAAAATTCACCAGCATGATGAATCAAATGTCTATAATGGTTTTCAAACACCCTTTACAGATAAACTTGGTGTATTCTCACAATGTGTCCTATAATGGTTTTTATCCATCCAATATCATGTAATAATTATAATTTAATCATGTATGTTTTTAATCTTACGTGATACATCAGATATAATTTAATTAAAAATTGAATTCATATTTGATAGGTTAGACAAAAAAATCATTTGTTCATTTTTTAGGGTAAATTTTATTAAAGAATCGAATAAATTGTTTTTAATTATATATTTAGTTATCTCTAAGATGTGATAGATATATTAGAGATAATTACCTAGGGTTGATAGGATCCATGTATCATGATTACAATCGATGTCATGGTATACACATGGGTGATTGGTTCATACAAAAACTCTTTTAGTTAAATTAGAATAATTAATTACAATCGTGAGTTAATATAATAATATGAATGGGTAAGAAGAGTCATGAAATGATATTTTCAAATACTAGGATTTTTTTTAAATCATCTGTATATTTTTGTTGGTATTATTTTGATGCAATTTATTAATAAAATTTAAAATAACATAATTTAAACAATTCTATTTAAAAAATAAAATTTATTTATATATATATTATATATAAATATATATTTATTAAATTTTTTATTTTAAAAATTATTATATCTTTAATTATTATTATAATTTCATAATGAATTTTTTAAATTTATTTGCATATATTCAATGTGTATAAAGATTTATAAAATAAGTTAATTATTAATGCTTGGTTTTAATTTATTCAACTATTATTTTTTAAATTATATTTTTTGATTTATTCATCTATATTTGGGATACAATTGGAAATTTATTAACATTTTCCATTAAACCATTTTAATAGCAATTAATAAATAACATCAACAAATCCTTGGATGGGGGTCCAATAAAAGGAGGGACATATAGATTATTATACAAAAACTATTTGAAATATAAATATTCATTTATTATGATATCATAAATCTTTATAAACGTATTCTCCCTTAATAACACTAATAATGATAAATAATGAAAAAATAAGAATGTAAAAATTTCTATGGTCGATAAACCATTATTTTATCAAAAATAACATTTTCTATTAAAATTTGTTGTTAATATACATTGGATAAACAAAGAAATGGTGTTTTATTTTCATTTATGTTATGTTAATTCAATTTTATATCACATATATCATTCTAACCGTTGTATCGTATCAATAGGGAATCAAATCTATTTGTTAAATATTAAACATAAAATTATTTTTCCTGAATTTATAAATAAAAAATAAAAGAAAACATGGGTAAAATATTATTATAAATAAATAATTATTAACCAGTGATATTATTGATGCTTAGGGGTGTTATAGGAGGTATGAAAACAAATAAAAAGGTTTTTTATATTCTTTTTGATAATTCCATGGTGATATCTAAATCTCAAATCCAATGTTTGTTTTAAAATATATGTTCCCATAATTTTATTATATAAAAAAATTAATTATATTTTAAATTAAATGATTGTTTTAATATTATATAAAGTAGAATAAAATATTTTTAACTATTCTGGGTTAATAAATATTAATTTATACATTTATAGAATAGATATTATTTCCTGAGACATTTTATTTAATATGTTAAAATAGTTTTGTACATGTAATCAATATTTATAATATGTTTTAAATATGTTATTATCTAGAGGACAAATAGTCTAATGAAATATTTAATGAATATATATAAATATATAATTTCCAAAGAAATTATAGTTTTATGAGTGAATTTTTTTTCAAAAATATTATTTAGAAAATATGTAAAAAAATAAATAAAGAACATTTATACGAATATGTTTGTGTGTGTATGTATGTATGTATGGAGGGATATAATCACAGAAAAATTTGTTACATATAAAATGAATATTTATTTTTTAGGGATTTAAAGATGTAATTTCCGAATAAATTAATAAATGGTTTTATCATATAAATTTCAGAGGTGGATTATATAAAATTTATTGGTAAGAAATAATTAAAGGGTTATAACTTATATTACAATTACATTTTTGATGAATAATAAAAAATTTACTTATAATTTTGAAAATCCTATAAAACAAAATTTTTATATAATTATTTACAAATGATAAAATTTTAATTTGTTACCCTCATCATAAAAACTTTTTCAAACATGAATATATTATTTTTATTTAATTTATGTATAATATTTTAGTATGAGTTGGGATTCCTCTTACAAAATATGAGATACAAGACAAGTCGTGTTTCATTTGGCCACTTAAGACTCCAAATGCATCAATGTCATGTGCTCACTAAACATGATCAAGGGATTTATGGGTGTTTTCTATGATTATATTCATCTGAATGTTATTTTTTATTTTAATATACATTGGTTTTATACCTATATTCTTGTATTTCACGTTTCTTTTAACAGATCAATATTGGAATTATAGATTAATGAAAAAATGAAACATTTATTGTATGCATGGGATATATACACTAAAATTATTGTAGTTTTTTTTTGAAAAATAACAAATTAATATAATTTATATGTCTTAAAAAGTATATATGTTTTATTTTTTCTCTGACTCAATCATTCTGGTTCATAACTATTGGGTTTTGGATGGGATACCACTTATTCAAAGGTATTCCATACAGTCAACCAAAACCAATATAGATATTAGAAACATATTTATGATTAGATTTGAAAATTTTATCGAATAATATGTAACTTTTATCAACTAATATCTATCTACCAAATATCATCCCCATGAGATTGATAGCGATCTGTGAGATGTATCTAATTAACCCTATACTCTATTAGTGTCCATTGGATGGGTGAATATCCATGTTCATTAAAATATAATAATATCCACAGAGTGTTCTATAACCTTTGTAATATATATATATAATGTAAGTATACTTAATCATTGGGGAGTCACATTATAAATTCATAAGGAATTTTTATGCATCACTATTTAAAAACTATGAGAAATTTGGTATGGATGCTTTAGAGAATCCTTTTTCAGTCCAAACTTTTCCCAAATATTCAACAATAAAAAAAATTATGAAAGGTTTAATAACATTTTAAGAAATCCCAATCAATGTTATACATTTTTGTGCTGTCTAAATAATCTATTCAACATTTTGGAATATTTTTTTCATAATCCCATGATGATCATACCGAACATTATAGATTATGGGGCTGAATAAAAAATCATTATAATCATATCAAGTCATCATTATCACAAACAAAACAATGAAAAAAATGACATTCACCATGGCGTGTCTTACCTTAGTACTAAAAATACCATTGTTTATATCACTAATCATTGTGCTTAAATTTATTGATCATTTATATCAATCTTCTTGTGTTAATAAATCATTTTACATTTTATAGACTTATTATTTATGTAAAATTATTTTTAATATAATTTGAATCCATTTCTAATACATCCATGTAGATATCTTCTAAAAATAATTTAATAAATTCTATATTTCATATTCAATACATGTTACAAAATGTGTATGTACATATGTAAATCTATGTAAAGCATATATAGGATAAATATTTTGGGGTGTCTCTCAATTATTTTATAAAATACATTATAATAAATAATTGTCCTCATTCATTATGCCTGAAATTGAATTATTGAAAAAATATATATGAATTCTCAAGATCACAGTATAAAGAAAAGAAGAGTGTTTTGAATAGTTCTAGTGCAACTCAATATATAAAGGGAACAATCTTAATATCCACTAAACACTATTATATTTTATATAGGACCCCTAGTTATGTCATGTTAAATTATTAATAATAATATATTCTCATAATAAAATTTATTAAGTTATATGAAGACATGAATCATATAAATATTATATAACTAAATATTACATTTTCAATTCGATGAGTATAGACAGAACAGATGAATAAACTCATCTGATTTCATGCACCCAGGTACATTATAACATCACATGTACAATACTTCAATAGGTAATCACATACCAAGTACAATTTCTAGGTGGAAACATATTCTTCCGTAGTATAACTCAACTTAGTACCCACATTTCAAAATCATCATATGAGATGATAAATCCCATATCAATTAATCATCAAAAAATGACCCGATCAACAACAAACAAAGTCACCCACTGATTATCTCAACATCTAATCTAGTTTATTAAATTTAGTAATGTATGGAATTTATCATGTTAGGTAACCTATGAACCTTAGGTATATGGATTCAATATGAAATATTTCCTCTTGTATAAAAAAGATATAAGGTATTATATTCTTCATGGTATATATACTTGATCTTCCAACATAAAAATTTACATTGGTTATTTATTATTTAATTTTGTATCTCTATATAAAACCTAACCCATTCTAATCATAAAAAGTCATTAGATATTAAAATATTCCCGGATGACCATCAATTAATGGTAAAACCAAGTCAAATTTTGATATGTTAATTATCATTTCACATAATAAATTTATAAAACCAACATAATATAATTGTATGTTAGATCTCACCTTCGGAATAATAGAAATATTTCATATATTATTATAATCATTTATTTTTATAAAAAACCCATACATAAGAAAACATTTAATATAATTTTATTTGACTGGTATCGAGAGATACAATATGTTAGATTCAAATTTATGTCTTTTTTGAACCTATAACAAACCTATGTAATTTCTCCCTCATATCTATGTGACATTTTCATAAATTCAATCAATAAATTTCATTAATATATAGAAATTATATGGAAATCCTCTTTAAATAATAGTGAGATAAGATTTGTAATCCTTATGTTTAAGTATATGAACTTAATATTTAAACCATTTTATGTCTCCACAACAAAACATATAGGGATAATGAATTCAGTTATCAACTATTAACTCTTTATATATTCATAATAATCATATTATACCATTTAATTAAAACCATTCCTTTCAAATCATTAGGTAACAAAATATAACACTTCATATTATTTTTTTATTCACCATGATACACTATGATATATTATAACATAATGTGATGTTCACATTGAATAGTGATAAAATAATAATCCATTTTTTATAATTATAATATTATTGAGCCCATACATAAAGCTATTATACTATTTATAAATTATATTTTATAAAAATTATATTTCTATGTAATGAAAAGTTATTTCCATGACATAAACTCCCTTTTTTGATTGAAAACACTTATCTCCATTATTATAATACTAAAAAAAGTAAAATACTAACAACCATGTCATAAAAAGTTAATTTTTTTCTATAATATATGATGTTTTTGTATGTTGGGAAATATTTAACCCATATTTTATAAAATATATTGTTTACATTCTTTTACCCCTGAAACCCCATATTTATAATTATCTTCTATTGAATTATTTTATAGAAATAAATAATCACAAAATATATTATTTTAACTCATTATATAAAATTTTCACAACTACTATTGTTTATAGATTACATATCTCATCATATTGAGGAAAATAACATGGAAATACCTAACATTTGTTTCTTCTATTTGAGCTTGTTGTTTTTGTATTCAATGCAACCCCTTGAAGAAGAAACCCTTTACATCATCACATAAATTAATAATATAAAATTCTTCAACACATACAATATTTTAAAACTTTTGTATATTTAATATAATTATGGATTTAAAATTTGGTATAATATACCCTTAAATATCAAAGAGATTATTTATTAAACATTAATACTATAGGTGAACTCTCTATTGAAAAGTGTAAAAACATTCATTAATTTAGGGAAATTCCATTACTAGTAATCATGCATGTCACAAAGGAATAACATATGCTCCCTTTTGAAATTCTATTTAGGTTTCAAGGACCTAGTCTGACTTATTATACTATATTTATTGTTTATCCTTTTTTAAACTATTTATAGAGGTATATTATTGACATATAATATCCATATTTATCTATCCTTAAAATAATGATATCATTTGGTAATTTTTATTTGACTCATCCATATGGTTGAAATCATTCAAAAAATGATTATAGAATAAATTATAAAAATATATAAAGCTGTAAATATGATATCTAGTCTGAATAAGTCATTTATGTGATCATTCATATTGGGTACATTCATTGAGAATGATGGTCCATTTGGAATTTTAAATCTAAATAATTTATATAAAAATATTTAGAGAATAAAACCTATTTTTATCATAAACATAAAAATTTTTATAAGAACATCAATAGTCAATTTCATTTGAAGTGTTATTCTAACACATTTAATTTTCAGTCCTCAAGATGAATAATTATTTAATTTCTATACCAGTATGAGATTTTTATTTTGCCAAGATTTATGTTTTATATAATTTACCTCAATATAATGTATGATTATAATGATTAAAATTAATTGGTAACTTTTTTTATATCATGAGTATAACTATTAATAATAATTTCACCAGGATATATATTAAATGTGATGTGAAAAAAATAATGACCCTTTTATTAAAGGATTTATTTTTCTGGGACAAGATCCATATTTCGATAATTTTTTGGGTATGAATTTTTTTTGTCCATATTTAACTACATATTTATGTGATCATACAAATTTTATCACATATGAATAATGGATAGTTAAGTGGAAATATTATTTCCTCAATCCATCATAATAATTAACTAACTTTATTCCATTAGTATCAAAATCATCACGATCTAAACGATAATTGTTACCAAAATAGTATGCCTAATATTGGAATTTAATCCTATTAGGGTTAAATTGAACATGTATTCCATACACAAGATAGTCATGGGGGTAATACATTCTCAAAATAATCCTAGTTAGATGGTTGACTTATTAATTTGTGTTTAATTTTGATTGTTTTTTAAAATATATATTATTAAGAGGTTCAAAATTTTCACCATCTAATATCATTTACAACCATAATTTTTCATTCATCCAAGCATTTACATTTTAGTATAAATTTGATTCAAAAATAATAATATATTCAAAACACCATAAGGAATAAATCTTTATAAAATCATATTTTACCCAAAACAATTTATATTTATATATTTGAATTCATCCGATCTAAAATGTTCATGAAACCAATTCATTTAACGGATTAAAATAACAAGAAACTAAACTAAAATACCCACAATAGAAACAATGTTGAAATAGGAATTCAACCACTATATTTCATGACTGAACTTAAAACTCAGAGCTAGTGAAGATTTAAATTCTAATTATCACTATACATGGTAAATACACAATAGAGTCCATAATATCCTAAAAATCCAATCATCTAATATATAAAAATAATAATCTTCCACTTAATTCCAATTCATAATCAATAAAGTAATCATATTTATGGTAGAATTTAACTATGATTTCTGTATTAATGATATGATATTTTAAATAATAACATTTCGATAATTTTTGGTATATCTAAGAAAAATATTTTCATTATAATTGATTTATAATTGTTTGATATATTGAATCCCATTATAATTTTAACAGTTCTCCTAGTCGTTTAGTTAATGATAATTACAGTTTCTTTGAGAAATGAAATTTTCTATTTTAAAAATGGTAGAACAAATGATTTAAATTTATGGGATGTTAGATAAATAAATAAAATCTATAATTGACTCTAAAAAATGTTCTTCATTTTGGTGGTTGTTTTGAGAATAGGTTGTCAATATTATAATTTTACAGTGGTGGTAGAATGAATTCAATTAAAACATTATAATACATTGGAAATATATTTTCACATAAAAATACAATATAAATAAATATTTTATAGGAAATGTAAGAGATTCTATGGTTCCTCATCTCCCTCAGTATTCCCGATACCATAAGAGTAATATAATTGACTGAAAGTGGGTAACTGGTAAAGAAAATGTTTGGTCATTTGATTTTATACTCATTTAACGAGTTATTAATTATAATTATCATCCACCAATTTTTCAAACATTTATGATATGAAATATTTCATCAAATTCACACATATTAAATATTACACAATTATGAATATAATTACGACCTAATAAATAAACTCATGATATGGAATAAGATAACTATTATATAATAATTCTTAATATCCAAAACATCCCTATTATGTTTACATTTGAAATGGAAAAATTTATATGACATCTATATTAATTTTTTGATTCTATAAATCACTAGGTTAAAATTGATTTACGTTTTTAAATTTTCATAATTTTTGTTTGAGTGATAATATAAGGAGACATATTATAATTATTTCATGGATTACTATCATAAAATAAAAACTACAATGAACTTTTTCCCAATGATATGATATTTTATGTTATTTTATTATATAAAACTAAAAACCTATGGTTTTTGTTGGTTGGAATGATGTATTTTTGTGAATGTAATGTCCATGATTTTTGCATGTATAGTTTTTAGATATTATTTATTGATTATGATACGAGGCACTGAGATATTGTGTGATTCCATGACCTAAGGATAACTGAATGAATGAATGATAAATATTTAAATAGATAATTACTTGTATCATTAATTTTCAACAAATATTTGAATAAAACCCAAACATGTTATAAGATAAGAAATATGATGGAATCATTAAATTCCAAATGTCGATTTTACTAAAGGTGAGACTTATCAATTAACGATGCATGTTTTTATGTGAAAATGATAAAGAATTCATTTTAATTGAAGAAAAAATTTTATGAAATTTTTTTATTCTTCGGCACAATAAAATTTTCATTCATTAATTGAATCCCTATGTTAGAGATATAGGAATAGAATTAGAACCCTAGAATTCCTTGAAGACGTTGGGAAGAAACCTCTAATGATTGTCTAAAGTAGACTTTTACTAAACCTTGGATTGGAGATCGAAAGACACCGATCTTGGCTGATATTGACAATAATAAAGACACGATGGCCATTTTCCACCAAAATACTATTCAAAATATATCTAGGATTTTTATGTGTATTTATACTGCAGTATTCAATTATTAAATAAATAAATATAAATCAATTAACATATATATTATTTTTATATATCACCTTGTATGATGTGTTTAATTTTAGAGATCCAATAGAAGATTTTCTTTTGGTTAATCTTATGAAGGTTTCAAATTTTTGTTCTAATAGAAAAAAACCACTATCAAAACCAACATCAATTAAGGATTATTTCTCTTGGTTGATTGTGATTTTTTCCCACAATTCCATATTTCACCAAAATCATTTTTTTATGGCCATGGGTTTAACACTTCTCGACCACTCGATCATTTAATGGCTGATTCTTAGTGAAACGATATGAGATCATAGTCCATGTATCAGTATGATGTAATGGAGGTGAGACAGTGACCGAGGTTTAGTAATTCGGCTGGTACAGTAGTCCAACAAGAATATGGTATGAAATAAGTGGTTCTTGGGGAGGAATCATTTTTTAATCTGGGTGAGTGGGGTGGAATAGTTCTAAGTTGAGGCATGGGACCCAATGACTGATTGAAGTGCTAGTGGAGGTGGATGGAAGAAGTGGAACATGGTGGGTAGATGTGTAGTACGACAACAGCAGACGTGGAGGCACTGGCAGAGGAAGACAATGTGGAAAGCGGAGTGGGAGGTGCTAGGTGGGGAAAGTCAAAATAGTGGGATGGGATGGGTCGGGCCAGGATAGTGGGATAGGATAGACCCCTTGTTGGATTCATGGAAACTATGGTGATTCTTCCTTGCAGTAGAATACATCAATAAACTTCGGTGGTGAACTGTAGTATTCAAATAGATCATGAAATCATGGACACATCAACCATGTGTCACGATCGACTGTGGAGGTTGACTATGGTTCTGCGACAACTCAAGCTACCACGGGGCACTTCGGCTACACTAATAGTTTTTGGCGGTCGAACAAAATGATCTGTCAGTGTGGTAGGTAGATCGACCACAACAGTTGTTTCATGAGAACATTGACAACTCTAGATTCAATTGGTCACACATATTAAATGGACATCCATTTGATGAAGTCCTGTAGTGTTGAGACACTGAATATGAGGTGGCCGTTTTGAGACCAATAGTGGGTTTATAGCTGGGACACGTGTTTGTCGTGCTTGTTCCCTTGGTCATTTCCATGAAGTTGTAGTGCAACATTACATCCCCATAACCAGATTTTAATCCCATCAAGAGGTCGAGTCTCAGATAGATTTATGGGACCCCACATTGAAACTGGAGTGTGATCCTATATCATCCCCACCAATGAATACATAAACAACATAACCTCACTGAGCATGCAATTGATCTTCTATCTAGTGGAAAGCATTGATAATGTTTGTAGGATCTCCGCCTTTTGATCCCCTATATAGCGGTTTAATCTAGACTGGGTGTGTGGTCTCCCACAACGATTCTGGGTGTGACCCATATCTTTATATCAAGGTTGATCCATTTGGGGATTGTGGTTTTTCCCAGTGTTACTGGGAATGACCACTTTTTATGTATCGATGATGATCTTTATCATATTCTTGGTGTCCCCCATGGTCCGGGGCAGGATCCCATATCATTCTATTATATTCTTCATAGAAAATGCATTCTCTTTATGGTGGGGCCCAAATGATTTGTACCACTTTCTTGAGTGCCTCAAGTGATATCATATCTTTTGTAGTGGGATATCCCACAATGACCATTTTTATAACAGAGTGTAGTGGTTGGTAGTTGGTTATGACCATTGGATGGTGTGGTGTCTCTCTATAGTATTCTAGGTTCATTTTCCTTTCATATTGTAATGATGTTACTATACCTGCTGATTTGGATTTAGTGTTTTCAAGGTGTCCTATATAATATATTTATAATGACCCATGGAAAAGATTTACCCACAATTTTCAAGTCTTATATATATGGGGATTCATTTGATGGTTTTCTAGGAGGACTTGGATATGGTGGAATATAGTTAGAGGTTGGTAGATCGAGGTTTTTTTCAATGATCATAACTTTTACCTAGGCCTCTCCCGTAGATCAGGTTTTAATCATTATATTATTAGTTGGACTTGTGAACAGACTCTTTGTGGTCAGCTTATAGTCTAGCCCGGTTTACTTTTCATGTTCTTCCCATTTTACTTTGGTTGTAGTATCCTAGTTGTATTCATGCATCTTTTAAGTTTCTTTAAATTTTATTATTTTTTTGGCATGGAGACATGAGTGTGTGTGTACATGAACATTAAACTATTTAAAACCATTTTTCAGATATTCCTACTCAATGCTAGTCACCATCCCCTTCCCTATTAGATGTGGGCTTGGGGAGGTCTCAACCCAAGCCCCTCTAAGACGGGTAGTGACCGATTGGTATCAGAGGGTTCGGTTCTACTTTATGATCCAAAGTCTGGGTGAATTTTTTTGGAAAATTTTGTTGTGTATTTTGAGTTCCTCTTTCAGATTATGTAATCTGATGTTAATGTGGAAGATAATGTATCCATAAACCATGACTGTGGGAACCTACCATTAGGCTTAGTACATGAAAACACTGGTTGTTGGTAAAAACAATGGTAGATCTATCATATATGAATGGTTGTGTCTTCTATGTAATTATTGAGTAGGCTCCCTATATATACATTATTTTCATTCATACGTATTATTTTATTTTATTAGGACTCATCATAGATAGGCATACATGATTCCACTGCATGGTCAAAATGATGATCCTACTAGAGACAATACATTGGTACCTTGGAATGTATGATAGATAAAAAACTCTTAGTGGTTTACTAGGTATAACAGCACTGATCGATTAATAGCTACTACAAGAACTACCATTTGAGGATTCACATAGGAAGAGTGTGTTGAATGATATACAATTTCACTGACCTCCAAGGTTTCTTGGCAATCCAAAAACCTATATGGTAGAACATTGGCTGGAGGCAGTCACCCATGTTTTCCAATTTATGAGGCCGCCTACTAACCAGATGCTTGTCCTTGCCTCGAGTCTTATTCATGGATCTTTGGTGAAATAGAAGAGATTGATGACTCAGTCACCTGATGAGACATCTATCTCTTATATAGATTTTGATCGCTTATTTAAAGAGGAATTTTATCCATCCATGTGTAAATATGTGCACATATAAAAGCCTCTTAATCTACAGTAGGGAAACAAGACCATGGATGACATTTAGTGTTGTTTACTACTATTTCACACTACTCCATAGGTATGGTATGAAACAGGTTAATCGAGGCACATACATTCGAGTAGAGATTGCTGAATGAAATAAAAGAATCATTTCTATCACTTATCATTTCTACCTATATTGGAGTACTAGAGAGAGCACTGTTAGAGGAATGTTTTTAGGAAGAGAATACACATATATTAGGAGATAGTAGTAGGAACCTTGTAGCTGAGACCACAGCCTCATTTAGATGACAGACACCACAAGGATCAATTTGATTAATGTGCTTTAGTAGAGAATCTGAGGACTCAGGTTCATTGGTGCAGGTCTCCCAGGGTAGCTTGAATCATCTAGAGGACATGCGGTGATTTTCATTTGATATTCTGGTTAATATGGTGCAAGATTTCATGAACCCTTGTATACATGATGGGTAGATAGTTGAGGGACCACATAGATATACATAGAGATAAGATAAGGGCGGTCTATAGTGTGGAAATTATTTATGAGGATCAGGCATGACTGTAGGAGGTGGTCGGAGGTTTGACATATTATAACCACATCCTCCAGGTTGTCCACTCCTGGATCATATAGTATGTGTATATTGATGAGGGAAACTACATGGGTTGGAGGATTATGAAAATTAATCTCGATTTATGATATGATATGTGATCTGTGCCTTTTCTATATATGTTCTTGTATTGATAGACATATTTGTTATTCATTCCTTTATTTCCATAGATCTTATTCTAGACATAGAGATTTTGGTTGAATTGTTGAATCAACCCTTACACATAGAGACTTCTATTGAAGGATTGTTGATGATCACCCACTTGTTATGACAATGTGACATGGTACAAATAGGTGATATTTTGGGTTTTTATATCTTGTTAGTAGTGTCAAGGCCTTAAAACCAAATTTTAGTTTGGGATGTTTATCCACAGTTCAGGCTCATATTGAATGTTTTAGGTTAATCGTGTGGTGTGGCAGTAGTGATGGTACCTGGTTTTCGTTTATGGGTAGATATGAAATAAAGGTATTATTGGATGGATTCCGACATAGGAAGGGGATATAAATTACATATTAGTGGAATAGCCTGAAAATTGGTGTAGTGGATGTTATGAGTCCTCAATTTCATGCAATAGTGGTAGAGTATGATGACGTACTTCCAGAACATGTTCTAGGTTTACCTCCAATTATAGAGATATACATCATCATTGATCTACACCCTTATGTTGAAATGATACCTACACCAATATATTAGATGTACCTAACCTAGAATCATGATATTTGTGTTCAGTTGGAGGATTTGTAGATGATGGGATTCATGAGTCGCTGTGTTTCACCTTTAGAAGACCTAATTTTGTTTTTCTAAGAAGGTAGATGGGGGATTGATGTTATATTGGGATTTATAACACTTAAAGTAGGTGGTCATGAAGAAATAATTATTCAATACATAGGATCTATAACCTCTTTGATACATGGAAAATTGAAAATTGGTTCCTGAATATTGACCTGATAGCAGGCTATCACAAGCTACGAGTATGAGATGATGATATACCAAAGAAGTCCTTCATATGTCAATATGGTAACTATAAGTACTTGTTGATTCCATTTGGAATGAGGAATTCCCAAAAAGTGTTCCTGGAAATCATGAAATTGTTATTTCAATCATAATTATACTGGATTATTGTGGCCTTCATTGAGGACGTAATAGTGTATTCACTGTCTGAGGAGGAGTATATGAGACACCTTTGGACGGTCCTTGTAATGCCCCACCCCCAGAATCCCATAGATGATGCATTACTTATTTCATTGGAATGACTAAAAGGAATAATAAACCTATGGAACAATCATTTTATAAGTCGTAAAGAATCTAGATACATACATTTAACTCATATTACACTCAGAAAGGTAACACAATACAATACATAACAAAAATAAAAAAAACTGAATCCATGTTAACACAATATATGGTCTTATCCTCATAACCTCATGAAGGTTACAATTGAAAGGGGTGAGGTAAAATGATTTGTAAGTGTTACTAATATTTTTAGAATGAATCAATAATAACTAAATCATAAACCACTTTCCAGAGTCAATATATAATGATGAATAATAAAAAACACACGCTATTTATAAACTGAGAATAAAATTGCATCCATAGGTTATGTCATAGTGAAAACCTTATGGATATTAATAGTAAAAAATAAATAAATATATATTATTATAAATTAGTCATCTTTTATTTGGATCATGATACCACTATACCCTCGAAACAGTTTAATTATATGGGTAGAAACCTGTCTGCTTTTTGAAAAAAAACTCGAATATTTGGTCACTATATGATTTTCCTCAAGATATCGGTCGATTAATCGAGTGGATATAGCTATCCCAACCCATCAATTCAATTATAAATAATTATTCATAAATTTATTTAATAAATCTTAAAAATTCCTTCTTAATATCCATATAGAGTATAGTGTATAGATTCATCAATATTTCCATAGTTAAAAAAACGACATTCCAAATAAACTCAGTATATAAAAGGTTATACATCATAAGAAAATAATAATATCCATGGGAATAATATATGGATATATAATATAATAAAAAATTAATATGAAAAATAATCTCAAATTTTTATTGGATACACCACATAAGAAATATTAGGTGCACAATACCAAGTAATTGAAAATGAAATGGATATTGAGATAAATCCCATTACCACATTGTAATCAATCGTGTCGTATGATAAAAAATTAATATGCTACAAATTAATGACATAATAAAATGAATATAAATCGAATCATGATAATATATATCAAATTTATGTACACAATACACCACATGCATGAAATAAGATGAGAACAATCGAAACCTCACAGAATTAAAAGTGAGATAAAAAAACCCCTTACCATATGCCAGAATGTGTTCATTGATTTATTATAATTACCTGAATAATATAATTGACAATCATTAAATAATAATCCAAAAAAGACCTCAACATTTAATGTATTTCATTTCACCTTATAAGGTTCATTCATGGCCTTTTGTATTGGATTAAAAGGTTCATTTTTATTATTTTCGAAGCATTTTCATCCTTGGTTTTCATGATCAATTTACTTGTATTCATGAATGGATGTTCATCTGTAAAGTGTATAATAATACAGAATTTATAATATATATTTTTATTGAAATTTAAAGAAATATAAATGATCATATAATTATTTTACTTACATACCATGAGGGTGACTAGATTTATAAATTATAAATATAAATGATTGGTTTACATGGCATTTTTTTGTGAATAATGACCATGTTTTGTATTATTATTTTATATTATTAGTGTATAAGGATTATGGAACATCTAATAAGATAAAATAATTATATTATGATTGGATTCGATCATAAAAATGTTTTCAAGTCCATAATTTGAGATGGTAATAATTATTGAGAACTCGTCTTTGTTGAAGGTGATAAACAATCATATCTTAGATAGTGTTTTCATTTTTAATATAAGAGAAGGGGTTAAAGGGTTATGATGATTAAATATTTCCTTGGAATAAGAAAATTTCTATGTCATTTTAGGTACATTAATTATCATATAATTTTTATGAGGGGATATGAGGAAGGAAATGTAATGAAAGGAACTTGAAATAAAAGGAAAATTGTGAAATCCCTCAAAAACATTTGGCAGCCTAACAACGTCACATAGAAATTAATAAAATAGTTTGATGAGAGAAAGGGTTTGTCTCATAAATAATACCTAATGTGAATAGAAAGGGGAATATGGAATGAAATTTCTTATCTTAATCTAGTTTAAATTAAAAGTGAAATAATAAAATGTATTTTTTATCAAAAGAGAAAAGTGGATGATTCCTTTACCCTGTAGAGTATCTCCCAATACATGATGGTTGGGATATTGGGGGCTTGAGGAAGCCTTAGTATCACTACTAAGGTGGTAAAAATAAAACATATTCAATGTTTGAGGATTTATAATGAAACAAAACTATGGAATGAGGGGGTATTAATAGTAAATGAGAGAGATATTTTTATTAAATTAAAGAGACACCACATTAGTGGTTTTTGAAAAACCATGGGCTGGGTAATGGTATTTGACCATAGTTTTAGCCACATGGGACACCTCATGTCCAATTTTACTGTAAAAAATTAGACCATCCTTTGATATTAATTATTACATCATTATGATTTCTTAATGATTTCATTAATCATACTGAACACTCAAAAATGTGTTTTTACTATTCTCGAAAAATTCATGTATTTTAGAAAATTCCCAAATATTCACCCAAACCATTTTTAAATTAGAAGAATTAAAAATAGAACTAATTATTTTGAAAATAATTTTATAGATATTTTTAATTTATGTTTACTATAAAATTATTATATAATCAAAAATAAAAATTTTGAATCTATAACTCATTTTTTAACACATTGAAAAACGTATCAACATCTCATTAATTTATATCCTTAAAATATAAAATAATAATATAATTTACTATTTATATAGGAAATATTACTATTCATATTAATATTCATATTTGTATTTCACTATTCATCAAAAATATGTTGATTCTCTCAGACACAAAATAACTTACTAATCATAACTGTAGATGACTATTTTTTGAAATTAAAAACACAGATATCAAAAATTTAATTTTGATGTCAAGGTTATGACTATCTCCAATAAATTATTTTATACTGTTTCATAGTGATCAGTGCTTCATTAAATATAGTCTATATAATAAATTTAATGTATTTAAGAGAAACATAAAAAAAAATATTTGGGGTGTTATATTATTCCCACCTTAGGAAATTTCATCCTCATCATTTTTCATGTATAAAGAACATAAAAAAGATGGGGTTGGTTATTCTTCAAAACAGTCTCATGATCCCAAGTTTCTTCCTCCTTTTTGTGGTTTCTCCATAGAACCTTTACTAGACAGGTTGTGGAATTTATAAATACCTTTTCCCTTGTGCCAAGAATCTCAATAGGCTCTTCACAGAATGACAAATTAGGTTCCAGATGTATTTCTTCATTGGTGAGTACATGCATACGGTCTTCCATGTATTTCATTAGTGATGAGATGTGGAACACATTATGAACATGGGAGACACATGGAAAAAATACTAAATGGTATTCTACAGCTCTGATCCTATCCAAAATTTGAAACGATCTATTGTAACTGGGGCTCATTTTTGCTTTCTAACTGAACTATAAGAAACTATTCCACAAAGATACTTTGTGAAAGACATGATATAATACTAGAAATTCCAACTCCATTCTATTGTATTTAGAATAACTCATTTTCCTAAATTTTGGATGATATAATATGGTCTTGAATTTTCTTTAACATTACAGTTGTATCTTAAATATGTTCTGGGACTAAAAGTTTCTTCTCGCCAATCTCATGACAACAAGTTGGAGTTTGACACCTCATACCATAAAATGATTCATATAGTTCAATTTGAATGCTAGGATGGAGACTATTATTATAGTAGAATTATTCCAATGGAATATATTGATCCCACATACCATAAATGTCAAGAGATCATGATCTCAACATGTCTTCTAGTGTTTGAATAGTCCTTTCAGACTGTCTGTCAGTTTGGTTGTGACAAGCAGTACACATATGATGCTAATTATCTAAATCCTTCTAATGAATTTTCTATAATTTTGATGTATATAAGGGATCTCGATAAGACACAATCGATATATGTTCACTATGATGTCTTACGACATCGTTAATATAATGTCTTTCCCAGAAATCAATTGGAAAATCCTCATTTATAGTAAGGAAATTTTCTAATTTTATGAGACTATCTACTATTACATATATTGTATCATTCCTACTAGGCTTCCTCAGTAATCCTATGATAAAATCCATAATAATGTATGCTCAATTCCACATAAAAATATGTAGAGGATGCGTCACCCCTCTAGGATTTTGTTTATCTACCATCACTTATAATCAAACTAGACACCGTGATGTGTAGTCAAAAATTTCATGCTTTATATCATCCCACAAAAAATATTCTATTATATATCAATACATATAAGTGCTAACATGGTGTATATCAACATTTGATCTATGAGTATCATATAATAGTTCCCTTTTTATCTCTGGTACTAATGGAATCCATAACCTCTTGCCAAATTTCAGAACTCCTTCCTCATACAAAAATTCTTCCAATCTCCCATCTTTACAACATTAATTTTCTTGTGCATATTATCATAATTAAATAGGGACTTTTTTTTCTTCTCTAGTAAGAATGGTTTATCAATCATTTGAAAGAGGAATTATGTTTCCAATTCTATAACAATTCCCATATTCATCTTCTGTAGATCCATGAATTTAGGATCTCTCTCAATCTTTATTTCTTTCAGATGTCTGTGGTTTTTCCTGCATAATGCATCTTCCACCTTATTTTCCTTTACTGGTTGATTGTTTTTTGAAAAATCCTAATCATTAAGTAACTAGATTCATTTCCTTTCTCTCATGTTTAGTTCATTCTGTGTAAAAATGTATTTCAAATCATTTTGATCCACATATATCTCACATTTTTCACTGTAGAGATAGTGTATCCATATTATTAGTGTAACGATTAAAGATGATAACTCATGATCATGAGTTTCTGTTATTTTTCTCATGTGTCATAATCTACCTTGATGCATAAGAAATAACATTATCATTTTTCATAAAGAAACATCTTATTCCATTCTTTGATGAATCACTGTATTTCACAAATCCATCATTTCCAGATAGAAGAGTAATAATTGTATCATTAACCAATATTATTTTCAAATATTAAATGAACTACATACATTCATTCATCCATACAAATGTAACCCCTTTACAAGTCATCTTTGTTAGCAGGTTATTCATTCATGTGAAATTATGAATGAAACATTGATAGTAAGTTGTTATGCCAATATAACTATGTATCTTGGTTATGTTTGTTGGCATGGGACATTCTTGTATTTCCTTTTTCTTAATAGGATCACTAATTTTCCATCCATAAGGTAAATATTAACCAGAAACGAAACATATTTAAGAACTAATTCACAATTACTAATCATCCCATATAATTTATTTCTTTTAAGAGTTTTTAGAATAATACTCTCGCGATTCTCATGGCCTTCATAGCTTTTGGAATATACCAAGATATCATTGATAAATACCACAAAAAAGTCATCAAGCTATTCCTTGAAAAACTATATTAATTAGATTCATGCAAATATAAGGTGAATTATTCATTCCAAAAGGAATAACTATAAAATTGTAATGCCCATACATAGTTAGAAACACAGTATTTGGAATACCATTCTTCCTCACACACTATTGATGATATATAGACTGATGGTCAATCATTAAAAAATACTATGCTCAATGAAGATGATCAAATAAATCATCAATTCATGTAAGATGAAAATTATTCATTTTTGTGAAACCATTTATTTCTCTGTAATCAATTCATAGCTTCATGGATCCATATTTCTTCTACACAAATATGGTAGTGGATCCCCATGGAAAAACAATAGGTCAAATAAATCCTTTTAAATCAATTTAGTTAGATATTTATTTAGCACCACTAATTTCACAATGGCCATTCTATAGAGAGTCAATGATATAGGTCTTGCACAAGGAATTAAATCAATAGAGAATTGAACTTCTCTCAAAGGAGGATATCCAAGTAAATACTTTTAAAATATGTCAACGTATTCATGCACTATATGTTCAACTTGAATTTGAATATTTCATTCCTCACCCATAGATATTGGGTTCACTTCCTCTCAATGAATTGAATTCCATGAAGATATTGGGGTGGAACTAGATTTGAATCAGATGGCGACGATTCTGCTCTAATGATAAGGGATTATACAACATTTTCAAAAATTGTAACCTCCTTCATCTTGGTGGGGCCCACATCCACCCAACTTCCCATGTGAGGATATTTGAGTGGAGGGGCCCACACTAGCCTGGGCCTTTTCTTCTCCTATAAATCTCTTTAAACCACCCTTTAACCCCTTGAATCTTTGAGCTTCCATTTAACGTGCCAAATCCCCATTAATCTCCTCTTTCATTATGTTTGTTAACTCCCTCTCCATAAATGAGACCTCTCACCTCCCTCTCTCCCTATTCAATTAACCCAAGACATTTCAATCAATTAATTTGAAGAGTTTGATTTAATTTGATTTGAACAACAGTTTTTAAAAAAGGGAGAGCCATTTAATTATTCTGGTTGTCAATATTGGTGGAAGAGCTCTTGAGAGAATTTATAAGGAAGTGTTCTTCTCCAACGGAGAACACCATCCTTCCACGAAGAACGATGCCTCTCTGACGAAGAACGTGAAGTCACCGATGACGTGCCTTCTCTTCTTCTTCCTCCGCGTCAAGGAAGGAGACCCCACTATGGGGAACGTCACCATCGACGACAGCTATTTCTCCGACGTCAACAGAATCGCTAGCATTCTTTCACGACGTCAGACCACCGCGACATTTGTCTTCCACAGATTAACGAAGTGTGACATCATAACGAGGTTGGGGGTTAAGAACATGTTTTTTGAATAAAAATTGTGGCTTGTTCTTGATTAATTTTAAATCCTCATACCTCATCTTTTAATTTTGGTATATGGTTTGCCGAATGTTATCATCTAACGCAGAGGAAGCGGGCTGAACAAACATGGCACGATGTCCCTCAAATGGTTCTTGAATGATTGACGACTATGGTTGTGTAATGGCACCACAAGTAGAGAGTACCGTTGAAGAAACCATCAGCACATTTGTCACCGTGTTTCCAGAGTTGTGCGAAGAATGGGGCCTCGGCCACCACGGGCCGCGACAATGCCGAAGGGGCGCAGTGCCGTCGCACCATGCCAGAGGAGGAGGAGGGCCACGACTGTCGGAGGAAAGCATTGCACCGTCGCGCCGTGCCAGAAGGGAAGTCACGGCTGTGCCGCGGCGGTTATGCAGTAGGGTGGTTGTTTGAGCCGGCCGCCGGCAAGCGGTCGCTAGTGGGGAATGAGGCGGGTTTCGTGCGGAAGGAACCGGTGCTTTCTGGTGCCGTTATGGAAGATAAGGGGGGAAAGAACCACCTCCTTGATTGACTATGGTGGGCCCCATAGGGCACTGCCGCCGACTGGTCAGCATGACCATGCGGGATTCACTGCCCCCGCCACGCCCGGCTGCACCAGTCGTGGGCCAGGATGCGCCAGCCGGGCCGAGCCGCACCCCACCGGGCCGAACCCAGTCCCATGTTGGGACGACCTGGATTGGGCCGACCCAGGGTGGGTTGGGTCGGGTCGGACCGGGCCCAGACCCCCCTTTTTCGAACGAGATTCGTTTAAACGCTCATAACATGAGTTATGGACCTCCGATCGATGCACCATTAGTTGAGTATGATTCTTTGGATCAAGAAGGCCGTTTTGGTATATTACACCTAAGGTTTTGGAGAATTTTGGGTACAACTGGGTTGGTTCGGACCCGAAACCAAATGGGCCTTCGGAGCGAAGACACTTATAACTAAAGGACCGGATGTATGATTGATGTGACATCGACTATGTTAGATACCTCTTGATGAGACGGTTGTTTTGGAATAATCTACACAAGATTCGGATGTGGTTTAAGCATGGCCTGGTTGGATTGTACCCGAAATCCAACCGGGCCCCTAGAACAGAAATGCTAATAACTCACCGACCGTGTGTCTGATTGACGTGCCGTCTGTTGCGTTGAGACCCCTATGATGAGGTGGCCCTTTGGAATACTTCCACATGAGATTACGTGACACTTGGAAATTTCGACCAGCAGCTCGTGGAGAGGATCCTCTCAGAGACGAGCGTACGGAGTACAAAGACCTTGTAACTGGCTGAGACCTGATGACTGCTTGTCCGATTCGATTCGGAGTGACGTGACTAGCCTAGTGGGGATCAATACTTTTTTGGGGTGGAAGACAGATGGTGGAGTAGCGCTACTGTGTCGTGGCGACAGACCCGTGGTACTCGAAAGAAGGAGTACCTCTGTAGGCAATGAGGGGGTGCGCTTGGTAGCAGCGGTAGACCCATGACGGGGAATCACTACTATGTTGGGGCGATAGACCTGCGGTACTGGATAGAGGAGGAGTACCTCAATAGCCTAAGGTTAGTGAGAAGCACCTAGGAGTCGCGACAGAATCACTGTAATCGACAGAGGAAGAGCTCTCCATCAGTTGCAGTTTTGATAATGAAAAATCCAGGTTTGAGCTGAGTTAATGACCTTTGTGTTTTCCTCATGATTGAGAAGGGTTACCTGATAACATAGGTATATGTAGGGGCATATACCTAGGTAAATGTTATCTATTGAGATCATTCTTTATGGGTTATCTTAGTTTGATTTAGTGAGACCATGAGGGTCTCGGGGTCCCTACTGAGTAACTTTATACTCACCCCTACACGGGTTATGCCCACACCTCGTTGTGTTGGATGTAGATGACGGACATCACTGACCAAGGCAGAGTGTACGAGGATTGGACGGTACTCGAAGGTGGAAACCCGTCATAATGACACACGGAGCAGACCGATAGACGCAAAGTGCTGAGTAGGACATCTCTACCTACCCTTCAGGTAGGGAACACGGATGACGATCCAGGAGCTGCTTCACCATTCAGTTGTTTGTCTTTCAGTTGTACTTTCTTTCACTTGTAGCTATACCTTTCTATTGGGCTTGTATTTATAACACCTTTGTACTTTCGGTACACTTGTTATTCTTCTTTACTTAGTGTTTGTTTCTTCTTGTACTCTGGTTGTGTGTGTTTACATTTCATAAAGGCAATACCTTCCCTTTTTATCGGGATTTATGCCTTTGGTTCTTGTCGCTAGCCCCTGGCCTATGGAAGGTGGGCTTGGTGTATTTACGACATGGGCTCCGAGGATGGGTCATGAAAAATTAGCATTAGAGGATTCGGTTCTACCGCAAAACATAGGACTCTGATATTTCCTTTCTGTGATGAAATAGTGTTAAGGGTACAGATTGTGGTTTCAGTTCAGGGAGTCCAGTGTGGGTGCGACATCCAGCATATCCTTACACCAGGTCCCTGACTACTGATTTCTGACTCTGTGCACGAAAACACTAATTGTGTGTTTGTTTCCAAAGGATTTCATTAAATCCCCTTCAACTAGGATATCCCACCAGGTTTAAATTGTTTGACCATGTCACATTTGATCAGGATGCCACCTTGCAGACAGTCAGTTGGAGTTTCGAGAGAGTACCCAATGATGGCCACCGAGCGATGAGGCTCCGATGCAGGGCCCTCTTACTATGATGCCACATTTGGGTGGTGTACCAGCACCACCACCACACGTTGTACAACAGATTCCACCTGCCATACTAGCGGACGGTGCACTCTGACAGAGCATGTTGCATGAGTTCCAGTAGTAGAGGCCTTTGAGGTTACGAGGTGAGAAATATTTGCAGGCAGTAGTGGACTGGATGGAGGCGATTTCTAGAGTTCTACACCTTGTTTAGACACTAGTAGAGAAGATGGTGATCTTAGATACTTGTTTTTCCCAGTGAGTGACCATGAGGTTGGTCTGCATAGTAATGAGGCTTCGGAACGTGGACTGATGCTTGAGATAGTAGCTTCGAGTAGTGTGTCAGTTATATCATGACCTGTTGGTCAGTAGTTACAATCGTCGGTACTGGTCGATGAAACATGTAGGCTTAGTACCTTACAGGTGTTTCAGCATCAGATACCCCTCAGGTTCCAATGCGAACCCGACTCACAAGTGGCTGAGAACTGGCTTGAGGAGGTGGCTGAGAGTTTTCTAGAGCTTTTATAGCTTCGTCAGGATGACATGTCGGTAGCTGAGTAGTCATCGAGGTGTACCGATCGTTCTTGGTTCTTGATGACTACGATACGGTCAGTGCTTTAGAGATCAGACCTCTAATCGAGGTGTGTTTAAAGGATAGATGAATCTGCCGAGTAGTAGACGTGGAAGTCGAGCTTGGAGAGCAGCATGTGGTGGTGTACATTTCGACATGTTACAACCACCTACCTTTGTATTCCCCTCCAGGATCAGAGAGATGGAGGGAAGGGGAAGAGAGTAGCTGCATGTGGTCATGGAGTTTGACCGAAGGGCTCAAGGAAGGATTCGAGGAATGGTCCATGTCTACTACTAGCTTCCGTAACAACATACATTGATACGAAACATTCCTTCCTTCCATGAATCATTTCCCAGACCTAGAGATTCTGGTTAAAACCATTGACATGACCCTCACGTCTAGAGACACATTTGGTAGGAGACTTGATAATCACACTTACTCCGATAGAGTGATCTAACCCTTGAGGTGAGAGTTTCAGTTGGAAACCCTTGGTGGAAGTGTCAAGGCCTTAAGACATTGGTTTGGGTATGGACTGTGTAACCACAGTTCATACACAAATTGACTGTATTAGGAAAAAAGGTTTTGGTTTACCTACAACGTTGGAATGGGTTTTCCATGGTCAGCGAAGAAGGGTGATCGGTGACCGAATTACCAAGTCGGTCAACTTCCTACGAACTAGAGATAGTACGAGCTATGACAGAGAAAGTTCCGATCATCCGGGAGTGGATAAAGACTGCATAGAGCAGGCAGAAATCCTATGTTGATAGGAGACTGAGACCACTGGATTACTAGGATGGCGACCACGTTTTCTTTCGGGTCTCACCTGGAAGAGGTCAACAGAGTTTTGGTCGAGGAGGCATGTTTCTCCGCGATTCATAAGACCCTTTCAGGTTCTCAGTAGAGTAGGCGAGGTTGCTTACCACATGTCCTTTCCACCTCAGTTGCACCGGGTGCACGGCGTCATCCACGTATCTCAGCTAATGAGATGCGTGCACGACCTATCCCACATCATCGACCACGAGGATCTGGACATAGAATAGGGGGAAATATTCACAGAGGTTCCAGTAGATATTGAGCATCAACAGGAGTGGGTCTTAATAGGATAGTCGATTCCTCTTGTGTGATTTCGTTGGCAGCATGGGAACCTCTAGGAGAGCACATGAAATCGGGCGGCTCAGATGAATTCTCAGTACCACTTTGGTTATCCCTAGTTTGTTGGAACTTTATTGGGACATAAAGCCTTGATATGAGAGTAATGTAAAGACCCGGAATTTTCAAGGGAATTTTTTTCATAAATAAATTGTAATTTTACGAGTTGGTGGATTCAGACTGTACTTGATTCTGAGGCCCGGTGTGCCCAGAATCAACTTCTGATGTTTTGTTCGGGTATGTTCAGTAAACGTACATGCATGTTTTTTCTATCTTTTGAATCTGTGCATGGAATTGAAATCTAAGACACCGATGAACTTGCAGTGCCGGTAATTACTTAAGGGGACCTTTTCCGCAGTTGCGTTTTATGCAGGTTGAGAGTTTATTTTTAGGGAAACTGGAAAAAAGTTAAATTAAATAGTTAGAACAATATTATATATCTATGGAAGTTATTTCCTCCCATGGGATGTGGTTTCTCGGGCCCAAATCCACCAAACTTCCCATGTGAGGATATTTGAGTGGTGGGGCCCACACGAGCCCCAACCTTTTCATCTCCCATAACTATCGTCAAACCCCCCTTCAACAACTTGAATCTTTAAGCTTCCATTTAATGCGCCAACTCCCCATTAATATCCTTTTTCATTATGTTTGTCAACTCTCCCTCCATAAATGATACCTCTCACCTCCCTCTCTCCCTAATAAATTATGCAACACATTTCAATCAATTAATGTGAAGAGATTTAATTAATTTGATTTTCACAACACTTCTTAAAAGTTGGAGAGAAATTTTATTATTCTGGTTGGGAATATTGGCGGGAGAGCTCTTGAGTGAATTTAGAAGGATGTGTTCTTCTCCAACGAAGAACACCATCCTTCCACGAAGAACAACACCTCTCTGACGAAGAACATGAAGTCACCGATGACATGCCTTTTTTTTCTTCTTCCTCCATGTCAAGGGAGGTGACACCACAACGGGGAACGTCGCCATCGACGACAGATCTTTCTCTGACGTCAACAAAATCAGCACCATTCTTCCATGACGTCCAACCACCACGACGTTCAAATTCCACGGATTGAAGACGTGCGACATAATTACGAGGTAGGGAGTTAAGAAAAAAAAAATTGAATAAAAATTGTGCCTCGTTCTTGATTAATTTTAAATCCTTTCACCTCATCTTTTAATTGTGGTACATGGTTTTCCGAATGATATCATCTAACGCGGAGGTGCGAGCCAAACAAACATGGCCCAAAATCCCTCCAATGGTGTTTGAATGATTGACGATGGCAGTGGCACAACGGTTCCATCGGTAGAGAGTACCGTAGCAGAAACCAGCAGTGCATTTGTCACCGGGTCTCCGGAGTTGTGCGAAGAACGGAGCTGCGACCACCATGGGTCATGACAATGTTGAAGGGGCGCGGTGTCGTCGCACTGCTCTAGAGGAGGAGGAGGGCCGCAGCCAGGAGGTCCACGGTTAGGAGGGCCGCAACTATTGGAGGAAACAACAGTTCCATCGCGCCGCATGGTAGAAGGTCTGTGGCCATGGGGGTCGCGACGGTCGAAGACGGTGCAGTGTCGTCGCACCGCACTAGATGGGAATCCACCACGGTTAGGAAGTAGGGCGACCGGCTGAGCCGACCGCCGACGAGGGGGTGACAGGGTGGAACACGGCGGGTTCCATGGAGAAGGAACTGGTGCTTTCCAGTTCTGTTACGGGATACAAGGGGGGTGAAAACCACCCCTTGATTGAATATAGCGGGCCCCATAGGGCACTACCGCAGCCTGGTCAGCTTGACCAGGCGGGATTCACAGCCCCACCCATGCGGCTGGGCAACAACGTCATGCAGACCGGGTCGCCACACCGGCCCGGCTGGGTCGTTCCGGCCGCATCGGGCCACGTCGGCCAAGCTGGGCGAGGCCCAGACCCGGGTTGGACCAGGGCCAGACCCCCCATTTTCGGACCAGATTAGTTTAAACCCTATAACATGAATTACGGACCTCTGATTGATGCACCTTCAATTGCGTAGGATTCCTAGTATCTAGACAGTCGTTTCATTATATTACACTCAAGGTTTATGTGATGTTTTTGTATGGCCGGGTTGGTTTGAACACGAAACCAACCGGGCCCTCGGAGCGGAAACACTTATAACATAAGTACCGTACATCTGATTGACGTGTCATCGACTATGTTGGATTACTCATGATGAGAAAAATCTTTTGGAATACTCTACACAGGATTCAGATGTGGTCTGAGCATGGCCGGGTTGGATTGTAGCTGAAATCCAATCGGGCCACTGGAACTGAAATGCTAATAACTCACAGACCGGGCGTCTGATTGACACGCCTTCTTTTTGTGTTGAGTCCCCTATGATGAGGTGGTCCATTGAGATAATTCCACATGAGATTACGTGACAATTGGAAGTATCGACCAAAATCTCATGGAGTGGATCCTCTTGGAGATGAGCGTACATAGTATGGAGACCAGGTAGCTGGCTGAGACATGATGATTGATTGTCCGATTCGATTCGGAGTGACTTGACTTTCCCAGTGTGGAGCACTACTGTGTTGGGGTGGAAGACCCATGGTGGAAAAGCGCTACTGTGTTGGGGCGGCAGACCCACGGAACTCGACATAAGGAGTACCTCTGTAGGCTTTGAGGGGGTGTGCTAGGTTGCAGTGGCAGACCCATGGCGGGGAATCGCTACTATGTTGGGGTGACGGACCTGCGGTACTCGACAGAGGAGGAGTACCTCAGCAGTCTAAGGTTAGTGATTAGTGCCTCGAAGTCATGACAGGATCACTGTACTCGACAGAGGAGGAGCTCTTCAGCAGTAGTGTTTTCGATAATGACAAATCCTGGTTTGAGCTGAGTCAATGACCTATGTGTTTTTCCGATGATTGAGATGGGTTACATGATAACATAGGTATAAGTATGGGAATATACATAAGTAAAGGTTATATGTTGAGTTCATTATTTTTGGAATATCCTTGTTGGATGTGGTGAGACCTTGAGGGTCTCGGGTTCCCTACTGAGTATCGTTATACTCACCCCTACACGGGCTATGCCCACACCTCGTTGTGTTGGATGCAGACGACAAACAGCGGTGACCGAGGCAGAGTGTACGAGGACTGGATGATACCCGGAGGTGGAAACTTGGTGTGATGGCACACAGTGTGGACCAATAGACACTGAGTGCTAAGTAGGACATCTATACCTACCCTTCTGGTAGGAACCATAGGACGATCCAGGAGCAGCTACACCATTCAGCTGTTTGTCTTTCAGTTGTACTTTCATTCAGTTGTAGTTGTACCTTTCAGTTGGGCTTGTATTTCCTTCCCCTTTATACTTTCATCACTCTTTTTATTCTTCTTTACTTATTTTTTGTTTCCTATTGTACTCTGGTTGTGTGTGTTTACGTTTCATAAAGGCAATGCCTTCCTTTTTATCGTGATTTACGCCTTTGGTGCCAGTCTCCAGACCCTGGCCTTTGGAAGGCAGTCTTGGGGTAGTCACGACATGGGCCCCAAGGATGGGTTGTGACATAACAATTGTTTTATGGTGGCCATTGGTAAATTATTATACAATCCTACTTAAATAATGTCATCGAATCCATTTGATATTAATTTAGAAACAATATGAGAATTATGGTCAATATTATAATAAATAATTTTATTAATCAATGTTATGTATATGTATTTGGGTAGTTGAAATTAATAAAAAAACTGATATAAATATAAAAGTTATAATTTAAAATTTATTTAAATTATCAAATAATTACATTTAATTTATGATTGGATTAAAATGGGATATGGATGTGGATGTTCATAATTAATGTTATTATGTAATTGAGGATTATAATGTTGAAATTATTGGGTAACTAATATATTCATCATTTATTGGGTAGTTTGATTATTTTCACATTTTTTAATCAATTTTTCTTGTGTTACAATCTAATGAAAACTAGATTATAGTAGTGACCGTGTTCTATATTGATTACACTCATATTCAACAATCGAATTCTCTTGGACATAAATGATATTATAAGAATATTTAATATTATTACCAATAATTCTTGGTAGAGGTTGGGGATTTCATATGCATGTATCAATTCTTAATCACCCATAGTTTTCTATTAGAGTATATTAATGATACTAGAGATCAAGATATAATATTTTTTATCTATGTTTTTACTCACACACACTCCTAAAACATTGCGATCAATGTGGATTGAAATGAACTAATTATTTTGACTATTTCACTCAGAGTAATATATTTTAGGTTGAATTGATATAAATTGATATAGATCTAGTTTTTAGATGAATATGTTTTTATAAAAGTCTTTATTATTTTTGTAGGATATTTTTATATATTTTTTCACTCCATCATATCCAATTGGTGTATTTATGGTGAATTGTCATGTAAGGAAACTATTTAGTTATGTGAGAGAATATTATTATTTATAAAATTTGTTTATAATTTTCAAATATGATATACATGGGGGTGGATGAGTAATAACAAATAAGATAAGGTGGGAATTGATGGCCATACCATGACATCCAAATTATTCTCTATGATGAGATGAGTGAATAATAACACTATAAATCCCTTAGGGATATCAAGCTATGAATAGTTCATAGGGACTGATTATTATTCAACGTTATGAAGCCGGAAAAATTATATATTTATATATAATAATATTTATTTTGTGAGAATAAATTATGTTATATATTTTGTTTTTTATAATTGGGGATCATAATATTTTTTTGATGATTTTTTGGTTGGTGGATTGCCTAAAAATTATTTATTATACATTATCATGAAAATAGACATTATTATGGTCATATCAGAGCCAGGTATTACTATACTATGTATTACTTCTCACTCTTTGATGTGAATTTTTGATTTTTTTCACTATAAATTCCATAAAGATCAGCATATATAAATGGTGAAATACATTATGTTCTCATGATTACTAGAGGATAATTTATCTAATATCATCAAAATTACTCAATAAAAAAATATATGTATCACCAATATCCATGTATGAATATATTTTATATTTTTTACTTTTATATGATGTTTCTATTCAATATATTTTATTATATTATAGATATATAATTTTGAGATACATGGATTATGTTCCATGGTTGATTATTAATTATTATTATGGAGATGATGTCACAATATAATGGGTTATAGATTATAATTAATTATAATTAGTGAAATTATTTGAGTGAATACCTCAATTATAGATGGTATCCTCTATCCAATTTGGCGAATTACTAGGGAGTTGGATTACATATATACATTTATTTTCCACAATATTTTGAGACATAGTGGACAATATATTTACCCTTGGAGTGGTGAATTTGGGAATAGAAATTTTATATGTTATGTTTACATTAATGATGTTATAATTTTTTTATCAAACAACTATGATTAGATAGGAGATATGAATTATTTATGAATTCTAAAAACTAACTCCAACATGTATTGAAGATAATGAAATGTAAAAGACACTGATTTATTTTCATAAGGTTCAACTCTCATGAGAGAAAATGTCTCCTTGCTACATTCAATTTTTACAGTGATACAATAAATTTCATTATTCTCATAACAACATTGATGGGGAATGTGATTATCAGTTAAATATGAGTAGTGATCTACCAAAACATTAAGTCAACAATTTAACACATTTTGTGTATCGATCCCTTTAAAATTTCATTTTACATCTAAATGGGAATGATAAAATATTTAAAATATAACCACAATTCATTAGGTATATTTCATGAACATCATAATTTATGATATTCTACACAATCCAGAAAAATGGTTGTATTCAGATTACCTGTCAGTCTATCCTTGATTTTGGTAAAATAATTTTGAGTTCATCATAATGCACTTCAAATTTGGTTACTTTTGTTGATCTTTGACCAATTTTTATGTAACTATACACATTATGATCCTTTCAATATAATTAACTAAATTTAATTTTTCATAACTATATATTCTTTCATTTTCAAAACCTTATCATGAATGAGAATCCAATATGAACTAGTCAGAAACTACATTTTAACAACTTTAAACATCTAAGCCATAGTTCACAAGCCTTACTATGTATGATCGTCAAATTTTTTATTGACTAAACATTCCTATTTTTTTCATTAATCTCGAAACATCAAGGATATACACTATTATAATAGGAATTACATTCAAATATATTCTAATATCATTGATTCAACTCAGATATCTTAATAATCCAACATGATATCAATTTTAATGCCTTCAATAAATCCAAATTAGAACCATCTACATTCCTTTGGAAATTTATCATCTAGAATGTGAATCATAAAATATCCATAATTATTGTGGATTCATAAAATTGCATTTTCATTCATCAAAATCTCTTAAATAAAATTACATAGAAGTCAACTAGCTTCTTATAGTTCTGTCATGTTTGTTGAATATATTTAGACATCCATGGCCTTCTCACATTAGAAAATAATTTGACATGATTCATGTTCTTATGGTGGTCTCAATATTTTAAACCCACACACTATTGAAAACAAAACATGCATCATCCTCTTTGGATCATGTCAATTATCAGTCATCATATCTTCTTATATACTCTAACTCCAACTTCTTATTCTTTTAGTTCACATGCATCTATCCTTAAACATAATTTCATTCAACACTAAAGGAAAGTGCTCTTCATTCTATTGGAAACATAATATTATCATCAATCAACATCATTATCATGTCTGTCCCTCTTAACATTCAGATGTATTTTTATGGGATGTTATTTATACATATAGTCGACCTCATCATTTTATCATCTCATTGAGGCTTTACGTCATCATTTCAATATCAACTCTCTTAGTAGAATTATATTATAATGATATTATAATATATGGAATTTAATATTTCTTCTATTAATTATACTCTTGTATGTATATTATGTGCTATAATTTATTTCATTCAGTTTTCCATATTTAAGGAAGAAAATCATTTTGAGAGGTGAAGTTCACTATATACTCACCAGAGGAAAAACCTCATGGAAATTCTCTATTATTTAATGTGATTATTCTAGTAAATGATTCAAGAATATTATCTTAAATAATTTATTTTTTATAACTTCTGGTCAGCTCACTTGAACTAAATTTACCATAGATATTCAGTCTCCATATCTTTGAAATTTACCATAATTTCATCTGGTACATCATTGATATGTGGATATTAATGTTTCTATAATATATCATTATTACTTTATGAAGGGGCTTTATATAGAGGGAAATATCTAAATTGATTTCATTACATATCTTTATTATTTCATGATGAATCATTATTGTATGGTGAGTGTGATGGATGTGTTCGTTGGGCATTTGATGTTGATTGAACAAATATATATCGATATTTGATGATTAAATTGATTGAAATTGGTTTAATGATACATTAAACTATTTTTTTATGTATCCACTACATGTATTTGGGTAAACTCACTATTTTGGATAACCATATTGAGAATTATTATTCTCACCCCTATATGTTCACTTGAAAATTTTCAGCATTGACTCAATTTAGAACTATTTTTGTGAATGATGGATGATCATTGGTCATGTGTTAGGTCTAGAATTGTAATGGTAGATTATTATGTGGGGGTGTGTGTATAGACCATATAAAAAATATCAATCAAATATTGTAAATATACAAATTAATTATGAATTGTAGTTAATAAAGTTATTTTGTATTAAAATAAAGTATATAATACAAGGATGTGTTTTACTATAGTTGTATCCCAAGTGGACATATTCTAGTTGTATATCTATATACTCTATGTCAGATAAAATTTCCACTACTCTGAATTTTGAAGGGGAATCATTACTTTATTTTCAAAATCATTTTTATGATGTAGAGGGATAACAACACTGACATTGAATTTTTCATAGGGAGTAAGAAACTAATTACTATTAAAAATTTTGATTACATGATTCACATTACGAATGGTCCTACCTATAGAATCCATGATACAAAATTAAGAGAAAAATATAAAAAATGATTTTATATGAAAAATATTATACATGAAAATGAGTGTCCATGAATGATGGGAACAAGTGTTATAGGCACCAAAAATCAGGATGAAGAAGATAGAAAAATAATAAATCATTCCTATTGGTTGATTACCAAGGTATCAGGTTGCCTCTTCATGGAAATAGTACTCATATATGATTTGGTTTATCCCTTTACAGATTTTCTATAAGTAGTGTGGAATGTTTATCATATGTATAGTGTAGATCAAATTAATATATTAACACCACCACACTCTACAAAATGTATCAATTGAATATAATAAATCTCTTTTTGAAAATGTTTTATAGGATTTGTGTGTCGAATGACACAAAAACAAGGCTCATGAAACATTTTTTCAAAAAAAATTAACATAACACATATGATTAGTCTCTATAGAATATTAAATTCAAAAATAATTACATTGGATTATCGGAGAGAAAGAATAAAATTTTCAAGACATAATAATCTCTCAAAACATGTTCCTTGTTCAAAATATAAAATAATTATTCAATCCAATTAGAAATAATTTCTAAAATATATATACTGACTCTATAATAACTATTCAATGATAAATCTCATGAAGATATATTTCTTGGATTTAAAATACTAAATTATAAAAACATTATATTTAGAAAAGTAAAAAACAATAAAGGAAAATTAAAAATAAATAATAGAAAATTGGATATTTAAAAATTATATAAATTTAATATAAAATAATATTCATTCAGAAAATTTAAAATAAATGATATAAATATCATATAAAATAAACGAATTAATGAGTTTTCAACTGTACATTTTAAAATTGAAAATAAAATACATTGTGATCTTTATAAAAATATGATTTGAATAATGGGAAAAACATTTCATAAGTTTTATGTTTTTAATATTAATTTATAAAGTATAATAAAATTTAATAATAGGAAATATACGTATTGAAAATTGATATATTAAACCAACTCTAAAATTGAGCAGAATTTCCTCTAGGATTTCACTAAACTAGATAACATAATTAAAATAGCTGAATTTCATATAAGAATTTTTCTCTATATAATATAAATGCCCACATTAGTTACTAAATTGATGGGATTCACATAATAAATTCTGGTATGTGATTCACTATATAAGGGAATCACAGATCAAATTTATCACGTAGGTAATTCACATAATGGAATGCCAAGAAAATGAAAATAGACTGACTTTTCATTTTTCCTAACTAAAAACACATTCTTAGAGGAATATTAATATTTTCCTCTATTAAAATTATATATAAAATTTCATTTTATTCATAATTAATAATTAATCACTATAAAAAAAATTTAATAATCAAGTTCTAATAAAAAATAGTGAAGAAAACCTGTTATGGAAATAGCAGAATTCATGCTAAAAAATATGTAGTTAATTCAAACATTATATCAGAAATGATTTATAATGATTCATAATTTCACTTCTATTAGTGGAATGAAGATAACATTGATATTAAAAAAATATATTAACTTAACTTTGATATTTTTACCTCAGGATATTTTTGATTTACAGAGGATAATCAATTTTTGAAAATCGTGAATATAGATTTAAAAATAGTTACATGAATTTCAAATTTTTTATATCATTAATCTATTGGAAAATTCTATAAGGGTGATTATATTTTATGGGAAGGGAAAAATAAATACCTAAATGAAATTATAATGTCTCAAATTACTTATTAATCATATTCATTAAAAATAAAAATTATAGAACAAGTTGAGAAAAATTGAATATAATGCTATAATGAAGATTATTAAACAAAAATTACTGCAAAATTTAATGTTTTAAAATAGTAAATTTAAATAAAACACACAATATAATTAATTAATATAAAAACATATAGTGGATCGATGAGATGAAAAAAAATTCTCATATTTTATGATAATTACAAATATATGTATAATTTCCGAAACATCTCCCACTATTTAAATTGATAAAAAAATTTATTTTTAAGTATAATATTTATCCCATTAAATGGTGTATAGAACATTGATATATATTATTATATAAAAAACATGGATGTGATATAATTATTTTTGGATTAAAAAATATATCAATTATCCACTGTAAATACATCCATTGATAATTCATCAATGTAAAAACATTGAGGAGAATTTTTATAAAATTTTTTGAGAAAAATAATGACAAATATTTAAAAGAAATTAATCAAAACTATAGGTTTAAATATTATGTTAAATTTATACAAGATGTAAGAAATGTCCTAAAATATTTATATAGGAAACAAATATATAATAAAATTAACTACAGTAATATAAATATAGATTTTAGATTTCAAAAATTTCATGTAAATAAAGAAACATCATTATATAAAATTACTATAACTCGCTCTAAATAAATGAAAGCATTGATAAATTTATATTAAAAAAATCCAAGGCCAAATTTATTTTTTCCAAATAGATAAATGTCTATAGAAATAGTGAATATGACTTGAAGTTATTATTTAGTAGGGATAAACACTAAAATGTCATCTCACTCATTCACATTATCTATAATTAAATCAAATATAACATCAATTTTATTTTTTATAGAATTCATTAAAAAATTTAGAGAAATAAATATTGCATAATTTTTACCATAATAAATATTTAATTCATCAAGATAAATATTATAATTGAATATTGTTTGTTAGTCCCTAAACTAGGATCAAAAAAAATTTCAATATAAATATATTCAACATCTATTGTAAATTAGAAAACAGACAACCACATCTTAAAACAAAATGAAATTAAACTCTTTCCATGAAAATGATACATAACTCAAGTGATTTTCATGTCAATTTTACAACCTCCAAAATAATATTCAGAAAATGTTTTCGAATCTAAACAATTATAAATAGAATAAAAAATAAGATACAATTAATTTAATATAAATAAATAATCTTTATTTTATTTTATATGAATCTATTTATGATCATTATGAAATATATCTCATAAAAACACCAAAATGATATCAGTTCTAGATAATATTAAATAAAGAAAGATACATATCATGTAGCAACCTGACCCAAGATGTCTAGAGCCAGCTACATAGTATACTACATGGTAATGATTATAAAGAATAATGCCCCGAAGGACTAGTCAGATAAGCAGTTTTGGAAGAATTTAATACATACAAGAAACCCATTTTACATTGTGAATAAAAAAATAATACATTTCAAAATTAAATTGTTCAAAAACCTTGAAACACACTCCAAGAATTCTTCTCCATACCCTAGGGAATGTAACCAAAATATTAGTGAGTCAAATTATTTATAGGTTTAATGTATGGTGGAATATATCATGAATTAATAATGAGAAACCAATGTTTAAATAATTTTATATGATAAAATAATTCAATATAAATAATCATTTGAGGTTATAAAGGACTATAGATATTCTAACTAATCAAATAATGAAATGAAATAATAATAATAAAGGAATGAATATTGTTTTACATCCGTAATATCAATAAATATACTAAAAACAGTTAAAATAATGATCTATCATAAATAAATATTATGTTTATGGGAAGAAACCTCTCTAAATAATTTCATGTTCTATCCTCTAGACAATTTAAAACATCTTGTAAACAAACATAAAGGGTTTCTCCCCAACTGATTTCATCCCATGAGATAACTCATGAATCGAGGTATTACATTAACTATTCCCCATCCCAATAACATTATCATTCAAACATTCATTGTATTTTTAAAAATACATATATATATAATATACAATGCTCTTTATAAAATATATATATTTATTTGTGGATATAGGTTTATCAGTATTTCAATCAATATATTAAATAAAATTAAAAGTGAAAACCATATGTAAAAATAGTATATGTTATAGTAAATAATCATATCCTTCATTCAAGAATATATATATTAAAATAAATATAATTTAAAAACAAAATATATTATATAAAATTTATTATTTCTTGAGATAATTTGCAACACCAAATGAAAGTGGGATATCAAAGATAAGTTTAATGACATGGTAATATTCAAATAAAACACCGTAGATAGGATAATTTAAATTGAAACATATAATAATATAAAATATGGGTGTTACATGATACTAAATATATAATATTTATTATATAAAAGAAAATAATGGGAACTTGTACATCATAGAAAATAAGTATCAATGGAATGACAATTAAGTAGATATCAATTATATTGAGTTGGACTTGATGTGCGTGTCTTTATATTCATAAAAAATAAAATTATTAAAAAAATAATATTGGAGAATGTTTTCCCTTTTTATTATTTCTTTTAATTCATTTATTATATTTTTCATAAAAATACATAAATAGTTAAATTTACATCGACTGTTTTGACCAAATTCGGTTCATGAGTTAAAAAAGACGTTTGTAGTTAGTATATCATCATTGGGGTCTTCGTATAAACATATACATAATAATAATAATGAAAAAGATATTATATTTACAAATTAATTATACTTTTAAATTCAATCACGAAATATGATTATGATAAATAAAGCAAAGTTACAGTTATAGAGATGGTGTGCCATACATATGCATGTATAACATTCCCATTTTTGAGTTATTTTTTAGGAATGAAGTGATGTTACATTTTACATTTCTATAATTATAAATATATAAAAAATAATATACTATTTAATCATATATTCTTATATACATAATTTTTTTGATTTAATTGGATTCACATATTGTCGAGGAGGTGATAGTCCACACATCCAAGAGAGATTTTATAACTTCTTTTAGAGTGTAAAAATATTAATAAAAAATGATATATTATATTTCAATAATGTTAGTATTTATATTAATATAATATATTTATATATATTGTTTATGTCACATATATTTAATTAAAACCCTCAATACATTCAATGTAATGTTTGAACGTATCATATCACTTTGAGGAAATGGTTGTCTACACATCCAAAAAACATGTTATTGTGTCTGTAAAAAATGTAAACCAATAAGGTCTGTGTTATATGAAAATTATAAATATATGATGAAGAAACTATAAATATATCATATAGATTTTTTTCCCATCATAATTACTGACCGAGATAAGTAGTAATGGAAAAAATGAATGAAATCCTTCCACGAGATGGTAGTTTTCCACACACACAAACTGTAATTTCATGATCCATTTGATGTATGTGTGTGTAATAGTAGTTAAAACCCTTCAAATAACAACATATTAATATATTTACTGTAATTATAATGATATATATGTTTGTAATATGATTAATTGAACGGTATTATAAAAAAATAAAACAATGTGATCCTTGAAGAATGTGAAAAAAATTTCATATAACTCCTTTTGGTTTTCATAAAATGAAATCCAAGGACTATTTTTTTCTCAATGTAAATATTCTTATATGAGGGTAGTGGTCTTATTTTTTCAGGGTTTTTTTGAGAGAAATTAATTGATAGTAATGATGAACTGATATTAGTGAGTGCCTTTTTATAGTGGAGGGGGACTGGAATTATTATAAATATAAAAAGGTAAATACTAATGGGATATTCCCTTACAACATGTGTAACAAATATTTACATATAATGGAATAAATTTAAATTATGGTCAATATAAAATTCTACTAGACAAAAATAAATGCATTTTTATTAATTATTTATTTAACCTATAGGTTTCCCCACATTTATCATTTTGGTTTTTATTATGGAAACTACTTTTCTAACCTATGTAATATAAATATGAGGAATAAATTAAAGTTATAGTTATTAGAAAACAGAGATCCACGTAATTATAAATATCATTTCTAAATAAAAAAATAAAGTAACCTATGTGTGTTGGAATTTAATTTTTACAAAAGCATATGTAAGCCACAGAAACACAACTTAATCACGAACATTTTTAAAAAAAAAAGGTCAAGTTAGAAGCAAAAGCTTCTGACCCTTTATTCAATAAAAAGAAGAGAAAATTGGTAGGAGATGAAAGGGGTCACACAATAAGTAATTCCATCATTCTCAAACGCTAAAAATCCAAATACAACATTTCATTCCCATAATCAGAGTCTCCAGCAGGCTCCCATTCAGATGGAGACTTATCTTGGTTAAAGGCCTTCCAATAATTGTCATCAAATATTTTTGAGACCATTGATGCTGATCTAGTTGACACTGTCTTAGGAATATGAGAGTAATCCTTGCGTTGTCTTCTCTTTGTAAGAACAGAAGTAAAATCCCCACCATCAGTCTACCTTGCCTCCCCAGCTATGATCAATGTTAACAATGTTTTTAAAATTTAGTTTTTAGTGTAATGGATCAAAACACTCCGGTCAATTCCTCTGCTAAATAGATTTTTGGGCGGTTTTGGAGGTAATGGTGGCTTATTCAAACACTTTTCCAAATTTATCTAGTTTTCTGGATAGTGTTTCACAAATGGTAGCTCATCCAACGGTGGTTGTAGATTGTCCAGTGGTGGTGGTGGTTTGTTAAACAGTGGTGGTAGCTCATCCAACAGTGGAAATGGCTCATGAAATGGTCTTGATAGCTCCTATAACAGTGGAGGTGGATCACCCAATGGTGGTTGAGACTCCATCAATTGTGGCGGTAGATCATCCAATGGTGGAGGTGATGGATCGTTCCAATAGTGGCTATGACACACCCAATGGTGATGGTAACTCATCTCAATAGACAAAATGAAACATCTAATAGATAAGGTAGCTCGTTAAAATGATGGAAGTGATTTACGAATAGTGTTTCCATATTCCTACAATTTCACCCATATACCATTTACATTGCTGTAAAATGTGTTTAGGTACTTGTTTTAGGGAATTTAAGGCTTACATGAATCCCATAATTTGTATGTTAATTTTTTTATGTGTCTCGGTGTTTTTACTAGGTCATACCATGTGACCTTTGATTGATCTGATCTTATTGGAAAATCAAACATATCTAAATCATTGCTTCATTTAAATCATCCCAATGGAAGACCCTTTTTTCCTCTATATTGTCCCATAGTGTGAGATGGTTGAACCCTTCCATCCTTCCCATAGGATTCATGTGGTGTGATGTTGCATTGGATTGTGCTTTCCCAGGAGTTCTTCTTTCTACATGGGAACCCCCAGTTCTGGTGCAACCATGAGGTACTTATTATTCATTGACATATGTTATATTCTACTTATTCTCTTTGGGGATTCGTGATCCATTTCAGCTACAGTCTCTTTTCCATGTGATGGAATGTGATCTCTATATTTCTAATGCAACTTTCTTGATTTTTTGTTGTTTTTATGGTGTGGAAGCATCCATGGGTTGATGCAGTTGTAGCGAGAGAGGTGGTTGTGATATGTCGTATTGGCCTTCTCTCATAAAAATAATGTTAAAAAACATTGATCTAGGGGATTCATGGACTCTCTATTTAATTACTTCCAACTACATATTGAGAATTATTTGGACATATGGATCACAATGGAATTTTAATAATATATATTTTAACCAGATTAAATAATTGGTACTTATAATATGTTTTTTCCTTCCAATTTTCTAGATTGTGTGATATTTTTGCCTTTCTATTTAGAATTTTTGTATTAATGGAAATTGGTGAAGAACAAAATATTGGAATTAACTATATATTAATAGAGTTATTTTAATGAATCGGGGTTTTTCTGTTGAAATTAGATGCATAATAGAATTGATGCATTATGAATGTTTTATTGAATATGTTTATGAAAATATATCATGTTGATTCTTATTATTTATGATAATATTAAAATAATTTTTTAATTAATTTTTTTAAGTTGATAATGCATGTTGTGTAGAAAGACCTTATTTGTAACCTATTACAATGAATTGGTTAATTTAAGATGGAATAAAGAACCAGTTTGGAGAAAAATATATTTTCTTGTAGGGTTTTGAGTTACCCATTTTCTTGGGAAGGGAACGAACCTTGTTATTTGGAGACATTAGTGGTCGTTGTGTGTTAAGGCTGAATACCATTCTTTGGGGTTGAGAGACCATTATGATTTATTTTCATACTACATTCAATGTGCTCTAGATATTAAACATGTCTTATGTGGTGGAATGGAGGCCATTTGGTTGTGGCAGTAGTTAAGGCCTAGAGTGGCGAGATGCATCAGTTTAAGTATGTTGGTGTCATGGAGGACAATGAGGATGATTAAATGGGTTGATGGTGTTCCAACACATTGATGTGAAAGTGGTTATTGATGATTTTTTTATCTTCTTTACATTACCCACTGTTTAAGGTAGATTTTCTTTCATTCCCTCCTTCCAAAAGAAGGATAAAAATTGTGGGGTATGTCATCTGCTCTATGTGATTAGCTTCTCGAGGAAGGAAGGGTCTTCATTCCAACTATAGGTTCCAAAGACACAATGAGTATCTCTTATAAAAAGTGTCTTTGTAACCTTTTTTTAGTATCTTGGAATGATTTTCTATAATTCCTTGGAATAATGAAAATTGTAATATTGTTGAATAAATTAATAATGATGCTAAGCCATGGGGTTGGAGCTTACTGTGACACAATGCTAAGGTTGTGATTTTAAGATGTCATGGTCTCGATTTGGTTATGTCTAGAGATCTTGGAACATAATATTGATGTTTATGAAATGTGACACGTAAAAATGATAATTGTTAATTACAGGTTAAATATTAATTAACATAAACTGGAACTAATAAAAAGGTATAATGTAAATTATTGTAGCTCTTTAAATAGTTATCTTCTAATAGGATATCAAGTATTAAAAGTGGCAGCCAGCTGTCTATGAGACATTATCTATAGATGATTCTAATACTTGGGTTTTACCATTGTGTGGTTGTGAGATATATTATATCCTATAGGTTTTTTGATTCGATACTATACTCCACTATATTTTTTAGAGAACAAAACACCCTAGGGATTCTGTTCCCTTGTGGTATTTTCCCAAACATCTCATTGGGATGATGGATGAATGACTACACCCTTTGGCACTACTCTATTCTTTGGGTAGTTACATGTGTTGTACTATACGATTGTTAGTTTTCCATATATATGTTTGTAGTGGCATGTAATGTCTTTTTGTTATTTCACACACATATATTCAAGATATATTTTCCTATGGAAAAATATAGGTGTAAATTTTTTAGGCTCTAATAGATTAAAGATCCTTACTCAGTGTATGAGCTATAATGGATTGAGGTATAATATCAGACGTACAATAAATATTATTTAAGATTTGGTGGATCTTGGAAAATACATGGTTACTTATAGTTGTTTTTATGGTGTGGTTTTTTTCATTGGTGTCTTTCAGAATGTATTTTTTTCACAAGGTATATGATTTGGTGTTATACCCATGTGTCTTCAGTATAGCCATTTGAAGAGAGATTCTCAAGGATTACAGCTATGAGGAAAATCAGAAAACCAGTGTCGATGTTTTAGTTCGGTAACCATGATATTCTTTATTATTTTATAATCACATTAATGTGATACATGGTGAGAGTATCGATGGTGAGGATCGTCACTTAGTAAACCTATTTAGCTGATGAATTGGTTTTACATGTTGTTCATTGTGCTATGGAATTCTTTCATTACATTTCCTGAGAGGCTCTGGGGGGATCCTACTAGAATGATTTTACACTCATTGTATGTTATATAAAATATTTTTCAGGTCACTTGTAGGAGGTTGGAGATCAGGCTAGTTTCTACAAGAATTCTATTGGTAGGAGCTCTTCAGGATTCCCAACTGCTATCATTTCACTTTATTTGGTACTTAAAATTTTCCCATTCACTTGTAGTGATTATTTCATGACATTACATATGTGTACATTGGTTTTATTTTATATTCCAGTCATACTTTTAGTAAGTTGGTGTCTTTATTTTCCCTCTATTTTGTATGTGTTCTCATAGAGGGTAATTCCTCCCATATATGTGTTTCTTATACCCTCAGAGCCACTTTTCATCCTGTGTCATATTAGAGGTTTGGATTAGGGATTCATTATCTCTATTTCACATTGCAGGCCTAAGAGGGGTACAGTTTTTGTGGATGGTGTCATGATATAGGGCATCATAGTTATAGTTGAGGGATTGGTTGGAGTTCGGAGTCATGAAAATTTGTGGTTTCATGGGATGGAAAGGAATAAAATTAGTCATGTATTCATATTGATGTAAACATTAGTGGATGGATGATGTATAGGTATTTAGGGACCCATATGATATGATGTACAAACATTTATGTTTTTAGTTGATACTATATGTGGTGATATATTTTTCGGGGTAGACACTAAGGAATAGATCATGCATCATTATTCATTGTGATTATGTTTTGAATGGGTAGACCATTGTATAGGTAAACCATGAATGAATAAAATAAATCAATTAATTAATTTCATAGCCTTCTGTTTTCTAGATTGAAGATCTATACTAGTTTTTTTAGTAACGGTTGCAGGTCAATGTCCTCATCCAGTTTACAGAGATGATTTTCTCTAGGTTGTTCCAGCAGATTATCACAGAGTAGATGTTTATGATCATGACACTTGGAGAAGGAAACTCTGAGAGTTAGGCTCTATATTGATTATAAGTATGAGGGATCCATTTCAAATTTAGAGAGAGAGAGAGGAATGGTTAGAATAGGTAGAGAAAGTCTTTAGCTTGATCCATTCTTAGAAGGAGCACTGGGTATTGTTTGTTATGATGTTGATGCTTGGGGTTGTGAGTAGGTAGCAGTTCTTATTCCTCGGGAGTCGCGAGGAGTCAGAAATGTCATGGTAGATGGTCTAAGATTAGTTCAGAGCCTAATTTTGTTCATCAACTGCGAAGATGGTTAGTCACTTGGAGTTTCATACCCTTTAGTAGGGAAGCTCCAATGTGTCAGAGTTCGAATTACATTTCCAGATCCATGTTAGATATTATTTGGAACTATTTCTAGATGAGGAGGAAAGGGGGAGGAATTTTTAGGATTCTTAGAGTCAAGTGGTGCAGTGACTGGTGACCACATTTATTCTGACAAAACAATATTAAAGTGTATTTGGGATTATAGGTCATCGGGAATACATTAGAAATAACTATATCATCAAATTTGGGGAGTCATCAGGATTCCACAAAAAGTAGAGATGTGGTCTGGGGTTTCATTTTTTCTTGGAAGAAGAGTTTTCAATCAGCCAAGGGTAGGAACATGATGCTATTACATCATTTCAAAGGGGGTGGAGCCTCTCAAACCTATGAAAACAGATCATGTGATTTTTTTTGTTATGAAGATCTTGGTTATCCACAATGAGTGTGCTCAGCCTTCCAGGGAAGTAAGCATGTCTTAGTTGTTCTGCTTTAGGTTCCTTCACTGTGGCGGTTTTAGCCATTGATGAAGCTGTAGTTTTCTCCATTATAAAGTTAGCATGATGAAGATGGTGCCAATGGAAGATAGCCCTGGGATTCTCCCCATCCTTTGATACCATATCATAGGAATGGTGGTGGTCGTCATTAGGTCCAAATAGGGAATTGAGAAGGTCGTGGGCATCTTTATTTTTTGTCTTTGCAAGCACCAAGTGATCTAGGCATCATTTGAGTTACCATTCATTGATTTTATAATTGTGTGTATGCCTTTCTTGATTCAGGAGTGACACACTTGTTCATATATCCTTTCTTTTTCAATACTTTGGACATTTTTTAGAGATGCTTCCCGTGCCCTTGGCAATGACTATTCTAGTAGGAGGATGATTTGACTTGTTTGAATTATTTAGAGATTGTATGCTAGTACTGGGGATGAATCGCTCATGTGGATATTTCATATGTTTAGAGAAACTACCATATAATTTCATCCATGACACGGATTGGTGGTATTAATTATATGTTATTGTGGAATAGTTTAGGTGGTTGGATTTGTTCTTCAATTCTAATAGATGGTCAATAGTTCTTATTGGAAAGAGATTTTCTCAGATGAGTTAGAGGAATTTTTTATATTTATCATCCCTATTGGTCGAGAAGATGTTAATTTCATCATAGGATCATATGTTGGAATTTCCTAGGGTTATGGAATAGTAACCTAATGTCTTTCCAGAAGAGGTCGTAGAGTTACCCCCTCCTGGTTAGATCAAGGTTGGAATCAATCTGCGACTAGGTGTGTCTCATATCTCCATGTCTCCATATAGGATGGTTCCTTATATATTGCGTGATCTGCGTATAGAGCTCGATGGTCTATTGTAGAGTGTTTTTGTTTGACCGAGTGTTTCATTGTGGGGTGAACCAGTATAGGTTATGATGAAGGATGATGATATTTAATAGTTGTGTGTCGATTATATTATCTTAAACAATATGACAATTATGAACCTCATTCCTCTTTATCATATTTATGATCTATTCGATCAACTAATGGGTGGAAGTTTGTTCTCGATGATTGATTTGCATTCAGGATATCATCAGATGTGTGTGGAGGATAATAATATCATGAATACTGCTTTCTGTTGTCATCATGTGAATTATTATTTCTCGGTGATGTTGTCTGATGTGATGAATCTTCTTGTTATGTTCTTTTTGTTGAAGAACGTTGTGTTCTATGAGTTCCTAGATAAGATCATGTTGGTTTTCATGAATGACATCCATGTGTACTACCCATCCAAGGAGGTGCAGTTAGAGAATCTATGCAATATTTTGGGAGTTCATCATCATGATTAGATATTTGGGATGTTCTAAGGTGGTAATGGATGGCTATACCATGACATCCAAATTATTCTCTATGATGAGATGAATGAATAATAACACTAGAAATCCCTTAGGGATATCAAGCTATGAATAGTTCATAGGGACTGATTATTATTCAACGTTATGAAGCAGGAAAAATTATATATTTATATATAACAATTTTTATTTTGTGAGAATAAATTATGTTATATATTTTGTTTTTTATAATTGGGGATCATAATATTTTTTTGATGATTTTTTGGTTGGTGGATTGCCTAAAAATTATTTATTATACATTATCATGAAAATAGACATTATTATGGTCATATCAGAGCCTGGTATTACCATACTATGTATTACTTATCACTCGTTGATGTGATTTTTTGTTTTTTTTCACTCTAGATTCCATAAAGATCAGCATATATAAATGGTGAAAGACATTATGTTCTCATGATTACTAGAGGATAATGTATCTAATATCATCAAAAATTACTTTATGAAAAAATATATGTATCACCAATATCCATGTATGAATATATTTTATATTTTTTACTTTTATATTATGTTTCTATTCAATATATTTTATTATATTATAGATATATAATTTCGAGATACATGGATTATGTTCCATGGTTGATTATTAATTATTATTATGGAAGATGATGTCACAATATAATGGGTGATATATTATAATTAATTTTAATTAGTGAAATTATTTGAGTGAATACCTCAATTATAGATGGTATCCTCTATCTAATTTGACGAACTACTAGGGAGTTGGATTACATATATACATTTATTGTCCACAATTTTTTGAGACATAGTGGATAGTATATTTACCCTTGGAGTGGTGAATTTGGGAATAGAAATTTTATATGTTATTTTTACATTAATGATGTTATAATTTTTTTATCAAACAACTATGATTAGATAGGATATATGAAAAATTTATGAATCCTAAAAACTTACTCCAACATTTATTGAAGATAATGAAATGTAAAAGACACAGATTTATTTTCATAAGGTTCAACTCTCATGAGGGAAACTATCTCCTTGCTACATTCAATTTTTACAGTGATACAATAAATTTAATTATTCTCACAACAACATTGATGGGGAATGTGATTATCACTTAAATATGAGTAGTGATCTACCAAAACATTAAGTCAACAATTTTACACATTTTGTGTATCAGTCCCTTTAAATTTTCATTATACATCTAAATGGGAATGATAAAATATTTAAAATATAACCACCATTCATTAGGTATATTTCATTAACATCATAATTTATGATATTCTACACAATCCAGAAAAATGGTTGTATTCAGATTATGTGTCAGTCTATCCTTGATTTTGGTAAAATAATTTTGATGTCATCATAATACACATCAAATTTGGTTACTTTTGTAGTTATTTGACCAATGTTTATGTAACTATACACATTATGATCCTTTCAATATAATTAACTAAATTTAATTTTTCATAACTATATATTCTTTCATTTTCAAAACCTTACCCTGAATTAGAATCCAATATAAACTAGTCAGAAACTAAATTTTACCAACTTTAACCATCTAAGCCATAATTCACAAGCCTTACTATGGATGATCGTCGAATTTTTTATTGACTAAACATTCCTATTTTTTTCTTTAATCTCGAAACATCAAGGATATACACTACTATAATAGGAATTACGTTCAAATATCTTCTAATATCATTGATTCAACTCAGATATCTTAATAATCCAACATGATATCAATTTTAATGCCTTCAATAAATCCAAATTAGAACCATCTACATTCCTTTGGAAATTTATCATCTAGAATGTGAATCATAAAATATCCATAATTATTGTGGATTCATAAAATTGCATTTTCTTTCATCAAACTCTCTTAAATAAAATTAAATAGAAGTCAACTAGCTTCTTCTAGTTCTGCCATGTTTGTTGAATATCTTTAGACATCCATGGCCTTCTCACATTAGAAAATCATTTGACATGATTCAGGTTCTTATGGTGGTCTCAATATTTTAAACCCACACACTATTGAAAACAAAACATTCATCATCCTTTTCGGATCATGTCAATTATCAGTCATCATACCTTCTTATATACTCTAACTCCAACTTCTTATTATTTTAGTTCACATGCATCTATCCTTAAACATAATTTCATTCAACACTAAAGTAAAGTTCTCTTCAATCTATTGGAATCATATTATTATCATAAATCAAGATCATTATCATATCTGTCTCTCTTAACATTCATATGTATTTTTATGGGATGTTATTTTTACATCTAGTCGCCCTCATCATTTGATCATCTCATTTAGGCTTTACGACATCATTGAAATATAAACTCTCTTAGTAGAATTTTATTATAATGATATTCTAATATATGGAATTCAATGTTTCTTCTATTAATTATACTCTTGTAGGTTTATTATGTGCTATAATTTATTTCATTCAGTTTTCCATATTTAAGGAAGAAACTCGCTTTGAGAGGTGAAGTTCACCATATATCCACCAGAGGTAAACAAAATGGAAATTCTCTATTATGTATTGTGATTATTCCAGTAAATGATTCGAGAATATTATATCAAATAATTTATTTTTTATAACTTCTGGTCAGCTCACTTCAACTAAATTTAACGTAGATATTCAGTCTCCATATCTTCTAAATTTACCATAATTTCATCTGGTACATCATTGATATGTGGATATTAATGTTTCTATAGTATCTCATTATTACGTTATAAAGGGGATTTATATAGAGGGAAATATATAAATTTATTTCATTACATATCTTTATTCTTTCATGATGAATCATTATTGTATGGTGAGTGTGATGGATGTGTTCGTTGGGAATTTGATGTTGATTGAACAAATATATATCGATATTTGATGATTAAATTGATTGAAATTGGTTTAATGATACATTAAACTATTTTTATTTATGTATCCACTACATGTATTTGGGTAAACTCACTATTTTGGATAACCATATTGAGATTTATTATTCTCACCCCTATATGTTCACTTGAAAATTTTCAGCATTGACTCAATTTAGAACTATTTTTGTGAATGCTGGATGATCATTGGTCATGTGTTAGGTCTAGAATTGTAATGGTATATTTTTATGTGGGGGTGTGTGAATAGACCATATTAAAAATATCAATTAAATATTTTAAATATGTAAATTAATTATGAATTTTAGTTAATAAAGTTATTTAGTATTAAAATAAAGTATATAATACAAGGATGTGTTTTATTGTAGTTGTATCCCAAGTGGAAATATTCTAGTCATATATCTATATACTCTATGTCAGATAGAATTTCCACTACTCTGAATTTTGAAGGGGAATCATTACTTTATTTTCAAAATCATTTTTATGATGTATAGGGATAACAAAACTGACATTGAATGTTTCATGGGGAGTAAGAAACTAATTACTATTCAAAATGTTGATTACATGATTCACATTATGAATGGTCCTAACTATAGAATCCATGATACAAAATTAAGAGATAAATATAAAAAATTATTTTATATGAAAAATATTATACATGAAAATGAGTGTCCATGAATGATGTGAACAAGTGTTATAGGCACCAAAAATCAGGATGAAGAAGATAGAAAAATAATAAATCATGCCTATTGGTTGATTACGAAGGTATCAGGTTGTCTCTTCATGGAAATAGTACTCATATATGATTTGGTTTATCCCTTAACAGATCTTCTATAAGTAGTGTGGAATGTTTATCATATGTATAATGTAGATCAAATTAATATAGTAACACCACCACACTCTACAAAATGTATCAATTGAATATAATAAATCTCTTTTTGAAAATGTTTTATAGGATTTGTGTGTCGAATGACACAAAAACAAGGCTCATGAAACATTTTTTCTAAAATAGTTAACATAACACATATGATTAGTCACTATAGAATATTAAATTCAAAAAAAATTACGTTGGATTATCGGAGAGAAAGAATAAAATTTTCATGACATAATAATCTCTCAAAACATGTTCCTTGTTCAAAATATAAAAGAATTATTCAATACAATAGAAATAATTTCTAAAATATATATACTTACTCCATAATAACTATTCAATGATAAATCTCATGAAGATTTATTTCTTGGATTTAAAATACTAAATTATAAAAACATTATATTTAGAGAAGTAAAAAACAATAAAGGAAAATAAACAATAAATAATAGAAAATTGGATATTTAAAAATTATATAAATTTCATATAAAATAATATTCATTCAGAAAATTTAAAATAAATGATATAAATATCATATAAAATAAACGAATTAATGATTTTTCAACTGTACATTTTAAAATTGAAAATAAAATACATTGTGATCTTTATAAAAATATGATTTGAATAATGGGAAACACATTTCATAAGTTTTATTTTTTTAATATTAATTTATAAAGTATAATACAATTTAATAATAAGAAATATACGTATTGAAAATTGATATATTAAACCAACTCTAAAATTGAGCACAATTTCCTCCAGGATTTCACTAAACTAGATAACATAATTCAAATAGCTGAATTTCATATAAGAATTTTTCTCTATATAATATAAATGACCACATTAGTTACTAAATTGATGGTATTCGCATAATAAATTCTGTTATGTGATTCACTATTTAAGGGAATCACATATCAAATTTATCACGGAGTTAATTCACATAATGGAATGCCAAGAAAATGAAAATAGACTGACTTTTCATTTTTCCTAACTAAAAACACATTCTTAGAGGAATATTAATCTTTTACTCTATTCAAATTATATATAAAATTTCATTTTTTTTAATTAATAAATAATCACTATAATAAAATTTTTAAAAATCAAGTTCTAATAAGAAATAGTGAAGAAAAACTGTTATGGAAATAACAGAATTCATGCTAAAAAATATGTAGTTAATTCAAACATTATATCAAAAATGATTTATAATGATTCATAATTTCACTTCTCCTAGTGGAATGAAGATAAAATTGATATAAAAAAATATATTAACTTAATTTTGATATTTTTACCTCAGGATATTTTTGATTTATAGAGGATAATCAATTTTTGAAAATTGTCAATATAGATTTAAAAATAGTTACATGAATTTCAAATTTTTTATATCATTAATCTATTGGAAAATTCTATAAGGGTGATTATATTTTATGGGAAGAGAAAAATAAATAGCTAAATGAAATTAAAATGTCTCAAATTACTTATTAATCATATTCATTCAATATAAAAATTATAGAACAAGTTAAGAAAAAATTGAATATAATGTTATAATCAAGATTATTAAAACAAAAATTACTGCAAAATTTAATGTATTAAAACACTAAATTTAAATAAAACAAAATATAATTAATTAATATAAAAACATATAGTGGTTCGATGAGATGAAAAACAATTCTCCTATTTTATGATAATTACAAATATATGTATAATTTCCAAAACATCTCCCACTTTTTAAATTGATAAAAAATTTATTTTTAAGTATAATATTTATCCCATTAAATGGTGTATAGAAAATTAATATATATTATTATATAAACAACATGGTTATGATATAAATATTTTTGGATTAAAAAATATATCATTTATCCACTGTAAATACATCCACTGATAATTCATCAATGTAAAGACATTGAGGAGATTTATTATAAAATTGATTGAGAAAAATAATGAGAAATATTTAAAAGAAATTAATCAAAACTATAGGTTTAAATATTATGTTAAATTTATACAAGATGTTTGAAATGTTCTAAAATAGTTATATAGGAAAAAAATATATAATAAAATTAACAATATTAATCCAAATATAGATTTTAGATTTCAAAAATTTCATGTAAATAAAGAAACATCAGTATATAAAATTACTATAACTCGCTCTAAATAAATGAAAGCATAGATAAATTTATATTAAAAAAATACAAGGCCAAATTTATTTTTTCCAAATAGATAAATTTCTATAAAAATAGTGAATATGTCTTGAAGTTTTTGTTTAGTAAGGATAAAAACTAAAATGTCATCTCACTCATTCACATTATCTATAATAAAATCAAATATAACATCAATATGATTTTTATAGAATTCATTGAAACATTTAGAGAAATAAATATTGCATAATTTTTACCATAATAAATATTTAATTCATCATGATAAATATTATAATTGAATATTGTTTGTTAGTCCCTAAACTATGATCAAATAAATTTTCAATATAAATATATTCAACATCTATTGTAAATTAGAAAATAGACAACAAAATCTTAAAATAAAATGAAATTAAACACTTTCCATGAAAATTATACGTAACTCAAGTGATTTTCATGTCAATTTTACAACCTCCAAAATAATATTCAGAAAATGTTTTCGAATCTAAAAAATTATAAATAGAATAAAAAATAAGCTATAATTCATTTAATATAAATAAATAATCTTTATTTTATTTTATATGAATCTATTTATGATCATTATGAAATATATCTCATAAAAAACCAAAATGATATCAGTTCTAGATACTATTAAATAAAGAAAGATACATATCTGTAACACCGTGACCCAAGATGTCTAGAGCCAGCTACATAGTATACTACATTGGAATGATTATAAATAATAATGCCCTGATGGACCAGTCAGATAAGCAGTTTTGGAAGAATTTAATACTTACAAGAAACCCATTTTACATTGTGAATAAAAAAATAATACATTACAAAATTAAATTGTTCAAAAACCTTGAAACACATTCCAAGAATTCTTCTCCATACCATTGGGAAAGTAACCCAAATATTAGTGAGTAAAATTATTTATAATTTTAATATATGGTGGAATATATCATGAATTAATAATGAGAAACCAATGTTTAAATAATTTTATATGATAAAATAATTCAATATAAATAATCATTTGAGGTTATAAAGAACTATATATATTCTAAGTAATCAAATAATGAAATGAAATAATAATAATAATGGAATGAATATTGTTTTACATCCGTAATATCAATAAATATACTAAAAACAGTTAAAATAATGATCTATCATAAATAAGTATTATGTTTATGTGAAGAAACCTCTCTGAATAATGTCATGTTCTATCCTCCAGACAATTTAAAACATCTTGTAAACAAACATAAAGGGTTTCTCGCCAACTGATTTCATCCCATGAGATATCTCATGAATCGAGGTATTACATTAACTATTCCCCATCCCATTAACATTATCTTTCAAACATTCATTGTATTTTTAAAAATAAATATATATAATATACAATGCTCTTTATAAAATATATTTATTTATTTGTGGATACAGGTTTATCAGTATTTCAATCAATAAATTAAATAAAATTAAAAGTGAAAACCATATGTAAAAATAGTATATGTTATAGTAAATAATCATATCCTTCATTCAAGAATATATATATTAAAATAAATATAATTTAAAAACAAAATATATTATATGAAATTTATTATTTCTTGAGATAATTTTCAACACCAAATGAAAGTGGGATATCAAAGATAAGTTTAATGACCTGGTAATATTCAAATCAAACATCGTAAATAGGATAATTCAAATTGAAACATATAATAATAGAAATTATGGGTGTTACATGATACTAAATATATAATATTTATTATATACAAGAAAATAATTGGAACTTGTACATCATAGAAAATAAGTATCAATGGAATGAAAATTAAGTAGATATCATTTATATTGAGTTGGACTTGCTGTGTGTGTCTTTATATTCATAAAAAATAAAATTATTCAAAAAAAATCATATTTGAGAACCTTTTTCGTTTTTATTATTTCTTTTAATTCATTTATTTTATTTTTTATAAAAATACATAAATAGTTAAATTTACATCGACTGTTTTGACCAAATTCGGTTCATGAGTTAAAAAAGACGTTTGTAGTTAGTATATCATCATTGCAGTCTTCGTATAAACATATAAATAATAACAATAATGAAATAGATATTATATTTACGAATTATTTATACTTTTAAATTCAATCACGAAATATGATTATGATAAATGAAGCAAAGTTAGAGTTATGGAGATGGTGTGCCATACATATGCATGTATAACGTTCCCATTTTTGAGTGATTTTTTAGGAATGAAGTGATGTTACATTTTAACTTTCTATAATTATAAATATATACAAAATAATATATTATTTAATCATATATTGTTATATACATAATTTTTTTGATTTAATTGGATTCACATATGGTTGAGGAGGTGATAGTCCACACATCCAGGAGGGATTTTATAACTTATTTTAGAGTGTAAAAATATTAATAAAAAATGATATATTATATTTCAATAATGTTAGTATTTATATTAATATAATATATTTATATATATTTTTTATGCCACATATATTTAAATAAAACCCTCAATACATTCAATGTACTGTTGGAACGTGTCATATCACTTTGAGGAAACGATTGTCTACACATCCAAAAAACATGTTATTATATCTGTAGAAAATGTAAACCAATAAGGTCTGTGTTATATGAAAATTATAGATATATGATGAAAAAAAAACTATAAATATATCATATAATTTTTTTTCCCATCATAATTCCCGACTGATATAAGTAGTAATGGAAAAAATGAATGAAATCCTTCCACAAGATGGTAGTTTTCCACACACACAAACTGTAATTTCATGATCCATTTGATGTATGTGTGTGTAATAGTTGTTAAAAACCTTCAAATAAAAACATATTAATATATTTACTGTAATTATAATGATATATATGTTTGTAATATGATTAATTGAACGGTATTATAAAAAAATAAAACAATGTGATCCTTGAAGAATGTGAAAAAAAATTCATATAACTCCTTTTGGTTTTCATAAAATGAAATCCTAGGACTATTTTTATCTCAATGTAAATATTCTTATATGAGGGTAGTGGTCTTATTTTTTCGGGGTTTTTTTGAGAGAAATTAATTGATAGTAATGATGAATTGATATTAGTGAGTGCCTTTTTATAGTGGAGGGGGAATGAAATTATTATAAATATAAAGAGGTAAATACTGTTGGAATTTTTCCCTGACAAAATGTGTAACAAATATTTTCATATAATGTAATAAATTTAAATTATGGTCAATATAAAATTCTACTAGACAAAAATAAATGCAATTTTATTAATTATTTATTTAACTTATAGGTTTCCCCACATTTATCATTTTGGTTTTTATTAAAGAAAATACCTTTCTACCATATGTAATATAAATATGAGGAATAAATTAAAGTTAGATTTGTTAGAAAACAGAGATCCACGTAATTATAAAAATCATTTCTAAATAAAAAATAGGGTAACCTATGTGTGTTGGAATTAATTTTTACAAAAGCATATGTAAGGCACATGAATACAACATAATCATGAACATTTTTTTTAAAAAAAAGGTCAAGTCAGAAGCAAAAGCTTTTGACCCTTTATTCAATAAAGAGAAGAGAAAATTGGTAGGAGGCGAAAGGGGTCACACAATCAGTAATTCACTCATTCTCAAACGCTAAAACTCCAAATACGACATGTCATTCCCATAATCAGAGTCTCCAGCAGGCTCCCATTCAGATTGAGACATATCTTGGTTAAAGGCCTTCCAATAATTGTCATCAAATTTTTTTGAGACCTTTAAAGATGATCTAGTCGACACCGTCTTAGGAATATGAGAGTAATCCTTGCGTTGTCTTCTATTTGTAAGAACAAAAGTATAATCCCCACCATCAGTCTACCTTGCCTCCCCAGCTATGATCATTGTTAACAATGTTTTTACAATTTAGTTTTTATTGTAATGGATCAAAACACTCCGGTCAATTCCTCTATTAAATCGATTTTTGGGCAGTTTTGGAGGTAATGATGGCTTATTCAAACACTTTTCCAAATTTATCTAGTTTTCTGAATAGTGTTTCACAAATGGTAGCTCATCCAACGGTGGTTGTATCTTGTCCAATGGTGGTGGTGGTTTTTCAAACAGTGGTGGTAGCTCATCCAACGGTGGAAATGGCTCATGAAATGGTTGTGATAGCTCCTATAACAGTGGAGGTGGATCACCCAATGGTGGTTGAGACTCCATCAATTGTGGCGGTAGATCATCCAATGGTGGAGGTGATAGATCATTCCAATAGTGGCTGTGACACACCCAATGGTGATGGTAACTCATATCAATATACAAAATGACACATCCAATAGATAGGGTAGCTCGTTTAAATGATGGAAGTGATTTATGAATAGTGTTTCCATATTCCTACAATATCACCCATATACCATTTACATTGTTGTAAAATGTGTTTAGGTACTTTTTTTATGGAATATAAGGCTTACAGGAATCCCATAATTTGTATGTTAATTTTTTTATGTGTCTCAGTGTTTTTACTAGGTCATACCATGTGACCTTTGATTGATCTTATCTTAATGGAAAATCCAACTTATCTAAATCATTTATTCATTTAAATCATCCCAAAGGAAGACCCTTTTTCCTCTATATTGTCCCATAGTGTGAGATGGGTGAACCCTTCCATCCTTCCTATAGGATTAATGTGGTGTGATGTTGCATTGGATTGTGCTTTCCCAAGAGTTCTTCTTTCTACATGGGCACCCCCAGTTCTGGTGAAACCATGAGGTACTTATTAGTCATTGACATATGTTATATTATACTTATTCTCATTTCGGATTCGTGATCCATTTCAGCTACATTCTCCTTTCCATGTGATGTCATGTGATCTCTATATTTCTAATGGAACCTTCTTGATTTTTTTTTGTTTTTATGGTGTGGAAGCATCCATGGGTTGATGCAGTTGCAACGAGAGAGGTGGTTGGGATATGTCGTATTGGCCTTCTCTCATAAAAAGAAAGTTAAAAAACATTGATCTAGGGGATTCATGGATTCTATATTTAATTACGTCCAACTACTTATTGAGAATGATTTGGACATTGGGATCACAATGGAATTTATATAATATATATTTGAACCAGATTAAATAATTGGTACTTATAATATGTTTTTTCCTTCCAATTTTCTAGATAGTGTGATATTTATGCCTTTCTATTTAGCATGTTTTTATTAATGGAAATTGGTGGAGAACAAAATTTTGGAATTAACTGTATATTAATAAAGAGTTATTTTAATGAATTGGGGTTTTGCTGCTAAAATTAGATGCATAATAAAATTGATGCATTATGAATATTTTATTGAATATGTTTATGAAAATAAATCATGTTGATTCTTATTATTTATGATAATTTTAAAATAAATTTTAAAATAAATTTTTTTTAACGTGAGAATTCGTGTTTTTTAGAAAGGCCTTATTTGTAACCTATTAAAATGAATTGGTTAATTTATGATGGAATAAAGAACTAGTTTGGAGATAAATATATTTTCTTGTAGGGTTTTGAGTTACGCATTTTCTTGGGAAGGGAACGAACCTTGTTATTTGGAGACATGAGTGGTCATTGTGTGTTAAGGATGAATACCATTCTTTGGGGTTGAGATCCCATTATGATTTATTTTCATACTACATTCAATGTGCTCAAGATATTAAACATGTTTTATGTGGTAGAATGGAGGCCATGTGGTTGTGGCAGTAGTTGAGGCCTGGAGTGGCGAGATGCATCAGTTTATGTATGTTGGTTTCATGGAGGACAATGAGGATGAATAAATGGGTTGAAGGTGTTCCAACACATTGATGTGAAAGTGGTTATTGATTATTTTTTTATCTTCTTTACATTACCCACTGTTTAAGGTAGATTCTCTTTCATTCCCTCTTTCCAAAAGAAGGATAAAAATTGTGGGGTATTTCATCTCCTCTATGTGATTAGCTTCTCGAGGAAGGAAGGGTCTTCATTCCAACTATAGGTGCCAAAGACACAATGGGTATCTCTTATACAAAGTGTGTTTGTCGCCTTTTTTTAGTATCTTGGAGTGATTTTATATAATGCTTCAGAATAAAGAAAATTGTAATGTTGTTGAATAAATTAATAATGATGCTAACCCATGGGGTTGGAGCTTACTGTGATACAATGCTATGGTTGTGTTTTTTGAGATTTCATGGTCTCTATTTGGTTATGTCTAGAGATCATGGAACATAATATTGATGATTATGAAATGTGACACGGAAAAATGATAATTGTTAATTTAGGGTTAAATCTAAATTAACAAAAACTGGAACTAATAAAAAGGTATAATGTAAATTATTGTAGCTCTTTAAATAGTTATCTTCTAAAAGGATATCAAGTATTAAGAGTGGCAGCCAGCTGTCTATGCGACATTAGCTATAGATGATTCTAATACTTGGGTTTTCCCTTTGTGTGGTTGTGAGCTATATTATATCCTATAGGTTTTTTGATTTGATACTCTACTCCACTATATTTTTTAGAGAACAAAACACCCTAGGGATTATGTTCCCTTGTGGTATTTTCCCAAACAGCTCATTGGGATGATGGATGAATGACTACACCCTTTGGCACTGCTCTATTCTTTGTGTCGTTACTTGTGTTGTACTATACGATTGTTAGTTTTCCATATATATGTTTTTAGTGGCATGTAATGTCTTTTTTTTATTTCACACAAATATATTCTAGATATATTTTCCTATGGAAAAATATAGGTGTAAAATTTTTAGGCTCTAATAGATTAAAGATCTTTACTCAGTGTATGATCTATATTGGATTGAGGTATAATATCATACGTATGATAAATATTATTTATGATTTGGTGGATCTAGGAAAATAAATGGTTAATTATGGTTGTTTTTATGGTGTGGTGTTTTGCATTGGTGTCTTTCAGAATGTATTTTTTTCACCAGGTATATTATTTGGTGTTATGCCCTGGTGTCTTCAGTCTAGCCATTTGAAGAGAGATTCTCACGGATTACGTCTATGAGGAAAAGCAGAAAACCAGTGTTGATGTTTTAGTTGGGTAACCATGATATTCTTTATTATTTTATAATCACATGAATGTGATACATGGTGAGAGTATCCATGGTGAGGATCGTGACATAGTAAACCTATTTAGCTGATGAGTTGGTTTTACATGTTGTTCATTGTGCTACGACATTCTTTCTTTACATTTCCTGAGAGGCTCTGGGGAGGATCCTACTAGAATTATTTTACACTCATTGTATGTTATATAAAATATTTTTCAGGTCACTTGGAGGAGGTTGGAGATCAGGCTAGTTTCTACAGGCATTCTGTTGGTAGGAGCACTTCAGGATTCCCAACTGCTATCATTTCACTTTATTTGGTAATTAAAATTTTCCCATTCACTTGTAGTGGTTATTTCATGACATTACATATGTGTACTTTGGTTTTATTTTATATTGCAGTCATACTTTTAGTAAGTTGGTGTCTTTATTTTCCGTCTATTTTTTATGTGTTCTCATAGAGGGTAATTCCTCCCATATATGAGTTTCTTATAACCTCAGAGCCAGTTTCCATCATGTGGCATATTAGAGGTTCGTATTAGGGATTAATTATCGCTATTTCACATTGCAAGCCTAAGAGGGGTACAGTTTTTGTGGATGGTGTCATGATATAGGGCATCATAGTTATAGTTGAGGGATTGGTTGGAGTTCGGAGTCCTAAAAATTTGAGGTTTCATGGGATGGAAAGGAATAAAATTAGTCATGTATTCATATTGATGTAAAAATTAGTGGATGGATGGTGTATAGGTATTTAGGGACCTGTATGATATGATGTACAAACATTTATGTTTTTAGTTGATACTATTTGTGGTGATATCTTTTGCGGGGTAGACACTAAGGAATAGATCATGCATCATTCTTCATTGTGATTATGTTTTGAATGGGCAGACCATTGTATAGGTAAACCATGAATTAATAAAATAAATAAATTAATTAATTTCATAGCCTTACATTTTCTAGATTGAAGATCTATACTAGTTTTTTTAGTAACGGTTGTAGGTCAATGTCCTCATCCGATTTACAGAGATGATTTTCAATAGGTTGTGCCAGAAGATTATCATAGAGTAGATGTTTATGATCATGACACTTGGAGGAGGACACTCTGATAGTTAGGCGCTATATTTTTTATAAGTATGAGGGATCCATTTCAAATGTATATAGAGAGAGAGGAATGGTTAGAATAGGTAGAGAAAGTATTTAGCTTGATCCATTCTTAGAAGGAGCAATGGGTATTGTTTGTTATGTTGTTGATGCTTGGGGTTGTGAGTAGGTAGCAGTTCTTATTCCTCGGGGGTCGTGAGGAGTCAGAAATGTCATGGTAGATGGACTAAGAGTAGTTCAGAGCTTAATTTTGTTCATCAACTGCGAAGATGGCTAGTCACTTGGAGTTTCATACCCTTTAGTAGGGAAGCTCCAATGTGTGAGCGTTCGATTTCCATTTCCAGATCCATCTTAGATATTATTTGGAACTATTTTTAGATGAGGAGGAAAGGAGGAGGAATGTTTAGGATTCTTAGCGTCAAGTGGTCTAGTAACTGGTGACCACATTTATGCTGACAAAACAATATTAAGGTATATTTGGGATTATAGGTCATCGGGAAGAAATTAGAAATAACTATATCATCAAATTTGGGGAGTCATCAGGATTCCACCAAAAGTAGAGCTGTGGTCTGGGGTTTCAGTTTTTCTTGGCAGAAGAGTTTTCAATCAGCCAAGGGTAGGAACATGGTGCTATTACATCGTTTCAAATGGGGTGGAGTCTCTCAAACCTATGACAACAGATCATGTGATTGTTTTTGTTATGAAGATCTTGGTTATCCACAATGAGTGTGCTCAGCCTTCCAGGGAAGTAAGCATGTCTTAGTTGTTCTGCTTTAGGTTCCTTCATTGTGGCAGTTTTATCCATTGATGAAGCTGTAGTTTTCACCATTACAATGTTAGCATGATGAAGATGGTACCAATGGAAGAAAGCCCTGGGATTCTCCCCATCCTTTGATACCATATCATAGGTATGGTGGTGGTCATCATTAGGTCCAAATAGGGCATTGAGAAGGTCGTGGTCATCTTCATTTTTTGGCGTTTCTAGCACCTAGTGATCTAGGAATCATTTGAGTTACCATTCATTGATTTTATAATTGGGTGTATGCCTTTCTTGATTCAGGAGTGACACACTTGTTCATATATCCTTTCTTTTTCAATACTTTGGACATTTGGTAGAGAGGCTTCCTGTGCCCATGGCAATGATTATTATAGTAGGAGGATGATTTGACTTGTTTGAATTATTTAGAGATTGTATGCTAGTAATGGGGATGAATCGCTCATGTGGATATTTCATATGTTTAGAGAAACTACCATATAATTTCATCCATGACACAGATTGGTTGTATTAATTATATGTTATTGTGGATTAGTTTAGGTGGTTGGATTTGTTCTTCAATTCTGATAGATGGTCAATAGTTCTTATTGGAAAGAAATTATCTCAGATGAGTTAGAATAATTTTTAATATTTATCATCCCTGTTGTCCGAGAAGATGTTAATTTCATCATAGGATCATATGTTGGAATTTCCTAGTGTTATGGAATAGTAACCTATTGACTTTACAGAAGAGGTCATAGAGTTACCCCCTCCAGGTTAGATCATGTTTGGAATCAATCTGCCACTAGGTGTGTCTCATATATCCATGTCTCCATATAGGATTGTGCCTTATATATTGCATGATCTGCGTATAGAGATTGATGGTCTATTGTAGAGTGTTTTTGTTCGAACGAGTGTGTCATTGTGGGGTGAACCAGTATAGGTTATGATGAAGGATGATGAGATTTCATAGTTGTGTGTCAATTCTATTATCTTAAACAATATGACAATTATGAACCTCAGTCCTCTTTCTCATATTTATGATATATTCGATCAACTAATGGGTGGAAGTTTGTTCTCGATGATTGATTTTCATTCAGGATATCATCAGATGTGTGTGGATGATAATAATATCATGAATACTGCTTTCGGTTGTCATCATGGGAATTATTATTTCTCAGTGATGTTGTACGATGTGATGAATCTTCTTTTTTATGTTCTTTTGGTTGAAGAACGTTGTGTTCTATGAGTTCCTAGATAAGATCATGTTGGTTTTGATCAATGACATCCATGTGTACTACCCATCCAAGGAGGTGCAGTTAGAGAATCTATGCAATATTTTGGGAGTTCTTCATCATGAGTAGATATTTGTGATGTTCTAAAAGTGTGAATTTTGTGCTTGAGATGTCCATATTATGGGGAATTTTGTTTCCCAGTAGGGAGTATTTATAGCTCTATCGATGATAGAAGAAATTGTGTATTTAGAATATCTGTAAGACAATGGTAGTGGTGTGATGTTTCCATGGTCTGGCAGGGTATTACAGATGTTTTGTATCCAAATATTATCGGGTTTCAACTCCTCTGACTACATTTACTAGGAACGATAAATATTTCTATTGGATTTATCAGTGTCTGGTATACTTTGATTATCTGAAGAGAAGTTGGTCACGACCCCGGTTCATTGTCTACTAGTTTCAGGGATTTAATTTTAGGTTTTCATGATAATTTTCATCATGGAATGGGTTATGTTATAATGTATATATGATTGGTTTTTTCTTCTGGGTCTCATAATTTCTTCCCCATGAACATGACTATGACACCCATGATCTTGAGTTGGCATTTTTCTGTTTTCCCTGATTATATGTTGACTCTACATTATTAAGGAGAGTTTTTTTGTCTCCACTGATCGTAAGAGCACAATGAATTCTTCCTCATGGTGTGACATGAACATGAGTCAGTGTCAGTGGATGGAGTTCATACAGGATTACTAATTTGAAATTTCATATAACACTGTAAAGGGAAAATTTGTAGCTGATTCACTGAGCAAGAATTCACATAGTGATGTTGTGCGTTAATCTAGTGATTCCTAGAGGGTGACCGAAGAATATTATATGTTTCATCTAGATATGGTAGACGTTTGGGGTAGAGGATGTCTTTTTAGATGACGGTGTGGTTATATATAGTGTATCATGTATAAGAGTCCCAGTTGGATGGTCATATTGTAGAGGTCTAGGGAGACTGATTTGTTTGTTGAGTTTCCCCATATGGTTGTTCTATGGATGACAAACATAGGGTTTTTTCCTAGAAGGCTATTCATCCCATTTTAGATTCAGGATATGGTTCTAATAATGTCTCATAGTTATCATTTATAATTATATCCTATTGTGAGGATGACGTACCATGCTTTGATGAGTGAGTTTGGGTGGCCAAAGTTGAACTGTACAGTTGTAGAGTTTCGGTCTCGGTGTTTTATCTTCTAGAAGGTGATGCCCAAGAATAATGTACCTAGTGGGGTTCTCTATTCGTTTGATTCTCCTTATTGGAAGTGGGAGGACATCTTGATGGACTTTGATTCTAGTTTATCTTGAGATCATCGCGGTTATGACACTATATGGTCATTAGTAGATCGTTTGATTTATTTTACAACATTATAGTGATCAAAGAGTCATGCTCAGTGGAGGTATTGTCGATTCATTATCTGGAAGAGGTATTGAGACTCGACAGGGTCCTGAGGGTGATCTATTCTGATCAAGAACCCCATCTTACCTTCTAGGTGCAGAGAGTTATACTACATGATTTCAGTTAATTGATATGCTATAGAACAACATTCCTACTACAGAGGAATGGCTAGATAGATATGACCATCCAGGATCATGAAAACATGATGTTCTCCGGTTTCATGGATTTTGGAGGTTTGTGGACGAGGAACATTCCCATAGTGGTGTTCTCATACAACAATAGTTTTCACTCCACCAAAGGCATGACACCATTGGAATAATTTTATGGTGGACCATTATATTGTCCTTTGTCATGGACTTGGGTCATAAATTCATTAATTATCGGGCAGGAACCGATATAGAATATGATTGAGGTGGTCCAGGTGATTCCTGAGAGGTTGATGTTAGAGAAAGATCATTTAAAATCCTATGACCATCGTTGTTAGATACCTCATGTTTTTGACATTTGGGATCACATGTTTCTGAAGGTTTCACCCTATCATGGGCAGTGATGGGTTTTTCATAGGATTTATCTCTCTTCTAGGTTTTTTGGGCCTTTCGTGGTGTTGGCTCATTTTGGAGACTCGATGTAAAATCTTACAGTTCCCCCAAAGGTGATTTTTATAAATAATTTTGTTTGACAAGTCACATATACTTTAATATCTTCATGATTACTCTCACGTCATTGATTTGGGTGAGATAAATGTTGATGATTATGTGATATTCGAGGACTGTCCTTTATATATCTAAGACGAAAATGATAAGGTGTATTGTGGGAATGATATCCCCTTGATTTGTGTCTTGTGGTGGCACGGTGGTATGGAGTAGAATAAATGGTATCATGATTCACATATAGGAACTCAGTAGCATATTTTGTTTGATGTTTAGCTATTTTCTTGTAAAAATATTAATTTAGTGGTAGTAAACATTCCCTATTATGAAGTGGTTTTGATTTATTGCTCATTTTGGGTTTCTCTCTGTTGAGAGGTATCTCGTTCGGGAGAGTTTTTATGATCTATTTGTATTTTTGGGGTGGATTCATGTTGTTACATTGAGGAACTGATGGATCTATTTTAGTGGAGGGTGCCTTGTGAGGTATCTTCAAGGGTGGTTCCTCAGACTAATTTTATTATTTTATCTCTTAGTTTGTTATGAATTTTCTAGGAAGTGAATGTTTTGTGAGGTATCTGATGTAATGGAACTGAACTCTCTAGTCCATTCCTTTGCCTAATCTGGTGTATGGGTTGTTTTTGGAGGTCAATGTGTCTTATTCCAACACATTCCCACATTTTTTTATGAACATTGTTTCCCGGATTATATCTTGTCCAACATTAGTGGTGGATCATCCAATGGTGGTGGTAGCTCATCCTATGATAGTGATAGATCATCCCATGGTGGATGTCTCTCATCCAATTGTTGCAGTAGCTAATCCAATGGTTATAGTGACTCGTCCAACAATTTTGGTATATCCAACAATGGTTGCAGTGACTCATCCAATGTGTAGGGTAGCACGTTCAAACGGTGGCAGCGACTTGGGAAATGATGATGGTAGCTCATCCCAATGGAAATAATGACTCTTCAAATAGTAATGTTATCTCATTACAATGGTGGAAGAGCCTCATGAAGAGAGTTTCCACCTTCATAAAATATTTCCACTCACATTTTCATTAATGTTAAACATGTTCAAGGTCTTTATTTAATGGGATTTAATGATGTCTTGATGCCCATAATGCCAATATTAATTTTCCTAAGAGTCCTGATAATTTTACTTTTTCAAACCAAGTGATCTATAACTTATTTAATTTTTATGGAAAATCCAGCATACCTAAACTAGTAATTCATTTAGGTCTACCGATAGGCCAACCTTGGTTCTCTCGTCTTGTCAATTAGTTTGATCCTCTCAAACATTTCCTTCCTTGACAAAGTAGTCACACATGGTGTTGTTTCCATGGAGTGTGTTTTCCCTGAATTTTATCATATTGAATGTGCACCCCATGTTCTGGTGCAATCAACAGGTTTCAATTACTCTTTTGATATATGGTATGTTCTACCACTACTATTCTGGGTTCCTCGATCTATTTCCTCCTATTTCACCTTGCATTATGATGGCATCTGATCTCCATGTTTGTAATAGACATTTCTTGGTTTTTTGACCGTTAGGTGGTGTCACATCATCCTTGGGTGAATGTAGTTATTGTGGGAGAGGTGGTTACAATCTACAGTATTGGCTTGTTGTCTTCAAAATTACTTCAAGAACCATTAGAGGAAATGGATTCATGGATTCTCTATTAAATTATATGCAACTATGTAGTTAACATTATTTTCCATTCTAGATAACAAGGGAATTGGCATAATAAATATTTGTTTAGGATTAATGAATTGAGAGAGATCTTATATTGTTACATCTTAATATTCTAGATATTGTGATGTCTATAACATTCTATTTAGAATGACTTCCTTAAGGGAAAACAATAATGAACATAAATCCATACTTAATTGTAAATTAATCAGATAAAGATTAGTGGAATGTTATTGAATCTATTTATTTCTATTGAATGATGATGATAATAAATGTGATTAATTAATCATGTTAAATTAAATATATTGATGAACCAGAAGCATATAGATGCTAGTTTTTGGAGGGTATGTCAATTTAATTGATTGATTATTTTGTGAATGCTTTAGATTTATTATTTTAGGTTTCCCATAATTGGAAACTCTGATAATGAGTCGGTCTATTCAAGATGGAATAATGATTGAATTTTGTGATAAATATAATAATTTTTAGGGTTATGATTTACCTTATTGATTATAAATACTAAATTACATATAATTGGGTTCAATGAGTTCCAATTTGGTGTGAAGGATGAATGTTATGATTTGGGGCTGAAATCTCATTGATATGTTTGTTCCTGCATGTTGTGATTTTCTCCGGATACGAAACATGAGGTGTGTGGGGGCATGGAGGCCTAGTGGTTATGGAAGCAGTTAACACCAAGAGTGGTGAGATGCATCGATTTATTCATGTGGTTGTCTGGTAGATACTGGGTATAATGGAACGAGTTGAAGTTGGGTAACTCTATGACGTGAAATTGGTTGTTGTTCAATATATTGTTTGTTTATCTTTATTAAATTTCTCGATGCTTGAGGACAATGTAAATGATTACCCTCCATCCAAAAGAGAATAACATTCACAGGGTAAAAAAGCATTTTGCGTTTTTATTCTCGATTAATAATTGGTCTACAAACCTGCAATATGTGAAAAACGCTTGATCAGAAGCTCATCTACTCATTGTGTTGAGACCCTTCTATTTGTAAGCATATAATGTATTTTTAGAATGGTAGAAATATGAAATATTGTAATGTTGAAGAATAAATTCATATATGATGTTAACCAATGAGGTTGGAGCTTACTAGGATGCGATTCTGAGGTTGTGATTCTGATATGTCGTGGACTTGTTTTGGTTATGTTTGGATTACATTGAATTTGGATTTGATGCAAATGAAATGTGATGTGGAAATACGAAAATGGATAAAGAATTAATTTAGGATAATTTCAAAAAAAAATGGATAAACTAAATTAATGTACATCATTAAATGGTTGTATATTTATAGGATATCCAGTCTTTATAGTGGAAACCATGAGTCCGAGAGACGTTAACAGCAGAGGTGTCAATATCCCAGTTCTTTTCAGAGTATTGTTGTGAACTATATTATATCATGTAATTTTTGTGTTTTGATATGATACTCTACCCTATCAATAATGAAACCTAACACCTCAAGGATTTGGCGCCCCAAGGGTAGTGTTTTCCCAAACATCCTAAAGTGAGGATGGATGACAAACAATCCCCTTTGGCATCTCTCTCCTCTCATGATAGTTACTTGTGTTCGTATACATGGTGGTATGTTTCCTCATATATGTGTATAAAGGATTGTAATGGAAATTAGATATTTCACACTATTTTATCTGGGATATAGTTTCATATGGACTACTATTTGGATAATGTCTATTGGTTGTGATGACTAGTGGATCAATTCTCGTTGAATGAGATGAAATGGATTGATGTAAAATACACGACCATTGATACATGGTAAATAGGTTGTGGTGGATCCCATAAATAACTAGGTTACTTATAGTAGTGGTGATGGTGTTTTGTTTAACCGAGTTGTTTTTCAGAAACCCATTGCCTTTCACAAGGAGCATGTTGTGGTATTATGGCCAGGTGACTTCGGGCTAGCCTTTTTCGAGAGAGATTATCATGACATGTGATATTGGGGAAAAGAAACAAACTAATGGGGAAGTGGTAGTTGGGTACCATTGATATTAATTATTATATTATGCCATCACATATGAGATACTAGGTTAGAGTAACCCTATTGAGGGTGGGAACTTATTATACCTATTTATTTGATAAGTTATTTTCAATTACGGATCACTATTATTTAGAATGAATTATTTACATTTCATGAGAGATTCTAGGGAGGATCCCTATAAGTATACTATTATACTCAACCTACATTATAGATTCTTTTTTTCAAGCCACATGGAGTAGATTGGAGCTGAAGATAGATTCTACTTGCTCTAGGTTTGCAAGAGATTTTCAGGATTAATGGTAGCTATCATTTTACTTTCTTTTGATATTTGAATTTTTTCCTTAAAGATGTAGTAGTTATTTCTTATCATTACATATGTGTACTTGGGATTCATTTTATATTTCATTTTTACATGCAGTTGGTTGTTTTATTCCTTATCTCTCTAATTTGAATTTGTTATCTTAAAGGGTAATGCCTTTCATCTGTGAGTTTATTATACCCTCGGTTCTAGTTTCCAAGAAGGAGCCTAGTGGAGGTGGGACTGAGGGGTCATTATCCCTCTTCTCAAATTGTCATCCTTTGAGGTGTACACATTGGGGGAGGGTTTGTAACAATCAGTATGTTCAATATAATCGATAAATCAGCCCATAAATATACAATACTTTATATCTATTAACATTTAAATAAAAAATTGTTAGAATATATTATTTTATTAACATTACTTATTTTAATAAAATATTATTTATTATAAAATAACAATAATTTCATGGGTGAAATTATTTAATTAATGTAAATTTTTATAATCAATAAAAATGTGGAATTAAATTATTTAAGTTCCCATCTATGAAACATAAACTATTAATCAAAAAAATAATTTAACAAAATAATAAATTCTATTTTTTCACATTTAAAATTCTAGTTTAATTTATATTTTTTAATAATTTAAAAAACAATCACTAAATTGGTGAATATTATTGATTTTAAATATCTATTACATCTTTAAAAATTATTTTTAAATTAGCATCAAAAAAAATTATATAAAAATATATTATATATTCAAAATTATGAAGCATCTTCCATACTCCAAATCATTATATGAATTAATAGAATTGAAGGAACATTTTTTTACATTTTTTTCACATAACATATTTTTTGGTTCACTTTCTTGAATGTGTATCCCAATAACTTATCAAATTTGAACCAAGATGAGATATGATTTAAATTTTTAAGAAAATAGATTTTGGATATGTTTCTAGGTCATTTATACCATTATGAATAATTTTTAGAAACTATGCCAACTAATTTTTTACATATTTGAAATAAATAATTTAAATTAAATTCCGCATTATTTATGGAAAAATTTTGAATCCCTTATTAGAATATAAATATTTAACTATTTCAAATAATGTGTATCGATTTTTCAAAATTCATTTCATATATGTGTAAAAATAGAATTTAAATCTAATCAAGTGGACGTGGGGATAAAGAACAGTTTTGAAATGATATTTTTCAAAAGTATTAAATGTTGTAGATATAAATTAAAAAATAAAATTATTAAAATGAAATAAATTGGTTTAATGAATCCACATTTGATCTATTGTGATGTTATAACTAGTATAAAACATAGTTTAACATTAAAAAAATTAAACTAAAAGGTTGTTTTCAACTAAAATGCAGTATTATCCAACATTCATAAAAATGATACTTCTCACAAAATTAATAAAAATTCAACATAATCAAAATTTTAAATTCCAATTTCTAAAATGAATATCAGTTTGAAAAATAAAATTTATATGTGTGGAAATTTAGATTTATAATAGGTTTTATATTAATTATTGCTAAAACTAATTTAGAAGTGTAACACAAGTAAACTCAATGTTGTGTATAGAATAATCATAACATTGTGTTCCATAAAAAGAAAAATTGGGAAAAAAATAAATATTATCCTAAAAGGAAAATATTTTAAAGTCATTTGGTGTTACATCCATCCCATAATAACTAAATTTTGTCATCATAATCTAAACATGAACATTATAATTGAGGTACTTATATTTGATACTACCATTGTTGAAAAATCCACTACATAAATAGTGTTAATAACATATCATATTAATAAGAGGGAAATGAAAATTTTAATTTCACAGAAAATATATTCTTTTAAATATGAGGAAATTAGTGAAACCTGTGCATGGAAGAGAAATCTATCATTCAATTTCTGGTGTTTAGTGATATGGAACATTTTTAGATGAATGTTGATAACCACAAAATATTAAATCAAAATTAATAAAATGCCATAGATATCATCAAAAATTAATATAAAAAGACAAAATTTTCTGTTTAATGATTGTTATCCATGATTTGAGTAATTAATCCACTCTCTAGGTATATATTTAAATATGTGTTTCCATTTTATAAAAAAAATCGGATCAATAGGTTGTCAAATTAGATGTTTATACTTCTTATCTTAGAACCAATTGCATCAAATAATGAAGCTATAAAGTAACCATAAAATCCTTGTCTAAAGATAAATATTAACAATTTTAAAAATGATTATTCTTATGACCCTTCGATATATTATGATCCAAAACATAAGATTCAGTTCCAAGGTTTTTTCTAGAATATGATTTACATTATCCATATAATTCATCTCTTTATCCAAAATAAATTTTCTCAACTTTCAAAACTTGTTATGGTTTATCTTTCACTCAATCAGGTGTTTTTTAAAAAGATAAACATTATACTGAATTACTTTTCATTATACCAGACAATAGATTCTTTTTATTCCTCAACAAAAAATTACTAATGTACAATACATAGATATTTCTAATTCTTATAACCAATACCTCACTGATAATATAATAAAATGAAATATTCATTGAATCTAATCATAGGAATAATAATCATTCCTCATTGTTTTTGGTATTATCTTAAGAATGATAATGTTCCATTATTTACTTTTGCTATATATTCTTTTGAATAATGGGGAATTTATTTTCATATTTCCCTATTTCACTATAGTTGAAACACAAAATATCTATTTTCCATTGATCCATTTTCATTATTTTCATTTTGAACATTATCTATTCACTTATAATAAACTCTTATTCCCTAATATTATTTATCAGGGTGTTTCCTTCCATAGTTATCACATTTTCGAAAATAATTCATACTCTTCTTCAAATTATCAATTTTTTTTCCAGCAATCTTATTGTTCTCAAACATCCCACTAAATCCATAAAACTATGAAAATTATTTATCATTCTCATTTAAAAATGATAATATTTTTTAATATTATAATAATTATTTGGAATCTAATTTCCTTAAAATTATTTTCATATGACCATAAAATAAATGAACATTATATCTCCTTGAATCAATTGAATTGGTTAGTATTACATTCCTTATAATTGGATCCATTTGTAAATTAATATAGAGAATCGATTAGATATTCTCATTTATAATCTCAAAACTATTTAAATACAAAACATTAATTGAACAATTTATGAATATCTAATCCCATTATACAAAATGGGGTTTATTTTTTATGTTCTCTAATAATTAATCATTATGTTAGGTAATCTATTTTATGATTTTTAAAACTAGTACCTATGTTTTCTAATAAAATTCATATTATCCAAAATATAATTCCCCAAACCCAGAAGCTAATAGTTTGTACCTTATTTTATTATATATTCCTGACTAAAAGGAATAAAATTCCAATGGAATGATCAGTTTAGCAGTTTGGAAAACAATATTACATACATTGAAACCATCTTTTATTGCGGATAAATAACATTAAAAATACAAAAATAAAATGTGGAGCATCCTTGAAATAATAATTTAGGAATTCACCATCATACCATAGGGAAAGGAAAAAAAATAAACGAGATATCAAATACTCATTAATGGTAATTTATAGAAGAAGATATAATGAATTAATAATGAATAATAAATATGTGATGAATAAAATATGATCAAATAATTCTATAAAAAATCACATTTTCATATAAAGTGACCATGGATATTATAAATAATAAAATAATAAATATAGATTAATATTAGTGATTGGTTACCAATATGAATAATTTAAGTCCATAAAATTCCTTCTATTTTGGAAAATTAATTGTAATCTAAAGAAATGTGTTGTGACACCCTGAACCTTTTCAATGTGTAATAAATTTTTTTTATTATTTAGTCATTCAAGAAATGGTTCTCAAAATAAAACAAGACACATATTATAAATAAACCACTGAAATTTTTACATCTCAAATGTGTAGAAACCCATAGTTTTCCTAAGAAACTAATAGAAAATTTGAGAAGTTCCATTGGGAGACCTGCTAACACCACGAAGAGGCCGAGCAGGTATCCCTCATCGCTTGGACAAACCATAATGAAGGATGTGATCTCCAGGAAAATTGCACAAGTACTAAGCATAAATGTAATGTAGAGAATCATCCGGTTAAATCGAACCAAAATAGATATGAGATACCATAAACATGTATTTATAAGGGTTTTCATGACTGTTAGAAATACTTTTGGTCATTTCATAGCTGTAGGAGTTCAAAATGATGTAATTATTGGAGTTTTAGTCGGGTGATCATTAGTATTAAATGGATACACTTATAACTTTTTAAGAATGTTTTTTGTAAAATTATAATTGAAAATTTACATTCAAGTGCAGTTTAATATTTCTTTTTTTATTCTTTTAGAATTATTACTTAATAAAATATATTAAATCACAATCATAATATTATATAAATATATCTAATTTTTTGTTTAGTCCCATGAGTTCATATGTATACTAAATTTTAATTATATGAAATTACGATAACATTATAATTTTTTATTGAGGTTATAAATGATATTGAAAATTATAGTTTTAAAACTATTTTAACGACATTTTTAATTATTTGGATAATTACTTAATTTATTTTATATATTTTAAAATATAATTGGAATACATAATTGTTAGATTATAAATTTTCCTTAGGATTAAAAGTTTCATAACATTATTAAAATTTCGAATATAAAATAAAACTATTTAAATAGATTGATCAACAATTTTCAAATATGAATGATTGTTTGAGAAAAATTATTGTTGTAGTATTAATTTATTTTTCAACTAAAAAATCTATAAATATTATTATTTTGATAATATATTTTCTGTTATTAATTATTATTAAAATCACATGTTTATATTATTAAATAAATATGTGTTTTATTTTAAAAATAATTTACTTTTTTAATGTATTGATAAAATAAGTTTAATATATTATTTTCTCAATTTAACTTATGAATTTTTAAAAATTTATTGATAATATAATATGATAGAGTAATGATATAATAAAATACGAATAAAATATAATAATAACAATATAATAATAATAATAATATAGGGTTTAATTGGACAAAAGAATGAAAAAAATGAAGAATAGATCCCTTGAGATCCGTGAAGAAGGGAGGCCACGCTTCGAGAGAAGGGTTGTGTCGTAATTCGGGTGTTGGGATGCGTCGCACATCGGGTGCAGGCTGTGTTTATGGTTTCAGAGGTCCGACACTTGGGGTCTCGAGAAGGTCGGGCGAGTATGGGGCTGTGCCGCTAGGGAGGACCTCGGTGGAGACTCGACCTCAGTTTCATGGGCGCTATCCAGGTCAAGTTGAGGCACAGATGAGGAAAGAGATAGTAAGAGGAATCCACCTGAGGACATCAGTGCCCTACAATATAAAGTGTTCCCGGTAAAGGGACCTCTTGAGGGACATGTGTCGGGTGTTGCTATGGTTTGTGTACAAATATTTTAGAATTACGAGGACTAAATTATTCGACGGTGGGAATAATGTGATTCCCTGAACCATTTCAATGTGTAATAATAAAATTTTATTATGTCGTCATTAAAATAATGGTTCTCAAAATAGAACAAGACACATATTATTAATAAACCACTGAAATGTTTACATCTCAAAACAGAAGAAACCCATAGTTAGCCTATGAAACTAATAGAAAATTCGAAAAACGCAAATGGGAGACCTTATAACACCACGAAGAGCCCGAGCAGGTATCCCTCGTCACTTGGACCAACCATAATGAAGGATGTGATCACCAGGACAATTGTACAAGTAGTATCCATAAAAGGAATATATAGAATCATCCTGTTAAATTGAACCAACATAGATATAAGATACGATAAACATGTCGTTATAAGGGTTTTCCAAACTATTATAAATACTTATGACCATTTTATAGCTATTGGAGTTCAAAATGAAGTAACTGTTGTAGTTTTTGTCTGGTGATCATTAGTGTTAAATGGATACAGGTACACCTTTTAAGACAATTTCTTGTAAAACAATAATAGAAAATTTTCATTCAAGTACAGTTTAATATTAAAATTTTTATTCTTTTCAAATTATTATTTAATATAATATATTAAATAATAAATATACTATTATATAAATATATCTAATTCTTTGTTTAGTCCAAAAATGTGATATGTATACTAAATTTTAATTATATAAAATTATCATAAGATAATAATTTAATATAGAGGTTATAAATGGTATAGAAAATTATGGTTTTAAATGTATTTTATCAACATTTTTAATTATGGGGAAAATTACATAATCCATTTTATATATTTTAAAAATTTTGATGTATACATTATTATTAGATTTTAAATTTTTTTATTGGATGAATAGTTTCATAACATTATAAACATTCTGAATATATAATAAAACTATTTTAATAGATTGATTAAAATTTTCCTTATCTGAATGATCATTTGATAAAAATTATTTTTATCATATAAATAATTTTTTTCAAATTAAAAATATATGAAAATTGTTATTTTGATAATATATTTTGAGTTATAAATTATTAATAACATTACAAGTATATATTATTAATCAAATTTATGATTTATTTAAAAAAGAATTTACTATTTAAAAGTATTGATAAAATAAGATTAATATATTATTAGGTTTGTTTTTATTTTGACTTTTTTAAAAGTTATTGATAATATAATATTATTGAATAATGATATAATAAAATATGAATAAAATATAATAATAGAAATATTATAATAAAAATTTAGTGTTTAATTAGTTAATAAAAATAAAAATAAGAAGAAGAGATCTCGTGAGATCTTTGAAGAAGGGAGATCGCGCATTAGGAGTATGGGTGCATCACGCTTCGGGAGTTTGGGTGCGTCACACTTCAGGGGCAGGTCGTGTTTACGGTTTCTCTGGTCCGACTCCGGGGGTCTCGAGTAGGTTAGGCGAGCATGGGTTCTTGCTGCTAGAGAGGACCTCGGAGGAGTCTCGAGCTCGGTTTCCTAGGGTGTTATCCATGTTGAGTCAAGGAAAGGATGAGGTAGGAGCTACTGAGAAGTTTTATGTCTTGCAAGGCCAGGGATAAGGCCTCTAGTTAGAGACGTCACGCTGAACTCAGAAGAGAGTCTGATCGGTTAGGGTTTCGAATTCCCGAACCTAAATCGAGGAATTCATTTGTATGATGTTGACCAGAACATTTTTTTAGATATTTATGATTTCCATGTCTCACTGTTTGTCCATGTGATGCTGTGATTTGTTCTGTTTGTTGAATTTTGAAACTTTCTAAACTATTGTTGGACTACTTTTAGGATCGCAATCAATGTTTTATAATGTTTTTGACCATTACACAATCTATTTCCACACTGATTAGCACTATTACTTTAATGGTGTGATTTCGCAGATTGGGAGTTGCACAACAAGCTTATTTTGGTGACACTGTATATATAGTGGGTATTTTGTTTATAAAAAAACCCTTAATTTAAAGAGAAAATGTGAACATCACACCCTTGAACTCTCTGTCTTTCTTCCTCTCAAGTGGCCAACAAACCTCACCTCAAATACACCTCATCTTTAAGTATTAGGGGTAAAATATTTGTCCCGAAAATTTATTTATTTTACGGTCATATTTTATTTAAGTGAAAATATAATTTATCTTCAATCGTCTATTTATCAAAAATTTATTAATGAAATGGAAATGGTTTTATGCACTTTTTTATTGAAAATCATATAAGGATATTATATGTTTTAATTAATGTTATGTTTTCATTTATGTTTGTGTAATGGATTATTTTCTTCTAATTAATTTGTATTTAAGATTATTGTATTGTGAGGATTTATTGTAAAGAATTTTTATATACACAAACTCGATAATACCCTTTGTATATAATCATATACATGTATTTATACAATCAAATTAATGTGACTCAAACAAAATCTGTTTTTTGAATTTTATAAGATGATTTCAAACCCTTAAATAATTTTTTTAACGCAAATTACATTTGGGGTTCAATTAAATTTGTACTTATTATACAGAACCCAATACATAGTTATGTTCATATTCAGGTATATAAATATATATTTAAATGTATTTCAAATCAAAATCTATCTATACATTCAATGGCTAAATGTTGTGTTTACAATTATTTTTTATGGTTAAAATGATGTAATGGTAGTTCTATCTTGCATTGTGTTTTTTTAGAATATATACATATGTATACTTATGATGTATATTTATACATCTCATAGATTGAGATTAAACCCTTCCTTACCCAATTTAGAGCATCAGGATTTTTGAGTTATAGGGTACTAGTATAACCGAATCCTGAATACCTCATGAAAACTTATTTTCTGACTTTATATATATATGTATCATCTCAATAGTGAATCTAGGTTTTTCAAAGGTTAAAAGTTTTTAAAGATTTCAATGGTCAATAATTATATTTGGGTTAATTTAATATTGTTTTTAATTATGCAATAACGAATATACACTTACGGTATATTCATATATTCACACATAATTTAATCTATTTCTATTTTATGTTATTATAGATAATTTACAATATTTAAACAAACACTTGGATGTGAATAATGTTTTGGGTTCAAATGCATTGGTATATTTATTACACACACACCCATTTAATTTTAATCCACCCTGTTTTAACTCTATCAAGTGTTGATTTTTAATGATGTTTTTAAAATGAAAGGGAAATTTATTTGTAACTTTATACAACCACTATTTGGATTCTTGTAAGGAAGTTAATTTTCTTAATATTTGAATTGTGATTATGATGCTAAGGGTTTTTTGTTATTAAATAAATTGAATTTCTTATATGATGTTTATATATATATGTGTGTGTGTGTGTGTGTGTTTAATTTTAGTATTCAGAATATATATAGTAAGGGTGCGATATATACATATTATATATATATATATATATGGTAATATGTATGCACCTATATGTTTGAACCATAATCCAAAACAGGTTCGCATAAAAAAACTTCGGAGCTTAAATTATCTTGTTGATATGATTAATTAAATTCACATGAATGTACACATTACATAAAACAAATGTTGCACTGAATATCATTTTACCATATATGCTATGAAACATATTGTTTCACCATTCATTAAGACATGACCATTTATCGGCCCATGCATGTGTTCAAATGACATCTATCATAATTTAAAATTGGTCATTTTAAACTATAAATATCCATTTCTATGAATCATGGATTTTGAAAATTAAGGAACTATCATTTTATGTGGTAACACCATTACATGAATGTTTTAAATTAATATCAGATGCACAAAGAATGTTTACTAGTTTATGCATGTCATTGGGAAAATAATTATTTCAATAATAAATGACATAATATGATTTAGTCTAATGAAATTCACTTTTATCAATGCATCTTTTGTACATGAATAATACTTATCCAATGTTATAAACTTGCAATGTAATGCATTAAATGTTTATGGAAGAGTTGTAAAGTTATTAATTTATGTGATAAGTCGATCTATTTATTATTCATCACTTATGATAATGGATTATGAATTTAATTATATGGCGGGGTATGGAAATCCCCAAATAAAATACATGTAATTAGGTATTCAATGTGGTATGGGACACTTTGGATACAGGACCTTATTAAACATATGAGGAATGTATTGGACTTGTATGTTCTGGGTTGGGGACTGGTGAAAGTAAGCCCTCCGAGATGGGGTCCGGTTATAGCAGACCCACTGGGTTGGAGTCCGGTTACAAAGGCTCTCCGGGTTGGAGTCCAGTTACAGATGCTCTCTAGGATAGATTTCGGTTACATTGGATCTCCGGGTTGGGGTCCGGTTATAGTTAGCCCCTAGGTCATTGCATGAGTCCTTGACCTAGAAATTAACATATGGAATTATACATTCCCTCATTATGTGTATGATAATTAATTAACTAAATGGTTATTCGACTAGTAGAATTCCTATAGTTAAGAGCACGTGCTTATGAGAATCAGAAAATTAAATGCTTGTTTCCTGACATATGCACTCAGTTAATTAGTATTCAGTGTAAATTGATGTTATTACCATTAGGAGCAACTCGGATTATTCAATACTCTTAGTCAATTATTTGCTACTCTCATATGAATATTTCATAAATGATTAGAACATATTTTATTTATTACTCCAAATGAGAATTACAATAATTTAATAATGTATCCTTATAATTATATTAGCGTGTTTTTATTGAGCACTTTTATGACTTCTTACATGTGTTATAGCTTTTCATTAAGAAACAAAATGTTTTATGCAACGTTTCAAAGAATGTTTTCGAAAGTTATATTGGTTTATTTTAAAACCCCATACTGGACATTTGTAATCCCACCCTATGTTTTTTCCATCAAAATTTCAAGTATTGGTTTGAGAAAAAGAAGTATGATAGAAGTGGTTGGTTTCCCTGAACCTGACCGAATTTGATCCTCTATATGGGGATGATGGGTAATTTATCTGTTCTTGTTTTTGTGAAGAATTACACATCACAATTCTAGGAACCGACTATGGGTATTCGGGAGTCAGGTGTGAAATCTGTGTTATCAAATACTAGTATTGATTAAAGGATACATATTTACAAATATTTCCCTAATAAATCACATGACATTGTAGGTGAAAAATGTATTTAAAAATGGTATATGGTTTTATAAATAATCATTTAAATCATAAAATAATATCTATATTAATATATAAATAATTTCAAATCAAAATGTTTTACATGAATTTGATTGTTTCATGATATATTTAACAATCATAAAAGAATGCGGGATTTCAAAGATAACTTTTTCCATAAGGAAATTTTGAATGAAAACCACTTGGATGATATAATTAAATTTAAAATTTTTAACCCATTAAATATCATTTAATTTTTTATTAAATTATAAAGGGTTATTATATAATCAACATTAAAATAAATTCATGAATAATAGAAAATTATTCTTAATAGAAAGTAAATTGACACGAAAATCGTTCCTTGAGTTGGATTGTCACGTGTGTATTTATCCACCTAAATAATAAAATTATGTTAATTATTTATTTTTTTCATAACCATTTTCAAGTATATTTTGTCTTTTAATTCACTTATTACAATTTTTATATAAAACTACTACCAAAAATATGTTTATGTAGGTTGTTTTGACCAAATTCGGTTCATGTGTAATACATGACATTGGAGGGTCAACTATGGTCAAAGTGTTCACATGTAAACATATCCAAAATAAATAGAATAAAATAATTACCATATTTATATATATACTATACTTTTTATACCAATATTACATTAGGATTTATAAAAATAACAAATGTTACAATCATGTGATGGTAGGCTGTATATATGAATGAGTAACATTCCCATTTTCAATGATCTTTATGGAAAGAAGGTAAGTAAAATATTACATTTATAGAATTATAATAATATAACGAACAACATGTTATTTAATCAGATATAATTATATTCAAAAAAAAATTGTATTAAATTTTATCACATCGGGCCGAGGATCCAGTAGTCTGCCTGTCCACGAACAACGTTTTCACTTTTTAAATGGGTGAAAATGGTTAGAAAAAAATGATATAATATATTCCAATATTGTTAATTATGAAAATAATTTAGTATATATTTCTGTTTGGTCAAATATTTTAAATTAACCCCACATTTAACACATTCTTGGAATTGTTTGAATGATTGACATCTGTTTGACGAGGTAGTAGTGAACGCATCCACAAACGATGTCATCGTATTTAAAAAAAATGGAATACATGATTGAATGTGTTATATAGAAATTATAAAGATATTAATTCAAAATGAATATCATATGTGTAAATCATAAATAATATGTCTATAATAATTCCCCACTATTAGAGGTGATAAAGGAAAAAAATGAATGACATTGTTTTGCGAGGCAGTAGTCTGCCGCATACATGAAGGGTAATTACCGTTCCCATTTGAACGATGTGTGTATCAATTTAGGTAAAACCAATAACATTACCAATTTTGGTATATTTTTGATATATATATTTTTTATATAATAATTTAATAATTATTATTTATTGTTTTGATAAATGAATTATACAAAAGTGATTTTTGAATAATTTTAAATCTTTTTTGGGTAACTCCATAGGGTTTTTAGAAAAGAAAATCCTTGGATTCCATTTTGAACAAATTTTGGATTAAAATATTAGGAGATTGATTTTGGGAGCCTATTTAGGTAGGTTTTTTATGATATAATTTTCTTGATCAGCATAATGAAGTGGGGGGTTTGAGTGTCTTTTTATTGTGGAGGCGAAGTGGCATTGTTTTAAACATAAAATTATAAAAATATAGATTTCTAAAATACATTATATTCATAAATAATAACACATATTGAATTAATGTGAACTTATGGTAGATACAGACCTTCACCACAAATAATTAAGATTATTATTTATTATTTTTTTCCTTCAGTAATACGAATCGACACTTTTACCATTTTTGTTTATTTTAAGGTGACTTGTTTTATAAGCTATGTAATATTACAATCATGAATAAATTAAAATTAATTTTATTTTAAAATGTAAACCGATATGATTTAAATATTTTATCTAATTTACCAAATAAATATCCCATTTTTGGAAATTAATTTTTGCAGAACCACATCTAATGAACAAAAAACTCCTTTAACACGAAAATTACTAATAGTATTTTTATACTTTATTGTGCTGATATGTTCGTTATAAAAGATCATTTCGTACATAAATAGTTCTATAATTTATATCTATTATAATTGAAAAATTAATTGGTAAATTATAATATTTTTTTGTAACTTAAATTCATTTAATAAAATAACATTAAAGTGAATTTCCAAAATATGAACATTATTTTAAATTTAAAAAATTTATACCAGAATGGAATTAAAATTTATTAACATCGAAGTCATTTAAAATGTACTATTAATATAATAAATTATTTGAACACAATAATTGTTTTAATTTTCCACACTTATAATATTATTATATCATTTTTTCTATTTAATTATTTATAAAATAATAACCCTAAATGTGTTTATTAAGAAATTTAAGAAAATAATTCATGTATAAAAATTAAATTTAAATTATTCTTATAAAAATAAATCAAATACATTTTAAAATTATTTTTATAACCAAAACTACATTTCTTTTTCAATTCATTAAATCTTTACAGGAATTTAATGTATAGAAGACGCATTTTTTGACATTTTATTCACATAACTTTTTATAAAGGAAACCTTCATGAAAATGAGTCTCAATATGTCATAAAATTATATCCAATAGGTTTTATTGTCTAAATATTTGTATCCAATGTATATTGGATAATTCTATAGGACATTTATCCTCTTAGGATTGATTTTTAATGACTATGTAAACATATTTTTACATTAATCATTGTAATTAATTATTATTACATTCTCTAATATTTTTTGGTTGAAAATTAGCTTTATATCATTATACTAAAAATATTATAAATAGTACAACTATGTAAATCCATTTCATAAAATTCAATTTACATAAGCTTAAAAATAAAATACATAGCTAATCCCACTAACATAGTGAGAGAACATAGTTTTAATGTGGAAATGTTCAAAAGTTCAATAAGTATTTACATGTAAATAATATATGTTGAATGATAAAATTGTCCTAAATTGGCTATAAATATTTATAATTTATCTATTATGACTTTAAATCCTATCTAAAATGTAATTTTACATTAATAATTATTTTAATGATAATGCAGTATTCAACTAAAATACATTATTTTTCAATATTCCTCAACAAAATGAAAATTCTCAGAAAAATATAATCAAATCAAACTAATATAACATTGATATTAAAATTTTTAAATTCATTTTTAATTTTATAAATAAAATTTATATATGTGTCATCATTTATTTCTAATATAGATTCTGTATAAAAAGTTCATAAAACTCGGTCATGTGTGTAGCCCAAGAAAACTTATTTTTTGTGTGGAGAATAACATAAAAACTAGGTTTCATAAAAAATATTGAAAGAAAAATAAATTTATTGGAAAAAATATTTTAATTTCATTTTTTATATACCATTCGACATTAAAAATTAATATCAAATGATTTACTAGATGTATGATTGTCGAATTTATGGCTAGTAACCATAAGAGTTATCATATAATTAAACGAATTGAGACCAAACCTTTTAACCAACTCTTTAGCATACTTGGATAGATTTTGAAATTTAAATCATTACATTATAAAATTTAAAATCTATGAATTAATGTTACCCGTTGATAAATCCCAATCCCAACTCATATGACATCAACATAGAAAATTCTGTATATATAAATTCTATAGAAGACCCAAAAACTATATCAAAAACATTAATTTCCACATTTAAAAATTAATTAGATAAAACGATTTTGACAATATTATTATTAAATTTACCTTTCATCAAACTATTTTTTAATAAAAATTTTAAAAACCAATCATATCATGTATGACGTTCACTCTTGAGACTATACAAAGAATTATATAATTTATAAACATGACTACAAAATATTAAATTTCCAATACCATGGGGGTAAGAATAATGAACAAAATTTGTTATACATCCATTACATAAAAAACATTACATCCCATTTCATAAAATTGAATACCTTAAAAACTAATAAAATATAACTAGACTCTTGTTGCCACTAGAATAGAAATAGGTGAAAATTAATCATCAAATTCTATACATTCTTATTGAGAATATACTTTGGAAATATTATGGATTTATTTTTAAATATCTATCTAGATTCTTCCATATAAATATAAATATTCATTTATCTTTAATTTTATGCATATCCTCTGGCAAATAAACTAATGAACAATAATTATTTCTATAATAATAATTAAAATAATCTATCATTAAAACAATCAAGTTAGAATATTTTAAATAATTATCTGTATTATTAGGAAAATGATAAGTAATAATATAATAATTAGGAAAATAATTTAAAATAGGTTTTATAGTATTAAGATAACAATCAATATTATCATTTATATTTTCAAGTGTATTATCATAATGAATCCTCGTAGATCATTGATCTTGTTGAGAATTATGTTCCCCCTCAATTGATTAATATTTTCCTTGAGGTATTTAGTAACCATAATTAAAATCTCAGAACCCATAATCAAGAAAGTTATACTCATAATTTATATTTACATTATTACAGTAAAACATAATAAAAATATTATGTTCAATAACCATTATTATTTTATTATAAAGTTTATTATTTTTATTATTATTTAAATAATTATTAAAAATTTATTCATCTCTTTTTTATAACAATTATCTAAATTATCCATTAAAATTTAAATAAAAACATTATATCAAAATAAACTAAAATAACTGTATTTTATTTTTTTCAATTAAGTTTTTCATAATAATTTTTATTTATTAATGGTCCGAAAACAATTCTATTTTAAACATAAAATCCCCCAAAATAGCCTCAATCCAAAAATATCATATCATATCATATTCACCTAACAAGATTCTAGAAAATTCAATAAGTGTTCTATTCATGAATTTTAAAATCCATTTTTCTATTGTGTTCTAGGAGTATAAATTTAAAGAGAATAAACATTCTATTCAAAAAAATTTAAAAATATTAATTAATAAATAATAATCTATTATTACTTCTAATATAATGAATTACACATCCTTTTTCTTTTTAAAATAGATTAAAAAACAACAAAACAAGTTAATTTTCATTTGTTGCAAGAAATCAAACCTAAGAATGTGTAATATAATAATCAATGCCAACTAAAGTGTATTTATTTCCTCAAGTTCTATAAATTAATTCAAGGAAAAATTGATCAATATGTACTATACACAAAGTTCTATTAGTACTTATTAGATTTATTGGTTTCATGGAGACATTATAATGTTCTCTTGTCATTGAGGAAGCACACACATGAAATGTTAATTTCTTCAAGGTAGGTAACTGTAGATTACAATCATTTTAGAGATATTTTATAACATTCTGAAATTAACATGATCTAATAATTTATGAAAAGTAATCTTTTCACCCATCACCACATCTAAACACATAACCATCCACCAATCAGATCAGATAAAATTTTTTGTATAAATATTGTCTTTTTAATTATCATCCAATAATAAATATATATTGTTTAACAATAAATACTAATATTTTTGAAATTTAACATTAATTCCAATATGAAATAATTCAGATATTTTAACTATAATGTTTTTTAACAATCAACATATAAATCTTAAGAAATAAACGTAAAAAATAAAAACTAACTTTACCAGAACAAATTACAATGTTTTTAGAATTATCTCCAAAAGAAAAAGTTCCTACATCAAAGGTGTCATATGATAAAAACATTAATGGATCTATATTTGTATTCCAATAGAATTCACATTCCATTTAGAATGTGTCTCGATTGTTAAATATGAATAATATTTATTACAAAAATAAATTACTTTTCATTTTTTGTACCCATTCTACATTGCATCCAATCCGATTTGTAATACCATTTTTAGGTTCCCATACATAATTTACCCAATTATTTTATTTTACACATGATAAAAGTTTAAATTATATGCATTTTTGTAAATCCCAAAGGATAATTGAGTCTATGGGAATAATCATTTTCATAGTAACCTTTCATGCATAATTGAAACATGTAACAATAGAATTACGTCCTTATTATACTATTAACAATATGATATGGATGTATTTGACAAAATATCCTATCATATAATATAAAAAATTTATTTTTATATAGAATATTCAAATTAATTATTTTATGATATATTTAACGACCTTAAATAATAGAATAAACACTTTAATTTAGAGGTTCATCATCCATTTTCAATTTCTCATTTAAATCCTCAATAAATTAAAAATTATCACAATCCTTGAATGGGAACTATAAGTAGTATTTCATAATTTTTCATATCCTATAAAATGCAATTTATTATCCAAAACATTATTTCCATTATTTTCCTTTATCTTATTATATAAAAAAAATATTTTAATTTTTTTAAGTCATAAAATTTATCAATTTTAGTCAGAAATAATTAAATTAAAAAATAAGGCTTAGAATATCCTTAATAAAAAACGAATCCATATAAAAAATCTAGGAAGCCATAAATCACATGTTATCTAATCTTTTTCATTTCAATATTCATTACTAGAGTAAGGTTTTTCTATAATATCTATCTACTTTTTAATTCATTTTTTACTTCTTCTTCTTTTGGCCACTATTATTTATTTCTTTTGTCCGAACTATATTTCTGATTACTCTATATGCTATAAAAAACATATGATTAATAATTATTAGTATTTAATTTTGTATTTAAATAATTATTATCCTCTGTAGGGTTTTAATTAAATCGGTTCTTTATTTATTTCATTTTCACTCATAGGTAATACCAAATAACAATTTGATCCACATCTTATTTTTTTTTGTCCAGTATATTAGAATTAAAATAATCAATAGAAGTAAAATTTATAGATTTAGATCATAAATTTTCTCCATTTATTTTTTTCTCTTCATCTACATTTATTATATTCAAATCATACTATAGTAGTGATCCTATCAGTTAATCAATAGTATAATCTTGGAATATTTTTTATTTCTTCATTGGTCCCCTGATTTGTATTCCATTTCATCAAAAGATCTCGTAGGGATCATTCAACAAGTATGGGGTTATCCAAGTCTTCTAGTGTTAATTCATTAAATCAGTTATTCTTTTGAAAGGGTGGAACATTTAGACCATAATTTCATTTTCTCCCATCCTAAAGTCTCTGTACTCATCTTGAAGCAGTCCAAGCATGACGTGAATTAATTTGTGTATTCCAATGTGACTAATGTGTAGAATCATCAAAATATATTCAAGTGTATTACAAGAAAACACAAGACTAAACACACTTATATTAGTTTCACAATATAGTATATTTACTACTTTTTAATTTAAAACATAATAAACAACATTATTTCATGTAATTGTATATTATTATGCTTTAGGTAGTGTGTACAATTTTTCTATTATAAATCACTATTCTATGATTAACTGTTTTAGGTATGAATCCATTCCAGATCAACTGTAGCCGTAATAACTTCCATCATTGTGAGGAGGATTATAATAAATCAATAAAAATTATAATCCATTCCTTCCATATTATCTTTTTTTATTGCATGTTCTATAAATAGTTTATCATAATAAAATATACACAATATTCTCTATAGATAGATTTTCTAAATTCCATATGTAAAAATAATTGAAACAAATTGTTGTGTATAAAAGGATAATGGATTTTATTATATTGGTCGGAGAATAGACCAAACTAATAATAATATTACTAATAAAAATTTATTATCTAAATTAATTATGAATTATAATTATTAATGTTAATTATCATTAGATTAAGAGAATGAACATAATGATTTTCAGAGTAGTTTCACCCAATGTGGACATATTCTGATCTAATACCTCTATACTCTAAATATAAAACATTGTGAACTAACCTATTTTTTTGGGGAAAATATCTTGATTATAGAATCCTTTTCATTGATGTTGTGGGATACCTAAACTATCATTAATTATTATATGTAGAGTCATAACCTAATTACAATAATACATTTAGACTATGGGAGCCAGAACCCAAACCATCGTAACATTAGTATAAGGTAGTAAGAACCCAATTATAGGGGAACATATTCAGTTTTATATAAATAGAAAATAAAAAAGGCTAATTGTATATGAATTATGGAAATAAGTGTTACATACACATTAAACTGGGATGAAAAATATAGTTAAAAAAGAAATTACATGTTCAACATCATGAAAAAATTATTTATTTATCAAGAAAAGGTAGTAGTAGTAAATGAATAATAGGTTTTTCCATTATGATATCATAGATAAGTATTGATAAATATTAAAAATAGTCAGAATGTAAATATCCTTACATTTTCAACGAAAACAAAATCTTTTCATTATATCACATGAAAATATGAATGATCCCATAAAAAAGTATCGTATAAGTAGTGTATCGATGTTGTAAAAAGAATTTATTGACATACATTTAAAAAAATAATCCAAAACCATCAATGCAGTTTTAACATAATTTAAAAATAAAAATCATTAGTATTATCTTAACATAGAGATAACGCGATAGAAAAGGAGAAGAATGTTTTCATTGAATTCTAAAAGATGAACTCACATCTAGTATTCATAATAATAAATAATTATTCAAATAAACATTAAAACATTGGTTAAATATTTTAATGGTCTTTTGAATAACATTTCAATGAAAAATATAATGAATTTATATTTTGTTTGAAACATTAAATTTAAAACTTAATTTGGTTCAAACTGATAGTAAACATATTGAAACCATGGAAAATTAATAAAATTTTATTATTTATATTAATATAAGTTTCAATACATTTAGTTTCTCCTAATAATAACTTAGAAATAAATAATGTGGGAGAAAAAAACATAAAATAATAATAAAGGATTTTTTATTTTTATGCTATTTGTTTTAAGTGTGAAAATATAAAAGATTTGATCATCATAAAACAATTATTAAAAAAAAGGAGAAAACATATCATATGTCATGAATAATTAATAATAAATATTTATTTAATTAAAATATTTTTATCATTATAAATAATATTTTTGGAAAACAAAATATAAAATGAAATAGAAGAGTGCATAATTTCATATACGATTTCACTAAATAATGTAGCCAAATTCACATAGCTGAATTTCATTATTGAGTTCTTCACTTTTTAAATGAATTGAAAACATAGGAAAAATTAAATAATTGATTCTTTTAAGTCATTAATGTATTTTATTCACTACATAAGGTAATAAAGTATATATATTTATAGTTTTAGTGATTGATGTAAGGGAATTAAGGAAAATTACAAATTGATTTAATTTTCAATATGCAGAACTAAAACACAACATATTAATTATAGAATAAAGTTTTTGACCATTCTTACATATATTAGTTAAATTGTATTATATTTCCAAATAATAAATAATAACCATAATATCATTTAAATAACACAATTTCTAATTAAAAAATAGAATAAAAATAGCTCTGAAAAACAACAGAAATCAGACTGAAAAATATAGACTGATTATAAACCTAATTTAAAACATGATATATATTGATTCGAATAAAAATTTATTCTAAAATAAATATATAATATTATATTATTTATAAAAAAAATAATCACTAAAATTCATGATTTTCATCTAAATATATGTTCAAATTAATGATCGTAGAAAATCGTGGAAAGTCATCAATTAGAATTTTCAATCCGATTTGTGAATTTCAAATCAGACATGTGACTAATCTTTTGGAAACAATTTGTATTTATATATTTATATATGGTAATATTACAAAACAAACCTACATTATATGTTAATTCCCAAATGACTTATGTTTCATAGGAGCTCGAAATAAAAATTATAGATCTTGTTATGACAAATCAAACCATTAATACTAACATTTTTAATGCAATGAATTAAATGATATGATCAACCATATAAATATATTAATTAATTGAAAATTAAAATTATTAAAACATTAAAAATAAAATAAAATAAATCACTCTTTTCAATTACCAAAACAAAGAGTAGTCTAAATTTTCTCTCAACATCTAGTAGATGGAAAACTGGTATTGATAGTTAGCAGAGTGGATATTTCCTTATAATGGCCATAATCATGTCGTTATAATTTGATGCAATCCAGTTGAGATGAGATTGTTTACCTATGTAATTAAATGTATATTATTTTATATTTTATATTTTATAAATATATATATTATATTTTCAAATTTTTGTTTCACATTTGTCTTGGTAAATAATGATGTTGGATATTAGGAGACTAGTTATTTTAAAGATAATTCCTCTCATCATTGTGTTGAACCCACTGATATAGTATTTATCCAATATCATAGTTTATGTAATAATGGTGATTCAGAATTATAACATGATGGGTTCTGATATATTGGATTCAATGTGTTAGGATGTAATATGGAGTAAGGAATGAGAGTATATTGGGTAGGAAATTTTCATGTGAGAATTTTTAAGTACCAATAGTTATTATATTATTTATGGGGAAAATTTCAATGGATGTAATAGAGAAAGTGTTATAAAGGATGACTCTTATTTGGTATACATTACAAATTCATTTATACATGAATTAGTATTTAAAAATGTGTGGTCCGTACATCATATAGAACCAATTTATATGTATTTTATCACATTATTGACTATATTACATCTATGGACATTTTATGATAGTCAAAGTAGATGGAGATCATTTAAAATATTCATTATTTTATATGAGTTTGTAGTGGAGTTGTATTTTGGGAGTAATTGTGTAAGGAATACCAGAATAGTGGTTTTCTATAGCGAATCATTCAATAAGATGATGTGAAGAGATTGAGACAATGGATGGTAAGCTAAAGAATAGCTCAATATAAAAAGATATAGCAGATGAAAGTAGAAATAGAAAATAGGCTTACTATATAGAGATATTGATTCATTAGGAGATGTTATCATCATTATTTTTTATGTGTTTATTTAATTTGTGTTATGATTAAGTAGAAATAATGAATTTATTTTAAGAGATATTTATGTCTGTAATGGATTTTCTATAAATTTATGTGATTACACCATTGATTTTCAACAAATTGAGTTGCACAAGATAATTTTTTTAGTAATAGTTTTTTATTAGAGTTGTGAAATGGAAGAATAATGGAAGAAAGTTTCTACTCAAAAAGTTATTAATGTTATTATTTATAATTATTTATATAATAAAATTTATCAAAGATAAAATACATATAAAAACATGTTTGACCAAGCATATGATTCATTAATTCAATGATTCCAAATAGAAGACTCCATGTGTGAATGTACACTGATGATTCTCATTCAATTTGAGACAATTGTTTGGTTTACAGTTGAAAAATGTAAATGTAATAAACTATCAAATGTATTGAGGGGAATGAAAAATATTTATGTTGTGAATATTGATGGTGTAATCAGTGTCACATTTCAATGGCTAGGTGTTATGTATGATAATTCATTGAACATTTAAGTTCATTTTAATATTGAGGGAATCATCCACATTTTAGTGGTAGAATAAGACATCATAAATATTAAATCATAATATTAAATATTTATAGGAAGAATGGAATAAATACAAGTCCACTCGATAGTAAATACCCCCCTTAGAGTGATAATGAGATGATAAGATCATTCTACGTGTATTAAAAGAATATTATTTGTCCAAAGTAAATGGTTAATAAATTATTCATAAATTAAAAATAGGGTATGCGATATCAATATTAGAGTAAACATGTGATAATGTGTTGATAGTGTGGGTGAAGGGTTCATAACGTCTTTCCTTTAAATTGGAAAATGGAGATATTTTGTGATATTCCAATCACTTGTATTTATAGATATAAATTATTAACGAATTTTGTCCAAAAAATATTATTTGACGAATAATATAACATTGAGTGGTTATCAGAGTATGGAAGTTTTTATGAGGGAGATAAAATCATATCTATTTTGATGATATTGGTTGGCATAATTAGGGGATACCTTTTGGAAAAAAACATATACAAATTAGACACTATTATGGATTGAGTGAAAATCAATAAAAAATATTATTTTCCATGTAGTTGTAAGTTATTTATGATGAACAAAAACTGTTAGGTTGGGATCATTTTTCTATTACAAACATTTTGGATGGAAGTATCTAAATAAAAGTTTTAAAAATTATTAATTTTTTATGTTTCAATTACAAGTTATATTTTTTCATTCTTCGTAGGACAACCATAGACTACCTAGAGGCCCATGAATAAAAATATAGTAGGGTTTCAATAGATTATGAACTATTAATTACATTATTCAAATATCAACCATGATAATACCATACTATTATGGAGATATTGTCAAATTACCATTGGTGACCAACATGATGATTTGAGGATAGCTGAATTAATATTATTATCAGTTGAATTGTGTGTACTATTATTATTAAAAATATATAGACAAATCATTATAGTCAGAATTGTTTAATAATCATCTATGAGTAACATATCAGCTAATGATAATTGGTTGATGTAGAGTTTTGTGGTAATCAAATTTATTTTTTTTATGAAAAATATGAGTCTTTATTTAAGTCTTGAGATCATTATGACGCTTCATTGTATTAATGTTATACATTGGTGATTTATGGAAAACTTTATTTGGAAAATATGACCCTTAATATTATTTAAATAGTGAATATATTAAATAGGTGATATTTTAGTTGTTAATATTGTTTATTATAGTCAATTATTACTGATACCAATGATGTGGAGCCTTGTAATAGAGTCTTTATTATATACACATGGTCATTAATAAATTGACCCTGATGTTAATTGAACATCTAAAATAATATCAAGGGAAGACTCACAATAATATATTGGTTGAGGGGGTATATATTTATATCATTTTCACTAGAAAATGTTAGTTTGTTTTTTTTGATGAACTATTACTCCATAAAATACATTTTTTGGTTAGTGATTTTATGCAGTGTTATGTATTCAATAGAAGAATAATTATTTTTTTAATTTATATGGATTATTACATATGAAGGTAAAACTGTTTTTTATAGGTATGGTATAAATCCATGATTTTTCACCCTATAGGGACATTATGGAGTGGAAAATTTATACATTCTACATTTACATTCAATAATTTCATAAAATCACAAACACATTTATAAAATATTATTTTACAAAATTTAATATCCCAAGTATTTTATAATATTGTAATAATTAAAATCCTTTTCTACATAATGTTAAAAGAGTGCTAATATAAATTAATATAAACATTATTCTTTAATATGATCTATCGGACTGACGTAGATTCTTGTCCATTGGACTGACTAAGGTTTTTTCCACCAAATTGTCTAGGTTCTCTATTCATTGAATTGACCCATGTTTTATCCATCAGACTGATATCAGTTCAGATCCATCAGACCAACTATATATTAGTTCATCATATTAACAATTTTTATATTCTATCAAACTATAGTAATTTAAATTATTTCTATTGGATATAATCTCTTACTAAATTGTTGTGGTATTATCAATAAAACATCAAAAGAAGATGTTTTTTTGCATTGTCAAGTGAAGAATGTATAAGGACGTTATAAAAAAATACAAAAATTCATATAAATATTACTATTGGAGGGATTCTAATAAATTGGATTTTATTCATAATGATGAGAGATAATGTAATTACAACTTAATAAATCTGATATTTTTATATTATTGAGCATCTCATTCACATTCTTTGTATTTTTATATATTTTTATTTCTATAGAATTCTATTGAGGAGTTTATATCCAATAGGAATGTTTATATTTTATAATTCAATTATTCCAAAAGAGGTTTTGATTTTGGGGTTTTGGGGATAACAAGAAAGGTGATACCAACACATAAAATCAATGACTTCTAGTGATAGGAAGACCATGGAGACAGTGATCATCATATTGAGGGTTTTCTTTTTCAATAATTACATATCTAGTTCTAATCATCATATTGAATGATTTATAGGTAGGCAATGATATTCATTTATATATTCTATTAGATTTTTTTATATCGTAATTCATGAGTTCATACATACATAGCTCATATGGTTAAAGAGTAGAATTTCTTTTTTAATGATGGTATGTCATTATTACTTTGTTATAATATTTCAGATCACATGTTTCAATTTATTATATTTTCCTCTATGAAAATTAGATTAATTTTTTTTTTATTATTAATCGTTATAATATCAATTTATTAGATATTCTATGAGCCCCATTAATATTTTTGATATTTCAAATAGATTCTAAGTCCACTATATACACTTTGATCAACATATGACTTCTTAGTGTGAACTATTAATTTTTTTTCACGTTTTCTATTACATTAATTTCATAATATAAAAATTAAAACCTTTATTTTTTCAATCGTAAACACTTATGAACTATCGATTTCTATAATTTAACATTAAAATATTATACTTGATGAGTTTTTTCTTTTGATAGATAATTCAAGTAATTATGTTTTTATAAATTATTTATTTCTAAATTGTGAATACACTAACTTATATTCAATAAATAGTTTCTATTTATAAAATAAATAAGGAATATGAACGTTTCATTTCAATATTTGAATCATATAAGGCCATTAATTTGAAATGTTAATGATTATAAATATTAGAGACAGATAAATTAGATGTTATTTATAAACATTGGGGTTGAATATTTTAGGATATTGATTGGTAAATATGTTATTTCATAGAATTAAGAGTCTAATTTTAATAATCATGATATTTTTAAATATTAGTTGAATTATAGAGTAAATAATTCTATATCATATTCTATGACTACAAATGTTAATATCTAAATATCACCATGTGAATCTAAAAATATTATATGGGAGAATCTGAAGGAAAATCAATTTGGAAATTTTAAATTATTTGGGACACGAAGATCTATGTATTAAGTGGATTACCTAGATTTTTTTCTCAATATATGGAATCTTTTTCTAAAATTCACCTATGGTTTATGCCTATTTTTTAGAAAAAAATAGTCTCATTGTGAGTAATATCATAGAGAAATTATTTTTGTCGAAAATATTAATGAAATAATACATGGTTAATTAGAATCCAAAACAGTAACATTTGATGACACTTGAAGGAATACTATTATTACTCTTGATGGTCCTACTATAACATTTATGAAGTATAAGGGATTACTATAAATATATGCTAAATATATAATAATGATTAAGGGAGGAGTTACTTTTTCACCATCACCAAAATTTCCAAATAAAGTTCAATCTGCCAAAAATGATATGATTACTTCTAAAAAGATATTGTTATTATTGAGAAAGGTATTACTTAATCAAAATAGTTAGAAAATTATTTAGAATAACTTGTGAGATGGATGAACAAGATATTTGGGTATTAATATTTTCAATAAAAATTTCAACATTATAAAATTTTATGGTTTGTCTCATGTTAAATAAATCTAACATCATTGATGGCTTCCATTGTACACAACACCTAGCCAAAATGAATAATTAAATATTGTAATATTTATAGAATAGATGTCAAATATGTAGGAAGTAATAGTATTGACCCCAATAATTAACTTATATATTATATATTCAATCAAATATTTTAACATTCATCTAAACTATTTTATAAGAATAAGTTTGGAATGAATCTGATTTCATGAATAAAACGAATATATTATTTAAAGAAATGTTTTACCACCATTTAGTGGCGAACTTGTTTAATAAATATTTTTTAAAAGTTATTATAAATTATTTTTAAAAAAATAAATTTCATCATTAAAATAAAAATTTCAAAATTATCTCAGGTTTAATAGTATTTATTTTTGAGATAAGTTTAATTTTTAATTAATAATGCCAAAATACTACAATTTAATTTAAAATAATATTTTAATATAAATAAATTATATTTATTTAATTTTTTCATAAATTATAATAATATCAATTATACATAAATAAATAAATTGTTGTTCATTATAAAAAATTCAAATTGAAAATGGATATAAAAATATTTCAATATTTTAAACAATTTAACAATAAAAACCATTTGTTTTATCCAATCGACAGGATTAATTATAAATTAATTTACACAAATTATGTTAACTGAATTGTAAGAAATTTATTAAATATTTATAATCAAATGGTAATTTTTTTTAAATGGGCCCCTTTTATTTTTGGTATATATGAATAGTAATATTTGTAATTTTTTATTACCAATGTTAATAGTAAATATTTGAGTTTAAAGTAATAAATATATGATTAGGATTAGAAAAATAACCTATAATAATAATAAAAAATTATGTTAATTCAAAACATTACACAAAATGATAGAATTTGAGTTATTTTATGGCCACTTTTCAATGAAATTCATTTTGATATTTTTTAAAATAGAAAATCAAAAAATCTCACATACATATTTTCAATAACTATAATATTTTTAATTTGGATTTATTTAGAATATATCATTGTCTATAAGAAATATTTAGACCTATTATATATATTCTTACATCATGGATCATTAATTTTAATTTATAATGAATAAATACATTAAATAATTATACAATGATGATGTAGTAATTATTTTATTAATGCAACAATAAAATAAATGACGATTTTAGTTGAATGAAAAATTTATCTTATTAATGAAATTATTTTCCTAAAATGGAGAATATTTTTTATATAAAAACATAAAAAAATGTTTAGGCTGGTTATTTTTCTATTTTTTGAAATAATTGATTTGTTATGAAATGTGAAATATGGTAATTTATGAAATTCAATATTATACGAAACAAAATTTATTGTAGAGTAATGGATTATGTAAGGATGATGTATGAACTTATTAGTTAGAAGTAACATTCCTTAGTTACTATATTTTGTCACAATAATAGTAACTATTGATATCTATGACCCAAAACAATAGTCTAATGTATAAAATAATCAAAAACACTCGTCTGAACTCCATATAAAGACCACCCCTCACCACCCCTTCTCATAACAAATCTACAACATTGTAGATTTTCTAAATTCTACCCAATTACCTTCCCAACCCTCCACTCCCACATTATAGACCTACTAGTATTACCAAAATACTAAATACTAGTGTGTTAATGAGGTCCTCTAGGAGACGATATGCAAGAGAAACAATTCGCCTTCTTTCACGTTAATTTTCATTTATTTCATTATCCTCTACTTGCCTCCCATATAAAATGTGAAATGGTAAATAAAAATCATATATATACATAAATTTAATTATGATAATGGAGTATCCATACAAAAAACTCTTCACTCATCTTTTTATTTAAAATAAATTAAAACATCGCATGTGATGTATCAATTCAACGCATTCGTGGGAAAATAGTTTTTATTTTCATTTACCACCTTCAAACAATGTCATAAAACCAATATTATTTTTAAATAATATTTTAATATAACTATAATATGTTATATATTCTTATAGAACTATTATATAAACATGACATTAAATAAAATTACCAAATACTGTGACACTCTTAAAAACTACCAAAATAAATTAAGGAATTTTCATCAACCTTTTATCTAATAAATCACCCTCATACAATATAACCAAATGATATACGATATAATATAAGCTTATACATGTTCATTAATTTTAAATTACTTCACATATTGATATTTTATTACTAATGTACGAAAATTAAAATATTTTATACTCAATGGTACTGACAGTAAAACCTTGAAACAAACACAATTAGAAAAACTAAATAAAACATTATAAATCATAAAATTGTCATAAACGAACATAAAAAATAATAATAAATCAACTATATGTTTAAGTGTTTATTAAATAATTAATTAATTATTAATAATATATTATCAATGATATTAAGTATAAGTGAAGAATGCTTTCGTATATAAGATATGGGTTTCTAGTCTCCCTTTTACTTTAGTGGGATATATTAAATATTCCACACATATTTGTTGTGTCTGTGGTATGTATACTTATTTTGATATATCAAATCATTAATCTCTTTCTCATAATGACATAAATGTTTCATTTGGTGATTATTAATTTTATCGGGTATAAGGTTCTACTATTTAGAAAAAAGGTTAACAGACTTTTTCACCCAATATTCATTCATTAGATTTAACTTATACTCCCTTGATTATTTCATTCTATGATTATGATTGAAATTTAATTTTATTGTCAAATGTTTTATTTCCAATTTTTATAGGTATTTACAGATGATATACATAATCGTTTGATTTGGATAAGGCTTATACATTCATTAAAAATACTCTTTAAAGTTTTACGTTTTTAATATTTAAATGGAATGTTTTCTTTTAACATTATAAAAAATGATAATATTTTCATGATTTCATGATACAATAATGTCTTGTGGAATCCTTTAAATGAATATAAGGTAATTTTCATGGAAACTTTTATCTCTTATTTTGTATCTTTTAAAATTATTGGTTCCAAATTAATGTACTATTTCTGAAAATAATTTCACAATGATTTTATTAGAGTATTTTTTATCTATGTCAACGCAATTTTTTTATATTAAACTTAGATAAGGTTGATCATTTTATAATATCTACAATTTACAATTTAATTGTTTATGATAATTTTAATCATGTATGTGCTAATTTGATAAAATTCATCATATAACACTAGATATTTAATTATCATGATTATCATATATGGAATGTTATTCCATATGTCAGTTTCAATATGAATGTATATGTTGACTATGTTTCTCCCCTATAATAAGAGGAATTAATTGGAATTAATAATTGATTATATGGGTTTTTTGTATCCCCTCGATGATCATTAGATATCACCAAACAAACTAGATCAAATTATTTCAGAGGTGTTACCCACTTATGTTGAAATCTTCACAGAGGTCTTGACAGTATGTTTATGTTCCCCTGAATTATTTATTCCCTCATTATGAGACTAGTTATTGAAAATCCATTTTATCATTCAACCAGTATAATATCTATTGTTATGTTTCATTCTTAAGTGATGAATTTTATATCATTATATTATTATTTTATATTCATGTCATATTGTGGTCATGATTATATTTTAGTGGCAATTGATTTTAGTTATTCAACCTTCATTATTGTTAATGTTTACTTTTGATATCATCCACTATATGCTAACCCATACCGAGTATCTCATCATTCCCCTTTTATAGGTTTTTTTAACAATGATACAATGGTGCCTTTTATTATTTTTATGAAGGGATATACTAAGCGAAAAAATGGAATTCTTGAAGAAAATTAATTTTTTTATATGTTGTTAAATTTAATTTTAATTTCAGTTAAGTATCATGTTTACCATGAATAATAAATTATTAATTCTTTTTGTATGTTATTCCTTGTAATTATGAAAATTTAATAATGTAATGAATCATTTAAGAGATACTTGGCATAATGTCATTACACCCATATAAAACAGAATTTTGGGATAATGGTGATAACGCGGATTCTATACAAGTGATAAGTTATGAATTTAAGAAACCATGAAAAATAAATTAAGATTATCATTTTCTAATGTGAAAGGCTAAAAATTAAATTTATTTTTATAGGAATACGAAAATGAAATATATGCTCAATAAAAATAAAAATATAATGTCCTTATATAATTTGAGATAAATTGGGGGGGATAGTTCTTCATGGAATTTATCAGATAATTAATGTTCATGAAAGAATAATAACATATTTAATTTCTAAATTAATAATGCTAACAATTTCGTCATGGATATGTGAACATCATTGCATATTAAATATATTACCATGAATAGAAAGTTGAATGATTGTAAATATGATAATATTTCTACATATTTGGATAAAAGATCTTATTATTCAAATTTAAATAATAATATAATTCATTTTAAATAAGTTTCTATTCATTAAAAGGCGTTAGATAATGAAAATTTAGGATTTATAAAAAAACATGATGTTTCTTGATAATAACATGTCCATGAAAATATATGAATTTCTATTTTAACTACTATGATATCAGATATTTCAAAATAACATGATAAATTTAACTGTAATAAAGATAATCTTTTGATAGATCATAAAAATCAAGTTGTGATAAATAATTTTTATAAATTATATTTTAAAACATAGATTTAATAGACATTATATATAGGATAAAAATATTGTTGTAATACTAAATTAATAAGCCTTTAGTTTGGAAATGTTTTTTTGAATATTATCATTAGTAGGGAAAACATTTATTACATTTATAATCACATTATACCTCATAGAGAATTTAATCTTTTGGTTTTCCAAATTGATTAAATGTTTTTAGAAATAACTAATTTTTCATTACAAAAAGCTACTCTATTTTTTACTAAATATTATAGCTATGGACACTGAATGAACAAATTTTTATTTAAAAAAATCCAATCTCTAGGATTTCCTAAATAATATTTTTCAAATTAATTAAAATTTTATAAAAAATATATGGTTGAAAAAATTTGGATTCCTAAAATCATAATTGATGTTTATTTTGAACCAAAGAACGTTTTGGTTTTATGGTGTTAATGTTTTGTTTTTAAGAGATTAAAAGAAGTACCGATAAATGAATAGTTTTTACATAGTTAATGGTTTCTCCTAACACATGAATGGATAAAACACATCATTAATGATATTATAAATAAGAATGGTGGAAAATTCACTTTTTGAGATAACACTCCAGGATATATTTTTAGAATAGGAAACAATTTTCTTCTTGGAAAATAATTAATTTAAATTTTTTTTTGTTATAGGACTTAAGAATTACCTTATTATCATATCTGAATTATGTGATTAGGATAATTTTTTGAACTTCAATAATGATAAATGTACATTCTTTTGTTATATATATGAATTTATTTATTGTATCAATTTAAATGAGAATATCTACACTCCAATCTTAGAAGACATTAAGATCTTAGAACAATATTGTCTTAGTGAAATAGAATAATAGTCTGGTTATGAAATATAAGATTAAAACATTGTAATCATCAAACATTACCAATTTTTTTTTCTAATTTTGGAGTAGTTGATGATCTACCAGAATATAGGTCTATTTCTTATAGACATTGTTATCCTGTCCATTTTTGAAAGCAGAACAAGTAAAATTTTTAATTTATTACTAAAGACACGACATTTTATTCATTATATCAGTGCGCATAGACTTATTTAGTACTAAATTTTTTTGAATTATCAGGGTGAAATACTATTTATATGATTCAATTTTTGAATACACAAGTTATAAATGGATTTATTTTATAATAATTAATTATGACTCATTTTTTGTTTTAAACATTTTTTATTAGAGATTTCTGTTAGAAAAAATATCTCCCTAATAATTATTTAAAGTGATCATGGTGGAAAAAATTTCAATTATTATTCAGAAACTTCATGTAGTAAAAATGGTATTATACTTATCATTTCGGAACATAGAACACCATATGAAAATAAAGTTGTTGAAAATAGAAATATAATAATTTAAGTGATTACTATAACCATACCATATAAATACTCTGTTGTTAATCATTTTTAGGTTGAAATAGTTACTTGTTCACGTTATACTATAAATTTTTTTCATAAGACCTTTTATTAATAAAACTCATTATGAGTTATTAAATAGAAAGAAACCAAAATTTTATATCATTAATATTATTTGGAATATATGTATTCATTGTGAATACTAATCTTAACTAATAAAAGTTTGAACAAAAACTAATGAAAATTATTTATATGTTTTTATACTACAATTGAGTCATTTAGATTGCCTAATTAAAATACTTGTACTATTGAAGAAATAATATATGTCTTATTTTAAAAAGATTATCTTTTCATAAATGAACTCATAGTATATCTAAATATGTCATTCATAAATCTATGTATGAGTATATGTTGGAAATTTCTTCCAATTTAATAATAACATAAAAATATATTTCTTATGAAATTCCCAAAAAAATCAACATGATGCTGAAAAAGATAGTTTTTAACCCTAATAAAAAATTTGATTCATAGGAATCATCCATGTGATAAAATCCTTAGTGATGTAGATTAACTAGTTAGAAGAAGATTTTCATTGAGATATTAGATTGAACATTTGTCACTTCTTCTCAATTATATAATTAAAATATTGATGTGGAAGATTGGATTAAATAAATTCAATATGAACTCAATGAATTTTAGATGGATCATTTTTTAATTTTTAGATGATTGAACTATGTATACTTATGTAATTGAAGTAAAAAGTGTTTTTCAGAACAAATATGATCCTAATTTATTAAATTTTAGAAAGAAATCTACAATTTTAGATCATTTATATATTACAAAATATGTAATAGATAATAGATAATCATATGCTTCCATAGCTAGACATGAAGCTATTGGTAAACTACTAAAATATGTAGTATACTTAAATTTAAAACCATTTTAAATGGATGATAAGTGTTCTTTTTTTAATAGATATGTACAAGAAAAAATATATTTACAAAAACACCCATGTCTGGAAAATAAAAAATATATTGAACAAGTTTTAAAACATACGAAAAAACTTTATGCCCTAAAAAACTCCCTATAGACATTTAGGATATTTTAACAAAAAAATTTTACCAACAAACTTTGATTTGAGAACTAAGGATCATATTATTTTTATAGAAGACAATTCATAAAAAATAATCATTATTTAAATTTATGTTCATGATAATATTTTCTATTCAAATCATAAATATTTAAATGGTTCCTTTGAAAATATTTCGAATTTTATGTTTGAAATGATCATGTTGGGAAAAGATACTTAATGTCATGGTTTTAAAATTTCACAAAACTCGAAGGAAATTTTATATCTCTACATAATTATATAAAAATTGATCTTATGGAATTAAGATATAACAATTCCTCAAGTATTATTTATCTTATAAAAAAATAAAATACATTATATATTGATGATCCCTAGAAACCAGAAAATCAAAAGATCATTTGAGGAATGGTTTTATGTTTAATTTAGTTAATAACTATTAATCTGGATTAAGTTTTTTTGTATTATTATTTTTTATATATCAATGAAATCCCAAAGAGTCTCATCATAAACATAATAGTAATTTTTCATTACCTTATGGGAATTATTGAATTATGATTATTTTATTCTATCATAATTGTTTTATAATTATAATGTTTTTCATACGATGAATTTCATTGACGTATATTGGATAAGATTTTTATTTTTAGAATGATTCATTTATTAGGATAAGAATTAGTTTATTGTAATTATAATAAAAAACACTTGGTAAAACATTCAAATGATGAAGATGAATATGTGGAAGATAGATGTTGTTATACTCATGTTTTGTAGATAAAAGACACTCCCATTGAATATAGATGAGTATTACTGGAACTCCAAAATTCTAGGAGAACACCTATTCCATTTTATTTTAAAAATACCAACTAACCACTGAAAACCTAATCACATATATATAACTTACCATTTCCTTTGGGATAAGACACAAAAAGATATCATTTTACAATTCATGGGAACACATGAACAAGTAGATTATATTTTCACTAAACCCCTTCGTTGTTGTATATTTGAATATAATGAAAAGACACATGGAATTTTCAATATCAAATGATTATTCTCATCTAATTCCTATTTACCAATCATATTACATTGATGATCTCATTTTGAAAATGTTACTATAAATGTATAATTTTATAATAAATTGGTTTTCAAATCTTTTTATAAATTTAATTTTTATTTATACTAAACATAATGGAACATAATTTGTTATCAAAAATATCAGAATCTAATTTTTTTTATTTTTTTTCCACATTAAAATATATTTAATAATTTTTAGGAATAAAAAAATCAATTAAATTTTACTTGAAGATATTTTGGAAAATGCATTTTTTTAATTATTTTAAAAAACTATGAAGAATAGGAAACTCGATTGAACATTCATATAGATATATAATATTTAATATGATAGGTATTTTTATTATATTTTATGTTTTTTAAATTAATAACAAATTTATTCTCCTATACTATTTGTACTTGTTTTGAAAATTTTCAAAAATATTCAATTTTATAAAAATATTAATGATTGTGTAATCCGATAATATATTATTCTGATGAATACTTTTCATTAAAAAATTATCAATCATGAAAATTTAAAAAATAATTCAACCATTAAATCTCAACTTTTCGATCAGAATATGGTTATTAATATAAGTCATTGGATTTATATAATATGAAGGTTCATAAAAAAGCATCTATATTTGGGTTGGTTCATCCTTTTCCCACTTCCATTTTTAAGGTATTTTTTCTTGAACCTCCACACCTTATTTAATTATCAATCAAAATTTTTTTATTCTGCATATTTACATATCTAGTCTAAGCTCCCGTACATGTTTTACACAGACGACCTAAGTTGAAGATTTCAGAAAGTGTTAATTTTTTATGGAGATTCTCATTGATAAATAGAAGTAAGCATGGATTGAATCATTATTGATTAAAGTTAAAAAATTTCAATGATGAGAAATGATATATTTCATATAATTGTAAATATAGTAGAGGTGGATAAAATTTTACATGATATAGGGAAACATTTATGGATATACTCTTAATGTACTTGATAATTTAATATTATATTTCTTTGTAAATGTTATGTAGATAAATATAGATATATTTTTTATTTAACTGAACCGAATAAATAAAGAAACCAATTATAATTTCATGATTTATAATGTTTCCTTACATTATTAATGTGATGTTAGTAAATTATATATAAGTTATCTTATTATAAATAATTAGTATTCACTAAAATTAATGTATTATCAAATTTGTGAAGAAAAAATGGAAATGATTTATCTGATTTTATATTAAAACCTGATGAAATTTGTAAACAAATCGGACGTAAATGTGTTTGATACAGAACCAGTTAAAGAGAAATTAATAGAAAAATACTAATTTAAATGAAAATATTCTTCTCCTAAAAATATAAAGAAATAATAATGTATATTTTAGGAATAAGTTTATTATTTTTGCATCATAGATCTTACACTATTCTATGGGATCAATCATTCAGATATGCTAATGTTGAATATTT